>JAUIMM010000791.1:7398333-8032500 GCA_031769625.1 Taudactylus pleione
CTATGGGGGTAACTCAATCCTGAGTGATGTGCAGTCGCAGATTGTGGCTGGCTGCACACAGCACTTGGAATTACAATAGCCGAACATAACAGGAATGTGAAGAAGAATCTGTGATGTTGGGGATGGCAAGTTTGCAAGCTGCCAGTAAAACAAGCGGAAAGCCGGCACATCGTGGCCATTGTATAAAACTGAATTGTCACCTATATAGACAATCTGGGTTTGGCAATCAATAATGCATAGTACTTGCCGTAATAGGCAACTCCCTCTATGGAAGAGGGAGGTGAGGGCGTGGTGCATCATTGCATCATCATGTCCCCCTCAATGTCTTTTCTCGGAAAGTGCCAGGATGTGAAATACGTCCACTTTCCAACGGATTTTCCCCCAAATTCTGCAGTTTCCCAGAAATTTCCATGAGACTGCAAATATGCAATACATACATACATACAGCACTGCGGGCATCATTTACAGTTAGAATGCTTTGAACATAGTATACAGTTTGCTTTGATATTTGCTTTCGCTTTAATGATATTGCTTGTGCTCCAGTATGTAAAGAAGGGTATAAAGGTTATTGCACCTTCCAGAGTAAACTGTAGATTAATATACACTATGGCCCTCATTCAGAGCCGCTCGTAAGCGGCAGTACGCTCGTAGCGTTCCGATGTTGTGAAACCACGCATGCGCCGGTGTTACACTGCGCATGTGTGTACGACTGATTGCGAGCTTTTTTTAAGTCGTTCGTCGAATAGCGAACAGGAAGTGACATGTCAAATGTGATTGATAGTACAGGCCGTTTTTGGGCGGTGACGGGGTGGAGATGGGAAAACGCAGGCGTGGCTAGGCATTTTGTGGGCGTCCCTAAATTATCTCATGTGAACGGCAAATGTGATCGGAACAAGTCATACGTCACTGTCTGATCCACTTTCCGTTCAAACTGCTCACACAGCTTGTGGTCTGGTATACTCTACCACAATGTCGATGGTCTCGTCCTCCTTCCCGTGCCTCTTCGATGTTTCTTCGATTTATCATTTCAGGCCAGAAAAGCAATCAACTTAGAATTGAAAACAAGCTTGTAATGTGTCTAACAACTAGTTTTTTTTTAGTAGCACAAAACCGTACGCAGGTGAAGTACTCAGCTGCTAATTTCTGGCTTAGACAATCAATTAGCGTACCAATTTTTCTTTATTTATTTTTATTTTTTTTGGTTTTGTGTAATTGCAACAATATTGTCATCATGTTTGTGTTTTAGCAACATTTTTAATGGTCCCGGAAATTTCTTATCCATTTTGTTTGGGCAAAGTGTTCCTTTAAACTCCTAAATGGTTTTTAACCCTTTGTAATCTGTTTTTTTTTTCTTTTCTTTTTTGGGGCCGGGATTACCTAAAAACCATTTTGAGAATAATGTCACATTACAATGGAACAGATTTTGAATTGTTTTTATTTTTTAAACACATTTTTATATTTTCATGTGCATTTGCCAGTTTGCAGTTCTGGCTTACGTCAATAATTGTGCCAAAAATTGAAAACACAAAATTAGTGGCATTTTGCATAAATAAAATAACACACATTAAAAACAATTCACAAGAAAGGAGAGGGAAGTTTTGGCCCTTAAGGAATATGGGGCAAGCACAGAAGGATTGTGGGAAAATTAGCCAGTGCTGTCATCGCTTTTTGCCCCGTTTGGCTGGGGTAGGGTGGGAGCCTGACCGGGTCCGGGATGTCCTTTGGCTGGCCTCTCCAGAGGCAGATGTTGGGGCCTCTATAGTAGGCAGAGGGCTAGGCACATTTGGAGGGATGGCTGTTGTTGTGCCAGAGGTGAAGGATCCTGATGTTCCGGCAGGAAGGGAGGGCGGCTCCACCATGTGCTGGCGAACGAGCTGCTCCAGGGCATTGGCAATTCGGATGTTGGCCCTGGTATTTTCCGCCAGGGCCTGACCAATGGTCACGTTGGCCGCAGCATTTTGCTCCATGGCCTCCGCCACCCGTAGCAGACTGGCGTCCATCCTCAGCAGAATCTCCGTGTGATGATCCAATTTAAAATTGAGATCCGTGAGGAGGGCCACTGCCTGCGAGGGGGATTGCCCTGGACTGGCTTCTGCAGGGTCCCCAGCCGGATCTACTGCTTCCTCCCCTGCTGAGCCAGCAGAAATTCTGCAGCCAAGGCTCCCCTCTGGAGCAGACTCATCCGCCTGTGTCTCTGTGAGAAAAATGAGAAAAGAGTAACATTAGAATCTACATATTGTCACAAACACATTTCAGAGTTGGTAACATAACAACATTTACCTGGGACAACATGAGGAGCCGCAAAGTCTGGCATGTCCGTATCCATGTTGGACACGCCAAACACCTCCTCATACTGCACACACCCCTGTGCCAGCTCTTCCAAGTCATTCAGCTCCAATGACACAGGGCTGGGACCCCCACCTGTCCCCCTTGCATGCCTAGCCCTCTCTGCCAGTTTTTGTTTCAGCCGATATTTATAAATCGGTCCATCTGTGGGTGAAAAAGTTGGCATTATTCCTGCAGTATTTGGCCCTGTAACCACTTTTTTAAAAAATGTAGTTTTTGCGTACCAGCGTTTGACATCCCGGGGTAGACGTTCAAACTCACCCACCCTATTGACAGCACTGGCTATCTCCTCCCACATTTTCCACTTCTGGCTTGCACCCATATTCCGATCTGCCTGTGGCAGGATGTCAACACACATTTGTACCAAAACCTCCATCTCCTTTCTTGTGAATTGTGGCTGCCTTTTTTTTTTGGCTTCTTTTGTTGGCCTACTCGGCCCAGCAGCCTCTTCCATGGCATCCTCAACACCTTTTTTCAAAAACATTGTTTAAATTTAGATGTTCAATTTTCTCTAAATTCTGGTTCTAAATAATCATTTAAGCCAAAAGAGTCAAATACTTACCGGGCGCCTCTTGGCCATTGTTTTGCTGCTCTGTAGCCATTTTGAGCACCTCAACTTGAACTACAGCAGACCGTTTTTGATTTTCCGTGACGTATTTATACATGCGTTCGTATTATTCGTCCACATCATTGATTGTGCGCTCCTATGATCCGTCCTTAATTTGAGCGGGAAAATAAAGACTATTTATGGCTTTTGGCGACTCGAGTTGAGGTGGCGGGTGATGATTGTTGGAGGTTTCGTGTGTAGTAGTGGATTGTTGGCGGGATTAGTGGATTGAGGCGGGTTTTTGGAGAAGGAGTTGGTTCTTGTTTATTTTTCCTTATTTTCCGTTCGCTTTTTTTTGTTGCGGTTATATTCTTTGTCGGTTATTTTTTGAGTAAGTATTGTTTACAACTCCTTTAAAAAATAAGGGATCTACAAACCAAATGTTCTTATTTTTTTTAACTTTTTTACAGTTATTTTGGCTGGGCCCCATTGAAGTTTTTGGACTGTGACTTATTAGTCGAATTTCTGTAAGTTTATCTTTTTTCCTGATTTTCCAATTTTGATGTGTTGGTTTTCGCATATATTTTGTACATTACTGTTTTATTTCTAAGTTTAACAATCATGTATTAACACTAAATATAGCGTAATGTTTAGCCAAATATATTTCCTTTGTTTATCCCTTAAAAATGCAAACTATTTAGCGCACTAATGTTTCCTTATTCCCCATGTAAAAATGCGAACTATTTAGCGCACTAATGTTTCCTTATTCCCCATGTAAAAATGCGAATTATTTAAAGCACTAATGTTTCCTTATTCCCCATGTAAAAATGCGAACTATTTAGCGCAAGAATGATTTTTATATTATAAATTTGGGCATTCTTGTTTGTCCACTCAATGTAGGGTGCATTTTCCAAATAATGTGTGCTCCACCCTATCTTTGAACGCATTTTGCCAAATTTAAAAAATTCAAATCTGGCCCCAAAAATTCTAAAACGAATTTCTAATTTTGAAATGTAGGTTGTTGCACTCATGACAATACCCCGGTATGTAAGCATCTTTGGATTTTGCGGCAAAGATAAGTATTTTTTTTTAAAGATCATTTTCAACAAACATTAACTACCTGGCTTACCATTTCAGGTTGATGTTGGTCGTCTTATTTTGGCCATGCTTCCGGAACCCGACCAACCTCAACCTCGTCCCAGGCGTAGGCATCGTAGGCGTGCAAGGCCCAAGATATATAGAACACGTGTCACCCTTTTTGGAATGCCCGATGATGAGGTTTTAAGACGATACCGTCTTCCTCCACAAATCATCATAGACACGCTATCATTAATAGAGAGTGATCTGGAGCGGCAAATTGACAGTCCTACAGAAATACCACCACTTACGCAATTAATGGCGGTGTTACATTTCTGTGCCGAAGGATCCTTTCAAACCACGGTGGGAATAGTGGCCGGAATCTCCCAATCCTCCTTTTCAAGGATCCTGAGGGCAGTGATGGAGGCCCTTTTCAAGCACCTCCATCATTTTATTAACATGCCATTGGATATGGGTTCCCTTAGTGTGGCGAAGGCCAATTTTTACCAAATAGCTGGTTTCCCACACATCATAGGGGTTGTGGATGGTACTCACATACCACTTCAGCCTCCAGCACGGCTGGAGGCAATTTTTAGGAACTGCAAGCACTATCACTAACTGAATGTAATGGTGATATGTGATGCCTCCCTCCAGATCCTGTCCCTGAATGCAAAATTACCCGGGAGCGCACATGACTCATTCGTCATCCGGCAATCAGGGATTTGGCATAAATTAGACAACCTCCAAGCTGGTGATGCGTGGCTTCTGGGTAAGTGGAGCCCTTTAGTTGAAACCAATGCAAAGCTTGATACACAGTGATCCTGATTGTTGTATTTGTTTTTTTCACAGGAGACAGTGGCTACCCTTGCACGCCCTACTCACAAAGTGAGTAGAATTCCGCACTTACAGCCACCAGGCAGGAGGTGGAGCGCTGTATCGGCCTTTTAAAAGGCCGATTCAGATGCCTCCACCGCTCTGGTAGCGAACTCATGTATTTGCCGGCTATGGTTTCGAAAATTGTGGTCCTGTGTGGGATATTTCACAACATCGCCATAAGGAGTGGTGTCCCAATGCAGCCAGAGGATGCCTTACCTGAGGATGGCCCCCCCGAGGTTGGTCGGAGGTCAGTATGTGGGGGGGCCATATGCGATGATGTGGTGGCCAGATTTTTCAGGTAATTTTTGACAAACATTTACTTAATTGTCCCAATGTCTACATGTACAATTGTAATGTGCCTTTTTAATCTTGTTTTTCTTTTTTTTTCTTGTCTTCCTTTACAAACCATGTAAAAATGATGCCTACTACCTGATCCACTAAATTGTCTACATGTGGCCACATTGGAACTAACTTGTGGAAAAATTATTTTATCGCCTCATTTGTGGATTCATGTTGGCCTGCTACTTATTTCAACAGTTCTTGAGTGTTGTTGTTTTTTTTTGAGTTTGGTGTAGGTTGTTTTTTGTAGTGTGTTTTCACTGTGTGAATTGCTTGTCACAATTCACTTTCTGTTTGTGTTTGCTGTGTATTAAAGTTTTATTTTCCGTTAAAAAGACTGTTTATTTACACATTACAAGCACGTGTAACCTGGCTCAAAAAATGCCACCTTTCATAATGCCGAATCCTGTAATGTGTGAAATGGTTAAGTCTTTGAACATGCTTTGTGGCTTTGAAAAAACAACAAAGGTATTAGGGTGAATCAGTAATTTGTTAAAAATAGGCCTAAGCAGGTTTCAGTTTCTATTTACATTACCCACCACAAGAAAAACAACAAACTGTTGGTTTTTCTACAAACCTATTGGTATGGTGAGGTGTTTAATGTGGCAGCTTACATACTTTCTAGCGCTTTGTACAATCTAATTTACCTTACTTTAAAGAACATGACCAAATAGTGGACTTATGGAAGGTTAAACAATGTAATATTTTCAGTCAAGAAATGAGACTCGTTAACATACATCGCTATTTTATTCTTTAAATAATACAAAACAGAATTACAAAAAAAAAAAATCAGCTCCGAAGGAGCGCCGCCATGTGGTCCAGGACCACTAGCATGGCAATGACGTGGCCACGCAAGGCGGCCAAGCCCTCCTGCATACCATGCATCCGCCTCTGGTCCTCTGTTGGTATAAAAAAAAAACGGGATCCTTAATGAAATGACACCTTACATTATAAGTTTAATAAACAAACTAAACAAATAAATCTAGTTGCAAACAAGATCCAGTTTTGCGGAAAAAAAACAAGTACTGGCAAATGCTAAGAGGGTATCAATACTAAATTATAAATGAACACACAAAAAGGCGACCCCAAAAAGGACGAAGTACCCTTGTTAGGGTAAACCAAAAAACCCCAAGAATGAGTGTTTTCACATTTGTGATATGTATCAGTGGAAAATATCCAAGACATTGTATATCCAATTCAAAATTTATTTTTTAAACAAAAGAAAGGGAAACATACCGGTCATTGGGCTTGATGGTCTTGGAGGCCCTCCATCCTCCTCCTCCTCAGAGGTGGGCCAGTGCTGGTGGGTTGAGGGAGGGGAGATGGCGGAAACGGTTGACGGGGCGGAAAATCGAGGGGGTGGTGGAGGAGAGGGTAAAGAAAAGAGAGGGGGTGGTGGAGGTAAGGGGGAAGAAAAGAGAGGGGGGGTGGAGGGGAGGGGGAAGAAAAGAGAGGGGGGGTGGAGGGGAGGGGGAATTTTGGGGGTGGTGCAAATTGGGAGAGGGAGGGGACTCAGCTATTGGCCGGGCAGGGGTGGAGGGGGAATTGGGGGAAGGTTGGGGAGATGGGCTTGGACTGGCCGTCGGCGTCAGGGGCCGAGCCCGGCGACGAAGTCTGCGGCGAGGCCGGCTTCTGCGTTCAGCTCCTAAATGATTATTGAAAAATGTTTTTTAATTTTTTTAGAGGGGGGGGGTGGAACACAAATTTACAACACAAAAAAATTACAAACATTCAAAAAAAGGAAAACATGCACACACAGACATGTCAAAATACAACAAACAGGGGTATACTGAAAACATGCACAGACAGACATGTCAAAAAACAACAAACAGGGCTATACTGAAAACATGCACACAGACATGTCAAAAAACAACAAACAGGGCTATACTGAAAACATGCACACACAGACATGTCAAAAAACAACAAACAGGGCTATACTGAAAACATGCACACACAGACATGTCAAAAACAACAAACAGGGCTATACTGAAAACAAACATGCACACGCAGATAGGGCCGCAAAAAACAAACAGGGCTATACTGAAAACAAACATGCACACGCAGATAGGGCCGCAATAAACAAACAGGGCTATACTGGAAACAAGCATACGCAGATAGGGCCGAAAACAAATCATAAAAAAAAAAAACACTTACTTGCAGCGATCCGCAGCCGAAAACATGCCAGCAAGCGGGGGGTGCGGCACCGCAGATCCGACCACCTGCGCTCTAATTGCCCGATATTACGGCGTGAGCCGAAGGAGCGCAGGTGGTGGCGAACCTCCGCATAGGCCGATCGCTTGGCCCGGTTGGTGATGGGGGGAGGCTGGCTGGTGATCCTCCGGTCCATGACCTCGGTGAGGAACAACAGCTCCCGTGTGGTAAATGCGGAGGCTCTCATGATGGCAATGATTTTTTTAACAACAAACAGTTTTAATAAAGGCCAGAGAAAACTTTTGATTGGCTAATGTACTTTGTAAATTAACAGGAACAATTGTATTGGTTATTGTATGAGTCATGTGTCCTACAGGCTCCAAAATATAATGTGAGTTATGATAGGCTTCATGCAGTGACATGCGTAAGCTAATTTAAATAAAGAAATTAAAATTGGAAAATAGGACTATCCTAAACACAGGAAAACAATAGGATATTTGGTTACAACATGTATTTTTGATAAAGTAAACCATTGGTGAAACCGTACGTATTCTGCGGGAAAAATGACACACGCGGACAAGAATAAAGTTTATTGAAAATGAAAAAAAAAACGGATTGCAAACATGTGAAGAGCAATTAAGCTAATTAATATATTGATTGGCATGATACGATTAAAGTATGTATGCAGAATGAACGAGCAGGTAATCGAAATCTGACAGGCTCACTTCCGGTTTGGACTTGTGCGAGCGTTCCCTGCAACCAAATTTGGAGATGGACGGTCGCAATTTTGCTCGTTCGTTAGCTGTAGGAGGGGTTGGGAGACTTTGGGACGGAAGATTAGCTACGAGCGAACTTACGAGCGAGCGCTTGAATTTACATTTTCTCGCTCGTTCGTCGAACGAGCGATCAGCCACTTGCGTACGGCTCTGAATCAGGCCCTACATCCATATGAAAAAAAGAATTTGCATTTTGTCAAATTGTATTTTAACTTTTGTATTTTTTTATGCATTGCATAGATTTGTGCTTGCCCAATATTTAAAGCATGTAGAAAAGCAAGTAATAATGCCTATATACCGTGCTCTGTTTATGTACAGTATACAGTCAGGTGCATAAATATTGGGACATTGACAGAAATTTCATATTTTGGCCTCTATTCACCATCACAATGGCTTTGAAATTAAACAAACAAGATGTCCTTTAACTGCAGACTTTCAGATTTAATTTGAGGGTAATTACATCCAAATCAGGTGAACGGTGTAGGAATTACAACGGTATCTATATGTGCCTCCCACTTTTTAAGGGGCCAAAAGTAATGGAATATCAACTCAAAAGCTATTTCATGGACAGGTGTGGGCTATTCCCTCGTTATTTCATTATCAATTAAGCAGGTAAAAGGTCTGGAGTTGATTCTAGGTGTGACATTTGCATTTGGAATCAGTTGCTGTCGACTCTGAATATGAGATCCAAAGAGCTGTCACTATCAGTGAAGCAAGCCATCATTAGGCTGAAAAATCAAAACAACCCCATCAGAGAGATAGCATAAACATTAGGTGTGACCAAATCAACTGTTTGGAACATTCTTAAAAAGAAAGAACGAACCGGAGAGCTCAGAAACACCAAAACACCCGGAAGACCACGGAAAACAACTGTGTTGGATGACAGAAGAATTATTTCCCTGGTGAAGAAAAACCTCTTCACAACAGTTGGCCAAATCAAGAACACTCTCCAGGAGGTAGGTGTATATGTGTCAAAGTCAACAATCAAGAGAAGACTTCACAAGATTGAATATAGAGGGTTCACCACAAGATGTAAACCATTGGTGAGCCACAAAAACAGGACGACCAGATTAGAGTTTGCCAAACAACATCTAAAAAAGCCATTACAGATCTGAAACAACATCCTATGGACAGATGAGACAAATATCAACTTGTACCAGAGTGATGGGAAGAGAAGAGTATGGAGAAGGAAAGGAACTGCTCAAGATCCAAAGCATACCACCTCATCAGTGAAGCATGGTGGTGGTAGTGTCATGGTGTGGGCATGTATGGCTGCCAATGGAACTGGTTCCCTTGTATTTATTGATGATGTGACTGCTGACAAAAGCTGCAGAATGAATTCTGAAGTGTTTCGGGCAATATTATATGCTCATATTCAGTCAAATGCTTCAGAACTCATTGGACGGCACTTCACAGTGCAGATTGACAATGTCCCGAAGCATACTGCAAAAGCAACCAAAGAGTTTTTTAAGGCTAAAAAGTGGAATGTTATGCATTGGCCAAGTCAATCCCCTGACGTGAATCCGATGGAGCATGCATTTCACTTGATGAAGACAAAACTGAAGGGAAAATGCCCCAAGAACAAGTAGGAACTGAAGACATTTGCAGTAGAGGCCTGGCAGAGCATCACCAGGGATGAAACCCAGCATCTGGTGATGTCTATGCGTTCCAGACTTCAGGCTGTAATTGCCTGCAAAGGATTTGCAACAAAGTATTAAAAAGTGAAAGTTAGATTTAGGATTGTTTAGTTTGTCCCATTACTTTTGGCCCCTTAAAAAGTGGGATGCACATATAGAAACCGTTGTAATTCCTACACCGTTCACCTGATTTGGATGTAATTACCCTCAAATTAAATCTGAAAGTCTGCAGTTAAAGCACATCTTGTATGTTTCATTTCAAAGCCATTGTGGTGGTGAATAGAGGCCAAAATATGAAAATTCTATCAATGTCTCAATATTTATGCACCTGACTGTATGTTTGAGAAGCATTTACGTCATACTTGCCAACTCTCCCTGATTGTCAGGGAGACTCCCTGAAATAGTAGCAATCTCCCTGTCTACCTGAAGAGTCTAGAAATCTCCCTGATTGCACCTTACTCCCATTATGTAGCTGTTAAATAAAAAAACCATTGAGATATACATTTAAATGGGATCATTAGTATCATTCCCTGCATTGGTTATAAGGCACAATGATCCCTATGGCTTTTCTGAGAAGTATCAGTGTGTTTTCATCAACAAGTAGATCTTCCCAGCTGCTTTGGGGCTCGTTTACGTTGGGTTGTATAGTCAATTTTATGACACGTCTCTCAGATGTAGCAGTACAGTCCACTTTACCACCGCGCTCATAAGTGTTGTTTTAACAATCTCCCTGAAATGCTTTGTAAAAAGTAGGCAAGTATGATTTACGTACTGTATGTGTTTAATCCATGTGACATAAGAGGATATTATCTTTTTGAAGCCAAACTGGGGAAATAAATATGTAATGGCTTTTTAAGCACACCAGTGTTTTTCTAATTTTTAACCCCTTCTTTACACTGCAACACACAAAAGCACAGCACCAGCAGAGTATATTAAGAAGGGGCCAATACAACTGAACTCGCACAAGATACAAGACCAGTGTCACATACTTGCCGACAATGTGACTGCCTCCTCCCAGAGGAGGCAGCCTAGATCGGCATAGCAGGGGGGGCGTGACACTAATTTGGGGGCGGATTGGGGGCGTGACTGCGTGATCGCGGTCACACAATGCAGAGATTACTGGCATTTTGCAGCAGGGACGGGGACACGATGACACGATTCAGTGCGAATCACGTCATCAGCTCCCCCCGTACTGCCTACTTACAAGGGAGAATCGGACACCGGCAGGGGGAGAGCGGGCCGGCAGGGATACTTGCTCAATCTTAAGGGGTACCGGGAGCACCAACCGATTTTCGGGAGGCTCCAGACCATCCCAGGCAAGTATGCAGTATCACCATCAGATCAAAATAGACAGGCAAACACGATTCTTAGTAAATCCGTGATTTTGGTCCTAAAAACACACAAATTCCAGTGATGTCCATTGTGTTTATTCTCGGCCCCACACCTTGGTAAATTTACCCCTAGGAGTGTTTGAACTGATAGTAGGATAGGTGATGATGATTTATGAGAAAAGGGCCTTTTGAAGCAAACTAGTGCCTACACAAAACGTACAGTAATTCTAAAATATCAGGGGACATTCTCAGGAATCTGCAGGCTACAGAGAAGGCAGTTGTACAACCCAGGTCTAGATCACTTTTGCTGTTTATGCCTACACTATATAAGTTGTCATCATGCAACGTTAACATGAAAAAGCAGCTTTACCCTCTATCTCCACAGTAGACACATTGTTTTTGGAAACACAGCATTAAAAATAAAAATATATTTGTGAAAAAAAAACCTGTAACTTATATGTATACGTTTATCAATGCTATTTTGTGGGCTATCCGTGTGTTTTCTGGGGCATACCAGCAAAAAGCATCCCCAGTATACAGTATATTAGGCATCGCCAGTATATAAGAAGGGGTGAAAGCAGATGATATCTCTGATATCTGTTGTGGTCTCTCAGTGTTTATTCATAAAAGCAGCCCCTTTAGGTTTTTATAGGGGATGCTTACCTGGTAAATGTACCAAGCTCCGGAATACAAAGCATTCCAGAGCTTGGCCCCAGCAGCTAATGCCTTCTTCATATGCTACAAAAGCACGGTGCTGTCCACTTGCACATGCACCGACAGATGTACCGGGAGGGGGGTCCGAAGCAGGAAATAAAGCCTCGGACCCCCCCATATGAAATCACTTTACTTGTTACTGATCGCCGGGACATGCTCTTATCAAAGCCTCTGTCCTGGTGACTCAGACATAATACATTTAGGAGAATAAAGATTCCTAAGGAATATTTCTTTTAGGGGGCAGAGAGAAATTATTAACATATGCCCCATAGTCACTGAACTAACCTTTCTGGAGCACACAAAGATATAGCACAATAATATGATGAAACTACTTATAGTATTTTAGCAATTCTAGAAACACAGCAACTCTTTGAAAGGAGTTTTCATTTACAATATGTCCTTATGGTGACCAACCACAAGGTCCACAAACAAAACCTGGTTAGGACAACTGTTACAGTAGTGAAGTGTACAGAGTTACACACACAGAATATAATGCTTGTAAAGTGAGAAACACAGGTGCACTGTTGTTTTAAAGGCACATAAAACAAAGTCTTGCAGATTTAAAACTGACCTTCCTGGTAGGTTTAGTAGCCACCCATGTTGTGTAATACTTTCTTTAAGAAAATAATGCTATAGGCATCCTGGTAAAAAAAACGTGGCTGATGGTAATACACAGCTGCAGGTTATATGTAGTGCTATATAAACTCTGGGGGAAATATTTTAGGGTCAGATTAACAAGGTGACTGATGGACCTAAAGCTGCAGTCATCCACCTCACCTGATAAACCTACACTGCCTTAAAATGTAAGTGATTGCTCTAATTTGTAACTTATATAGCGCACACATATCACTCAGCACTTTACAGAAAATATTTAGTCCTTTGCATCAGTCATTGTCCCTGTGGAGCTTACAATCTACTGTATGTTTCCTAAAATAGAATTCATCTTTTTATCAGAAGCCAATTAACCTACCAGTATGGTTTTTGATTGTGGAAGGAAACTGCTGTACCTGGGGTACACCCAAACAATAGAGGAAATACAAACTACACATACAGGGCTATGGTTGGACTCACCTATGACCCGAGTGCTGTGAGACACCAAAGCTAACTATTGCACCACATCTCATAAATGCTCGATTGGGTTCATGTCGGGTGAACGTGGTGACCACACCATCCATCAAAACCCCCCAGAATGCTCCTCAAACCATGTCTGGACAACTTGGGACCGATGGCACGATGAATTATCCTGCTGGAATATTCAATCATACATGAAGTCCATGTAGGGCAGAAAATGGTCATCAAGCAACATACAGTAATGTAGTGTGTACCGGTCAATGACGGGTGCAGGTGGACCCAACCCATGCCACATGAACACACCCCACACCATTTTGGAATCACCACCTGGCTGCACTGTACCTTGTTGACAAGTGGGGTACATGGCCTCATGGGGTCTGTGCCACATGCGAACTTACCTACAGTAATCTCTGAACATTGTATGATTGGAATTTCCATCCCTCCCTGTAGCCTTTTCATCTTTGTGCAACCCCCCCTGTACACCCCACTGTTTCAAAATTATAAAAAAAAATATTGACTCCTCTGCCTATCCTAAGATTTGCACCTCTGATTTACACTCATTAACTGATCCAATTCCTGGTTACAGGACACCCACTCTGTGACATTTCCTCCCTTGTACAATAAGTAATTCCCTTAGCCTCTGAGTGTTCCCTGAATCCCTCGCTAAACTGCCATTGACATACTAATGACCTCCCCTCTACAAATTTGAATCATATTTACATGTGTTTTAATTCTACGCTCACACAGCCCTCTGACCCCCAAACCAACATATATGTGTGACTGGATAAAATAGTGCCACTAGGCATTTTTTTCTGATGCAAACTTGCTGCACTAATAAGCAATGTGGCACTTAAGGTTGGTTCTGAGTGACACGCAATCCACACGCAATAAAGATTTAATGAAACACCACTTCCTTAGCGCACTTGGGAAAGCATCCTAGGTTAAAACACAGGGGTTACCTTAAAACCCCAAAGAAATAATGAGATCCGAAAAGTGTGGTATGTAAAACCTATGGCGCTAATCCATAAAATATAGTAATGGTAAAAAGGCAGATATTCAATGAATAAATCAACAAGAGCAATAAGTAAATAGATAAGTAAGGTAAAACTGATTACATTAATATCTCGAGTGTCAATTGACATCAAACTCCAAATCCATGAAATATAGAAGAGAGAGACAGGAACATAGCGTAATCTTGCATATAAAAAGTGACAATTTATTCGGTCCACATTTGACCATATATAAACATATATCAGCAGATAAAATTATAGAACATATAATTAGCATATAAATGCATAAAATAAGGCAGCAAAAATAAAGGCCTATGAGTCTGCGTACCAGATGGTGGTAGAATTTCATCGTTGATATGCACTGTAGACAATCCGGATTTTGTCCACAGTGTCTCATACTTCTGAGGAAGAGCACTAGATGCTCGAAATACATTAAGGACCGCAGACTGTAGCTGCAAATAAGGAACCTACACCTGCTGCCGACAATGAGTGTGACACACTGTGGACAAAATCCGGATTGCCTACAGTGCACACCAACACAGGACTGATGGTATCGCTCACCTTTACTTCTCCAGACAAGCGTTTTTCCAGATGCCCCAAACAATCTGAAAGGTGATTCATCAGAGAAAATAGATTTACCACAGTCCAATCCCTGTACCTTTTGCAGAATATCAGTCTGTCCCTGATGTTTTTCCTGGAGAGAAGTGGCTTCTTTGCTGCCCTTCTTGACACCAGGCCATCCTCCAAAAGTCTTCGTCCTGTGTCATGCCAACAGTAAAGCATCCTGAGACCATTCACGTGTGGGGTTACCTCTCAGCCAAGGGAGTGGGATCACTCACAATTTTGCCTAAGAACACAGCCATGAATAAAGAATGGTCCCAACCATCCAAGAACAGTTTGGCGATGAACAATGCCTTTTCCAGCATGATGGAGCACCTTGCCATAAGGCAAAAGTGATAACTCAGTGGCTCGGGGAACAAAACATTGAAATTTTTAGTCCATGGCCAGGAAACTCCCCAGACCTTAATCCCATTAAGAACTTGTGGTCAATCATCAAGAGGCGGGTGGACAAACAAAAACCCACAAATTCTAAAAACTCCAAGTATTGATTTGGCAAGAATGGGCGGACATCAGTCAGTATGTTGCCCAGAAGTTGATTGACAGCATTTCAGGGCGAATTGCAGAGGTTTTGAAAAAGAAGGGTCAACACTGCAATTATGAACTCTTTGCATAAACTTAATGTAATTGTCAATAAAAGAATTTGACACTTATGAAATGCTTGTAATTTTACTTCAGTATACCATAGTAACATCTGACAAAAAGGTCTAAAAACACTGAAGCAGAAAACTTTGTGAAAACCAATACTTGTGTCATTCACAAAAGTTTTGGCCATGGCTGTACAGCAACAGGGATAGGTACAGAGTAGTAGAAAAGATTCCATCAAATTCCAATGATACTGACAGTGATGATAGTGAATGGCAGCCAGAGCCAAAGGGAGAAGGAGCAGGGAGCTTTAGTAGCTGCAGTGAAAGTGGCCGTGACACAAACGACGACGATGATGATCATGAAGTAGGTGAGATTGCAAAAGGAAAACAAACACAGTACATTGTGGAAAACCAAGCACAATGATTTTGAAGGAGTGTTGCCCACATTTTTAGGACAGCACAAAGTGCATGCTGATGGTACAGAACCCATACACTTGTTTATGCACCGATTTTCTGATACAATGATTGGTGAAATTGTCCACAACACATATTTGTACCCATTCCAGAAAGGGAAGGAATATCTGTCACTGCCAGGTCATGAAATGAAATGTTTTATTGGGATAAATTTGGTAATGTCCTATATCAGATATCCCAGTTACAGAATGTACTGGTCTTCACATGATGGGCTTCATCTTGACCTGGTTGCAAATGCAAATGCTTGTAAACAGATTTGAAGAGATTCTCTGGTACCTTCAATTTGTAGACAATAATTCTCAACAGCCAGGACACGAAGACAAAGTTGACGGCCTGTGTTAGACAAACTGAAGGCATACTTTGGCGGAGCAGTTGATCTTCAGTCAGTAATGAGCAAATCATTCCCTTCAAGGGCTGTCAGTGAATCAAGCTGTACATTCCCATGGGGTTTGAAGGTGTGGGTGAGAGCAGGAACATCTGGGTACATGTATTGGTTTGAGATTGAACAAGTAGGGACAGGGCTAAAGTTAGTGCCCTGGGCATGTGTGATGGTGCAGTTCTTCGCTTGTGTTACGACATACAAAACAAAAATCACAAGGTATTTTTTGATAACCTGTTTTGTACCATCCCTCTCCTCCAAAAATTACGCATCAAGGGTATCTATGCAACAGGTACATGTAGAGTGAACAGGCTTATGGGAGCACAATCAAAGTTGAAGAGTGAAAAACAGCTGAAGGAAGAGGTGGATCATCATTGCTATCAATGGTGAACACATCACCATTACACGATGGTTAGACAGTTCGGTGATTCATGTTGCATCTTCCTGTGCAGGCATGTAGCCACAAGATTCTGCCGGAGGTGGAGCAAGAAAGAAAAGGAAGTGATCCACATTCCTCCACCATTTGCTGTAACCAGGGCTGGATTAACAGGGGGGGGGGGTGACAGGGGCGATCGTTCCTGGGCCCCCACATGTTAAGGGCCCCACACCCATCGGGGTTAAAGTGGACCGGAGGAGACGGAACCAGTTCTGCCTCCTCCAGCCAACCTAACCCCAACGCTACAGGGAGGCTCCATTTGCCCGGCTCTCTCCCCGCAGCGGCAGCAGAAGGCTTGAGCTTACGTGAGCTCTAGCTTCCGGCTCACGCAGTGCACTATGGCAGAGGAGCAGCTGAGTGGACTGCAGCGGACGCGGGGCTTAGCTTAAGGTAAGTATGAGCTTTTTTTTTTTCTTTAGTGCAAGCGGCCTACTGGGGGCATTACTGGTGGGGGGCATTACTACAGAGGACATTGCTCGGGGGGGAGCATTACACCTGGGGCATTACTTGGGGAGGGAGGAGGCATTACTACTGGGGGCATTACTGGCGGGGGGGATTACTACTGGGGGCATTACTCGGGAGGGAGGCATTATTACTGGGGAGGGGGCATTATTCGGAGGGGGAGGCATAACTACTGGGGGCATTAATCAGGGGGCATTACTATTGGGGGCTCTACTAGAGAGGGAGCATTAGTATTGGGGGCACTAATAGAGGGGCATTACTACTGGGGGCATTTCTACAGAGGTCTCTGCTAAATGGGGAATGACTACTGGCTGCATTACTATTGGGGGCACAACTACATGGGTATTACTACTGGGGGATTTATACAGGGGGCATTACTATTGGGCACACACCCAATTACTACTGGGGTGCATTACTATTTGGGGCACAACTACAAGGGTATTACTACTGGGGGCATTTATACAGAGGGCATTACTACAGGGGGCACTACTAATGGGAGTATTGCATAGGGGGCACTGCATAAGGGGCACTACTACTGGGTGCACTGCATACGGGGCACTACCACTATGGGCACTACCACTATGGGCACTGACACTACCGGGGGCTCTGCATAAGGTCCCCATTGCGCTTACCCCCAGTTTGTCACATTTAACAGGGGCCCCCACATGTTTGTTGCCCAGGGGCCCCCACAGACCTTAATCCGGCCCTGGCTGTAACTGTATAACATGCACATGGGAGGAGTGGGATCTCATGGATCAGTATGTGGCGATGTACCCACACAGAAGCAAAAACATGGACATGGTACATTCGGATGTTCTTTAACTTTCTTGATGTGACTTGTGTATATGAATGGCTACTGTATCGAATGTCTGGATTCAATGACAAGAATCAGTTGGATTTCAAAGCATCAATTGCTCGAACATTGATCAACCCTGCCTCTATTGAGGAAGACGTAGGGAAACACCACATTTCACAGGCCCCCCTAGGGCCCCAGCAGCCCCCCATCCATGGACCCCCGCTGCACCCTCCTCAATCCCCTCAACTTTTTTTTTTCCAGTTTCACATTCTTTGCTCTGGATAGAAACCAGTGATGTAAAAGCTGGGGATGGCTTAGACAGCTCTCTGCTGCCCTTCATTTCTAACATTCATATGTGCCCATAACTATAATATTGACAGATCTCCACAATAATTTTTTTGAGCAGATAAATGTAGATAAAATGATCACCTACCCCAGGTAGTGTAATAGTGGTGCCTTGTTCTAAAGATCATTTTGTATCATTTTTTTTTTTTTCGAGTTTCAGAAAATTTGTTTAGCAGATTGTGCTGATTATTATGCTAGGTTACACAATTTCTTTTTATCAATATCGCAGAACACGGGCAATATCATCAGCCGTGCTGGTTTCCTAAATGTTGCTGACAATGTCTTGTAAACTGTCAGCTGTAGGCCATCTGGAAAGTAAAGATTAGTTCTTCCTACATGTGTTTTGAAAACCAAGGGACACTTTAGGATTCATGTGCTTAAATAAAAGGTAAGTAAAGCAGCAAGCATGGTGTAAACGTTATACTCCCCATGGGTGCAGAAAAGTGATTGTATCATATTAGAAAGGATCAAGTTTCGTCCAAGTCAACTCTTACTGGAAGCAATTATTTCATGCTTCAGACAGTAAAACTTGCACATGTATGCCAAGCTGAATTCCCAGCTCGCTACCTGAATCACCATGCCTAGAACCATAAAACAAGCACCACATACAAGGAATGATAGATAAAGCCATGCTACAAACAGTGTAGCCACAAAATAAAAAAATTGCCTTAATGGCCTTTATTATAAAATTGCCTATATTCATGGTTATACTTTTGCTTTACATAACATAGTGGATTATACATGAGCTGCAATAAAATGAACATGCCCACACATACTGCAATTTTTATATGCAGTTGGGACATTTTAGAGCTAAATGCTCACAAGCTGCAAAAAAACTGCATCCTCATCTACATATAACAAAGGGCTTGACTCAGCATGGATCGCAACTGCTAAAGCGCACGCAGACGGTCTGTTGTTGCGTACTGCACATGTGTATGCATCACAGTGCATGAAGGCATCACTGCGTTCGCAGTGCGATCACACAGACCACGGAGAACCATCGCAGAGTGAGTGACAGGCTGTGAGAGTTTGGGGTTGGTGACGGGAGAGTGGTCTGAGAAACGCTGGTGTGTCTGACCGTTTGATCGCCGTTTCCTGGGCGTGCATAAATTAGCCACTGAGATGGCATACGCAGCTTGAGTACTCACTGTGTTAACAAGATTTGCAGTTGCTGCGTCAGGTCTGAGGGGCCGATGTTACCGATGTATACGCAGGACTGAGAGGTATTATGGATGTGAGATAGCGGTAGTGGGCGTCTCTATGCTGGCTTTGCGATTGCATTCATTAGCATATTTTTGCAGCAAATCAACCACGGACCATGTAAGTCGAGGAGAGGGGAGTGAGTGCGAAGGGGTAGGCCGCAGTCCGAGGCCTGGCACCATAGGTGCAGGGGAGGGCCGGGCCTCGGGTCAGTCAAGGCTCCATTCCATAGCAGCAGCACCATCTGCTCCTACGGTAGTTACGCCACTGTCTATAGGGCTATGCATATCTTCCAACCATATTAACAGGACCCACTGAGACTAGGAGAGATATTATTGCTCATTATAATTGTTACACTCAAAGAGGGGAAAATTAGAGACGAAAAGCCAAATTCGCCTGTTTTTTTGTGAAAAATTTGCCTAAAAAATAATTTGACAAATTCAATTCCAGGACAATTTCGCCAAAGTGGAAACAATTCTCCAAAAATGATTCTCCAATCAATAGCTGGTGAAAAGAAATGCAAAATCTTTATTTTGGGGTGCAAACGTGGGGAAACAACTCAGACCCCTTGGAACAGCCCCCCAAAGGAGAAATCTGCAAAAAAACCAGAAACAAAAACCTAAGAGCACCCCACAAAAGACATGTCATTTTTGGGGTGAAAATTTAAAAAGCGGGGGGATAAACATAAAAGTAGCGAAATAGACTTCTTGGGGGTCCCCAAATATGGGTCAGGTGTTTTTGGGATTGCAGGTGCATGCAGCAGGTGGATTTTTCACGTTTTTTAAAAGTTCACTTTAGAGACATAAAAACATGCTAACACCCATTTTCAAGCACCCCAAATTTGACAGAAATACTTATTTTCACCAAAAAATACAGCTTTATGCCATTCTTCACCACTTTTACAAAGACGCTAATAGCAAGCAATTTACACAACTTAAGTACCCAAAATAGTCTTATTAGGGCTATTAGTACACATCTATATTGATTCCCTAGGTTAATATATCTTTTTCTGGGGTACAGACTGATTTCCCCAATTCTTTCAGTACTTTTCGCCTGTTCCGCATTCGCCTATTTCCGTTTTCGCCTTATTTGCAATTGAACTAGGCGAAAAGCGGGGACGAGCACGGAATAAATTTGCCTCTGAAACAGGCGAATGAAGCGAACAGTCGGACAGGCGAAAACTTCGCCTCTAATTGAATATGGCTAAAAGTCCCTTTTTCTTCTCTACCGATTATTAGTCTACTAAGCCCTACATGACCATGGCCCAGGGTACCTGAAGCAGCTTCTGATTCCTTACCGTCCCTCTCGATTTCTGCGATCCGTTGACGAAGGACTATTAACAGTACCTAGAATCTCACGGAATTCGTCTGAGGGTCGAGCTTTCAGTTTTGTGGCTCCAACCTTTTGGAACTCACTTTCCCGCAAAATTCGAGAGGCCTCCACTCTAGAATCCTTCAAAAATAGACTCAAGACTCACCTATTCACCCAAGCATTTCACTAATGTCCCTTGTTTAAGCTTATTTTGTATTTTGTACTGTAAATGTAAAGCACTTTGAGTCCTTTAGGAGAAAAGCGCTATATAAATTAAATTATTATTATTACTATACAGTATATACAGTATTTTATTTTTGAAAGCTCAACATGCATCTGTCCTGCATGCTGTTGTGAGTTTACTACTTTGTGATATCTGTAACAATGTAATAAACTGTGTTTATATTGCGTTTGTGCACATATATCTGTTCACACTTCTCTCAAGTGTCTCTCTTTGGCCAATTGCAATTTTAAGAGCTACGTATAAATCGTAGGGGAAGGAAGGCAAACTGTGTACCATAACCCAATGTTATACAATGTTATATTAGCTGCTGTTTAGCTTGATGACTGGTAAAGTGCATAGATTACTGATTATTAATTATAAAATATTACAAAATGAAAACCCTCTCACTAAGCTGACATTCTCATTGAGATATGGCAGGCAGTACAATACTTTATGCATGTTCAAAATTATTGCTTCCATAAATAAAACAGATAACAGAATTGATTTTTTTCTTTGGCCTGGCTGAAAATTGAGTCTGTTAATCATGGGAATTCATCTTCTGACAACTAATACAATTTTTTACTTGTTTTAATCAGCAAGTCCTGTTGGTTCATTTATCATTTTAACATGACTAATTCCCTCAAACCTAAAAAAAAAATGTTTCAGCAAAAAGAAAGATAAAGGCATTAAAAACAGATCAAATCATCAACTAAGAGGTTAAAATGAAGACCTGATCATGCTTAAACAAAAGTGTCTATGGGTGACACAGGAGCGAAGTTAGGGGCGAGCTGGCAGGATTTGTGTGTGGGTAGGACACAAACAGAGGCCCCGAGAGGGAGGGACATTACCACCACTGGTGGCACGCCAAAGGCATGATGAAGTTAATTGTTATCGGAATATCTCAATATGATATATATATATATATATATATATATATATATATAAATATATATATCTCTATCACAAGGGCTCTGCACTCACCATAATAACTAACAACAATAATAATAATAAACATAATAAACAGTGGGGTTTTGGTTCATGAATTGATCAATGCATTTAAGCTTGCAGCCCCTGTCACGGGACCCCACTTTACTGCAAGTCACTACTCTATTGCTCAGAAATATAACATGGACATAGCCATCACATTAGTGTTAAACTCAACGTATGCTATCAAGGTGTAAAGCTCACAGCAACTTTGCTTTTAAATGTGAGACAGTTACCAAGCACACCTGTTGCAAAGCACCTAGGAAACTGGTGGCATGATGAAGTTAATTGTTATCTGAATATCTCAATAATATATATATATATATATATTGTGATAGGATCATTGGTAAAGTGGTCGGTGGCAGGTACATTTGTCCCAGATTCCTGTCTTATGTGTTTTAAACCCCCAGGAGAAAGTCTGCAGTGTAGCAGGCTTGAGTTTCGGCTTTTTGAAAAGCCGGTTTGGGACCTGGGGGTTGTGGGTGAGAGGAGAGGGAGGGCTCCACCCACGGCCACTCCAGGTTTTGGTTCTCGCAGCCTGGTAACAGGCTTGTTAGGGTTTCCACCTGAGAGTGGCCAATATAAGCCTAGTGTGTTGAGGGCTGATTGTCTCACCTGGGAGAGCAGACAGGGAGTTTGCTCAGAGACACTTGAAAACCTAACTGTAAGTGTTGTGCTGTGCCCTTGATGCTGGTGAGGGCATTAGGCCCTGCCAGGTTCTGGTAGTGAGGGAACTACCTGTAAAGTTAGTACCCCGACAGGGCTAGGATTTTTGTTTATGTTTTCTTTATGTTGTTTCTGACATTGTACAATAAAGACTGGTGCCGACCAGCTTGTACTTGCATCCAGTCTGGCGTACTGTTTCCCAGCTGCTGTGTGTGAAAGGAAGGAGTCCTCTACCCAGGAGAGGGACCCCCTAAACTAACTGTGTCACAATATGGTGGAGAATGCGGGCAACCACACACACTGAAGTTGCAGCAAGAGGAAAACTTTCCGTTTAAAAATTAAAGGGACAGACACCCAATTTGGGAGTGTGGAAATAACACTGTGTCCTTGGAGTCCCATAGAGGAGGCGTCAGCCAATGCTCAGAGAGGCAAGGTTCAGCTTCCAACCTACACCCCAGGACAAAATGGAGGACATTATTAAGGCCTTGCTCCAAGCTACAGCAGTTCAGCAGGAGACAAACAAACTTCAGCAGGAGACGAACAAACTTCAGCAGGAATCTACCTGGGCTCAGCAGGAATCCACCAGGGTGCAACTGTTGGCCTTGGAGACAGCCCAGAGGCAACAACAGGTCGCCATCGAGGAAACCCGCCAGGCCTTAGCGGAAAACAGCCAGGCCATAAAAGAGGTGGTACAGCACCTGGTCGCCCGGCCCAGAGATGTTGCTACTGGTCCTCCCACCACCACTCACTCCGTACGAGCCAGTCACTTCCTCCAAAAGATGACTTCGGGCGATGATGTGGAGGCCTATCTCGCCGTATTTGAAAGAACGGCCGAAAGGGAGAGTTGGCCCAAGGAGCAGTGGGCAAGTCTGGTGACCCCTTTTTTGTCTGGGGAGCCACAAAAGGCCTATTTCGACTTATGCCTGGCTGATGCCAAGGACTATAAAAAACTAAAACAGGAGATCCTAACTCGCTTGGGAGTCACCACCTTTGTTCGTGCCCAACGGGTCCACCGCTGGGAGTTCCATATGGACAAGCCTCCACGTTTGCAGATGCATGACCTCGTCCATCTGTCCTCAAAATGGCTACAGCCCGAGACGATGACGGGACCACAGATCGTGGAAAGGGTCGTGATGGACAGGTACCTGCGATCGTTACCTGCGACTCTGCGCAAGTGGGTGAGCCATGCAGACCCTAAGTCCGCGGACCAGTTGGTCGAGCTGGTGGAGAGGTACGTGGCGGCTGAGGAGCTGATGAGTATGCCCCACCGAGCCCCGATGGCGCACCGGCGAACCACAGACACTGGTAAGACTGTTCCAGGGGAGAAGGGTGCAGGGAGGTGGAATGTACCTAAGACTGAGGGTGTAGAACCTGGAGACAGGCCTGCCAGGCCAGGAAGGTTCTTGCCCCGTAAACGACTAGACATTAATATGACTCAGTGTTTCCGATGTGGTGGCTTCGGCCATATTGCCGCTAATTGTTCACTTACAACTGAACCTATGCAATGTGATACTGCTCATGTCTACCGCAGGGGGTCTTTCTTTGCACAGACAGCCTGTACGGCTGACCGGCAGGTTGAGACTGATAAGCACACTGTAGATGGCAACCGAGTAGAGGCACTGTAGATGGCAACCGAGTAGAGGCACTGTTAGACTCTGGTAGCTTGGTGACACTTATAAAAGCTGAGCTGGTGAACCCCTTGAGGCATACAGGGAAAACTGTTGGTGTGACCTGCATACGTGGGGATACTCGATATTATGTTACGGCTGAGGTGAACATCGAGACACCATGTGGCTCTGCTATAGTTTCTGTGGGTTTGGTGCATGGTCTGGTGTACGATGCAATATTGGGGAGAAACTTTGCTCACTTCTGGAAGTTGTGGGAAAGCCGTTTTGTTCCAGAGGTGAACAACCCCGATCTATTTGAGAAGGTTGTCGATGTAGTGGAGGAGGGAGTTTCTTCTGAGTCAGAGTTATTCCCTTTTTCTACTATGGTTGGCGAACTAGAGAATGCGGAACGTGACGGTGGCCCGCCAACTGATGTGCCTCCCATTGAGGTGGGAAGTGTTGTTGGGCCAGGTGATCGTCTGCCTGATTTAGAGGTCAGAAGAGAGGTCTTTGCCGTGGAGCAGTTGAATGACCCTACTTTGGTAAAAGCCAGGGAGAATGTAGAAGTAGTTGATGGTAAACCCGTAGACCCTGATAGTCCTTTGTCCTATCCACACATGCAATGTGTCAGGATTTGTTATATCAGGTGACTAAGAAGGGGGAAGATATTGTGGAACAACTAATAGTTCCCAAAGCCTACAGAAGAACAGTGTTGGATCTGGCCCATGGTCATATAACGGCAGGCCATCTAGGGGTAGAGAAAACCACTGAGCGAATAATGCAGAGGTTTTTCTGGCCCGGGCTTCATAAAGAGGTGTCTGACTTTTGCGCATCCTGCCCTGAGTGTCAGTATCATGCTCCCAGGCCACATTTTAAGGGTCCACTAATTCCATTGCCTATTATAGAGGTGCCGTTTGAAAGAATAGTGATGGATTTGGTTGGACCCTTAATGAAGTCTGCCAGGGGACACCAGTATATTCTAGTCATAATGGATTACGCTACCAGGTACCCGGAAGCGATCCCTTTGCGCAATACGTCAACCAAGACCATTGCCAGAGAGCTAGTTCATGTCTTTAGCAGGCTGGGTATACCCAAGGAGATACTAACTGACCAGGGTACACCGTTTATGTCAAAAGTCATGAAAGAGTTATGTCGCCTGTTCAAAATTGAACAGTTAAGAACTTCGGTTTATCACCCCCAAACCGATGGGCTGGTCGAGAGGTTTAACAAGACGTTAAAACACATGCTTAGGAAAGTGGTCGACAAGGATGGTAGGGATTGGGATTACTTATTGCCGTATTTATTGTTGGCCATAAGAGAAGTTCCCCAGTCTTCCACCGGGTTTTCACCCTTCGACTTGTTGTATGGGAGACACCCAAGGGGGTTACTAGACATTGCCAAAGAGACATGGGAGGGGCAGTCTAGTCCTTACAAAACCGTGATTGAGCATGTTTCTCAAATGCAGGAGAGAATTGCTGCGGTAGTGCAGATAGTGAGAGAGCACCTGGAACAGGCTCAACAGGCACAGCAGAGGGTATACAACCGCAATGCTCGGTTAAGCAGCTTTGCTCCTGGGGACAGAGTGTTAGTATTGGTTCCCACTGTGGAAAATAAACTTTTGGGTAAATGGCAAGGGCCCTTTGAAATCTTAGAAAGTGTGGGGCAGGTCAATTACAAAGTTTACCAGCCGGGGAAAAGAAAGCCGGAACAGATATACCATATAAATCTGTTAAAGCCCTGGAAAGATAGAACGGCACTGTCGACCATCCGAGCCCCTCCAGTAAATCCAGGGCCCTTAGTTCCCGAAGTGACAGTGGCAAAAACCCTGTCGGCAATTCAACAACAAGAGGTCAAGGAGTTTCTGATCAGAAATAGGGTGCTGTTCTCTGACGCACCTGGGAAAACCTCGGTCATTAAACATGACATCATCACTGACCCAGGGGTTAAAGTTAATCTAAAGCCCTATAGGTTGCCAGAAGCACAAAGAGAATCGGTGTCCAAAGAAATAAAAAATATGCTGGAGTTAGGGGTTATTGAAGAATCACATAGTGAATGGTCAAGTCCCATTGTGTTGATTCCAAAGCCCGACGGGAGTGTGCGTTTCTGCAATGACTTCCGAAAGTTGAACAGTGTTTCAAAATTCGATGCCTACCCGATGCCAAGAGTGGATGAATTGATTGAGAGACTAGGGACGGCAAGGCATTTAACCACTCTTGATCTAACCAAAGGGTATTGGCAAGTACCGTTAACCGAGAGCGCCAAACAAAAGATAGCTTTTTCAGCGCCAGAGGGCTTGTTTCAGTACAAGATGTTGCCCTTCGGGCTACATGGGGCACAAGCCACCTTCCAAAGAATGATGGACAGGATTCTAAGGCCCTATAGACGGTATGCGGCTGCTTATCTGGATGACGTGGTGATTCATAGTCCTGAATGGCAGTCTCACTTACCCAGGGTACAAGCAGTTTTGGACTCCATCTATAAGGCAGGTTTGACAGCCAACCCAAAAAAGTGTTGTCTAGGCATGGAGCAAGTAAAATATCTGGGATACACCATTGGCAGAGGCCTGATAAAGCCTCAGCTCAATAAAGTTGATGCCATACAAAACTGGCCACGGCCTCTGAATAAGAAGCAGGTGAGAGCCTTCTTGGGAATTACGGGGTACTACAGGAGGTTTATACCCAACTTTGCCACCATGGCAGTCCCACTGACTGACCTGACCAAAGGCAAACAAAAAGTCATGGTAGAATGGAGTCCTGAGGCGGAGAAAGCTTTTCAGGAGTTGAAAGTAGCGTTGTGTTCCCAACCAGTCCTGATGACTCCTAATTTTGACAGGGAATTCATAGTACAAACCGATGCATCAGAAGTAGGTATAGGGGCGGTCCTGTCCCAGAACAAGGAGGGTGAGGAACACCCTATTTTCTATCTAAGCAGAAAGTTGAATGTACATGAGAGAAACTATGCCACAGTGGAGAAGGAGGCGTTGGCCATAAAGTGGGCGTTAGAGGCTCTCAGGTACTACTTGGTTGTAAGAAAGTTCAAATTGATCACTGACCATGCCCCTTTGAAGTGGATGTCCGAAAATAAAGACAGTAATGCGAGAATTACGAGATGGTTCTTGGCATTACAAACTTTTAGATTTTCAGTGGAACACAGGCACAGGAAGCCAGCTGGCCAATTCTGACGCGTTGTCACGCGTTCATTGTTTGGGGGCTTCAATTGTTCCGCCCCACAGGTCGAAACAAAAGGGGGGGATATGTGATAGGATCATTGGTAAAGTGGTCGGTGGCAGGTACATTTGTCCCAGATTCCTGTCTTATGTGTTTTAAACCCCTAGGAGAAAGTCTGCAGTGTAGCAGGCTTGAGTTTCGGCTTTTTAAAAAGCCGGTTTGGGACCTGGGGGTTGTGGGTGAGAGGAGAGGGAGGGCTCCACCCACGGCCACTCCAGGTTTTGGTTCTCGCAGCCTGGTAACAGGCTTGTTAGGGTTTCCACCTGAGAGTGGCCAATATAAGCCTAGCGTGTTGAGGGCTGATTGTCTCACCTGGGAGAGCAGACAGGGAGTTTGCTCAGAGACACTTGAAAACCTAACTGTAAGTGTTGTGCTGTGCCCTTGTTGCTGGTGAGGGCATTAGGCCCTGCCAGGTTCTGGTAGTGAGGGAACTACCTGTGAAGTTAGTGCCCCGACAGGGCTAGGATTTTTGTTTATGTTTTCTTTATGTTGTTTCTGACATTATTGTACAATAAAGACTGGCGCCGACCAGCTTGTACTTGCATCCAGTCTGGCGTACTGTTTCTCAACTGCTGTGTGTGAAAGGAAGGAGTTCTCTACCCAGGAGAGGGACCCCCTAACCTAACTGTGTCACAATATATATATATATATATATATATATATATATGTGTATATAATTTGCTTAGTCTCTTTATTCGGAACGGTCTTTGAATTGACCTGGAGGTAGGCTGGATAAGGGTGACGGCTGCTGTTCTCACGTACTACTGGAGGTCTGTGCTCTCACCGGCATCCTAGCCATATGCAGACACTGTTTACGTTCTGCCCAGTTTCGACCCGATTGGCTGCCTGGCTGTTTGACGTAGCTATTACATAAGGGCACGCGGGAGGCACAACACGTGAGGCTGCTGCCGTAAGGGGTAGTGGGCGTCTCTATGCTGGCTGTGCGATGGCACAACACGTGAGGCTGCTGCCGTAGGGAGCACTCTTCCCTCACCTACTTTCTCCAACACGTCGATTCCAGGCTCACAACTCCCAGCCAATCAGCACCGTGTTTGCGCCTCAAAAGCAACGCCTCTGTTCTCTGCTCTCCACAAAAGCTGCGGGCAGCCGCTGAGTGGCGGTAGGCTGGGAGATGGTGAGACGGAGTAACAGTGCATTATCATTTGCAGCTATAGGGCCTCAACTTACAATACTCCTTGTAAATGGTCCATTTTGCTTCAGAGTCCATGGACAATCATATCATCGCACTAAAAAATCCCCAAAAACCATAAAAGGGAGTGGCTTAGCCGGTTATGTTTCACACACATATTTTATTACCTTATTCCGCCGTATTAATATATGATCTAGCCATTATCTAGCAAAGCATTTTCCATACGTATGTTCTGGGTTCAAATTGGCCACGGGCATACTAGTATATATATAATATTAATAATAAGAAGAACATATCTCAAAGAGAATGTGTAAGGGGAAGTCAAACAGCCTCATTACTCTGCGCTCAGAGGAATTGTGTCCACTTCATTTCCTATATGAGCCGCATAGTACATTAGGGTTGGTTGAATGCACACTTTACTGGTTTACATTGTCTGTATAACTCTATATTTGACGATTGTTAGTTGTCAGTTATTGTGTGCAAGCTGTGTTTACTTTGCCTTGCTGATTTCTACAAATCATATTTTTGCTATTCACCAGTGGTGAATTTCCCATTAGACACGTGAGGCATGTGCCTAGAGGTGCCACTTGGTAGGGGCGGCACTCAGCTGTTTATTTTATTACTGTTAGTCTGAAAGTTTTTGAAAGCAAATTTTGAACGCAAGGAGGAAACCTCTACAATCTGTCTCACTTAATAAATATGTCATACTATAATTAAACAAAACTTAATGTCAAAGCTCATGGCTTGTTTTAATATTATATTATACTGGCAACTGCCAAATTAGGGCTTATAAACAAAATGAAAATAATAAAACTGGGAGATGGGGCGGCCAAGGGGAGGCCTGACCCTCCATATCCACCCCATGCTATTCACTGGTATACAGAACATGATCTGTTCTTCTTAACCACATGTCAGCAAGTGTTCCACATTTGGACCCAAAAAGTGGAAGAGAGCGGATTATTTGCCCTGTGTGAAAGACATACTGGGATGTCTGGGAGACTGCTGAAGTTTGGGTGACTCTGACGGATGCCCAGTAAAGCAGGCAAACCTCCCAGAGTCACCCACTTTCCAAATGGAATGGGTAGACCGGTGGAATGATGACATGATTCACACTGAATAACATCATCATGGCTCCGCCTCCCGCTTTATAATGCTGGTAATAGTGGTATTGTAAAGCAGGGGACGGGGCCATATTTATACTATACCATTCCCCCCCCCCCAGGCTGCCCCCTACCGGAGGGAAAGTCAGTAACTATAGGAAAAGAAAGCCTAACTCTATCCCTGGGGTGAAAATACAATGAGGGGCAACTTAAACTGTCAGAGGACACAAAGTCCTTCATCTACAGTACATTGGAAATATATGAAGCCTATTTTATTCTGAGCCTTTAATTTGCTATTAAATGAACCACAAACTATTAAAGGACTAGTAAAACACTTAGCAGTTATAAATAAACAGTGATAGGACGGTTTGGGTTTTTTATTGCAGCTCACCGCACTAACGTCGCTAATTATATTTAGAAGCTTTCCAAGCGTTGCAGGATGGCAATGCCAAGGCTTCACTCACTTCTGGCTCCATCAGGGCATGCATCATTCAGATACCAGGTCACACATGCGCAGCGGATCTAGAAGCCCTGAGATGAGCTTCAACTTCCACTTGGGAAAGAAAAAGCAAATGCCATAAATGCTGTTTTAAATATAAAAAAATATTTAATTACAGAGATAACAGGATTTTTGTCTCTTTCCTTTGTAAATATCAGCAATAAAGCTGAGAACACAGATTTTTGCAGGGAAAAAGAGGTAAACTTTCATTAGTAATTAGAGCACTAAATGTAACATGCATGGTACAGTATAACAACAATAAATGCTTATACCCACTTATATAATAGTTAATTCAGAGATTGTATGAAAAAGTTATCATCATACAGTATATATATTTTCACATATTTAATATACACACAAAATCCAGAATTAAACAATTTCACAAAGACCTCAACAACTAGAAAATAATCTACAAAATGACACTATATCACAGTGATTAATGTGGACAGAGTTAGACAGTCAGGCAATTGTTTTGCTACTATCATTATCCCAATTTATATTGCTAATGATCCTACTGTTATTCCACAGCCTTGCCACGTCAGAGACTATTGCATTGAAGCATACTGTATAGGGTACCTGACCCAGTAAAGCAACATACCTTAGGTGCACAAACAGGGTCACTTTAGTCTGAAACTAATTAACCTACCAGTATATTTGAGACCTCCTGGCAGACCCTACTTCGGCAGAGGGCAGCGGTATGCAAATGGAGAGCCGCTGAGTCCAAGAGCCCGGCGTCTGTGGGCCTGTAAACAGGCACTGCAGACCGCGCCTCTAACAAGACCGTGGTAGGAAACCTACACAAATACGTGGAGAACATTCAAATAAAGCGGTGTACAAGCAATGCTAACTACTGTACCTCAAAGGAACTGAATTGTATGAATGAGAAATTATTTAAAGAAGGACTCATAACCACACCATTTTGTGTGACAATAAACCCCCTACCACAATAAATAGAGTGCCGGGGATGACCCTTAAGCCTTGGCATTTCTAAAAGTCTATCTCCTGTGGCAGCTGACAGGAAAATTTGGAATACCAGGTGACATTCTTGGGTTGACAGCTGCGACTGTCCAATGAATCAGCTGCTGTCTACAGAAACCTGAGACTGCAGCAGTGTCAGAGTAGCACTAAGGACTATGATGTCAGATGATGAGGGCTACCTTGATGCCTAGTTCACAAGAAGTTAAAACAACTGAGTTTGCCTTCTGTACATTGGACGAAGAAATGCTCTTTATACAGTCTGTGAAAAATGTCAGCGTCAGCAATAAAAAACGAAGACTAATCAGCAATAGCCCAAGTCTGAAAAATCAGAAGAGATTATGTTCTGTGAAAGGAATTACAGGATGAGGTCTGCAGTGCTGAGATCTGGCTACAGAAATATTTATTCACACAGTTATGCGGTTAGGAAATGGGCTAATACTACATTGAAATGTTGAGTGCTGTCTTGTTTAATCTCACATCTTTCCATGTTCCCTCAGCCCAAAATTACAGTGAGAATGACTCTATTCTTCCACACACTATATGCTTATGAATGCATCTAAAAATTAAACATCTGGATGACCCTAACAAACATTAAGATGACAGCTAGGATTAAAAAAGGGTGTTGACAAGTTGGATGATTGACAGTCTATTCAACATCTATAGTTTACCTTAGATGACCTCGGAGGGGTGGGAAGGGGCTAAATAGTTACATTATGTGACGGCATTGTGGTTCGGAGAGGAAGGGGCTGTAAGCTTTGGAGATGATATTTGAAATTCATGAGGCAATTGTAAGAATGTGAAAAAGATTAAACATTTTCTTCGCCTGCTGTATTGCAGACATTCATGTGCTTAATGTTTTCTATATTATCTTCCACTACTGAGAACTCACCAGGACACGGGCTGTAATGCTGAGTGATAATAAAGTATTGTCATTACATTGCTGCCTTTATTTGAATTGTTGAGAACATTTTCTACCAGGAAGAAATTCAACGCTACTTAACAACATCCTGGGATGTCAAGTGCGTCATTCTTCCGGCCACTTGAATTGCTGCTACCCTATGGATATCCCTATGTACAAAGCAAACAAATCATTTCATGTGGTCACACACATGCTCTTACTGGAGTGGTAATATCACACTGCCTCTTATGCCATGATGGCAGACACAGCAGCTTGTGTTTTATGTATATATAGATCAAACCTACTTAGAAATATTTTGTAATGGCACTTATATGGAGCACTAGACTAGAGAGATGGAGGCGGAAACACGGAGGACAAGAAAGGGAAAACAGGTAACCAGGTAGCCATGGCCACTTCATTCTACATCAGCAACAGGGTGCACAGTTGAGCACACACAGTGTCATTGATGCAGGCTGGGACTGGAGCTCAATTGAGGTATTTGGTTCAGGGAAATGTGCAGTGGCATATATATATATATATATATATATATATACACACATAGAATGGGTGAAGGGTGATCGAGTCAAGGGTGACTCACACCAGTCACCCTGCACCCATTGTCTATACTTACCTTGCGGCCGTCACTGCAAAAAAAAACACTGGCAATTTTTCTTCAACAAGTCCTCACCATCACCAGTAACACTGCTCCTTTCTATAGCAGGTGAAACAGAAGCATTTGCAAATCTTTGCAGGTCTGCATATCTCAAAGTTGCGTGAACAAGAACTCACTGATCTTTCCTATGTTAGAACACAAAAAAAGTGGGGTAATAGGTTGCACTTATCACACAGTAACACACTCAAATAAAGGATAAAAATTCTCCTATTTTAATTAAAAAAAAGTACACATAATAATGAGCATAAATATATACATGTATTAAAACATCACATATAAGTTTGGTGACTGTAATGATACTACTGGCAAACACATGGAGAATATTTGAGGGATTGTTCATATGTGTATCCACTCGGAAAATACGGTTATAGAATAAAATGCTATAATGCATTACTGCCTTTTGAGAAAGCCGCCTGGTGCGGAGAAACTAGTTAAGGAGACGGGAGCATTGGTAATACACACTAAGGAGATTAGTGTGCCGTTCTGGAGACAGTGGAGATATTTCTCTGAATAAACGGAGTGTCCACTTATAGCCGGAGGAGAATTTGGGCCTTATTCAGAGCCGGACGCTCTTTCAGAGCGCTCGCTCTGAATCAGTGCCCTCCCTCTGTTTTTTTAGAGCGGTCTCCTGGCCGTTCGCATAGCTGTGGGTGACCAGGTGGTAGGGTCTCGTCTGCCGCAACCCCTGGAGTGCTTTTGGCTCCATCAGAGCCAAAAGCACTCCCACTGACATTATTTGTGATGTCAGTGGGGCCGGCCCCAGACGGTAGGTATTCCCATGGGAATGCCTCCGTCTGGGCAGCAATGCCCCGGCACGCCCACCAAAGGGGGCGTGCTGTGACTCAACATCGACAGCACGCCCCCTTTGTAGTGAGACCCATAGCGACGGCTTGCCCGTCGCTATGCGGGTCTCGTGCATGCGCACGACGGAGCCGGCTCCCTCGTGCACATGCGCACTTGGCCAACATCGACCCGCTTGCGAGCGCTCAGCGCTCGCGAAGCGGGTCTGAATCAGGCCCCTTGTTCCATCTACCCAGAAACTTTTTCCATTCTACTGCCAATTTATTCCATCTTCCATCATACACCGGAGCCGCCAGCCATATCATCGCTGGGGCTCTAGGAGGAATCACAACGGGAGCGACAGTGGTGAGAGCCTGTCACAGGGTGTGCTGACTGGAGGATTGCTTATGTATGACCGGGAGATTTGAGATATTTATTTACTCACCGGAACTTCTATTAATAGTAAGCTGAGTGACACATTTGCCAGCTGCCTAAAGGACTGTGGCCCTCATTCAGAGGCGGTCGCAAGAAGCGATCGCTCTCTCTGAATGAGGGCGGCCGCTTCTTTTTTAGAGTGCGGACTCCTGGTCGCTAGCTAAGCTGTGGGTTACCACCCACAGCTTAGCGATCGACCAGGGTGATGGTTGCGATGGTCAAGACCATCGCGACCATCGGGGCTTGCGACGAGACCCTAAGGTTGGGTCTCGGCAACCGCAAGCCCCAGGAAGCTTCCTGCTCTGATCGAGCAAGAAGCTCCCCACTGACATCACTGCTGATGTCAGTGCGGCCACCCACAAAACGGCAGGCGTTCGCTTGGGAACGCCTCCGTTTGTGTAGCCACCCCTCCGCCCCGCCTACAAAACGGGTCGAGCTGTCGATCACCATCGACAGCCGCCCCTTTTGTAGTGAGCTCTGGGGCGAGAGAAATTCTCTCTTGCTCCGGGGCTTGCGCACGCGCAGTGCGGCCGCAGCGCATGCGCAGGGCCTCAACATCGACCCGGTTGTGAGCGCTCAGCGCTTGCGACCGGGTCTGAATGAGGTCCTGTGAGCATAGTGGAGCAGTTGCATTCCCAGAAGTTCTTTGAACATCTTCTTCTCAAGTTGTTACTCTATTGTACAAGGGTTGTTCAAAAAGTAATGCCTAAATGCTCACAACTCAAATTTTATTATAGATACAGATTTGAAAATTTGCAGTAAAATACTTTGAAGTCTTAGTAACAGAATGACTCTACTCAAAAAATTCACCATCTGCCCTCAAGCATTTTCTTCACCTCTCAACCCAAGCTGTGAATGCACTTTGGAAAAATTCCAATGGTTGGTGTTTGACCCAGGAACGTATGGTGTTTTTAACAACTTCCATGTCTTCAATATGTTGACCCCGTAAACAGTATTTGAGAGGGCCAAACAGATGAAAGTCAGAAGGGGCCACATCAGGAGTGTATGGTGGATGTGACATTATTGCCCACCCCATTTTGGCAAAAAAACAGGGCTCAGAAAGAGGCAAAACTTAATTTTTCATGGACAAACATCATCATTCCTAGACAAAAGTCCCGTTTTTTTGCGGGAAAAATCTGAACTTGGCGTGGAAATCCGAACTAATCCGAACCCGCTTATCTCTAATTTATAGTCATTGTTATGTGTACTTTTTTATTATTAAAATAGGATCATTTTTATCCTTTGAGTGTGGTACTGTGTGATAAGGGCAACCTTATTACCCCCCTTTTTTGTGCATTGTGAGAGGATTGGCAAAACCTCTCTATAGGTGTGCAGCTATAATCATCTGTGACTCAATAACTTAACCTATTATATACTCCTATTGGCGTCAGGTTTTCTTAGAACACCCCAGCCCACCCCTGGTTTGCCTCTTCGATAGCGCTGAAATTGGGTACCACTCTGCCTGCTCTCATTTTCTGAGCTTGTGCAGAGCAAATTCACGCAATATTCCCCTAAACCCATCTCTGTGTCAGCCCCAGAACAAGCTAACCGCATGGAAAGTAGACGATCACCACCAAGAAAGTGTTAAAATCCTGCATTTCATGCAATATATAATCTGTGCAGTGCTTGGTCCAATGAGGGAAACTTTTTGTGCACAGATGAGCGCATAATTGTAATCAGTACATGAACACTAGGGTATGTCCTGATATTGAAAGATCTGTCAACCACCCACAAAAATGTTCTAAAGCAAAAAGCTGCATCTAGCTACAGAAATCAATTCACCAATGCACAGGAGCACAAAACCAAAGCAAGAAAACTGCATCTGTGCAATGCGGAAACACGTTTCTAAATTATCTACAATTGCTATTGAGAATATGCATTAGAGAATGAAGTGTAAGGAGGAAGGTGTATGAGCAGAATCTGCATCCACTGCCAGACAGTGTAAGCTGGGACAATGTTTGGAGGTACCCGGCTCTCACCACATGCACCTACAATCAGCATTGCTGACTGATTGTTATGTCAGTGATACCAATTATACACGAGGGAGCGGGTCCCGCTAAGCATTATCCTAGCACATGTTCTGGCAGCAGATCCCGGCAATATCCAGATGAGGTAGTCCAGTTATGTGTATGAGGCAAAGTGGCATGGCAAATTAAAATATAAGATCTTCTTTTCCAGATAGATTTAAAGTCTGCTCTCAGCACCATCCATCCAAGTACTTTAACAGAGCAACATGATATAAACTAGTGACCAGCAAAAACCATTCCTGTTATGGGTAACATTCATAGCCATCAGAAGTTCACAAGCAATAAAACCTTGATGAATTAAATATTCTCCCAGTGCAGAACAGAGTATGTTAGGAACACATTTTCTAGCAAAAACAGAAGCTAAGTAAAGTTATACCTGAAATGTTACTTCTATGTTATTTTAGCCTTTCATGCAGTAGGTACAGAGCAGAGTTATCAGTGACAGGACATTAGGGAAAAATAAACCAGTGCAAAGATGGATATACAGTAAGAGAGAGTAAATATAGCAAAAGACAGTGATTGAGAATATAGGGTATATGTGAAAATGGATGTAATAGAGACATTAATAGAGAATTGCTCTCTTTTTACATAGACAGAACTTAGAAGAGTATGTGAAACAGAGTTATATACATTCAATGGAGAAGATGCTGAGTTGCAGAAGGAAAAACCCTCTTGAATAGAGCAGATCAAAGCTGTAACTAGACTTTTTGGTGCCAGAAAGAGCATCAGTGCCCCCCCCCCCCCCCCATTTTTCAAATAGAGACATAAGGGGTGTGCCCAAAAAAGGGCTTGGCCTCATGGGGACGGGGGCATGACAAATCTGATGTCATGTAAGATGGTGAAATGGGTCCAATCCCTTTGTACCACTGTTATCCAGGTGTCGGTGCCAAATACAGTGTGAATGCAATGGCTGCGATGATGATACACAATAATTATACAGTATAACTCACAGCTCTAGATGTAGGAGAGCACTGGTGAAGCTGCACTTGTAGCAGGATTTGTCCATCAGGACAGCCGTGCACAAGCCTGGAGCTGGTAGTGTAGATCATCGACTGAAGGTATAGAAAGAGTATTGCTTGTAGTGTATATGTAGCAAATATCAGCAGTGGGTTCGAGTCCCGGGTATGACAGTATTTAAAAAATGTGCATTAAATAAAGGAAGATGTGACTGAAGGTGCTTGGAGAGGTGGCCACATGGAGATCTAAAAGGCAAAGGAGGGGTGTTTTTTTTGTGCAAATATCAGCCAAAATCTCCACCAATACCAACAGACATGGCTCACAGAACTCCTCCACTCCTACTGGCAATGGCTTGTTTATTGTACAGTACATGTGAAATAAAGTACCTTTGCTCTTCTCGATCTTCTGGTTGCGAATGCTTATCTTTTACTTCTGTGTAGTATGAAACGTTTTGCCTCCGATGTCTCCGTTTTCGGCTTGGAGCAATATCTGGAGAATCATCAGGGGTGTTGACCAAAGGTCGGCGTTTGGACGATGGTTGTGAAGCTACAAAGGAAAAAACAATTAAAAAAAAAAGAGAGAACTGATATATTTGAAGAACTACTTTATTTAAAAAACTTATGCTATTTGTGACACTGGAGTCTATTCATCATCACTTCAAATGTTCATTTTCACCTGCTTTTGTAGAAATTAAGTTAACAGGCCATTTATCAAGAAGGTAAAGCATGATATATCAGATATCTCCTCCTTACCTTCCTCTGGCGGAATGGCCCGCTGTCCCCATACACTAGTATCACAGATATCTCCTGCTTACCTTCCTCTCACAGAATGGCCCACTGTCCCCATACACTAGTATCACAGATATCTCCTGCTTACCTATCTCTCTCGGAATGGCCCGCTGTCCCCATACACTAGTATCACAGATATCTCCTGCTTACCTTCCTCTCACGGAATGGCCCACTGTCCCCATACACTAGTATCACAGATATCTCCTGCTTAGCTTCCCGTCATGGAATGGCCCGCTGTCCCCATACACTAGTATCACAGATATCTCCTGCTTAACTTCCTCTCACGGAATGGCCCGCTGTCCCCATACACTAGTATCACAGATATCTCCTGCTTACCTTCCCCTCATGGAATGGCCCGCTGTCCCCATACACTAGTATCACAGATATCTCCTGTTTACCTTTCTCTCACGGAATGGCCCGCTGTCCCCATACACTAGTATCACAGATATCTCCTGCTTACCTTTCTCTCACGGAATGGCCCGCTGTCCCCATACACTAGTATCACAGATATCTCCTGCTTACCTATCTCTCGGAATGGCCCACTGTCCCCATACACTAGTATCACAGATATCTCCTGCTTACCTTCCCCTCATGGAATGGTCCGCTGTCCCCATACACTAGTATCACAGATATCTCCTGTTTACCTTTCTCTCACGGAATGGCCCGCTGTCCCCATACACTAGTATCACAGATATCTCCTCCTTACCTTTCTCTCACGGAATGGCCCGCTGTCCCCATACACTAGTATCACAGATATCTCCTGCTTACCTTTCTCTCTCGGAATGGCCCACTCTCCCCATACACTAGTATCACAGATATCTCCTGCTTACCTTTCTCTCTCGGAATGGCCCGCTGTCCCCATACACTAGTATCACAGATATCTCCTGCTTACCTATCTCTCTCGGAATGGCCCGCTGTCCCCATACACTAATATCACAGATATCTCCTGCTTACCTTTCTCTCTCGGAATGGCCCGCTGTCCCCATACACTAGTATGGGAACAGAATTCATCAAGCTCCAAAAATACAATATTTTCGGAGCTTGACTGCGGAAGCATTCGCCATCTTCAGATAGCGTTTGCTCCCGCAACCTGCTCCTTCCCTATCCTGGGTTATGAAGAGGGATCCTTCTGCCCCTGTCCGGCTCCTCCCACCGGACGCTGGGACTTTTGTGCACATGTGTGACCTGTAGGTCATGCAGGCACACTAGTGTCACTGCTCCCAAAAGAGCAGTGAAGCGTTTCGGGGAGGCAGACGATTTTCGGATCTCTGCGCCAGAGCAATGATGAATTGCTCCGGTGCTCGCGTTGTGTTAGTATGTCCATAATGAATAGAGCCCATAGTGATACTTAAACACTTCATTATGCAATAGGGAACTGTAGGTGGAGTATCGTACATAAAAATTTGATAGATACCCATTTGCTACTTAAACAAACAACTGATAGTTCCCTTTCCATTTTTACATTATTATTCTTTTTCTACAGTATAAATCCTCAAGAACAAGACCAAAATGTTGCAGTAAAACAATAGCATTCAAGTACAATAACAAAGCTAGATAAAATAATAATTTGTGCAATCAAAAGCAATTACTGTATAGCCCTGTATTTCACACAAATGCAGAAATGTGATCATTTGTTGAAAATAAAATAGGAATAATATACTCGGCCTATTTGGGATGATGGAATCACTTGAACAATTTTTATTCTCAATTAATACCCCTAATACCAGTTATATGAAACATACAGATATGGAATATGAGCTCCAGCATGCTCAGCACTTTAGGTCTCATATAAGGGCATTTTGGTAATTTGGAGCACTATGCATTATAGCTACCCCTGTGGCATTCCCATCATTACATTGTTTAGCAGTGCTCCATACAACATTGTAGTTCATTAAAGTACAAACATGTGCATCCTGCATTGCATGTGCCAATGGTACCTGTATTTGTGCATATACTGTACACACAATTTTACGCAATGCGTGTGGATTTTGCATTTGGAAATGGCAGCATATGCAGTGGTACACATGAGCAGTTCGGTTCTACTCGGTTACATTTAGATCTTAAAATCGGTTTATTGTTATCCAGCATATGTTCTGGATAACCAATAAGATAAATCCGAACTTGTACTAATTTGGCAAAAAGATTCCAATAGAACCAGACCGCCCATCTATATTAAAAATATGCAGGATGTATCTATGCATCAAATCACTGTATGTGCTCATATGCAAAAATCAGGTATTGTTTTACTGGCACAAATGAAATGAGATTAAGGGAGTTGTAATTGTAAAGCACAATAGAATATGCTGGCACTATAATAACTGTAAATAAATAAGGAGACGGTGCAGTGAAGGTCACGTTTAGAGGATAAGCTGCTTTCTCTCTTTGCAATTTATTTGTCCTTGGAAATGTTGAAAAACAGACAGTGGACTATACTGTGAATGGGATCGATCACCTGTTGCAGTTTCCAGGCAAACCATATCCAGTACTTCGGGGTTAAACCGGAGTCACTGCCTGGAAACGGAATCGGTATAATTTACCACCAGACCCATGCCCGGCATTTGGAATCCCGACAGCGGGATCCCGGCATTTCTAGGAGCATTGAAACATACAAAAGTAATGAAGACGCGTGAGCCTATATATCTACAATCGTAGATACGTAGGAGTATAATTTTCAAACCAATTTATCAAGAAATGCCCAGACCAACTAATCAATAAATGCATGGCGGTACAGCGCCTCCGATAAGAGCCTGTCCTGGAGAAAAATCTACATCAGTAATTTCCAAAACCAATAGTAAAGGCATGATTTTTGCTGCAAGAGGGTAAGGATTACAGTATGACAGAGTGGGTGGGATGTCCGAAAATGAAAATGCGGGCAAAGATCCGAAAACTGACGTTTGAGACTTGGCCACATTTTCCAAATGTACCAAGCTTCGGAATGTGATACATTCTGGAGCTTCGACCCAGTGGGCAACTCCATCTTTAGATATTGCTGCCCAATAGAAGCCTATGGGCTTCTTTTCGCTTTCTGCACTGAGAGGGATTGAATCGGATCTCTCCCAGGGTGCCCTGCAGCACGCGCATCATATGACCCATGCACGGAGGGACTTCTGGGTCATAAACCCGGAAGTCCCTCTATCGCAAAGGACAGCTCTTGTTGGGAGGGCTGTCCTTAGTGCATTTCTAGGTACATACTGATGCAACTAACGCCGGTATGTACCCAATAAGTGGGGGGATGACCAGTACTGCATCGGCAAATACGATGCTTAGTTCATCCCACCCAGTGTCTTGCAGTGTTTGTTCAGGCTGCCAGTTAGGATAAACAAACTGTCATGGCATTTCCATCTTGTTTGTAAATTAGTAAACATACGGAGACCATAAAAATAATTTAATCTCTATATTTATTATATGAACATAGATTTGTTAATATCTCTTTAACATTAGAAACACCAAATCTATTTTGTAAAAATTTTTTATTAGGTTAACGTAAATATTAACAGTCATGTGTTATTATATACTAGCTGGGATACCCGACGTTGCCAGCATTGAAGACTGGACCCTTAAGGACCTCTGCAGCCCTTATTTGTTTACATTGTCCTCGACTGTAACCCCATTCCTTTGAACCTGACAAGGACTCCACGTTTTGCTAACGTGCATGCAAGCAGTGGCGTAACTACCGTGGGTGCAAGGTGTGCGACTGCTATGGTGCTAGCTGCTCCACCCAGTCATGCACACAAGGTCCAGTCAGGGCCGCCGATGGGGGCCTGGGTGTCAGCAGTGCTTATTTGGTGCCAGCCCACCATCTGATTACAGCTGGCGCACTGGCAGGCAGTCATGGAGAGACAGCGCCACCGGTTGCGAGGCAATCAGAGCTCACGAACCGGCAGCCAGTCAGCAGTGGTGGCTCCAGCTTGACTACGGATCTGCGAGCTCCTATTGCCTCGCGACTGGTTACAAATTCAAATTGCACCAGCTGCCCATGTCTGCCGCTGTGCCATCTGTAATTAGTTGGCAACCCGGCCCCAAATCCACACCTGCTGGCTGCTGATGGCACACAGGGGGAGACGAGAGGCTGCTGGAAAGAAACAGGAAGGTAAGTTGCTGGGGGGGGGGCATAATGTGTAAGGGGCACTACTATTGTGTGGAATAATCTGTAAAGGGCATTACTGTGTGGTATAATGTGTAAGGAGCATTACTATGTAGTATAAGGGGCATTACTGTTTGGCATTATGTATAAGCGGCACTACTACTGTGTGGCATAATGTGTATAAGGGGTACTACTGTGTGGCATAACCTGAATGGGCTCTGAGTGGCATAACCTGAATGGGCTCTGGGTGGCATAACATGAATATACTCTGTGTGGGGGCAAATGTATGTGTTTTTTTAACCTCTTGGGGGGTGATTTTAAGATCTTGCTATGTGGGCCACAAAGTTCTAGTTACGCCCTTGCATGCAAACAGAGAGGCTCTGGATTTAATATGAACTTGCATGAGTCATTAGGTTTGCTCAGACTGAGGTTAAAAAGATACTTTTGTAGCTTTCTCACAAGTTTTTGGCAGAATGACAATTTCCACTGGAGCCAGCCCTGGAACCTGTGTAATTTAACAGTGTCCCCATTCTTAGGGACTTTGTGACAGTGTGTGGCCCTGACGTAGTTCAAACATAAGCATAAACCTAATCCTGGTCAAACTACACCACCATGCCAAATTTGGTTGAGCTAGGTCCAAAACTCTGGCCGTTCATTAAGGACAAACAATTGGACAGACACGCTTTCTTGCTTATTATATACAGTATATGTATTATATGATGATTATATGTTGTAGCACTTGCCCAAGTGTCTAGATAAGTATTACTAACTACTGTATAGGCAAGTTATACACTGTAACCAAGAGACATTGTGTTTGTCATTTCACTCTCTCAGTCAAGACAACAATGATGCATTTAGTACAATACGTAGTTTTAAAAGTGTTCCAGTTGTGTTTAGGGAGTATACCGTACATACTGTACAATTCCATGCTGCTCTTTCCAGGCTCCCTGTATTTTCCCAGGACAAGCCCCCAGAAGACACTTCCAGACAGACGTTTGTATTACGAGAAAGGACTGAGATATGATAATAGTAAATGATGGGCGTCTGTAAGAGCTTAGAACATACAGGGGATGTAGTGTGTGGCTGCTCTACATCTTTTGATTGCAACTACTATCGAATGAGTTAAATTTCTAATCAGAAATAATCTTTCAAGTTCAGAAACAAACTACTCTCCCCCACTCAATAACTGTCAGCTTGTCCTGTGTAATCTTGTTCCTTTAAAGATAACTTCACTCTTAGAGGAGGCACATTGATTTCTGAGGTGCTTTGATAAGTGGACAGATGAAACAGGAACCAGGGGGAGGATTTGCTGGGATCTGCAGACATACTGTACATATCACTTTGGCAAAGGGATACTTCTGCTTTAAAATAAACATGCCTGAATGAGACATGAAATGGGACATTTCTGTGCATTTTTTTGGATCATATGTTTAAAATGCATTAAAATGAACAGAACAAAACTAGTATATAAAGTACAGATCCTGATTGAATTCAGAGCACGTGCTAGGGGGTTGTTGCAATCTATTTGCCCACTTTTCCCTCCCTCTTATCTGGCCTCTCATTTCCTTTAGTGCATCCTATCTTTTTCCTCTATCTCACTATTTCTCTGCAACATGTGTTGAAAGCACTTAAACAGAATAGAGGAAAAGTTTACATGATGTGAACACCAAAAGTGAAAAACAAAAAGCTACGGAATTCTGACAAGTTGTATTAAATGTCATTAAAGGAACAGTCTAACTTTGTGGTCTTTTTCATTTATTTTACAACTAAAGGTAATATAAGTGCCTGATTCTGAGTTGGATGCAATTCCAATATTCAGGCAAATGGTAATTGGTTTTCTACTGCGCATTTGTCAAAGTCAGAAAAAATCGCACGGCGCATGCATCAAATGGTGTGTGCGTCTCAGCTCTTGCATATTTGGTGTAGAGATGTGCGGGTTCGATTTTACTCGGATATGTTTGGATCTCAAAAACGGCATCTTATTGGCTATCGGCCATCATGTGTTTTGGATAGCCAATTAAATAAATGCGTACTTGCGATAATTTTGGCGAAAAGAACCCAGTAAAACCGAACTCGCACATCTCTACTTTGGTGCATGTCTGTACACCAGGGAAGGACAAGTGGCGGCATTAGTATAATGTTGCAGATGCAAGACCAGCGAAAGACACCGAAACAGACCTTGCAGCATCCAACTAAGAATTGGGCCCCAAGTCTATTATGAAAGACAACTGTCTACCCATTGTTAGTTCGCACTAGCTTAGCTAGAAGGGTTTCTAATATTACCTAGATCTATTAAAGTCCCCTCTTTCACACAGCCATCTCATTGGTCAACGGGTTTAAAAAGTACAATAAAAAATCTAATGGGGATTAAAACACTTCTGCACTATTCCTAGGAATCGGTATGATAAGATATCCCGACAGTGGAAGGCCGCCTAGTTCAGAATCCCAACAACGTTAGGTAAGTATCCTAACCTCCACCTTTTCCCCCTAACCCTCCCTTGGGGGTGCCTAACCCTAACCTCCCCAGGGAATGCCTAACCCTAACCTCCTCCGGTGGTGCCTAACCCTAACCCCCACTTCATGCACCCTAAACCTAACTCCCAGGGGCTGCCTAACCCTAACATCCCCCCAGTGGTGCCTAATCCTACCCCCCCTTCCCCTAGCCTAACCCTCCCCGGGGGTGCCTAACCCTAACCTCCCCCTGGGGGTGCCTAATCCTAGGCCCCCCTTCCCTGGGGACAGAGCAGTGACTTACCCATGCAGACGATCGGGATTCCTGCTCTTCAAGATGCCGATGTCGGTATCCTGTTCACCTTCGGGATATTGGCGTTCGGCATATTGCCGGGCAGCGGGATTCGGGCAGCGGTATATCGGTGCCCGACATTCCGTCCGCCGACAATATGACTACATCCCCTATTCAAAAACCAGAATAGTCCTGCAAAATGTCTGTATGCAAATAGAAATGTAGTGCTCCATCGCACCTTTTATGGTTCTTAAATTACCTTTATACAAAAAAATCTGAAAAATATATGCTTGAGATTCATTATCTGGGATAATCCTGCAGATTGAAAGGCTGTTCATTTACACCTAAAATAGAACCACACACGTGTGTATGCGTGTGTGTACTATACACTAGATTGTAAGCTTGCAAGCAGGGCCCTCATAACTCTTTGTATGTTATTAACTAGATTTTTTACTGTTCTAGTACTGTTTTATTCCTAATTATGAAGTGAAAAAGAATACATATGTGTCCTTACTAAGCTCTGCTAAAATCGAGCAAAAGACACTCTGTCTTGCGCCACAGTATTGGATATAGTGGTGTGCCATGTTATAGGCTGTTTTCTTAAAACGTGACTGCAAGAAAATGAAGACTAATCAACATTGCTATCTATACAGAAGACTGTCAATGCGGCTAAACGTGGGAAATCGTGTTGCCATACTGTACAATGTTGATTGTCATATATATCACAGATCACTGTATGATAGGACATGATTTTCCACATTTAGCAACATTGTCAGTCTACTGTCTAGATTGCAATGTTGTTTAGTTTTCACAAATGTTTGTGGAAATTTTGTGCAATTGAAAGCGCTATGTGAAGTATAGAACATTAGTGACAGCAGTGCAAAAATACACTCGCAAAATCTTAGCAGGACATCTATCATTGCTCTAAGAACATTTGTCGCACTGACAGCAAAGCTGAGTAAGGATATATAGGCATGCTTGCCGGTAGTATGGCTGCCCCCTCCGAGATGGAGCAGCCAGGTCGGCATAGCGGGGGGGTGCAGCCGGGGAAATTACCCGGCATTGGGGGCGGACCGGGGGGCGTGGCCATGTGAACACGTCATTTTGGCTCCGTCCTGCTATACATTTCCGAGATTACTGGCATTGTGAAGCAGGGGCGAGGTCATAATGACACAATTCAGTGCAAATCACGTCATCGTCCCAGCCCCCCCAACCCCCACTGCGGGGGTTTGTATTGTAATTGTGGAGAAGTTGGAAGCGCCACCTGATTTTCGGGAGGCTCCCGGCCGAATCAGGAGAGTAGACAAGTTTGTATATAGGTACACACGCATCAGTCTACCAAGTCTATATATGCCACACAGCAGTGTCCCAAATTCATAATATACTATATAGAATATGCCACACAGCAGAGTACCAAAATCATAATGTACCTCATAAAACTGCTGCAAATTCATTATATGCCACACAGCTGTACCACAAATTAATTATATGCCACTCAACTGTTCCACAAAATCATTATATGCCACTCAGCCCTGAATTATGCCATTACTTGTTTTTTGTGGTCTCAGCAGTGCCCCCTAGGCAAATGGTAGCACCGACCTTACACATATACATACATACACATATATATTGTCATGGCTCTGACATGGTGGTTTGCCGGGATCTCCTCCTCTGGGCTCCCCACGCTGCTAACACCTATGAGGGGGGGAGGGGGTTTCCGGCTGTCCTTCCCTTCTGGTGATCAGCATGTCTGCGGCCCCTTGGCATGCTGCTGGTTGCCCTCTAGGGGTGGGTGCCTTCTATTACTAGGTCAGATGACTGTTGGGTGTTTACGTTATTCACGTTCTCATTGAACCTCTGTGTACAGACCCCTGCTTTCTGCCTGTGATAATCAGTGGCTTTAGGTCAGTAGTAGTAATTACTGCTAAGCAAGACTGATTTAGCATTAATTGCTATTGCCCTTTGAAATCCATCAGTCACAGCCGTCGATCATCGGCAGCTTTGAAAAACTTCGGGTTATAAAATGTGCCCCTTGGTCTACTTGGCTGGGTAACCAATTACCCTGCAGTTTCCACGGACATAAATCCTGAAAACATGAGCTGTTGGGTGTGGGCGAGGACCACATTTAGGAAACACCTTGGCATTAGATAAGTCGGTAATAAGTAGCCAAGTTGCTTGTACAGTATGTTTAACAGACATATATAATGCTTCTCTTTTATCTAGAAGAAGATGCATTTTTGTATTGAAATTGTAGATTTTTAATTGTGTTTGTAACAGTGCTTCTGATATTACTTCTGTGTAATGTATTCAAATGTACTTTTTTTAATATACCGTTATCTCGCCCTATTACTGCTAACCACCTTGGAAGTACATACGTATAATTAGGCAATACATAATGGGTGAAGTACAATAGCTGTGATCCCTGCTGTTGAAAATATACTCACTCTTGGCAAGTAGGGCACAAAGCCTGTATCCAATGTATAGTAGTCATATTACAAATTCACGCGTCCTGTCAAGATTCATTTATGTTTGACCTCACTTGCCCATCTGGGGATAAAAACATTGTAATCTCCATAGATGCGGACACCTTAATGCGCAATGCGCTTCTCAAAATAATGGAAGCAACTGTACAAAAAAAGGGCAAATGTACTATAGGGGTGTACTTTGCAAATTTGTAAATAATCCTCATAACATAAATGTCATCATAAATCATGGGACTGGGGGAAACATCAACATTATCCAGTTCACCAGGCGCTAGTGATACTCTACCTACCCCTATGAGACCATCAGTGGTGTATCAGACCACCCCCCTGTTCATACCACAATTATGAAATGCAAGAATAATGTAAAATCAGTAATTCCCAGTCTTGTAATGATATTTTACAGAGTGAATTACATGAACCCTTAGAAAAAAAACTGCCTTATTTTTTTCCACTGTACTATATTTCCACTATCCAAACAAAAAACACTATTCCAGCATGCTAGTAATTTACTGTACCTTGATTGTAGAATGCTACGAGGATGAACCAGTGCTGCATATGTTTTCAACATTAGACAGAAGTAAACAACCCCTGATTAGTACTAGTGCGTACTCTGTTGACTTATGTGATGTTGGTGAGCACTGTAACTTGTTATTTATTTGCAGGCATAGAATGCACTGCTTACAACATAAGCTAAATGTTTATTGTGTAATCATATTGATTTCCTGAAATAACACAGAAACTTGGATTTAAATGTAATCATACTTTTCAGAACTATAAAATGGCTAATTTAATAAAGTGTATTTACTGCAAATCTGGTGCAAGTTGAAATGTCTGTAAAATGTGTTACTTAATAGAAACACAATATTGGACCATTTAAAGCTTATTAATATATCAATATAAAGTATTTACAATGTAATTGAACTTCAAAATATGTCATCAATTTTACCAATATACACTGACAATTTTATTGTTATAGGAAACATTTGTTTCCCTTTTTAGGCAGAAATGAACCCCTTATACTACTGTACTTATCATTTCCTTGCCATTTTCAACATTGCTCTGCGCTAGAACCATATCAACTAATCAGACATTGCTGTCATTGCCAAACTTGTATTAGACGAATAAAATCTATGCTTGCTATGGTTTTAATGCAAAATTAAACCTATCAGCAAATTTATGTTTTTAGTAATTAACTAATTTACCTTTACATAGCATTTTGCATATATATTTTTTATTATAAATATATATACAGTATATATAATTTTATTTTTTAAATCTATATTAAAAACAATTATAATAAATACAAGTCTGTAAAAATAAGGCAATTTCTTGTGTACCTTTTAAGAAGCTAACAATTCAGGTAGAAGATAAAAGCAAGTTTACCTGAAAAGTAATAAATATAAGTATAATGGATAACAAAAAGTCTACAGTAAAGGATAGATCTGGTCACAGAGCCAACCTCATATCTATATACTAATATGTTGGGGATAGGACTAATAAGAAACAACCTCAATGTCTACAGCAGTGTTTCTGCTATTCATCATAAAAAATGATTTATAAGAGTCACTTATTTTTATTGGTGAAGTGAAGGAACTTCTCCACAATTATAACTACTAATAGCAATAGTCACTGATCTGTACAACATATTAGTTACTTATACCAATGGATCATCACCAATGTTAATCATGCACTACAAGAAGAGATGCACCAAACCCATATTTCATAACTTGGTTTAATTCAGAGGTTCCCAAACTCCGCCATTACAGCACAGGATATCCATGCTTGAGCACAGGTGACTTAAATAGGACTTCATTCAATCTGATTTAAACATCTGGATTCAAGCATGGATATCCTTAAAACCTTGACTGTAATGGTGGAGTTTGGGAAACTGGTTTAATTCCAAAGGATTATGTCACTCCTCCCAAAAGTCCCGACTTGTGTGTCTTACAGGAAGCAGGCTGGGTTTCATCAGAAAGTGGGCAAGTGTGGATTTGGGGAGGTTTTGGGTTGTGGGTGCGATTTACATGATTGGAAAATTAAACTTTTTTAAATTCACTTTAGCATCTGGGAATCGATAGATGCACTAAGCTTACACACAGCATTTGTTTGACCGAATCCACAATGTTTCACAAAATATGGATATCACTAAAATACATTAGGATTCCAGAACATCATAAAGCAAATCTTACATTTGATGCATTGCCAATGTTATTTTTAAGCAGTGGCAAACGTAGGACTTGGAAGGGGGTGGGGGTTTATATAAATATATATAATAGATACTCGTCACTCACTTTTCAAACTGTAATTCCTTTAAATACAGGGAATGTTCGTTCCAAGATATTGCAATAATTTGTCCAGTTGGCCAACCACGTCAAGGTCTTCCCATCTGACCAGTCCCTGCACTGACTCTCAAAAATATGAGCTTTTCTTTACCTCATTTGGTTCCAGCTAACACACAGATTTTAAACATGAGTATGGGTCCTGGCTTAAAGAAACAGAACCACACCCTGGCATATCAGTTAATGAGCACCTGGGAATAAACTGCCAAAGTCTGTCTTATATTTGAAAATCAGGGTGACCTAGAAAGTGTGACCACAAAAAAATGTATATAAATAACAAGCTTAATCCACTGCACTCAACCATCTGGGGTGCCCTTGGTATGTGACCACACCATTTACATAACAAAAATCATACAAACTCGCCACTTACTAACTGCAATTCCTTTAAATACAGGGATTGCTAGCTCCAACGTGGTTGGCCAGCTGGACAAATTACTGCAATATTATGGAACTAACATTCCCTGTATTTAAAGGAATTATAGTTTGAAAAGTAAATGAGTGCCAAGTTTGTATGATTTATGTAAATTCATACAATTAACTTGTAAGCTATCAGTAGTACTGTGATTTGTGTGCACCTTGTCAATAAAAACTCTTAGTTAAATTCCACTGCATGTATAAAACAAAATGCTTGACATCATACCATACAGGGGACATGATCACCCAATTGCATACACCAGTGGTTCCCAAACTGTGCGCCACGGCACCCTGGGGTGCCTCGGAAGACTTGTAGGGGTGCCTCAGTTTGGTGACCCAGCACCAAATCAAATTTTTTATGGTCAATGTAATGTAAATATGTGGACAAACAGAAGCACAAACCTGTCCACCACCACATAACTCATCCTGAGGATGGCAGGTAAGCACAATTTACTTCACTTTACTACATACTAAAAAAAATTCTGAATTTCTCAATAACAAACTATTGGCTTAGGGGTGCCATGAAAACAATACTTATAGTCTAGGGCACCATGATTCAAAAAAGTTTGGGAACCACTGGCATACACCAAAGTCAGACACTTAATACATGAGCGACTTACTCTTGTGTTGCAAACCTAGTTATTCTAACCACATTAAGCTAGTTGCAATTTTTAGTTGAAACCATTACAGTTGTAATGATTTAAAATGACAATTGCAACTAGCTTCATATAGTTAGAATTAGTAGCTTTCCGATGCAGGAGCAAATAGCTCCACGTGGTAACTGTCTGACTGTGGTGTATGAGGTTGAGAGTTCAAGTGTCGTGTATTGGTATGCTGAGAATTGTTTATTACAGGGGGGCTTAACTGAAGGTGAACATATCTCTTATACTAATGTGGAAGTCAAATGAGATTGCCCCCAATACATCTGAAAAGCCACAGAAAAAAAACTTGCAATGGTGAGGAAACATTGGATGGCCACCATTGCAGTGCTAGCTATCAGGAAAATAAATGATCAATCACCATCACTGCGGGTTTTGAACATTGAGTGATTTTCATTCATCTACACTAAACGATAATTGTTTAGAACTGTGCATTGGCCAGATCTGAACGATTATTTGCCATAGCTTATATAGATATTAGATAGTGGGAGGGCTCCCCATCAGCACAGTCAAAAAGGCATAGGACGACTGTGGCATCAAATGCACCAGATTCTAAAATAAAGTCAATTTATCCGAGTTGTTTATCACAATCTTACTTTGAGAGAAAATACAAAAGTAAGTTAGATAGAGTAGAGCCGTATGGCTGTATCAACAGGTTCTTATTTTCATATGAGAATAACCTTTACCCAAAATAATTTTATCGGGGTCTATTTATTAAAATTGCAGTCCAGTTTATTAAAGGGTTAACACCGGAGAACTCCGAGAAATATCAGACGTTAGCCTAGTAACCGGTGCTTACTGCTGTCCCCATAGACCACATTCATACTTTAATATTTACATGCAACAAATGCAAACAGAAAAAAAATATATATATATAAAAAGTCCATTGAACACTCAGTTGGTTACAAGAGTATTTTCCTTAATATTACAAACTTCTTCCTGCCAACTCAGGTGTTTTTTTCCTTCACAAGTGAGAATGTGAACCCAGCTATAAGTATTTTATATAGTCACAGCCATAGAGGTGAATTTTATACAGTCACACTAAGTGCTATTTTTCAGCCGGAACAAGCAGGAACTCAGTTCCTGAACCTCTCATTAACACATACGTGCCAACTCTCCCTGATTGTCAGGGAGACTCCCTGAAATAGTAGCAATCTCCCTGAATCCCTGAAGAATCTAGCAATCTCCCTGATTGCACCTTACCCCTATTATGTACCTGTTCTATACTTGGGAAAAAAAAGAATTAAGAGATATCTCCATTCAAATTGTATAATCAGTGAAATTTTCCTGCATTGGCTATAAGGCACACTGATCCCTATGGCTACATGCATTTTCTTATAAAGGTTTCTTGTGGCCACTTATATGGTACCCCTAGTAAAACAAAATACATGCGCAAGCCATGAAAAGTATCAGTGTGTTTTCATCAATAAATAGATCTTACTAACTGCTTTGGGGATCGTTTATATTTGGATGTAAATCAGTATTATGACACGCCTCTCAGATGTAGCAGTACACACCCACTTTACCGCCGCAAACATAGACGTTGCTTTCACAATCTCCCTAAAATGTTTTTTTTTTTTTTCAAAAGTAGACAATTCTGCATTAACTATGACATAATGTTCTGGCCCAAAATTAATTTTCCAGAAGATTACTTTTATTTTAAAATCCGTTTTGCGTGCCTTCTTTTCTAAATTCTATATATATGTTTTGAGAATATATATATTTATACATATGTACCAGGTATCCTTTCATTAGGAGCTATGTAGCCCCAGATTCGAGGAAAAAATCAGACGGCACTCCTCCATCGGTGAAAAAAAAGGGTGAGTTTAATCCATATCTACTAATGAAAATGATATCTGGTACATATACAATTACTTTGGAAGGCTGCCGGAATGCCGGCTAGGGATTTATGACAGGCGTCAAGATACCAATTCCTATCATAATCCCGACTGCGAAATGAAGAACGACGCGGGCGTGGACAAGGTAAGTACGGGCACCCGTCCTCTTAGCCGCGGCGGAGGGGGGAGGGTTAGGTGACCAAGCAAAACGCGCGTCGAGAGACATGCGGCACTTGCTGCTAAAGGAGACACACTGCACATGCTGATAGTGTGTACATTATAATATGATTGCTCAAGACCTCTTCCTAATGTACTAACACCTGTATTGGTTAACTATGACACTATGCCGATAACTATTGTCCATAAATGGAAAGATTTGTCTGCTATGACTGGTATGAATGCATGAACTTAGGCCCTCATTCAGAGCCGGACGCTCTGAGCAGAGCGCTCGCTCTGAATGAGGGCAGTCCTCCATAAAAATGGAGCGTCCTCCTGGATGCTCGTATAGCTGTGGGTCACCATCGCCAGTGCGACCAGCAGCCTGTGGTCGGGTTTTTCGACCACAAGCCCTGGAGTGATTTTGGCTCTATCAGAGCCAAAATCACTCCCACTGACATCACTAGTGATGTCAGTGGGCCGGCTTCTGACGGTAGGCGTTCCCTTGGGAACGCCCCCGTCTGGGAGGCACGCCCCCGGCACGCCCACCAAAGGGGGCGTGCTGTCAATCAACATCGACAGCACGCCCCCTTTGATCAGACACAACGAGCGAAGGAAAGTCCTTCGCTCGACGCGTCTTGCGCATGCGCACGACGGAGCTCCCTGCGTCGTGCGCATGCTCAGTGCACACCATCACCATCTGAATCAGGCCCTTATTCTAGACTGCATATTGTGATCGTTACATTCACAGTGCTGTCTAAATCTGTGTGAAAGACGTATGACTAATGGAATAATCAAAGCTACCACTTAATAGAGTGAGCCTCTGTTTCAGATAAAATGCAACAGTTGCTAAAATATAAACAAAGTATCCAGACTCCCTCTTCTTATATCAAACACTGCCAATTCGGCACAAGAATATTTTATAGAAGGCTGGATACTAAATAGTGGAGCTCACCTCATGTAACATAACAGTGGTATAATCCAGACTGCATATTGTGATCGTTACATTCACAATGCCGTCTAAATCTGTGTGAGAGATGCATGACTACTGGAAGATTCAATGTTAACATCTAATAGAGTGAGCCTCTGTTTCGGATATAATGCAACAGTTGCTATAATATAAACAGAGTATCCAAAGTCCCTCTTCCTATACTAAACATTACCAACTTGATATAAGAATATTTTACATCATCTAAAGGAATAAACCTTGCAACCAATACTTTGGAGACAAAAAAGACTTAAGTAAAAGAGATGTTGCATTAATTATGTCAGCTGCACAGTAATTTATCTACAAAGGTGGACTTTTTATATGACTTTTTTACTCTCTTTCATTTTTTTAATAATGTTTTGTATTAATATAAAGTGTAGTTTTACAGCATAACATTGTGTGTGTGTATATATATATATTACATTTTTAATATAATCAGCTGTGGAATACTTAAGGGAGTAGATCAGAATGAACTCAGTAGGAGCTGCAGCTATATATATTTTTATAAGGAGAAACACATTCCTGGATATTTTTAATATTGTTTAAGCGCCTGATTATTGATAATTGAATAGTATCTATTGATATTTTACATCAGGGCTGGGTATGACATAGTAGAACTCACCTCATGTAACATAACAGTGGTATAATTTCTTTGATTTACGAATCAGATTGATTTAAAAAAATGTTATAAAGTACTAGTACACACAATAAGGATAACAATATCCTAAGTGACACTCTTGGAATATAGTAATCCTTGAATACCAATCGTCATTATTTGGAATAACAAATAGAAATAATATTGCCATTTATAGACTTATAAACAGTGATAATTAATGATTACATTAATAACACTGTACAACAAATTAATACTTTTAATTTGTTTCCTTTGTAGAAATAGTCATACATTACTAATTTGAGGTCAAGAAAAACTAAACTGATTTCAGAATGTTTTTACTAGCTCTGTTTTTTGAGCTACACTACTTGCACTATACTGTATGTACATTAGTAATATAGTCCTAGTGTAAAGCTATTTTAAAATAATCTGATATGTTTTTGATAGAAAATAAATAACAGTTGTTTTAATTCAACCAATCACAAATAAGAACACAAAACGAAACAAACATACAGCATACGAAAGTACTATCTAATATAGTGGCCTATTCATGGGGGTGCTTTCTCTTTGCTTGTCGCTTGTACTCCTCTTCTGGGGCATCTCTTGTCACTGTCCAACAGTAGTGATTCACCTACCCAGATATCTTTGGTCCATTGCTGAAATGTCTTGGTGGAATCGCTCACTATGCTTGTCACTCAGTGCACCACAGTCATCTTGTATGGGTAATCCCATGAATCGCATATATTTGAATAGGGGAGGGGACAAATAACTGTTTCATTTAATTTGGTCATTAGGCCCCGCCCCCTCTGTGCGGAACACAGATTGCTGGTAAGATTCTCTCCATTCTGCCCACTTCACTAGGAATACCCCTACATCGTCATAAATGGGCAATATCTCGGAACTCAGAGCTAACTGAGAGTTTTACATATAGAATAATAATAACAGCACTCCAAAGGAAAAATGAAGATGTATTTCAATGGGAGCAGCTTGGCAAAATGTTCGTGACTTGAACTATGATGAAGGATTGTCAATAGAGATCACGGCGTTCACACTCGTCCCCCCTCTAGCCCGAAGACATCCCGGGCAACGCTCTTACACAGAACTACAAATTATCATCATATATAACCAGAACATCAATCTATTCCCTAGAGATCACGGGACGCCGTGATCTCTATTGACAATTAATCCTTCATCATAGTTCAAGTCACAAACATTTTGCATCAAGTGACAATACAGGACAGACTCCATCAACTATTTATCCACCGTATTCATCCTACTATTCAAATTTCTGTCCACCGCTGCCACCCATTGCTGATCATACAGACACCTTTATAAAGTTTGTGTGGTTTTTACCAATAAATAGAGTATTATCCTACCTGTCATTTGCATATCATTTTATACAGTATTTTATGTCTGAAAGTAGATAGCAATAAAGCACACTCCTCTCCCCCACTGTATGTTCATATCTCTGAATTTAGATTGGGTTGATAGTAACATGCCACACAATCACACATTTTCATTGGTATAGCTCTTGACAAACCCCTTTTTCATTTCTGAGAGTTTTAAATGTCATATTCATTCTTTGCACGCTGAAATCAATTAGAAGTAACTATTTTCACATCAGAAACATTTTCATTGTTGTGCAGCATAATTAAGCTAGGGGTGTGCACCATCCACTTTTCGTGTTTTGTGTTTTGGTTTTGGATCTGGATTGGTTTTGCCAAAACCACCCTTCCGTGTTTTGGGTTCTGGGTTTTGTGTTTTGGATCTGTATTTTTTTTTAAAAAAAGCATAAAAACAGCTAATATCACAGAATTTGTGGGTTTTTCAGCTCCTATGCTATTATTAACCTCAATAACCTTAATTTCCACTCATTTCCAGTCTATTCTGAACACCTCACAATAGTGTTTTTATGTCCAAAAGGTTGCACCGAGGTAGCTGGATGACTATGCTAAGCGACACGAGTGGGCAGCACAAACACGTGGCCCATTTAGGAGTGACACTGCAGTGGCACACAGGATGGCAGTTTGAAGAACTAGGCCCCAAACAGTACATAATGCAAAGAAAAAAACGAGGTGCAAGATGGAATTGTCCTTGGGCCATCCCACCCACCCTTATGTTGTATAAACAGGACATGCACACTTTAACAAACCAATCATTTCAGCACCAGGGTCTGCCACACGACTGTGGCTGAAATGATTGGTTCATTTGGGCCCCCACAAAACAAGCTGGCAATTAATCTGTCCCTGCACAAACTGGCTCTACGGAGGCAAGATGTTGTCCTCATCCTCCTCATCCACCGATTTCTCACCCTCTTCAGTGTTGTGTACATCCTCATCCTCACAGAGTATTAATTCGCCCCCGCTGGAATCCACCACCACAGGTCCCTCTGTACGTTCTGGAGGCTGGTCTCTCTGGAAGAGTTGATAATTCATTTTTATGAACATCATCTTCTCCCCATTTTGTGGAAGCAACCTCCAACGCCTTTCGCTGACAAGGTTACTGGCTGCACTAAACACTCTTTCGGAGTACACACTGGAGGGGGGGCAACTCAGGTAAAATAGAGCCAGTTTGTACAGGGGCCTCCAAATTGCCTCTTTTTCCTGCAAGTACAGGTACGGACTGTCTGACATGCCTACTTGGATGCTGTCACCGATGTAATCCTTTAACACACAGATGCACGCTTGTCGCTGCTGCTTTGAGGATGCAGGCGCGGCTACAGCCCACACAATTCACAAAGACAGAAAAATAATTTTTTTAAATTTTTTTGGAGTGCACTTTGGGGGTTACAGCACCCTTTAACGGACAAGCCATCAGGCCCTTTACTTATGACACAGGCGCACGCTTGGCGCTGCTCCTTCATTGATGCACGTGCAGCCACAGTGCACACAATTCACAAACACAGAAAATAATTCCTCCACCATTCTGTCAGTGGTGACAGTATCATATGCAGTGACAGTAGACATGTCAGAAATTGACATTGTTGGCACGTCCTTCATTTCGGACCAGATGTCCAAACCAGCCCTTGACTTATGACACAGGCGCACGCTTGGCGCTGCTGCTGTGTTGATGCACGTGCAGCTACTGCGCATACATTTCGCACACAAACACAGAAAAAAAAGAATTGTTTATTTTTAGTGGAGTGCACTTTGGGGGTTACACCACACTTTAACAGACTTATGGGACACAGGCGCACGCTTGGCGCTGCTCGTTTGTTGATGCACGTGCAGCCACAGTGCACACAATTCACAAACACAGAAAATTATTTTTTATTTTGTTTGGAGTGCACTTTGGGGGTTACAGCACCCTGTAACGGTCAAGCCAGCCGGCCTTTTACTTATGACACAGGCGCACAGTTGTCGTTACTTTGTTGATGCACGTGCGGCTACTGTGCACACAATTCACAAACAAAGAAAAAAAAAAAAATTTTTGGAGTGCACTTTGGGGGAGCACCCCTGATGCACAGATCACCCCCTGGACAACACTACATCACTCCTCTAGGACTACAGCCTTTATGGGACACTGCACAACACAGTCCAGCCAGCCCCTATGACTGCAACTGACTGCACAACACAGCCCAGCCAGCCCCTATGACAGCAGCACAACACAGCCCAGCCAGCCCCTATGGACAACAGCAGCACAACACAGCCCAGCCAGCCCTAGCTCCCATCCTCCCTCTTCACTGTCCACAGCCGGAGTGAGAAATGGCGCAGACGCGGGGACCTTTTATAGCATCCAAAACCCTCGAGATCCGGAAGGCGGGATGATGACGTTTTGCCTCGATTTCAGATCAGAGTCAGGCGGGAAAAGTCGAGCCTGACTCGGATATGACTCGGATCGGGGGGGTTCGGATTTCAGAAATCCGAACCCGCTCATCCCTAAATTAAGCATTATGGTCACAGAACCCACTGCCGCTTGAGATTTATTGAATCCTGATAAGAGGACCTTCTATAGGAGAATATTGTATATAATAAGCGGTGGAACATATTAAACCAATAAAACAACTAATGCCATGTGAAATTTATATTGGAACAATGAAGAGATAGAACTCATTCTCAATAGTCTTGAAAGCTTCATATTTATTTTAACAATCACTTTCACTAACTGTATTGTTAGGGTAAGGCACCTCCCCCCCCCTGGGGAGGGTTACGCTTAGGGTGCGGGGAGGAGGGGTTAGGTTTAGGCACTAATGGGGGGAGGTTAGGCACCCCTAATGGCGGGTTACGGGGGTAGAGGGGAGGGTTAGCTGTACTTACCTTCGCTGTCGAGATTTCCTCCTGTTGTCCAGCCGCTGTCGGGATTTGAACCAGTGGCTATACAGCCGCCAGCAATACAATCCCATTCTGTCTGACCTTCTAATGCTGTAAGAAACTGTATGCGACTCTGGTCATTGGTCAGTGTCCCTGACCCCAGCTACTTTACCATTTCTGAAGCTATTCTGCCCTGACCTTTGGGTTGTATACGGAGTCCTGAGGATTACCGACCATTCTTGTTTCCTCTACATAACCAGCTGCTGACTAGTATTGCTGGTTCTGCACAGCCAAGCATACTACTATTTTATGTGTTCTGGTTGAAAAACCATGATCTCTATTAGACTGAGCACCAATCACTGACAGGGAACTTTGGGTTCTCATCTTGTTACCTTTAAGGCCACATTTTATGTTTGTTCATAATGAGGTGGCTATATTGACTCTATTGGCCATGGTGGTTTTTTAATAGAAATTACTCCTGTTTGGTTGACAATAATTTAGAAATGTTTTATCCCGTTTGTAATTTCTTGCCAATGGACAAAGACACATTGTGTCTTTACGTAATAATAATTATGTGTATAGGTTATGGGAAGATTGATATTTGTGACTGCCTGATTATTGGTGATTGATGGATACACTAATGCTGTATACCATGTATTCAACTCTTAATGTGTGTGGCTATTGATGTGAAATACCATTGGTGTAACACCAACATAAACAGATGTTGCAGTACTATTATCTTTCCGCCAGAATACAGCAGGGAAGATATTATTGGCTTCTGTAAGTCATGGCCAGTCACTGTACAGAACAGTAGTGCTCATTGGTACTTAATTTATCCCTGTGTTAAGAGAGACAGTTTGATTTCCCAGGACCCTGATTGTTAACTGGTAGCAGCTGTTATTTTTGTAATTTATTGATGCCATTTTCTAGATTAATGGCACACACACACAAAACTGGAATGTGAGAGCAATAAATTTAGATTGTGACATGTTTACTAAGAATTCCCAACTCACCAGGAAAAAAAAATTATATTCAGATAACATCTTATCGTTATATACAATCCAAACCACTTTGAATACAACAAAGTGAATCGAGCACACTTATTTTGATCTGTATGTAAAGACTAAGGTCCTGATTCAGAGGCGCTTGCAATTTGTGAGCGCTCGCTCTGAATCAGGGCGGGACGTTTTCTTTTTTTGTTTCGGCCTCCAGGCCGCTCGCTAAGCTGTGGGTGACCACCCACAGCTTTAGCGGGCGTCCTGGGGATGGTCGCGATTATCGCGACCATCGGGGCTTGCGACGAGACCCTTGTGGTAGGGTCTCGTCCACCGCAAGTCCCAGTGAACTTCCTGCTCTAATAGAGCAGGAAGTTCACTACTGACATCACTGGTGATGTCAGTAGGGCCGCCCACAAATGGCAGGCATTCCTCCATAAGGAGGTAATGCCTCCGTTTGTCCAGCCACCCCCTCTGCATGCCTACAAAACGGGGCGAGCTGTCAATCACAATCGACAGCCGCCCCATCTTGTAGTGAGTGTGCTCGCGAGTGGGTCTGAATCAGGCCCTAACTCTGCCATTTTAACAATATTCTTAAAACATACTCTTATATACCTTTATCCCACTTACCTGAGGGACCAACACAGCTGCGAACAAACTATAAATTCAGCCCTTCTTTATGGAAGTCCTGTTTCACCAAAAAAAAAGGAGAAAAGGAGTCCCGCAATTCAGGTAAGGCAGGCAACAATGTTACTGTGATACAGAAGCCACACATACTTTACCCACTAGATGCAAAAAAAACCCCATTATTTAACTAATTTATGTATCAAGTGTTCTTTACATTTCTTGAATGTCAGGGAGACTCCCAGGTATAGCATTTGCACCAGAATGATGACATCATCACTCACCACTCATCATGGAGGAAACACCTGGAGGAAGAATAAGGTGGACATGTGCTACAAGAAAATGGCCACCGCTCTTCAATACACTGATGGCTACTGGAGTGGTTGTATGCCTTAGGATATGGAATGAATTACAGGTCATTTGTGACCAAGAAAGTGTGCTGAAATACTGGAGATGTGTGCTCCATTACAAGGCATGTGTTTTGCATACATGCTGTGTATGCTTCATTACAGGCGATGTATGCTTCATTACAAGGGATCTGTGCCCAAGGATGTGTAATGAATTGCATAATATTAATAATAATAATAATAATAATATTTATATAGTACTTTCCTCATGACCCGCCTCTCAGAAGGAGCAGTATGCGTCCTCTTCAGTGCAGCAAGCATGAGTGTTTCTTTCACAATCTCCTTCAAAAGTATGCAAGTATGGTCTTATATTGTAACCCAGTTGTATCACTAACCCTTCTATGTACGGCACAGTGTACTTTGTTTGTGCTTTATAAGTGATGGACAATAACAATAAGGTGGATATAGAATTACTGTTTAAAGTTACTGTTAAACCGGATACTCATTTTTTAAATCATGTAATTGGGTTCACATTGTTCACTTACAATATTGGCTAATCAAACAATTAACAAGGCATTAAGGTCAGGCTGCATCGTCTATGGACCAGACATACTGTATTACATTATATGCGCAAGTCCAGCAAACTCAGTTAAAGGCACAAGTCCACATCAAGGCCTTTGGGGAACACCCTAAATAATCAATAGATGCCTAAATTAGTGGGTTGGTGAATTCTCCAGAAAATAAACATGTTGGAAAAGTACAAAAAGAGAGAAAAAAAGGGCACATCAATTCTAACCCATCCATTCATTCAAACTGCCACTTGGCTTAGCCTGATAGCCTAAAATATGCGTGAGAGGACGTTGGTGCCGTCTTTATTACACTGGTAATGGTTACGCATTTGTACATTTTTATTACAGTGGTGAAAGTACACATAGAAATGAACTGTCCCGCAGATGTGTAAATTATACAATCAGATTATATAATCTCCACTTCCGGTGGAGAATGCAAGTTCTTTCCAGAGTGCCTTTCGGCAAAGAGGAGAATGCTGCTGGTAAAAGCACCTTTCTCTACACCTTCATCTAGAGTAATCACACTATGCAACATAAACATGCCCATCTCCCTCTGTCAGAACCATAAGTAGGCGCATAACATAATCTACACTTTTGCAACTCGTAAATTACCAGAATTGTTTTCCAGATCACAGCTTAAATGTATTGCTATAAAGATTTACAAGGATAGTGTGAATTATATATATAAATATATATATATAAACTATTTAATTTACAATTGCAAAACAGAATGGCTGAATAAGAGCTGTCAGACAGCACATTACCAGATTTTCTCTATAGATTACATGGCACTTTATGCGTCGGTATAAAAGGTTCTGTAATGCTGCTCTTGAGTTACCGGCCTCCGTGATAAATGGGGTATTGCATTTACAGTGGTCTGAAAAAAAAAGTCCAACTCCGCTCAACCAACACAGCTGGGGATGGCTTCTTAGTAAGGCTGTGCATCTTGTGTGTAGTGTAACCTGAGATTTCTTTAGAAATGCAACACTTTCGGTCTTAGGGGTAGAGCCATAAAAGTGTCATAATAAAACAAGGCTATCAAAAAGGGAAAAGGAGCAGTGTTTTATGTGTATTTAAACAACAATTTATCCTGTACTTACTTAACTTGATGTATCTTTGTATTAAACTCAGTTCTTTCCTTGCTCACACTGCCATGTAATATATTCCTTTATGCGGCGCCCACGCTGTGATTTTCTAAAATCCTCTTTCTTTGATGAAAAGACTGAGTAGGTTTTAAAAAGGTAAAATCCCAGGGTCTATACATTTCTGATAAATTCAGAGTGCTGAGCAACCCACACACATCAATAGTAAGAAAAGTTAAGGAAATATATACTACACATGGATATTGCAGCATAAATTATATATATTTAATACAAATAAAAATAAATACATCTGTTCAAAGTATGCTAAAAGGAAGGTACTCTCCTACTAAAAGGCAAATAGTGGCATTATGTATGACTTATTAATCCAAAATACCCTCTTACAAAATATCGTCATCACCCGTTTATTAAATAGGTTCATGTAACCAAATCTGCAGAATAGAGCAGTGAGTCCGACTTTAGGTGTGGTAAAAAAATATTTTATTTAATTCCGAGAGGAAACCTACGGTAAATTGTTTGCATCTACTGCTTGATTAATTCAAGTCCAATTTAGTAAATTTACTTAAATGGCAGTGACATGTTTGTTTATAAATGTACTTATCCTCTGTCGTGTAAGGGGTTGGTGTCTAGTTTGCGGTGTTTTATTTGGGTATTCCATGTAACAAAAAAAAAACACACACACACAAAAAAAACCTATAAAATCCAACAACCAAAAAACAGATGAATACTGCAAGAGTCTACCATGGGAGTATTAACAAAAATCATTATATATCTGTTTTCAAAGAAAATAATACTTTTTTCATTAATGTCCATTAACGTTGAGAGGGACTGACTCGCAGGCTATGAGGATTGCAAAACAATGACACAGGTGGCCTTGATACAAACCTTATGGAACAAAAATAAAAAGTTATTTTAAATGCACAAGAGCTCTGTTTATTAATTTATCAAGGCTTGTCTTATAAAAACATTTTATGGCAAATTATTTTTTTGCTTCCTTCACTTCACTTCTATCCAGGTAGACAAGAAAAAGAAGAAGGATTGTCTTGTATTGGCACATGTTTAAAACATAACTTTTAATGGATTCTAATAGTAAAACTTTTTTTTGACAAACCAGCAAAACATTTCTAAAATCATAGAAAAACACAGTTTGTGTAAGAAATATGCAAAAAAAATAAAATAAAATAATATATAAAAAATTAGATTTAAAATAAGTTGTCCCGCTGTGTCTTTATTTATGCCTTCATAAAAATTTGGTAAAAAATGTGTGTATTGTAAATATTGCACCTTAATATATGACCTTTTTCTTTCTCTTTTTTTCTATGAGTGCTTTCATTTGATTGCTACTAACAGCACAGCCATTGGGTATACAAGTAATACAGGGTTACTCATAAGCCGAATGATACTATATACTTTTTAGGCTTTCTTCACTTTTTCTGTTCTATCCAGGTAGATAAGGTATAGGCTGATTTTTATAACAATATAGACCTTAAGATTGATTAATATAAAAAGCTGCATCAGTTTGCCTATAAACAATGTTATGTGTATAAAGACGGCTAGTGAAGGATTCTACCTTAAGAGCTACAGGGCTGTAGCCCCTCTCCCCAGTAAATTCTGCCACCCCAGTGAGCCGCTCAGTTGGAGCTTGGAGGGAGTCCGTGCTGCACTGGCAGTGAGTGTCTTCCCATGGGAGGGATTATCTCTGCTAATCAGAGTTGTTTCCACCACCTGGGACTGTCAGTCCGGGCAGCGATTAAAAGAGGTAGTGCTTCAAGTGGGAAGCCACTCCCTTGTCTTGCCATGTGCCCTACCTGGCTTCTAGGGGCTGCAGCCGCTGTAGTCTCTAGAAACCGTTGCTTGAGCAATGCGCCAGTCTGCCAGTCTTTGAGCGCATGCGTCGGTCCTAGTGCCTGTAAGATCCATTGCTCATGCTGCAGCACAGGCAGCCCCCATCTGGACTGCAGAGCAAGAAGCACTGCTGACCATCTGGACGGCAGCACAGGCAGCCCCCCCTCCCCCATCAGAAAGGTTAGGAGCTGCCACTGTAGATGACAATGGTGAAAAAAATTGTAGAAAGATATTTTATATGACAAGTGTAATTCAAGCAGCCTCTCTACATGGTTTGATAACACTGTACAACAAATTAATACTTTTAATTTGTTTCCTTTCTAGAAATAGTCATACATTACTAATTTGAGATCAAGAAAAACTAAAATGATTTCAGAATGATTTTACTAGCTCTATTTTTTGAGCTACACTACTTGCACTATACTGTATGTATATTAGTAATATAGTCATAGTGAAAATCTATTTTAAAATAATCTGATATTTTCTTGATAGAAAATAAATAACAGTTGTTTTAATTCAATCAATCACAAATAAGAACACAAAACGAAACAAACATACAGCATAAGATAGTACTATCTAATATAGTGGCCTATTCATGGGGGTGCTTTCTCTTTGCTTGTCGCTTGTACTCCTCTTCTGGGGCATCTCTTGTCACTGTCCAACAGTAGTGATTCACCTACCCTGATATCTTTGTCCCATTGCTGAAATGTCTTGGTGGAATCGCTCACTATGCTTGTCACTCAGTGCACCACAGTTATCTTGTGTGGGTAATCCCGTGAATCGCATATATTTGAATAGGGGAGGGGACAAATAACTGATTCATTTAATTTGGTCATTAGGCCCCGACCCCTCTGCGCAGAACGCAGATTGCTGGTAAGATTCTCTCCATTCTGCCCACTTCACTAGGAATACCCCTACATCGTCATAAATGGGCTATATCTCGGAACTCAGAGCTAACTGAAGCTGGCCACACACTAGACCAACTTACATCCAACCATCCAACTAGTTAATTGGTTGGAATGAAAATCTGGTAAGGGATGAAAGCAAATGACAATCAGCAATTTGCTCCCAAATGCTGGAAAATGGACCAAAACTGTTGTTTGAACAAATAGTTTAGATCAAACATTTAACAAACTTGTCTGAACAACCATTTTCATCTGTTTTCTTGCATTTAGGAGCAAATTGCTGATCATCAGTTACTCCCATTCCTTACCAGATTTTCATTCCAACCAATCAACAAGTTGGCTGGTTGGATGTAAGTTGGTCTAGTGTGTGGCCAGCTTGAGAGTTTTAAATGTCATATTCAGTCTTTGCATGCTGAAATCAATTAGAAGTAACTAAATTCACATTGGAAACATTTTCATTGTTGTGTAGTGTAATAAAGGAAACATATATCATCTTTTTCACTGAAGTTGCGGTTTTCTTGAGTAGAATTCTCCCACTGCTTAGAATATAAACATACTGTAAAATCATAACTATACAATTCAACTACACTAATTAGACACGGGAAAACACTTTGAAAATACAATATGGCACAGCAAAACAAAAAACATATAAGAAACAATTAAGGGCAGTATGTGGCTAATCCAGATAGAAGAAAGAATGCAGAGATGCCAACAATACCGTTCAATCTGTCAAGATACTATAAATAATAAACTATGGAAAACCACTTTAGTGGATAATAGGGCTCAGATAACTGAAATACAACGTCTTAGCTTTCACCGGCTGTATAATTGGGACCTCTATCTTTGACCCATGTCAGTGAGTGTTTTACCACGACATAATGATTCCATTGTTGCGCTGTAAGTTAGGTAGTGTCTTCTGACTGGAGCGCAAGCTTACATTCCTCTATGCTCATATCACAGTGACTCCGATAACAGGACCTGCATGTAAATGTAGTGTATGCACAGAATACTAGGACATTTTACTGTAACTGGTCTATTATTGTGTATTCATATTTTCAGGGGCCGATTTTTAACATATCAGTAAAGTCGTACAGTATTTTCCACCTCACCCGGCTGCTATGGACCAGATAAATGATTTTCCTTCAAACAAGCGATCCGACAACATTGCTGCCACCATATCACTGTCCAAACTTTTATTATACAATTTATGCCATCATCAACTTTTATACAGCTGGTGCAAGTTTACAGCTTCAACGGCACAAGGCACATAAGGGGAGATTTATCAAAGCTTGGAGAGAGAAAGTGGAGAAAGAAAAAGCACTAACAACTTCTGTCACTTTACAGACTGTGTTTGAAAACTAACAGTTAGGAGCTAATTGGTTTGTACTTTATCCCTCTCCAAAATTTGATACATCTCGCCCATAATGTCATAGATCAAATGCAGCAATTCGTACAGTGGGCCTGATTCAGAGCTGCTCGTAAGCGGCCGCTCGTTCGCTGTGAGCGATGTTCGCACAACTGCGCATGCGTATGGGTCGTAATGCGCATGCGCAAACCAGTTATTGTGGTCGGAAATCATGCGCTCGCAAAACAGCGAGGGGCTGCTAATTTGATTGACAGAATGTACCGTTTGTGGGTGGTAACAGGGTAAGGTGCTTGAAAACAGGGGAGTGGAGATCCAAACGCAGGCGTGCCAAACGATCAAAAGGGCGTTTAATGGGAGTGCATAATTAGTAAAGGAGCGACATCGACCACGTCACTTGGTTGTCTTTTAGCCTGAACTGCTCAGTGATAGCGGTAAGAAAAACCTACCACAAGCACTGCGAGCAGTTCAGATGCCTTTCGATGTACCCGATTAATCTAATAAATACCGGAGATGACGTGTGATGCGAACGGCAAAGGGGCGTCTTTACAAAATAGCGAGCGCATTTTTCGTTCGCTCGCTCAGACATAGAGGCGTCAACAAACCGCAAAGAGCAAGCGCTCAATTTAAATAGCCGGCCCCTTTTTTGGAACGACTGTCCGCAAATAGCGTCCGGCTCTGAATCAGGCCCAGTGTTCAATGCACCAGCTCAGTAGAGAATATACAGTGTGTCAGTGTACAGTCATCCTGCCATGTGGCTGGCGCTTTATTGTTTTTATGTATTAATTTTCGTCCCATTTGTATATTCCATCTGACTTTATGGACTACCTTGCCCTACAATTAGTGAACAATAAGGTTTATTATGATCATGTAAAGTGTGCAACTTCTTTACAGTATGTCACAGAAGTTGTAAAACAACTAATGAATAGGTAATATATCAAGTTTGATGCATATGCAATAATTTATTTATTTTTATTAGTTTGCTGTCTTTTAAATATACATTTAATCAAAGCCATAACTAGTTTTTACTTAACAGATCTTCTTATGCTACTTATGCATCCTAGCTTTTATCAAGTTCACATTTCTATATCAAATAAAACCACAAAACCCAGAACCATTTGCAGAACCTTATATCCAAATCCTGCAGCCCTTCTACATGATACAATAAGGCCGTTCCTCTGGCTATATAAAAGATCCAAACTGTCTACCTTTTTATTATGATCAAACTTCTCTGATTTTCAAAGTTACTAAAATATAACACGGATATTAATAATAACCCTAATAATAAATACATGTTCTAATAATCGTGTTAACCTGAAGCTTAATGTGTAGCAGATGTCAGTGGTTGTCTACAGATGTAAACTTCATATATGCATTATGGAAAGACTGAATTAAATCTTTATATATCTAAGTAAGTCTGTGAATACAATTATATAAAGTCCTAACATGTGTTTTAAATGTTAGTCTTCACAAGTCTTATCATAAAATCAGCATTACAGACATGTATCAAAACACACGTGTATTAAGTCTCATGTTTGGCTTAAAAGGATGAATCAGATTGGGTGAGGGGATTATCATTGAGGCTTGCGCTTGTAAAATTGATTTTTATTACGCAATTCACACTGTAAATGACGTAGCAGTTTTAAGTAATAAAGCTTGTTTATAGCACGGACAGCACAACTTAATTCCCGGATAACACAAACCACAGATTTACAAGTAACAAACATATAGAACTGATTAACCCTCTTTGAAGCCATTTTATCTAATTACATGATCCTCTCGTTAAATAGTTCAGTTGATGCCTAATGTTCCCGCTAAAAGGAAAAATGTATGTAAGTATGGAGGTAAAAAGTTCATAAATCATATATAATCCATAAAAAAATGCCATAAGTTATGAAATATATAGTACAGGGCTACCAATATACAATATGCATTAACTAAATCTTTCTGTAAAGGCTTTTAATGTGTGTTAACTACAAGTAATTGCTCAGACTTTGGCCCCTATTTACTACAATCCGCATTTAAAATGTGGTTGCAGTGTGATATTTCCAACTTATTCAGTCTCGTATTCAATTTGGAGCGAAAAGCCGTTTTCGCGTGTTTTTGGCTGAAACTTTTCGCCGATGACGTAATTTCCGCCTGTTTTGACTTTCCTCCGTGTTCAATTTTGAAGATTTTTGCCTAGACGTAAAGTCAATGCAATGTAATAGGCGGAAAAGTTTTGCCTATGAATAGCAGGCGGAAATAAGTGCAAAATTGGGGTTTTGGGGTGCAACGTTGCGGGAACCCCCGTGCAGCCTTCAGACAGCCATCCAAAGGGAAACTGTGTCAAAACATTTTTAAAAAATCACTTAAGAATACCCAAAAAAAATCACTTTGAATTTGGGGGTGAAAAAAAAATGTTGGGGGGACAAAGTTACAAACTAGCGAACTTGACTCTGGGGGGTTCCCCAAGTATGCCCCAGGTGTTTTTTCATTGCAGGGGCTTGCGGCAGATGGATTTTTCACAAATTTTTAAACTTAACTTTAGCAACTTTAAAATATACTGGCCCCCATTTTCAAGTACCCCAAATTTGCTGGGATAAGTTATTTTCTGCAAAAAACCTCTTGAATACAATTCTGCACCACTTATACAAAAACGCTATTTAGCAGCTATTGAGCCCATTTAAAAACACCAAATACCTTCAGTAAGCCAAATCGGGGGGTACCATACCTAACCCCCATGTCAGAGCATCCCCAAATCTGACAGTACTTTCCGCTTAAGTTTCACCGGGTCCCGTTTTTGCGTACTTTCAAATTGAATACGGCGATACGCGATGTAGGCGAAAAGTCTGGGAGGCAGAAAAGTATCGCGGGTACACTCAAATTGAATACGGCTCTAAATTCGCATTGCATTGCGAATTTAGGAAATATAAGACGGATGTACTACATACGTGCCAACTCTCCCTGATTGTCAGGGAGACTCCCTGAAATAGCAGCAATGCACATTACTACTGCTGGGTCAGAAATCTGTAAGTTACATCATTACTGGGACAACTGGATATCGAGGAGTTGTCCCAGCAAGATTCAAATGCTGCATTTTGGCAGAATTAAATGTCGGTATGTCCTTGATAGACGGCAATGATAGCATAATAAATGTGATCATTAATACATCTCACCCAAAGAGTCTTACCAATCTATAAGAAAAAGACGTTTAATACAGTAATTTAAATACTGAATGCTGCACATTGGTCCAACCAGATTGCAGTGGGAAAACAGTACTTTGTGAGACGGTCAGTTGTTTCAGTGTTGAAATACAATAAAGCTATGTTTTGTATTATGTGTGTAATAAGGTAGCAAATTTGGTAGAACAGGTTAGGGAGATTAGGGAAGTGATTCAGAAGTTTGATAAGCTTGCCTACAGAGGCTAGTTTTCAGGGAACGCTAATAGGTTTAGTGTCTAGTGGAAAATATGTTGTGCGTGTAAAGGAAGTCCACAAAACTAACTGGGAAAAGGTCGTGGAGTGCGAATAAGAGGCACATATCTTGGAGCGGAGGAGTCAAGTTGGGAGAAATACATATGTTGGGAGAAATACATATATGTTTCTAAAGTTTGAAAAGTTAACTTTTCTGTCCACTAATATTATCTTACGCTCTACACACTTCTATTTTTAATTTAATTTTTCTATTTAAATCTTAAAATTTTGCAGTAAAGTCAATGACACCTTGATTTTTAGAAATTTATTGAGCTTATGCTCATGATTTAAATATAACCAAAATTGGCATCATGATAAAACACATAGTAAACCTCTCTACGTCCACAAAATTATTTAACTTCAGATTTTCAAATGACAGTTCAGTATTGCATCCTCTCAAGGGTATCTGGCCATTCCTTAATACAGCAAAAACCTTGATTAGTTTCCTAGCAATTCTTTTATAAGTGACCACTCTGTTAAATACCTTTACAGATCCAATCAGTGGTCACAGGACACGTTGTTATTGGGAAGATGACAAATCTGAATTTTTTTTTAATTTTTTTTTTTAAAACAGGGTTTTTTTTTCAGTAGCAGAGGTGTTTTCATTGAATGTTATGAAATGTGTTATTATTACCAAACAATTTCTCTGGTTCATACATGAAGGAAAAAAATAGTATACTCAGTATGCATTAGGAATTATTTGCTTTAAACACGATTTTCCTCGCCTGATCCTGGATTGTTCATGCTGGTAAACAAAATTGTATCTTTATATATTGTTATAATTTAGGATTGGATAACAATAAAACAGTATAGTACTGTGATGAAGTAGGCTGTTTGCCTGGGAAACGCATCAGAGTGATTTGTTGGTGGACTTAATTTTCACTTGTTAAATTTAACAATCTGCTAATATTGATAAACAATTTTAATTTTATTTGAATATATTCTTAATTTAAAAATCTATATTATTAGAAAAGCTTTGAACAACATCCCCTTATGTGACTCACCAACATCACACTTATCTCACCAAATTGTGTTTAAAATACACACAATTCTTTCCAATATTTATTTGTTACCAGTTATTTAAATAGCCCAGACATATTCCGCAGGGATTCAGTATGATTTACCGCTGGCCGCATCCTGTCAGCAGTGAAAATCCAGATCGTCGAAAGGTAAGTACTTACTAACCTATTCTACCCCCTAACCCTAACCCTCCCTTAGGGGTGCCTAACCTCCCCCCTAAGTGCCTAACCCTAATCCCCCCTCTAAGTGCCTAAACCTAACACACCGTCCCCGCCGCATAAACCTAAGTCCCCCGAGGGGGGTGCCTAACACTAACCTTCCCCGGGGGTGCCTAAACCTAACCTCCCCTTCCCCTAGCCTAAACCTAACCTTCCGGGGAGGGGTGCCTAACCCTAAGTCCCCCCCGGGAACCCTAAACCTAACCCCCCCAGCGGCTGTCCGCGCCCGTCACACCTTCGATCGGTAAGCCGGGTGTCGGGCTCCCGGCATAAGGAAAATGACAGGCGTCGGGATTTCGACGCCTGTCATTTAGCCCTTGCCGGGATTATACAGTCGGGAAGCCGGCGGTCGGGATTCCGTCCATCGGCTTCCTGACTGTTTCCCATTCCGCAGCGCTATACAGAAAATATTTGGCCATTCATATAAGTCCTTGCACCAATGGAGGTTACAACCTATGTTCTTTACCACATGCACACACACAAAAACTAGGGTTAATTTTTATTGGGAGCCAGTTAACCTACCAGTATATTTTTGGAATATGGGGGAAAACCAGAGCACCCAAGGGAAACCCACGCAAGCACAGGGAGAATATTCAAACTCCACACAGGTAGGACCAATATTTGTACAATCCTTAAATTAGTTTAATAATTAGAATTTTACCACAATGTTATAGAAAGTTGGCACCTCACTTAAGTCAGGTGAGCAAACAGTTTTCCATGTCATGTCATGAGCCAGAGGAATGGATTTGAAATAATACAGTTTATAATTACATGCTACACTAGGTGAGTTTGAGACATAAATATTTTACATTTTTGTAATTAGCAGACGTTACACACTAAATGTTTTTTCTTCTACTGATGAGATCCTGTCTTGCCGAGTTTGCTGGAAAAGTTATGCATTTTTTGGAGGTACGTTGGGAGCTCCTGATTCTTATCCTAGCATCTAAAGTCTGCCACTATTTCCAAAAGCCCACCAATACATTTTTTTACTGTAGTACACTTATAAAAAGGAACATCTTGTGCCCCACTGAGTTCCACTCTAATTTACCGTTATAATCTGACTCTATTCCATTTGCTGATTATTTAATTGCAGTTGTTCTTGGACTTTGAAGTGATTCAATGGGGGCATCAGAGTGCACTGTCTATTTTACCTATTTCCTGAAAAAGAACACAACCTATAAAAAAGTGGTACTAAGATTGACACATATATGCGTATAATAGACTGGTGGCAAAGTCTCACATCACTTGGATTATAGATTTGAATTTAACAAAGTCTTATCTGTGCAGAGCTTTGTATTGCGTGGGTTTCGAGTGCCTTCGTTTCTTACAAAAGTCTGGAGAGAATTTAAGCTGTTGGCTCTTATGGGGGAGAGACTGATGTGAATAATTACATATTCTCTATACAGCGCTCCATAATATGATCAGCACAACATAAATCATAATAATAATAATACTATTCATAAAAATTGCAGAAGCTGTTCTAGAGAAAGGTAGAGTGTGAAGGAAGGTTTTCATCCAAAACAATTTGCTCTTAGATCAGATGGGGGCCCACTGTTTTACATGCTTTGGATCCCTGTAGTCTTAATCCAGCTCTGCTGTTGTGAATTGTATTTACGGTTTTTATTTTTAGTCTACCTCTAGTACAGCTATACCTACCCCTTGTGCTGCCTATCATATAAAAGATAATAATAATGGGAATAGATAGCCTTCCTTTCAGTATTCCCATGGAAGGACATTGCAGACAGTCACATTTATGGGAAAGAAAAACTGATAATAGAGAATAGATCTCACTGATGATGATGATGACGGTACCAAATCAGGTGCACCTAAATGGGGCAGCCACAGACCCTACGAATTGCAGAAGAGCAGAAGTTTGCACCGCCTGTCTGGAGAAATAATTACCTTTAATTTTGTGGGTCAGGATTAAAGTCTTAAATACACAACAGAGTGCATCTGTAATATATATATATAATTTTTTTTATTTTTAAAGTTGTCTGTGGTGTAATTGGACATTTATGAAAGAATCCATGGATAAAAGACTAACTCAGATAAATAGCATAATTTTGGATATTATTCCAAAAAATACTGAAACTCACAGTTAAAGTTCCTTTATTGCAACCCAAAATGTGTAGACAGTTTCATTTTTAATATCCCATTTGAGCCAAACCACTTTCTAGCTTGCAATAACTTGCTAATTTTTTTCTATGTAAGGCCAATGGTATGGTTACAAAAATTGTTATGAAACATTTAGTTTAACCCGTTAAGAGTTCTCTAAATATTTTTAACTTTAAAAAGTTACAATAAAACAAATTTAAACTCTCTCTTTCAAAAATTACATCTACTGCACCGGCTCTTGAAGCTGCCATGCATTGTCCGGTATTAACTTTGCAAACTAAATTAAATTAAAAATATATTTTAACATGTCTGGCTTTCATTTTAATTAACTTACTTAAAAAGTCTATGAGAACAGAGAGTGAGCTGTTTGTTTTAAATCATGCAGCCAAGGTTCGTAAATGATGTAAGAATATACATAGTTATAAGAACACTGATGCAGTTTTTATTTTAAAATAAAAAAGACCAACCTCAAAGTTGTGTTAATTCAACTAAGTTAATATCAATATTGACGTCTAATATAAACAATTATCACCCTAAAGTTATGTCTGAATATGTCTATATAACAGTCTTAATAATGCACTGGTAGGCATGAACTTGAGGCTGTTCAGGACTGGAGCCCTTTTGTTATGAAAGTCTGGTTGCAGAGTAAAATGTCCCTAATAGTATGTCTTTCCCAATAACTGTGACACAGTCTATTCTTATTGAGACACTGGTAGGCAAGAACTTGAGGCTGGATGTTCAGAACTAATTACCGGTCAATGATATATATAGCCCAGGTGAACAATAACTGTCGGCAGAGTGTTCGCGGATGCAGTACTTTGTCGTGTTATAAATAGGTCGGCAAAAACTGTGGGCAGGTTGTTGCATTAAACGAACCGTGGTATGGACAATTGTGAACGCAGCCTCCTTTTCCTCCACTTTTCTCACCACTTGACCTGAAGTCTGCTGGTCCTGTGCCAATCTGTGTCCACAATCAATGCGTGTGGGTGTGAGTGGTGAGGCTAGATTATAAGGATGACTACGTACCAAATATAATGACTGTTTATTCAACAGTATGGCAGAAAAATACCCTTCAAACAGGGATTAAGTATTAAAATCACATAAATGATATATAGAAATGTCCCAACGCGTTTCATCTCATCAAGAGACTTTATCAAGGGCAAATGGTGCTTGCAGTGTGAATCCATTTTATATATACAGACAGCCTCCTCCTTCATTAGTCCACCTGTGTATCGGCGCCGCACTTACGGTAATTCACTTCCGGGTAGCGTGCGCCGCGTGTATGAGGGGAGAGCTGTGTGAGTGTCCTGATCCTCCTCCATCAGTCCCCATGCACACCGGCACTGCACTTCCAGTAGTTCACTTCCGGGTTGCGCGTGCCGCGTGTACAGGGGGAGAGCTGTGTAGGAGCGTGTCCTAGCGTCTGGCCCTCCTGTCCAATCATTGTGAGTCCAGAGACATCATTACAATATCAGTCACGCCCTCTGGTCACATAAGATAGGACCAAGCAAAGCTGGCTCCCTTGTGTGTCCTCAATCATGGCGGCGGCCATCTTTGGTTGAGTTTTTCATATATAGAACACCATGGTTCATATTTTGAGACTTGAAATAATGATGTCGTCTACTATAATTGTCCCCAAAGGTGGCAGTGGCCATTTTGGATATAGTAAAGATACAGTATATATATAGCACATAACACTTGTGTCAGCTATCGAATAATAAATCTAATAATAAATCAATGTAGCACTATGGCAGTTTGTAAACGGCGGGACAGTTATCTATAAGCAACTAAATATGTATGGCATTAATTGGGATGATCGATAAACTACCAAACAGGATGAAATATTGGATGCTGTCTAAGAAACCTAGGGCCTGATTCAGAGCCGCTCGTAAGCGGCCGCTCGTTCGCTCCGAGCGATGTTCGCACATCTGCGCATGCGTATGGGTCATCATGCGCATGCGCCAACCAGTCATTGTGGTTGGAAACCGAGCGCTCGCAAAATAGCGAGTGCCTGCTAATTTGAGTGACAGGATGAGGCGTTTGTGGGTGGTAACAGGGGAAGGTGCTTGAAAACGGGGAGTGGTGATCCGAACGCAGGCGTGCCAAACGGTCAAAACGGGCGTTTTAAGGGTGTGCATAATTAACAAAGCAGCGTCATCGACCACGTCACTTGGTTGTTTCTTATCCTGAACTGTTCGCATGATTGTGGTAGGATAAACCTACCACAAGCACTGCGAGCAGTTCAGATGCCTTTCGATGTACTCGTTTAATCAAATAAATAGCGGAGATGACGTAGGATGCCAGCGGCCAGGGGCCGTCTTTACAAAATAGTGAGCGCATGTTTCGTTCGCTCGCTCAGAAATAGAGGCGTCAACAGACCGCAAACAGCGAGCGCTCAATTTAAATAGCTGGCCCCTTTTTCTGAACGAGCGAGGCGCAAATAGCGTCCGGCTCTGAATCAGGCCCCTAGTCCCTAGACTTCAGTATATTAGAACATTAAATTAAATCAAATAGGAAAGATGAAGGAATTTCAAGATATTATGTAAGGGAATTATGGAATAATTCGGAAATGAGAATTATATTGATCAAAATTAACAAATTTTTGGGGATGGACATATAACCATATTATTTATCCTTGTGATAAATAGTTGTATATACAAAGGAAAATGCAGTATTATACTGTTCCATAGACAATATATTAGACAGGATCCAATATTTCATTCTGTTTGGTAGTTTATCAATCATCCCAATTAATGCCATACATATTAAGTTGCTTATAAATAACTGTCCCGCCCTTTACAAACTGCAATAGTGCCACATTGATTTATTATTCGATAACTGACACAAGTGTTATGTGTTATATATATACTGTATCTTTACTATATCCAAAATGGCCACTGCCACCTTTGGGGACAATTATAGTAGATGACATCATTATTTCAAGTCTCAAAATATGAACCATGGTGTTCTATATATGAAAAACTCAACCAAAGATGGCCGCCGCCATGATTGAGGACACACAAGGGAGCCAGCTTTGCTTGGTCCTATCTTATGTGACCGGAGGGCGTGACTGATATTGTAATGATGTCTCTGGACTCACAATGATTGGACAGGAGGGCCAGACGCTAGGACACGCTCCTACACAGCTCTCCCCTGTACATGCGGTGTGCGCAACCCGGAAGTGAACTACCGGAAGTGTGGCGCCAGTGTGCATGGGGACTGATGGAGGAGGATCAGGACACGCTATCACACAGCTCTCCCCTCATACACGTGGCGCACGCTACCCGGAAGTGAATTACCAGAAGTGCGGCGCCGATACACAGGGGGACTAATGAAGGAGGAGGCTGTCTGTATATATAAGATGGATTCACATTGCAAGCACCATTTGCCCTAAAGTCTCTTGATGAGATGAAACGCGTTGGGACATTTCTATATATCATTTATGTGATTTTAATACTTAATCCCTGTTTGAAGGGTATTCTTCTGCCATACTGTTGAATAAACAGTCATTATATTATTTGGTACGTAGTCATCCTTATAATCTAGCCTCACCACTCACACCCACATGCAGTGTTTGTGGACACAGATTGGCACAGGACCAGCTGACTTCATGGTCAGGTGGTGAGAAAAGTGGAGAAGGAGGCTGCGTTCACAATTGTCCATACCACGGTTCGTTTAATGCAACAACCTGCCCACAGTTTTTGCCGACCTATTTATAACACGACAAAGTACTGCATCCGCGAACACTCTGCCGACAGTTATTGTTCACCTGGGCTATATATATCATTGGCCGGTAATTAGTTCTGAACATCCAGCCTCAAGTTTTTGCCTACCAGTGTGTCAATAAGAATAGACTGTGTCACAGTTATTGGGAAAGACATACTATTAGGGACATTTTACTCTGCAACCAGACTTTCATAACAAAAGGGCTCCAGTTCTGAACACCCAGCCTCAAGTTCTTGCCTACCAGTGCATTATTAAGACTGTTATATAGACATATTCAGACATAACTTTGGGTGATAATTGTTTATATTAGACGTCAATACCACAGAGCGCTTGATCTTTTTTTGTTATATCGGTTTAAGGAAGTGGGGATATTTCCTGAGAGAGCAGCTAGTGGTTATACACCCTTTTCCCTCCCTATGAGCGCTGACTGCTCCTATTTGATTTCTATTAATATCAATATTGCCTAGATATGGTATGTCTGACAACAATTATCAGGATATTGCTATGTTTGAACGCAAGTTTTATGATTTTAAACTAGCGTTTGCCCGCAGCTTCGCTCACGTGGGTGTCAGTTATTGTTCAGTGGAACTGATTTTACAAAGACAGTAGTGGCAACTAATATTGTGATGTATGTTTTATATTGTAGACACTGATCACAAAATGTCTTTGTAAATGATATATGCGGTTTTTCACCAAGGATTAACACAAAAAAGATGTTTGGGGCTACTAACTCGTAAGCAACCACGTAAAGCTGCGCATGGGAGTAGCAGCTGGTCCTGAGATCTACACCTACAGCCCTGAGCGTTTGTCCCTGCAACTTGTTGATCAACATAGTGAAGGAGATGCTTACAGGTAACTGCAATGTGCTTGAATTGAAAAGGATATTTGTTGGGGATAAGGGGCAAAAGTGGTCTAAACACAGTCTCACCTGCGCAAGATCCTGTTAGAAACTGCGCCTTACTTTTTACCCAACTGCAGATTTCACACGAGGATCCCTCTTCTAAAATAATTGAGTCATTAGATGCCACTAAGGCGTTTGACTCTGTGGAGTGGCCTTTCTTATGGGAGACAATGAGTGGCTTTGGGATAGGCTCTAGCTTTATTAAATGGGTTAAATTGTTATACTCGGCACCTGTGGCCAGGGTAACGGTCCATGGTTTTGTCTCATCCTCTTTCCCTCTTTCGAGGGGTACACAGCAGGGCTGCCCCTTGTCACCCATTCTATTTGCCATGGCCATTGAGCCTTTGGCCTGTTTGATTAGGGCTACTCCAGCTGTTCAGGGATTTTCCATGGGTTACTATATGCGTCTGGGGTGTTAAAGACGTTTGAACAGCAGCAATGTGAGTTTAATGTTCCAAAACAATATTTTTACAGATATCTCCAGCTTCGTCATGCTATAGATGCACAATTTGTGGTCCAAGATTCCCTTGTAAAAATGTTATTGCAAGGTGCTGGACCAAGGCACTTAGTGTCTGTTATGTATGCAGCTTTAATGCGAGAGCATCACGATATGGATTTACCATCCATTAGGCAAAAATGGGAAGCTGACCTTTTGCCAGACAATGTGTGGAAATCAGCCATGGGTAGTCCAAGAGTAGCTACTACAACAGTTCGGTTTCAGCAAATTCAACTGTTCCTGCTACACAGAATATATCTAACGCCAGATCACTTATTTAAATTCAGTGGTAGATCTGATTCAAAATGCCCAAAATGTAATTCCCCTAATGGTAATTTTCGGCACCTAATATGGACATGCTCTATTGTAAGTTCTTTTTGGGAAGAGGTTAATTGTATATTGACGTCCACTGGTGTTCCTAGGGATATGCTAACACCTATCGTATGTACACTAGCTGTTATTGACGAGGATACATTAGATAAACATTTTGCACAATATGTTGTTAATTTATGTATGCTCACCAAGGTTTGCATAGCTACAACATGGTTGGCCCCTGAGGGTCCAATGATAGTACAATGGGTAGCACTGGTAAATGAGACCTTGGCACATGAGGAATTTGTGTATGTAGCCAGGAAGGTTGAGAAGAAATTTTATCTTGTTTGGGGTAGATGGCTGGACTCGCCATATGAGAAGAGACTGTAAGAGAATAGATTTATCAGGCGCGGTTAACCAATGGGGATAAAGATGTGCATAGTACTTAGTTTCTTTGTAATAACTGTAATGCAGCCGAAGGGATGTATATGTGTATTGTGATACATACTCGTATGAGGAGGTTGTAGAAATGCTTCAATCCAGGTATGTAATGTATAGACGAGATGTACAGTCAGGTCCATAAATATTGGGACATTGACAGAATTTTCATATTTTGGCCTGTATTCACCACCACAATGGCTTTGAAATGAAACAAACAAGATGTGACTTAACTGCAAACTTTCAGATTTAATTTGAGGGTAATTACATCCAAATCAGGTGAACGGTGTAGGAATTACAACGGTTTCTATATGTGCCTCCCACTTTTTAAGGGGCCAAAAGTAATGGGACAAACTAAACAATCCTAAATCTAACTTTCACGTTTTAATACTTTGTTGCAAATCCTTTGCAGGAAATTACAGCCTGAAGTCTGGAACGCATAGACATCACCAGACGCTGGGTTTCATCCCTGGTGATGCTCTGCCAGGCCTCTACTGCAAATGTCTTCAGTTCCTGCTTGTTCTTGGGGCATTTTCCCTTCAGTTTTGTCTTCAGCAAGTGAAATGCATGCTCAATCGGATTCAGGTAAGGGGATTGACTTGACCATTGCATAACATTCCACTTTTTAGCCTTAAAAAACTCTTTGGTTGCTTTTGCAGTATGCTTCGGATCATTGTCCATGCACTGTGAAGCGCCGTCCAATGAGTTCTGAAGCATTTGACTGAATATGAGCATATAATATTGCCCGAAACACTTCAGAATTCATTCTGCTGCTTTTGTCAGCAGTCACATCATCAATAAATACAAGGGAGCCAGTTCCATTGGCAGCCATACATGCCCACGCCATGACACTACCACCACCATGCTTCACTGATGAGGTGGTATGTTTTGGATCATGAGCAGTTCCTTTCCTTCTCTTCTCTTCCCATCACTCTGGTACAAGTTGATCTTTGTCTCATCTGCCCATAGGATGTTGTTCCAGAACTGTAATGGCTTTTTTAGATGTTGTTTGGCAAACTCTAATCTAGTCTTCCTGTTTTTGTGGCTCACCAATGGTTTGCATCTTGTGGTGAACCCTCTATATTCACTCTTGTGAAATCTTTTCTTGATTGTTGACTTTGACACATATACATCTACCTCCTGGAGAGTGTTCTTGATTTGGCCAACTGTTGTGAAGGGGTTTTTCTTCACCAGGGAAATAATTATTTTGTCATTCACCACAGTTGTTTTCCGTGGTCTTCCGGGTCTTTTGGTGTTGCTGAGCTCTCTAGTTCGTTCTTTCTTATTAAGAATGTTCCAAACAGTTGATTTGGCCACACCTAATGTTTTTGCTAACTCTCTGATGGGTTTGTTTTGATTTTTCAGCCTAATGATGGCTTGCTTCACTGATAGTGACAGCTCTTTGGATCTCATATTGAGAGTTGACAGCAACTGATTCCAAATGCAAATGTCACACCTAGAATCAACTCCAAACCTTTTACCTGCTTAATTGATAGTGAAATAACGAGGGAATAGCCCACACCTGTCCATGAAATAGCTTTTGAGTTGATAGTCCCATTACTTTTGGCCCCTTAAAAAGTGGGAGGCACATATTGAAACTGTTGTAATTCCTACACCGTTCACCCGATTTGGATGTAATTACCCTCAAATTAAATCTGAAAGTCTGCAGTTAAAGCACATCTTGTTTGTGTCATTTCAAAACCATTGTGATGGTGAATAGAGGCCAAAATCTGAAAATTCTGTCAATGTCCCAATATTTATGGACATGACTGTATGCCATAATTGTGAATCCGTGGTGTAATATGCCCTGTATGCTTTATATTATGTTATTGGATATGATTTATATAAGAGACCACACAGAGAGTGTTTAATGTGCTGTACTTTATTATTGTACATGTTTTTGTTTTCTGTTCTTTTGTTTTTTCTTGAAAATAAATAAAAACTATTAAATAAAAAAAAAAGAAACTGCGCCTTAATAAGGTTCCTCTGTAGAGCAGTGAATTTAAATCAGGTTCCGTTTAATAACTTGGGTGGAGGCAAGTTCCACAGAAGCATGATCGAAACACCAACTTTCAGTGCAAAGCTGTGTGCTGGAAGTCCAGTTGCACTATCTTGTAGATCCCAAATTTATTGCTACTTAACCTACAGTAACATTGAAAGGTTGCAAGTAACACGAGCAGCGACTCTATGATATGTAGTACTAGTCTTGGTGTGCCATCTACTGGATTAACATGTATATTGCAACTTCATTAGTCAAGATAAGCTGCCTGATTAGTGCTTAATATATAGTTGGATTTTCTTGTGAAATAGATATATACATTATATATATCTCAGGATCTATGTATTAATATATTATCTATGTATTTATATATGCATACATATATAACTGTTTGCGTCCAGGGTGTGCAACATATGTATATATTGTATGTACAGTATATATATATATATATATATATATATATACACACACATACATACATACATACATACATACATACATACATACATATAGTCATTTTGGAGCCTGTGCAAATTCCGCTAAATACATTTTTTTGTCTCCATAGTTCATAAACAGTCCCTAAAAGTATATTTGTTCCCAAAAAATTATATCTATATACAACTAGTCATTTTTGGCTTGAGGAGTCAGCACATTGCAGTGTGAAGTCTGGTTTTTCCTTTATTGCTGCTCTCCCTGATGTCACATTCAGATAATACTGTACATACCTCAGTTTTTTTCTAGGTGACTAAGCTATATAATATTGAAACCGCAATCCAAATTCATCTTGTAGTTTTGCGTGATGCCAGAAAGAAAATAGAAACAAACATTCTGAATTTTTTTTCTTCATAGTACATACAAAGTCCCAAGTACATTTCTCCAAAATAATGTCTATGTATAGACACAACCATTACAACTTTATTATAAGTATAGATTACCATTCAAAAACCTACACAGCAACACATAAATGGTTTGTATCTTTATTAACATTTTAATACAATTTTCCATTCAAAATATTAAGGCTATTTAGATGGGCTCATTCTTTCATTTGGTCATTTTTGAAGTGTGTAGGGTTTTACATTTTTATTGTACCTCAGTAATCTATACTTATAATAAACTATGGAAACTACAGTACTACGATAAATTTAGTTATTTTGTGGAACAGACTGTTTTACAGAAGTGCAAAGATTCAGAGATTAAGGGGTCTATTCATTATGTTAATTATCAGAGTCCGGGCAGACCCCGATAATTAAAATTCCTACTTGCGACCAGTGCCGGAGTAAGAGTTCATGCAGATGCACGAAAGCCCCAACGTCCGGCAGAAGCATCCAGATACGTCATCACAACCAGAGACTCCTTCCCATAAGGAAGGAGCGGGTTGCGGAAGCAAATGCCATCTGAAGACGGCGAATGCTCCCGCCTGCTTTTGTAGAAATTAAGGGAAAATGAATCGACCCCATAATCTTCAAGTTCCACTTTTGCCTCAGAATTTTGTGTGATGCCATTCCTTTAAATGTTTGCAAATTTGTATTTTGCAGACTTTATGGTCTATGAAGAAAGCTGGGACAATGACAATCAAGTGATTCTGCTGTGTGGTGGTTGGAGTAGCAATAGAAATGGGAACAGCAGACTAAGAAAGCCAAATGTAGAGAGAGACAGCCATTTTGTGGAACCATTTTGCAAATTTGGCCAATTCTGTTGTTAGTAATTCTAATAATATGAAAATGTAACCTTTCTCAGGCACAGTCCAGGGAATGCTGAGTATTTCAGGGTTGCTAAAACTCATAAATCTAGGCAATCACACCAGAGATATGACTGTTACTGTGAATTATGACACTACAACAAATCTGGATTTCTTTTCTTCACATTCACGTAATTAAAACTAAAAAACAAAACATGAGGGATAAAACATACAGTACTGTAGCACTCTTTCTCTATCCAAAGAAAACGACAAGTGTATGATAAAGCAGAAGGTGCAGCTGTGTGATGTGTTGATTTACAGCGGCCAAGCAGAGCACAGTTTCCCATCAATGCTGGACATAGGAATAATATATGACATCATACACGTAGATTGAAAATTCACACATTTTCCAATAGCGTTTATTCTAAAATACACTACATAAGTCTCACAGTTTATTAAGCCATAGACTATTACATATTATAGCATAACCTAAACTAAATATACTATTATAGGATATATTGTTACTAACAAGTAAGCTGAGAACTGCCTATGTAGGGTCTCAGGTGGAAGACCTATAATACAGGGAGGTCATGCTCCTATCTTTTAGATAACTAACAAACTATGAGCCTGATACAGAATTGAAATTAAATCAGGTGTATGGTTCTCTAAAATGGCATATATTCAACCAGGATCGGTATGATTTACCGCCGGCCGCATAACTCAAATCCCGACAGCGGCAGCCCGACAGGGGTGAAAATCCCGATAGTCAGAAAGGTAAGTATTAACTAACCTATTCTACCCCCTAACCCTCCGTCAGGGGTGCCTAACCCTAATCCCCCCTCTAAGTGCCTAAACCTAATCCCTTCATCGCAGCCTAAACCTAAGTCCCCCGGGGGGGTGCCTAACCCTAACCTCCCCCCCGGGGGTGCCTAACCCCCCCTCCTCTAGCCTAACCCTAACCTCCCGGGGGGTGCCTAATCCTAAATCCCCCCCGGGAGCCCCTAACCTAACCCTCCCTCCCACAGCTGTCCGCACCCGGCGGACAGGCTTACCTTCGATCGGTAAGCCGGGTGTCAGGCTCCCGGCGTAGGTCTAATGACAGGCATCAGGATTTCGACACCTGTCATTAGACACTTGCCGGGATTAGAAAGTCGGGAAGCCGGCGGTCGGGATTACGTCCGTCGGCTTCCCGACTGCTTACCATTCAACCACACTTAGAGCCTATTTCTCGGTTGGACACTGCAGCGTCTATGTGTGCGTCTTTTACCTGTCTTGCATCTGTGACATTATGCAAATGCCGCTACACGCCCTTCCCTAGTGTACAGCCATGCGTCTGCATGTGCAAGGACTGAGACGCCCACTTTGGGCAACTTTAGATGCTGAAATATTGCTTTGTGCGTCTGTCCATGGAACCATCAGTCAGATCATCAAAACTTGCACTTTCCTCACGCTAGGTGCAGATTCTCTGCCAAAGTATGGCCTCCAATATGAGCGATGAAGCATCTGAGTTTGCAACCACTATCAGCGACGCTCCCACAGCACGCCCATAAGATGGACCATCGCTGTGCGTTCATATAGCCACCTCCATGTCACCCCCCAAATACAATTTCAAAACATTTCTAAGACCGTGCATCTCAATCGCGACTCTGTGCGCACACGTTCTGGACACATGCACAGTAGAAAAAAAAATGCTCAACTGTGTCTGACATGGACATTGCGCCACAACTCAGAATCAGGCCTTTTGTTTGCTACTATCCATTATTACCATTGCAAACAGGCATATTTACACTTCAGCCTTATATTGCCAATGACATAGGGCCTGATCCAAGAGCTGGAAGCTAATGCAATTTTCAAGCAGATCGAGCGACTGTTTGCCATTGCGCATCTGTATAAGCCAAACTTTGCTTGTGCAGCAATGGCATTGAGATTACAAATGCACAGAGGAATCCATCGTAAAGTGACTGGTAGGTTGTCAGCATTTGGGGATGGTAACAGGGGGTGGTCAGTTACATGGGCTTGCAAAAATTAGCCATTGCGATCTCCTACGCAGCATGAGAGCCCTCTGCGAGTCAGGAGAGCAGCTGAGTCTGCAGCTGGTCAGACCTGCCACAAGGGCAAGATGGCCGCTCAACGTGCATTGATGTTACCAATATTTACACAGGTAAGCGACATCATGCGCAGGTAAGAAGGCAGCAGTGGGCGTCCTTATGATCGGGTGATCTTTTCAACCATTAGCATATTCAGCAGCTGCGTTCCATACAAAATCGCAGCTGCGGTCACATTAGCGTCCATCTCTGAATCAGGCCCATAGTCAGTAAGACTGGCAGCTTATTGCTGCCAAAAATTATCACTGAATTTTTGTTGGGTGCTATGGGGGCATGGTATGCATTTCAGCAGCACGAAATAGTATCTGGAACTCTCCAGTGACAAAGGGCTTGATTCAGAGATGGGCACAAATGCGACCGCAACTGCGTCTCCGTACACAACGCAGTTGCAAAAACATTCTGATGTTAGCAAAGATCACCCGAGCATAAAGATGCCCACTACTGCCTTCTCACCTGCGTACAACTACGCATACCTACTTAAACATCGGCATCATCAAAGTTCATCGGCGGCCGTCTGACCTGAGGCAGGCCAGGTCTTCTGCCACGCAGAGCTGCGTATGCAATTGTAGTGGCTAATTTATACACGCCCACGTACCACGTTCAAACGGCCAGGCACGCCTGCGTTTCGCTAACCACGCCCTGTCAACACCCCCAAACGGTCACTTTCTGTCAATCGATCTGCAATGGTCCGCCGTAGTCTGCATGAATGCACAGTGAGTGCACTGCTGCCTTCACGCACGCACACTGCGATGCATACGCATGTGCAATGGTAAATAATCGCTCAATCTATGTGCCATTTGCAGTTGCGTTCATCTCAGGCCCTAAGTCCCCAAGGTGTTTGCGGGCTGATTGGAACAATCTAAGGTTTATGCAATGCCTTCATAGAACCATTCAAACTCACTAGCAATATTGCTGGTCATTGCTGTATCTTCTAAACTGAAGCTAAGAGGAACTATGGACCTCATTCAGACCCGCTCGCAAGCGGGTCGATGTTTAGGCCCTGCGCATGCGCAGCGGCCGCACTACGCGTGCGCAAGCCCCGGGGCGAGAGAGAAATTCTCTAGCTCCGGAGCTCACTACAAAAGGGACGGTTGTCGATGTTGATTGACAACTCAACCCGTTTTGTAGGCGTGGCGGGGGGGTGGTTTCACAAACGGAGGCATTCCTTAAGGAACGCCTGCCATTTTGTGGGCGGCCGCACTGACATCAGCAGTGATGTCATTGGGGAGCTCCCTGCTCGATCAGAGCAGGAAGCTCCCTGGGGCTTGCGGTTGCCGAGACCCAATCGACGAGGTCTCGTTGCAAGCCCCGATGGTTGCGATGGTCTTGACCATCGCGAACATCAACCTGGTCGGTCGCTAAAGTTGTGGGTGGTAACCCACAGCTTAGCTAGCGGCCAGGTGGCCGCACTTCAAAACCCAAGCGGCCGCCCTCATTCAGAGCGACTGCTCGCATTTTGCGAGCGCCTCCGAATGAGGGCCTATGAGGCAATAAGTTTCCAAATGCACAAAAAGTATTATATTTACAAACAAAATGAACATTACATTTTTTCAAAGTATTTTCCTGAGGAGTCTATGCAAAGTTGCATGTGCTCAAATCACTCGGTGAAACAGCTGATGGATCGGCAAACATCGATGGCCGCCTATCAGCATTTCCGGCCGCATCAGGGAAAAGGCAGGCAGATGTATGGGGCTCTTTATTTCCTAAACTCCTAAGGACTGAACTGATTAAAATAAAACTCTGCACATCTTCACAAAGAGCATTTGCATGTTGGTATTGCTATCAAGAATGTGTTCAAATGTGCTAATTCCAGATGCAATGGGCATTTCAGTTTATCATAATTTATTATATTATCTGCAAATTGTATTATGCTCAGTTTTTGTTATAGTGTGTATTTCATGAAATTATATATAAAATAAATGTAGATTAAGGCATCTCTGAGATTGGGTTAAAAAAAATGTTTATATGTGAGTATATAAGTCCAGGCTTTTTTGAGTTTTTTTTTCTTACACAAGATATCTCTTTTGTTCTCTTTAAGAGAGCAGCTATAATATACTCTATTATATTATAATTTTATATTCAGCTATGTACTGTATAATTGATGGTAAAGAAAAAAACTTGCACCATTTGCAATCAATTTTTCCATTGCTTGATAGACTCCATGTTTGTGACCCGATTTCTCACACATCTGATGTGATTATTCGTGTGTGGCCAGTATTGCAATCTATTCCTGTATAAGAACTTTAGAGATATCAGCAACCCACACTCCATTACTGTAGTGGATTAATAATAAACTACAACTGAAGGAGTATCAACTTCAATTAACCACTGTCCATTTAAAGGTTATTCATTCTAAAGGTTATTCATTCCATACCCATTACATAATGTGCCAGACGGCTAACTCTGGGCCTGATTCAGAGCCGTTCGCTATTAGCGCTCGCTCGTTCAGAAAAAGGGGGTGGCTATTCAAATGAACCGTTCGCTCTTTGCGGTCTGTTGCCGCCTCTATGTCTGAACGAGCGAACAAAACATGCGGTCGTTTTTTGGATAAAAACGCCCCCTGGCCGTTCGCATCCTACGTCATGTCCGCTATTTATTAGATTAATCGAGTACATCGACCAGCGTATGAACTGCTCGCTATTCTTGTGGTTGGTTTTTCCTACCACAAATTTGTGAACAGTTCTGACTATAAAATAACCCAGTGACGTGGTCAGTGACGCTGCTGTATTAATTATGCACACCCATAAACCGCCCGTTTTGACCTTTAAGCACGCCTGCGTTCTGATCTCCACTCCCCGTTTTCAAGCACCTTCCCCTGTTACCACCCACATACGCCTCCTCCTGTCACTCATATTAGCAGGCATTCGCTATTTAGCGAACAAACGATTTTCGGCCGCACTGACTGGTTCGCGCATGCGTATTACGATCCGTATGCATGCGCAGTTGGGCAAACATCGCTCGGAACAAACGAGCGGCCGCTTACGAGTGTCTCTGAATCAGGGCCACTGTGTACAGACGGTGTAATGGTTAGCATTACTGCATCACAGCAATGAGGTCACGGATTCGATTCCCACTACGGCCCTAACTGTGTGGAGTTTTTATATTCTCCCTGTGCTTGGCGTGGGTTTCCTCTGGGTGCTCCGATTTCATCCCACAATCCAAAAAATATACTGGTAGGTTAATTGGCTCCCAACAAAAATGTACCCTAGTGTGTATGTGTGTGAGCATGCGGTAGGAAACATACAGTAGATTGTAAGCTCCACTGAGGCAGGGACTGATGTGAATGGACACATATTCTCTGTAAAGTGCTGCAGAATATGTGTGCACTATATAAATAACTGGTAATTAAAAAATGAATATTCAGATATATATGATCTGCTGCTAATTATTCCTATTATACTTTAGTGGATGGACTAAAAGAAGTGTAACTGTGGCCTCAGAAGTGGAATTTAAGGATTACAGCAGCACATTTTTTACGCTTCAAACCAGACTTGCCTATTGTCTCTGAATGACCAGGAGGCATCCAAATCTCGGGTGGCCCTCCCAGCCGCTAGTAAGTGTATTCAAGTCTCCAGGAGCGCAGGAAGTGGACGATCCAGGCGGTCGATGACACAACTCGCGCTGAATCGCATCACTGTAGCCCCGCCCTTGCTTTACCATACCATTATCTCAGCATTTTATAGCAGGGTCAGGGCCACGATGATGTGATCGTGATATTGTCGCCATAACAACAAACTATTTTTCCTAGGTACAGTATTTACCATAAAACCCTTCCATAGTAGCCTGTACGTAATCAGTATGATATACCGCCGGCCACAAATCCCGACAGCAGAAGCCCGGCAGGGCTGAAGATCCCGACTGCTAATTTAGGTAAGTACCGCTAATCTACTTCCCTACCCTAACCCTCCTTTAGGAGTGCCTAACCCTAACATCATGCACCATGAGACTGGGTACAAAGGGCAGTTTCAAGAATCCCTACAGTATTTTTTACTAAAAAATTATGTGAAAAAAACAGCAAATGGTAGCAAATTAAACTTTATGTTCCCATTTGACATCTTCTTTAAGCCATCTGTACATTAAAATGAGAACAGACATGGAATAAGTATTTATATATTCTTATTATTTAAAATTATTATCTGGTACAAATATTGAACATTTCATACAAATTCCACTACAGATTTTAAATATTGTATCCTGCTATAGAACAGAATATATAAATTAAAGGTGGAGTATTAAAAAAGATCAGTGGCAGAGTTACCGCTAGGCTACCAAAGCGGGCGCTAGGGCCCGCAGCGTCAGAGGTGTTTACACTGGGACCCGCGGTAAATCAGGGGCATGTAGCCAGGCAGTAGTAATAATGAGTCACACTGACTCATTATTACAGTATTCTGTGGCTGACCGCTGGCCGTAAGGAAGGAGGAGCCTGTCCGGGTGGAGAAGAGGAGGGGGCCCCTCCCCTTTTTATCATCGCTCTACCGGTCACTAGAGTAGGCTGCCCAAAACCCCTCCTTGTCTATTCTATAGTCACCCTCCTATACCTGAATGATACCTGAGACCCTGCCCCCTATCTGGAGACTCCGCTCCCTAACCCGAGACCCCGCCCCTTCCTTTCCAGTCTAGGCCTGTGTCTCTCTCTCCTTGAGTTCTTTCCTTTCTGGTGTTTTGGAGACCAGCAGGGGCCACACAGATCCTGAGGTAAGTAAGTTGCCAGTGTCATCTAGGGGGGTGGCATATATATGTAATGGGGAGTGGTGTATTTTTTTTTTTCTGTGGGGGGTTTGGAATGTGTTTTAATACTGTCCGTGGTGGGGGTGGTGTATTAATGTAGTGTGTGTGTGTGGGGGGGTGTATTAATTTTCTGTGTGTGTAAGAGGTGTATTTATATGATCTGTTTTAACTTATATGTGGGTCACCAATGTTATCTGTATTATATAGTGCTTACTGCAACGCTCTCTGCATTATATGGCGCTCACTGTTACTCTCTCTGCATTATATGGCGCTCACTGAGATGCTCTCTGCATTATATGGCACTCACTTCGACGCTGTATGCATTATATGGCGCTCACTGTTACTCTCTCTGCATTATATGGCTCTCACTGCGATGCTCTCTGCATTATATGGCGCTCACTTCGATGCTCTGTCCATTATATGATGCTCACTGCGATGCTCTCTGCATTATATGGCGCTCACTGCAACGCTCTCTGCATTATATTGTGCTTACTGCAACGCTCTCTGCATTATATTGTGCTTACTGCAACGCTCTCTGCATTATATTCCGCTCACTGCAACGCTCTCTGCATTATATGCGCTTACTGCGACGCTCTCTGCATTACTAGGCAGTCTTTGTGATGTTCTCTGCATTTATATGGTGGTCACTGTGATGTTCTCTGCATTATATGAGACTTTCCCACAAGACCACAACCCTTTTTCGGTTGCGTGCCTTTGGCGCGCAGATAGTCCCTTGCTTGCAGTGGGGTGGGGGCCCCAAAGCATATTGCTGCACCTGCTGCACCACCACACATTAGTTCTGCCACTGCGGTGACAGGGCTGTTTATTGGAGAGTACGTGTGCAGTTTTACTTCTGGGCTTCGGCAGACTGTCACCTCTTTGATTCTGCATACACTGACTGAGTGGTGGGGTGGGGGGGGGGGATTTGGTATATGCAGACTGACTGGGAGGGGAATTGTTTGAGGAAGGGGAGCCCCAAATTGGTATCTTGCTTAGGGCCCCATGAGGCCTAAATCAGCCTCTGGTACAGATAAATGACAAACAGGCCAGAAGACCTTTATAAAATACATTCTATCAATACATTTCAATAGTTTCTCATGCATGCTTGTAATAATCCATATACACTGCATGTATAAAATTTGGCAGATTAAGATAGAGTGCTAATAACACCCCTTTCACACAAAGCTTTTGACCCGGGATATTGCAAGGGCAAGCCGGGTCAATCAGGGTCCTGTCTTGGTGTGAAATGGTGTACCCAGGTCCAAAGTCCCAGGTCCTCGACCCTGGTCACTAACAGGGTTATTCCAGGGAGCAACCCAAGCAGCCTGCAGTGTGAAAGGTGCCGACAAGGGTTCTTCGACACGGGTCACACTACCAAATTGCTAATTGGTGGATCTGGCTTGCTCTGAAGCACAGAGAAAATACGTCAGCAGGGAATGCCGGCTCTTGATGGCTCTAAGTCTACACCATTTTGCAGGGCAGACACGGGTTCAGCGTGAAAGGGGCCGATCCGGGAATAACCCTTCACAGTGAGCGGATAACCTGAGATATTATGGAGCGACCAGGGTCCTGTCTCTGCTAACCGGGTCGCTACGAGGGTTAATCCCATGTCCAAACTGGGTAGGCTTCAGTGTGAACAGCTTGATCTGGTTTACAGTAAAAGGATCTCATTGGTGGTTCAGGATTGCTAACACCCACATTTCATGGTTCATGTTTGTGAGCCTGTAACAAAACGTTCACTTCTAATGACTCACACATTTGGCAGAGCAGATACAAATTCAGTGTGAAAGGGGTCGACCCGGGAATAACCTGGGTCCTAGGTGCAGTGAGAAAGGGGTATGTAGAGCTGTAACACGGGTTGAAACTGTATTCAGTGTCTAGGGTAGGACCCGGGATTGGGTTTGAAAGGATTATTACTGATAGGAGAATAATGCTCAACAGTAATTAACAGGAAAAAGGCAGACTACTTCAAGAGTTCAAGGATATTCTAGGTCGGTGTGTACTGAATGCAACACCTACACAATCTAGTCACATCCTGCAAACACCACTACAATGGAGAGTAAACTGTTCTAATCCTAACTCTTTGGTGTTGAATTGTCTCTGCTCCTGCTGTTAGTTGGAGTAGAACATGACAGTGGCCATCATGTTATTGCAGAGTTAATGGCACCCCACAGTGCAAGCTATGGAAAAACAATAAGAAGGTTGATCTGGTTGTACCACATTGAACAATCACTTTTGCATACATTTCAAGTATCAACTACCGCTATTTTGGACTAAACATAATGATTCCTTTGAATCATTTCCAATATTGCAGCAATTTTGCTGAATTACTAAAATGTACAGTATGCCGTGTGACAAGTCTTTTAGGCTTCTCTGAAAACTGGGGTAAAAAAATACTTGTGGATGAGTTAAGCTACATTTGGTAGGTTCTATTCAATATGAATTAGACAGCACCGTCGAACAATTAAATTGAAGAACTTAATTTTAATGCATTTTTTAGTTTGCTCAGTAGGCAACATTATTAATTGTGGCCTAAAAGTTAGGTTTAACGGTCTGTTTAGCACATACTGAATATATATGGAATAAGCTTATTTTGTGACCTTGTACCATCTCCAATACCAACTGTATTTTAGACCACAGATTCTCAAACTCGGTCCTCTGGACCCCAAACAGTGCATGTTATCCAGGTCTCTGCACAGAATTGCATGTGAAATCATTAGCTCCACCTGTGGATCTTTTAAAATGTGTCAGTAAGTAATGAATATACCTGTGCACCTGCTGGGTGACCTGGAAAACAGGAACTGTGTGGGGTCATACATTGTTAGACACAATCTCATTTCAGTGTTACATAGAGGGGAGATCTATGGCACAACATTGCTGGGCTGATGAATTTGGAACAACAAATTCCAGTGCTAGAACTGTATACTTAGAGTGTAAATTTAATTTATAGTGACCAAATTTGGTTAATACCTAATCAGAAAATTCTTTAAAGAGTAACTTGTACTGTACCTGCCTGTTTATGTAGCTAAAAGACTACAATCTGAGCTTTCAAAGAATCTAGGCACCAAACAACAGAATCCTATGATGTTGAATTGCTACATAACACAGTGAAATGAAATCATTCTTTCCATTGGTCTGCACAAAATCACCAGTTCAATATAAGTGCACATTTTCTGGCCTGCGTTGGAAATGTTTAATGTATTTCTAGAAACCATTTGCAAATTCTTTCCAGCATGGATAAGTTATAGTAACAGTTTGTAAAGGAAGCAGGTGTAGAGCTGTATTTATATCTCTCATCAAAGTTCACAGTTTAGAGATGAGCTGTCATTGTGCTTTCCTGCTATGATGCCAGACTGACATTGCACAAGAGAGATTTCACATCGCTTCCCGTTGGTTACATCGACAATTGCAATAATAAGTTCCTTCCAAGTCATTCAAAATATTTGCTCAATTTACCGAAGCATGTTACAAATTACACATTGTACACTGAATCTAATAAAAGTACAGTAAATGCCTAATTCATTACAATTATTATCAACCCAAAAATTGAGTATAGCTTTAAGAGGTGCCATCATGTTATACAATAGCGGGGAGTGGGCACTGGGGCAGGAAAAATAAGATACACCAGGAAAATTGGGACAGGAGATAACCATGGATTTTGCTATCAGGGCACAGGGTGGAGGAAGTAAAATGCATTCAATAAGGAAAAAATAGGCCCTGAATTACCAGATACTGTTTCAGGATACAAGGACTATAGACAAAGACAGACATGTCCTTTACATTCAATCTCAAAATCTTTCATTTCATTTTTGGTAAAACATCTGTAGTCCTTGCAGTAGTCTTTATATGATGCTTAGAGAGCTATGTGCAAACACAATGCTAATTTACAGTAGTGTTTGTCAACTAGTGCATGAGTAAATGAATGAAATTAAGTTATTGGTTTCCATTTTTTCTATAAATATAAAATCATATGTCTAGTTTTTGCCTCGTACTGGTCCAGAAAGGCAACAGGTGTTCAACAGCCAAGAAGTGTTTTTGCACATGTGCCTAAGCCGTCAACCTATTTGTGTGCCGGTAGTGCAGACCTTTCCATCAGACCTTGCAGGTGTCCCAGCAATTGTCATCATAATACCAGCAGGTGGGATAGGGACGCCAATAGAGATGGCCCCACCATACTATATTTACTCCATGCTTAGGTATACAGCATCTATTGGAAGCTCTTTTTGGTGGTGTCTGACGGAGTGCCATATTAGGGCCGTATTCAATTTGAGGAGTCGCGGTAATTTACCGCCGATGACGTAATTATCGCCTGTTTTAGTTTCACCCCGTATTCAATTTGAAAGACTTTCCACCTAGGCATTAAGTCAATGCAATGTAATAGGCTGTAAAGTATCACCTATGAATGGCAGGCATTAAAAAGTGCAGAATTGGGGTTTTGGGGTGAAACGTTTTGGGAATCCCCGTGCAGCCTTCAGACAGTCCCCCAAAGGTAATCTGTGTCAAAAAAAAAAAAATTAAGGATATCCCAAAAATTGACTTTGAAAAAAAAAAAAAAGTTGGGGTACAAACTTAAAAAACAGCGAACTTGACTCTGGGGGGGGGTCCCCAAGTATGCCCCAAGTGTTTTTTTGATTGCAGGTGTTTGCGGCAGGTGGGTTTTTCACGATTTTTTAAAGTCACTTTAGCAACTTTAAAATATGCTGAACCCCATTTTCAAGTACCCCAAATTTGATGGCCATAGTTGTTTTGCCCTAAAAAAAAAACCTTCGAAATGCTCTTCTGCATCACCTTATTCAAAGCCGCATTTATGCACCTGCCGCGGCTATAAGAAACCCCGACTTCCTTCAGGAGTTAAAAATGTGGGTACCCATAGTGATCCCCCATGTCTACACATCTTTAGGTGGGTCCCTAGAATATTTCCCGAAAATTCCCGTTTTGTTTAACCTGTAAAAAAAGTAGTAAGAATGTACAAAAAAAATGACATAAGGTCCCCCCCCAAAAGCCAAACCAGCCCCAGGCTTGCCAGCCAGTAGTGGTTTCTAAAAATATGGGGAAGAAAAAGTGTAGGGTTCCACCGTATTTTAGAAACCAACCGAAGGCTGCAGGGACCAGTTCTGGTTTTAAATATAAGGGTAAAAAAAAACATGGGGATCCCCCTATATTTAAGACCAGCACCAGACCCAACCGACCGGGGTGTAATGCCGCAGCACGGAGACCCAATCACCGGGGCTCCAGGTCCAAAGCATTAGCACCCCAAATCGGTCAGCGCAAGCTGGTGATCTTGGGGGAGTCGGGGACCCCCCAAAGAAGGGTCCCCCCATCCACAGGCTTACGCTGAAGCCGGGGGCTCTTCCCCATACCCCTGACTTGCTGGGTATGGAGGTAATGGGGGGGCCAAATAATGTAAAACTATTGTAACAGTGGAACTACAAGTGCCAGCATGCCTGCCATTTTGCACTTGTGGAACAACAAGTGCCAGCAGACATGCGGCACCTGTAACTTCACTGTAAAATAAATAAAACACACACCGTGACAGTATAACTTTATTACACACACCTACCCATTCACACATACTTACCTATACCAGATGAATCTGTCCTCTTCTCCAGTAGAATATCGAGAAAACATGGCACTGCAAAGAAGAATTCATACTCACCTATATCCTGGCACTGGTCTCCGCAGCATCCCTGGGACTTGGCAAAACAAAAAAATTAGTTTACCCGATCCACGCACTAGCTATCAGTATGTGTGCTGCCACACATACTCATAGCTCCCGATTGCCAGCTGCCGGAACATGCACAGAGCTGGCAGCCCCAAGAGCCAATCAGCGGCCGCGCTGACTGTAGAGCGGCCGCTGATTGGCTCCGGCCACTGACAGTTCCCTGCAGTCTTGGGTTGGTTTAAAAAATATGGTGGAACCCTACACTTTTTGTTCCCCATATTTTTAGAAACCACCACTGGCTGGCAAGCCTGGGGCTGGTTTGGCTTTTGGGGAGGGACCATATGTCATTTTTTTTGTAAATTTTGAATACTTTTTTTTACAGGTACAACACAATGGAAATTTTCAGAAAATATTCTAGGGACACCCCTAAAGATGTGTAGACATGGGGGATCACTATGGGTACGTTGGGGTTTCAAATAGCCATGGCAGGTGCATTTTTGCAGAATTTTTAAAAAATGCATTTTGGGACTTAAAAATATGCTAGTACCCATTTTCATGTATCCCAAATTTGATGGGACCAATTTTAAAAACGAAAAAAACAAGCTAAATGCTCTTCTGCATCACTTCTTCAAAAAGTCGGGGGAAAAAAAACACCTGCCGCAGGTATTTAAAAACCCAACTTTGTTTTGCAGCCATAAACGGGGGTACCCATAGTGATCCCCCATGTCTGGACATCTTTAGGGGGGTCCTAAGATTATTTCCCAAAAATTCACCTTTTTTTTACCGCCAATCCAAGTATTGCCGCGTCCCGTTTTCGCCTACTTTCAAATTGAATACGGGGATACGCGGGCATGCGCGCGATACTTTAACGCCTGGAAAGCAGGCGAAGTCGGCGTTAAGTCCGGGCGCGTTAAGTTAACGCGGCTCGGCTCAAATTGAATAAGGGCCTTAGACGACATTCTCACCAGATACATATTGTCTGTACAGCTTCTCCACATTAGGATATCAATGTAAGGTAAGAGAGCTCAAGTCCAGATATATTTATACATCTATATGTCTTGTGAACTTTGCCTTATGGATATACAATACACACATAAAGTGCCTTATCTATGTCGACCATATAACTTCTACATCTGTGTGATTTGCACAGCTGATTTCTCAATTTGACTGCATTTACACTATACCTGTATGATCCGACATTGCAAGTCCTTTATGGTGAAGTGCTTTTCAGTGAACAGAAAACACTTTATGTATACACAATTGTATTGGTTATATGTGCATAAACCCCAACCAGTTTATATGTATTAATATAACTTTTTTAAAGTTTTACATGTGATATGTATGTAATGGATATGTTAATGTGTTATTTTATTTGGGCAAAGTAAATTTATTGCCACACATTTTGTTTGCTAATTTTTCCTTTTTTTTTGTTTTCCTGAGTCAGCAGCAGAATGTGTCATACTGTAGTATTAGTATTGTGTTGTTTGGTTGTGTCAGTTATCTGTCTAATGTTTGCCTCTTGTTAATTGAGCAACCACTAAAGCCCTTCTCAAAATGAATCAGAAAGTTCACAATAGTATTGCTATATTGCTACAACACATGGTTCAATTTATTTACACATTCTTATGGTTACTGGAAATGTGGTGTCCCTCTTCTTCCCCAATTGTCTGTTTCCTCAATACAGTTGAATATGGAAGTACAGGGTGGATAACATCCAGCAAATGAAGCATCCAGCACCAGCTGATTGCATCTTGTTTTGTATTGCAGTCATAAACTGGCCAACAGAATCATAATCCTATTTGGACACACACATCGCTGGAGCTGGAGACCACAGCACAGACCACCCCACAGAATGTCTGCAGTCTGACTACCCACCAACATGTCCAACAATGATCAGGTCTAAGAGCACACATGCGATGTGTGGGGTCATGGTTACTCTAAGCCGCTGAGATTATTGGATATACAGTATGTATCTGTACTGCTAAAGTTATGAGGCTTTACTAGCCTGTATAAAGCTGTACCACTGAGGGAAGATAACCAGAAACTCTATAAGTATGAAACTAAACAACTGCTGAGATCTTGCAAGATTCTCTGCAGCCCTTATTTATTCCAGCAGTGTTAATCATTACAAAGCTCTACTTAGTAGACTGCATCAACTCGAAGCTTTGAATAGAGACCAAGTGTTGGGAATAAAAATTATGCGAGGAGGCATTAAATATAAAAGGCAAATATAAGACATGCATTTAAAATAAATAGCATATATTAGATTCTAAATAACATTTTTATTGACTATGAAACCGGACCGGTTCCCTTTAACTAAAATATATAGCATACAGTCAGGTCCATAAATATTGAGACATTGACAGAATTTTCAGATTTTGGCCTCTATTCACCACCACAATAGTTTTGAAATGAAACAAACAAGATGTTCTTTAACTGCAGACTTTCAGATTTAATATGAGGGTAATTACATCCAAATCAGGTGAACGGTGTAGGAATTACAACAGTTTCAATATGTGCCTCCCACTTTTTAAGGGGCCAAAAGTAATGGGACTATCAATTCAAAAGCTATTTCATGGACAGGTGTGGGCTATTCCCTCGTTATTTCATTATCAATTAAGCAGGTAAAAGGTCTAGAGTTGATTCTAGGTGTGACATTTGCATTTGGAATCAGTTGCTGTCGACTCTCAATATGAGATCCAAAGAGCTGTCACTATCAGTGAAGCAAGCCATCATTAGGCTGAAAACTCAAAACAAACCCATCAGAGAGATAGCAAAAACATTAGGTGTGGCCAAATCAACTGTTTGGAACATTCTTAAAAAGAAAGAACGCGCCGGAGAGCTCAGCAACACCAAAAGACCCGGAAGACCATGGAAAACAACTGTGTGGATGACAAAAGAATTATTTCCCTGGTGAAGAAAAACCCCTTCACGACAGTTGGCCAAATCAAGAACACTCTCCAGGAGGTAGATGTATATGTGTCAAAGTCAACAATGAAGAGAAGAGTTCACAAGAGTGAATATAGAGGGTTCACCACAAGATGCAAACCATTGGTGAGCCACAAAAACAGGAAGACCAGATTAGAGTTTGCCAAACAACATCTAAAAAAGCCATTACAGTTCTGGAACAACATCCTAAGGACAGATGAGACAAAGATCAACTTGTACCAGAGTGATGGGAAGAGAAGAGAAGGAAAGGAACTGCTCATGATCCAAAACATACCACCTCATCAGTGAAGCATGGTGGTGGTAGTGTCATGGCGTGGGCATGTATGGCTGCCAATGGAACTGGTTCCCTTGTATTTATTGATGATGTGACTGCTGACAAAAGCAGCAGAATGAATTCTGAAGTGTTTCGGGCAATATTATATGCTCATATTCAGTCAAATACTTCAGAACTCATTGGACGGCGCTTCACAGTGCAGATGGACAATGACCCGAAGCATACTGCAAAAGCAACCAAAGAGTTTTTTAAGGCTAAAAAGTGGAATGTTATGAAATGGCTAAGTCAATCCCCTGACCTGAATCTGATTGAGCATGCATTTCACTTGATGAAGACAAAACTGAAGGGAAAATGCCCCAAGAACAAGCAGGAACTGAAGACATTTGCAGTAGAGGCCTGGCAGAGCATCACCAGGGATGAAACCCAGCGTCTGGTGATGTCTATGCGTTCCAGACTTCAGGCTGTAATTGCCTGCAAAGGATTTGCAACAAAGTATTAAAAAGTGAATGTTAGATTTAGGATTGTTTAGTTTGTCCCATTACTTTTGGCCCCTTAAAAAGTGGGAGGCACATATAGAAACCGTGGTAATTCCTACACCGTTCACCTGATTTGGATGTAATTACCCTCAAATTAAATCTGAAAGTCTGCAGTTAAATCACATCTTGTTTGTTTCATTTCAAAGCCATTGTGGTGGTGAATAGAGGCCAAAATATGAAAATTATGTCAATGTCCCAATATTTATGGACCTGACTGTATATTAGATTCTAAATGACATTTTTATTGTCTATGAAACTGGACCGATTTCCTTTAACTAAAATAAAAAAAGTCTTGAAGATCAGTTTAAAAAAAAACAACATTATTTGAAGTCTGTATGTATATATTAAGGGACTACCTTACTTCACCCTCAGGCAGCACAAACCATAGATGCCGACTTTTAATCTGCCCTCCTGGGGAGAGGCAGCAGTCGGGCAGTAATGGGGGCGGGGCCGGACCATTCACATCATTAGACCCCCACCCCCTCACGGCAAAACTCCCATGAATCGCGCTTAGTTTAATAGGGTGCGGGATCAAATGACATGATTATAAGAATTGTGTCATTAAGCCCCGCCCCATAACGACGAACCGCGGATTTCAGGTAAGTTTCTCCCTATTTTGCCCACTTTGCTAGAAAGTGGGCGGGAAAAATGCCTACCCTGCTAGGATTACGGGGGGTTACCCGAAAAAAACAGGAGCCTCCCGCGAGTGTAGGCATGTATGGCACAAACAAGGTTGAACTACACTGCAAGATCAGGATACCTGCATTTGTTGGGGTGGAAGGTGTCAAGATAACTTTGCAGGTAACACTTGCAAATTCCTTCATAGAGTTTATTGTTTTCTGTTGTGTTTATTGTTTATTCAGCTTTGAGGCTGAGATCACCTGTATGATTATGTTAGTTTTTTTTCCTTACTATACTATTAGTAATTTACTTATGCTTATGTTACATGCAGCCTTCAGAGCTTGAGCATCTAGAATAGTGAATTGAACTTTGAATATTTACAGAACATATAGCTGCTGAAATGTGACAACACTAAAGACCTGATAAAGCTGCATGCAATGCCGATATTCGCGGAGGTGGGCGATTTTCTGCTACTGCGCATGCGTGATTAACCCTTAAAACTTTTGGGGCTAAATTTACCAAAGGTCACTTCAGATCGATTTTCAGTCGATCTAAACTGATATTGTGTTTCAGGGGCTAAATCTCACATTTACCAACATATAAAAATCAGTATAAAAAATTGTCTTAATAAATGTGCGATTTAGCTCCTGAAACACAACATCGATTTACATCAATTTAAAATCAATCAAAAGCAACCTTTAGTATATTTACCCCTGAATAGCAATGTGTGTATGCAGAGGTGCTTTTTGAGACGCACAATATAAAAATGTATTGGAAATTGGGCATTCTTGGGCGTAGCTATTCAGAGGCACATTGATGGTCCGTCTTATGGAAGAGTCGCGGGAATGTCTCTGTAGTGGTTGCGTACACCGACGCATAATCACTAACATTAGAGGCCATGCTCAGATGGAAAATGTGCACCTACCATAGGGCTAGTGCAAGTTTTGATGGTGGGTCTAAAGACGCACCAAGCGGTATTACAGCGTCTGAAGACGCTCACAGTCAGACACGCTTGTACACCAGGGGAAAGGCCGATACTAGCACTGTCATATAGTCCCAGGCGCAACTACAGTAAAAGACGCTAAAGCGTTCAAAGTAGCCTGAGACTCCGAATCAGCCCCTAAATGTATAGGGAGACCTACTTAACGTTGCAGGTTCCTCTTTTTGTTTTTTGCAAAATACAATGTTTTTTTTTTTTTATAAACATTGAGGGTTTGTTTCATACCAATCTGCTTTGTGACCTCTGAGATTTTACTGTCGTCGTCAGTTGAGCCATTGTAGTCATCAGTCGTTAGCTCAGCAACAGGAACAGTATCAAATGGAATAGAGCTGCTGCTGCTGTTTTGTAAAAAAAATAATAATAATATTAAAGTTGATAATACTAAAAATTAATTATACTAGAACATAAGCATAGTATAAGGATTTATGACCAAAATACAACATAATAACCAGATCCAGACTGGGTTTCAGTGATGGGACACAGGGCCTGATTCAGAGCCGGACGCCCTGAAATCAGGCCCAGAGCGCTCGCTCTGAATGAGGGCGTTTTTTTTTTCTGCGGCCTCCTGGCCGCTCGCATAGCTGTGGGTGGTCAAGACCATCGCAACCATAGGGCTTGCGACGAAACCCTTGTGGTAGGGTCTCGTGGCCGCAAGCCCAGAGAGCTTCCGGCTCTAATAGAGCCGGAAGCTCTCCCCCTGACGTCACTGGTGATGTCAGGGGGGCCACCCACAAACGGCAGGCGTTCGCTTGGAAACGCCTCCATTTGTGAAGCCACCCCCCTGCCACACCTACAAAATGGGGCGAGCTGTCGATCAACATTGACAGCCGCCCCTTTTGTAGTGAGCCACGGAGCGAGTGCTTTTTGCGCTCGGTCCGGGGCTCAGGCACGCGCAGTGCAATGGGCCACCATCGACCCTCTTGCGAGCGGGTCTGAATCAGGCCCACAGTGTGATATGTTAGTTCTGAGTGACTTGTACACTGCAGTAACTAGGACTGTGCGAGAGGGGCAGTTGCCAAGGTGAAAATCTGAAGGGGGTGGAGGAAATTAATATTATAGGGTAATTTAATTACAATTTGGGGAAGGGGTGGGTGGGTCAAATTTCCTTCTTGCCCCAGGTTTTAAAATTTCTAGTTATGGATCCAGAAGTGTAAGTTGAGGGACATCACAATTACAAACTGGGGACACCGAATATTATTATCTTTTATTTATATGGTGCCACAAGGGTTGACACAGATGGGGTAGACCATGAGGAAGAAGCATGGAGCAGCGGGTTAGGATGAGAGCTGGAATGCTTTGATGAAGTAGTGGGTCTTGAGAGCTTGTTTGAAGATTTGTAGAGAGGTGAAGAGTCTGATAGGGAGAGGGAGAGAGTTCCAGAGGTAGGGAGCAGCACAGGCAAAATCTTGGAGGCGGGAGTGGGAGGAAGAAATCAGTTGACAGGAGAGGCGGCATGCACTTGTTGAGCAAAGTGGACGGCAGGAGTGTAAAGTGAGATGAGATCCGAGATGTAAATGAGAGATGAGCGGGCTATAAGAGAGTGTAAGAACCTCGAAATGGGTTCTGAAGGGAAAGGGTAGCAAGTGTAGGACTTGTAGGAGAGGGGAGGCAGATGTAGAACGTTTGAGGAGGAAGATGAGCTGAGTAGCAGCAGTGATGACATATTAGAGTGGAGAAAGGTGGGAGTCAGGTAGGCCAAACAATGATCTAGAGAACCTACAATAGCACAAACACTAAATGTGGCCCTTATAGCACTAAAGTGCAAAAAGACAGGTCATGAAGTACTAAAGTAGCATACAGTATCATATATATGTGGATAGAAAATTAGCGGGTAAAATCAAATAAAAATTCATATAACACAACTGCAATACTGGATACCTTGTAGTTAAGCAAACAGAGAATGTGAAATAAATGTCATATGCTGAGCTAAAAAAAAGACTGATAAGTGCAAAAGGCCATGTACTAAAACATGAGGAGATGAGCACAGGAGTAATGATAAAGAGCAGTGCTTTACTGTTAAAGTATTAGATAGCTGCAGCAAGCAACCAGCAGAGCCTAAAACTAAACAAGACATGAATTTATTTGAATAACCGAAAGACAATAATTTAGAGCAAGCTAGAATGTTGTAAACCCTAATTTGGCAGAAAAGATGGACCTATAGATCAATGTCCACTCATTTTTCATTTATATTCCCCAATTGACAATTAACATTTGCAAATACTTCATTCATGTGTTTTCTGTTTTACTATTTAAAAAGTAGCATCTGCTCTGCAGCACTGAAGATGATCTGTTTTGCAGACAGCAGCAATACTGTTAGCTGAAGTAAAAATGAGCAGCAGTGCTGGCTGCCTGTCAAATTGGATTGTAGGGAACAGGTAAGGGATGGGGATGTGAGAGCTTAGACTATCATTTCAAACTAGGGTTGTCCATCAACGGTCGCAAACCATCAATGGTGGCCAGCCAATGTAATTTCGTTTTATCATGGTATAACCATAACTGTAAACCATAATAACTGTAAACCAAACTTATACAGTTGTGGTCCCTCCTGGACTCAAGGGGTCTTTCTGCACTGCACACCCTGCATCCATTGCCCATGGTTTATAGCACAGGTTCTCAAACTCGGTCCTCAGGACCCCAAACAGTGCATGTTTTCCAGGTCTCCTCATAGAATCAATAGTGAAATAATATAGCTCCACCTGTGGATCTTTTAAAATGTGTCAGAGAGTAATGAATACACCTGTGCTCCTGCTGCATGACCTGGAAAACATGACCTGGGTGGGGTCCTGAGAACCACTGGTTTATAGGATTAGGTTTGTCGGGTGACAAGTAGAGGAAGAGGGGGTGTGAAGAGGAGGAAGAAAGGGAAGACTAGAAAAAACAAGTTACGCACTGGAGACAGACCAAATTCAAAAAGGGAAGCATTACTGCTGACCTGGCAATACAATAGTACAGGAAACACAGCTCATAATCAACGCTTATGAACTGCTAATTTGAAAATGCAAATAAAAATACAATTTAAAAAAATTGCCTAATTTAATACCATTCTATAAAGCCAAGAATTTTAAAAATATTGGACTGTGTAACTTCATCTAAGGATTCTATATATGGGACCGATTTCTGATAAAACTTTTTTAACTTTGGCCTCAGGGTCTGAGACGCCAGCCTTTCTGTTAAAGCATTCAATAAGTGTCTCAGCTCAGGAGATAGATGGGATGTCCACAATGTAAGTATACATTTCTTCCCTATGGTGACTATCACTGTTAACAGATGGCAAACAGACTGTGCCAAGATATTTAAAGACCAATGTTGGAAACTAGCAATGAGAAGTGCTTCTAGGTCCGTAGTGAATTGTAAACTGAAACTGTGATTAATAAAACCTCCATCTTCCCACCAAATGTTGGTTATTTACTTGCAATGCCTTAGATTATGGATTATATTTGTTTGGTGGACTCTGAATTTTGGGCATACAACCGTTACAGCTTCAATTACATGCTTACTGCACGTTGAACTTGGATAATATACTGTATGCTATATTTAATGTATCTCCTGAAGTGTGTCAGAATGGAATGATACAGAATCGGAACGAAGTAGTGAAGGTATGTCTCTTTGTCAGAGCTTCACCACTCTTAAAACACAACATCAGATCTGCGTACATCTATCTGATTCGGAAAGTATTAGCACTTAGAAATAAAAATAAATGATCAAGAGGATCTGGTTCTTGTGTGGGTAAAATGTAACTTTTATTTTTGTGTAATTTCATGTTTACTTATATGTTTTAGTAGTTGACAAGTGTATATTGACAGAAGTTTTTGACCTTTTTGGTTGTATCGGGAAAGGGGTATGAAGTCCTAGCACTGGTATGAATTAATTTGTAATCCATCTTATAGAGGTACTAAAAGTACATAATGAAGTTGGGTGCTCCCAGAAGTAAAACAATTGTGGACAGAGGAATACACAGGAGTGTGTAAAGTACTTCTAAAGCAGGGCACACTAGACATCAAATATTTAAAATGTCTATTACATACATTTTTATTTGTTTATCTACAAACCTTTAGACCTATATCACACTTATGACATACAAATATAGAGACAAAGAGGACAAAATGTCCTAGTGGTTTATCACTCTGAGTCAATTCAATAATTTAAATATCAACATGGATCTCAGTATAAACCTGGGTGGATTGCCCACAAAAATAAAACCTAGGATTCTCTTAATGTCAAAAGGCATTGTTTTCCACTGAAAGAAGCCCAATGGAGAAGAAAAAGCAGTTTTCTTCCTGGCTTCCTCTGTCAGCTCAATTTGCCAATATGAAGGGAAACAACAGCGCTGTGGAACAGTAAATTGATAATAATTAGTAATAATTAGTGTTCCACAGCACTGTTGTATCCTTTCTTTTTGTCTTTCTCTTTTGGCTAGCAACCATAACAGCTGCGTAGAACATCATCTGTAACAATTGAATTAGTATATATATTGATTATTCCTTTTTGCAGTGCCGGTGGCTTTACATTTATATTCAATTTGCCAATATCCCTTCGTAAGATCAAGGGTAGAAATATATCTGGCCGAACCTAACTTATCAAACAGGTCATCGACTCTTGGCATTGGGTAGGCATCAAATGTGGACACTGCATTATCTCTGCGGAAGTCTAGGCAGAATCTTGTGGAACCATCTGGTTTCAGGACCAAGACGATGGGGCTACACCAGTCGCTAGATGACTCCTCAATTACCCCTAACTTCAACATTTCTTATATTTCCTTGATTACCTGTGCTTGTTTTTGCCTCGGAAGCCTATAGGGTATTTGTCGAACTGCTACTCCAGGTAGGATTACAATGTCATGTAAGATCAAATTGGTCCTCCCTGGTTTATCAGAAAAAAACATCTGAGAATTCATTAACAAGGTTCCTCAAGAGAGGTTTCAGCTTGTCTGGTTCAAGGGGTGGAGAGACCTCACATCACTGAGAAATCTGTGGACCAAGGTCACTATGGCCATTACCAGGGTTTATAAAAAAACACCTCTTGATCCTTCCATGCTTTCAACAGGATAACATGGTAAATCTTCCTACCTCTACAGGGGTCAGGTTGAGAGACTTCATAATTTACTTTGCCAACCTTTCTAATTACTTCAAATGGTCCTTGCCACTTTGCTAGTAGTTTACTTCCCTGAGTAGGTAACAACAAAAGGACTTTATCCCCAGGTGAAAAACTCGAGGTCTGGCATTATGGTTATAGAGTATTATTATCATTTATTTATATGGCGCCACAAGTGTTCCGCAGCACCTTACAAATTATATAAACAAATAGATGACCAAAGACTTACAGTACAATACAATACAATGCAATACAATGCAGGACGAGGACATGGATAAAATACATTGCTACATTAGCGACCATAACACCCACATAAGCAGCAGAGCTAAGCAACAAAGTGTTAGGTGCCCTAGTGGGGAGTAAGAAGTAGATGAAAGTAAAGTAGGGAGAAGCACAAGAGGGTAGAGAGTCCTGTTCGTAAGAGCTTACATTCTAAAAGGGAAGGGCAGACAAACAGGTGAGACACAGATGGGGTAGATGGGGAGGAAGGAGCATATAGCAGCAAGTTAGGACGAGAGCTGGAAGGCTTTAATGAAGTAGTGGGTCTTGAGAGCCCATTTGAATGATTGTAAGAGGTGGAGAGTCTGTTGGGGAGAGGGAGATCATTCCAAAGGTGCGGAGCAGCATGGGCAAAATCTTGGGAGGTGAGAGTGAGAGGAAGTAATCAGTTGGCACGTAAGGCAGAGTGCATTAGTTGAACGAAGAGGGCAAACAGGAGAGTGCAGGGAGATTAGATCAGAGATATAAATGGGAGAAGATTGGGAGAGGGCTTTGTAAGCGAGGGTGAGAACCTTGAATTGGGTTCTGAAAGGGAAGGGGAGCCAGTGGAGGGCTTGTAGGAGAGGGGAGGCAGATGTAGAGCATTTGGAGAGGAAGATGAGCCGAGCAGCAGCATCGAGGACAGACTGGAGAGGAGATAAATGGGATTTGGGGAGACCAGATAGGAGGAGGTTATAGTAGTCCAATCTTGAGATGACCAGTGCGTGTATGAAGGTTTTAGTAGCATCCTGGGTGAGATAGGGTCTGATCTTGGAAATATTTTTGAGATGAAAACGACAGGACTGCAAGAGGTTCTGGATATGTGGTTTGAAGGAGAGGGATGAGTCTAGGATAACTCCAAGACAGCGCACTTTGTGGCTAGATGAGATAGTTGTGCCATCAAAAGATAAAGAAATAGTGGGAAGTGAGATTATGGTGGAGGGTGGGTAGACGATCAGCTCTGTCTTAGACATATTAAGTTTAAGAAATCGCTGGGACATCCAGGCAGAGATAGCAGAGAGACAGTTGGAGATACGAGTCAGTAGACAGGGGGAGAGATCAGGGGAGGAAAGGTAGATCTGAATTTCATCAGCATAGAGATGATAATGGAGGTAAAAAGAGCTGATGAGTTCACCTAGAGAGGACATATACAGGGAGAATAGGAGGGGTGCAAGAACAGAACCGTGGGGAACACCTACTGAAAAAGGCTGTTGGGGGAAGAGGAGTCATGAGAGGAAACAGAGAAGGATCGGTCAGAGAGGCAGGAGGATAGCCAGGAGAGGGCAGTGTCACATAGACCAAGGAGTGAAGGATTTGCAGCAGGAGAGGGTGGTCCACAGTGTCGAAAGCAGCAGAAAGGTCAAGGAGAATGAGAAGAGAGTATGACCCTTGGATTTGGCAGCAAGGAGGTCGTTGCTGACTTTTGTGAGGGCAGTTTCAGTGGACTGGAGAGAACGGAAGCCAGATTGAAAATGGTAAAGGAGAGAGTGTGAGGAAAGAAAGGTGGTAAGGCGGTTGTAAACAATATGCTTAAGGAGTTTGGAGGCAAAAGGGTGGAGAAAGAAGGGTTGGTATGGTAGTTAAGAGAAAATATATTAGGATCAAGGATAGGATTTTTAAGAATGGGGGAGACATTGGCATGCTTAAATGCAGAAGGGACAGTGCCTGGTGAGAGAGAGAGATTAAGGAGGTGGAAGGGGGGGAGGGCCGGATGAGGGTCATGACTTCCTTCCAGATACAGGGGAGAAGGATGTCAGAGTCAATAAAATGGATGGGGAGGGGTGATCGGGAAAGGAGGAGGTGGAGAGCTGGGGGACTGGTTGGATATGATGTCATGATGTATGGAATCAATTTTAGATGTGAAGTAGGTAGCAAAGTCAAGGGCAGAGAGCTAGGAGGGGAGGGGAGGATGAGGTGGGCAGAGGAGGGAGTTGAAGGTGGTGAAGAGATGCTGGGGATTTGAGAACTGGGAGATGAAGTTCTTAAAATATGACTGTTTAGAGAGAGAAAAGGACAGCACTGTAGGATGACAGCATAAATTTGAAATGCAGAAAATCTGCCTTAGAGCGTGACCTTCTCCACTGTCGCTCGGCGGTTCGGGAACACTTTTGGAGGTATCTGGTGCATTTGGAATGCCAGGGTTGGGGTGTGGATCTGCGAGTATTAGTAGTGATCGCCAGACCAACAGAGTCAAGAGCAGAAGTAAGGGAGGTGTTGCATAGGGAAGCAGCTTGTTCAGGGCAGGAAAGAGAAAGGATAGGGGAGAGAAGCGAGTCAAGCAAGGAAGAAAAGGAGACTGTGTTGATAGCCTCAATGTTACGCTTAGTGATGGTGGCTTTAGGAGGTAGAGGAGGGAAAGGAGAGAGGGATACGTTAAAAGAGAGAAGGTGATGGTCAGAGAGGGAGAATGGGAAATTGGAGTAATCAGAAATATCATAACAGTGAGTGAAGACCAGATCAAGCGAATGCCCACTTACATAGGAGGATGAGGCGGTCCATTGGGAGAGGTCAAATGAAGATGTGAGGGTGAGGGGTTTGGAAGCAGAGGATTCTGTGGGGATTTCAATTGGAATATTGAAGTCACCAAGGATAATGGAGGGAAGGTCAGAGGAGAGAAAGTGAGGGAGCCAGGAAGCAAAGTTGTCAAGGAACTTGGAGGGAGGGCCAGGGGGACATTAAATGGCAGCTACTCGGAGATGTATGGATTGGAAGAGGCGTATAGCATGAACTTCAAATGTAGAGAATGTAAGGGATGGTTCAGAAGGTATGAGTTGGTATGAGTAACCAGGGGATAGAAGGAGCCCAATACCACTACCATAGTGACTCCAAGGCCGGGTGTGTATGAGAAGGTGAGGCCCTTAGAGGAGAGAGCTGCAGGAGAAGTGGTGTCAAAGGGTGAAATCCAAATTTCAGTAATGGCTAGGAAATTCAGGGAGTTGGAGATGAAAAGGTCAGTGGTGGGGACCAGTTTATTACAGACTGATCTGGCATTCCAGAGGGCACAGGATAGAGGGACAGAGTTTGTAAGAGATGTGAATGAGATTATCAGGGTTGCAGTAGCGTGGAGGTGAGATTCATTTGGGGGACCAAGATGAATAGAGTGTAGTGTAGAGGTAAGTTTTTGAGCTACCTGTGCATTTACCAAATTTTCCCGGGTCAATTGACCTAGTAGGTCTTTGCGATTACGCATCTGGACCACATATTGAAGGATGCTTTTGCCCTCTATTGGTTGTTCTTCCCATGCTTCCCGCAGAAGGTCAACACCACCACGTGGCTTACTCCCATAAAGAAGCTCCAAAGGGAAAAAGCCAGTAGAAGCCTGGCACTTCTCTGATTACAAATAACAACTATGGTAGCTCATCCCACCTTTTTTCTGTTTCTATAAACTTCTTTAACAGACTGTAGTGTACGGTTGAATCTTTTCGACTAAGCCATCAGTTTGGGTATGATAGTATAAGGTTCTGACAGATTTAATTTTTAACAACTTTAACACCCCCTGCATTAACTTTTTTATTTTCCAACCTTGGAAAACAGCTCTAATAACTTAGTTGCTACCTGTTTAGCTGTAGTGACCCTTAAGGGAAATGCCTCCAGATAACGAGTGGCATAGTCAACCACAACTAAAATGAACTTATAGCCTTTAGACGGTGGTTCAATCGGACCCACTAAATCAATCCCTATTTTTTCAAAGGGGATCTCTACAATTGGGAGAGGGATCGGCAGGGCGGTTGGTTTACTGTTGTCTTTTGACACTCTGAACAAGCGGAATAGAACCGTGAGACCTCAGCATAAACACCTGGCCAGTAGAGCCAAGAGGTTATTCTCTCCACCGTCTTATCCAGTCCCAAATGACCACCCCAAGGAACTGCATGGGCTAAAACCAGAACCTGTTTTTGGAAAGGGCCCGGGACCACCAGCTGTCGCATCACCTGCCCCGTTTGTTTGTGCTTGTCTAGTCGATATAAAACCTCTCTAAGCAACACAAAATTGGGATATTTTACTTGTTACATGTGACAAAAGGACACCATCCACTGAAAGAATCTGTTCAAATGCCCTTTTTAAAGGAGAGTCTTCCAGTTAGGCCTTTCTTAAATCAGGCTGAGGCGCAAGGGGAAGTGTTAAAACCTCTTCATTAATACTACTTAATTGACCCTCAGCATTTTTTCCCAGTGCTACGAGGATTAGGTGGACTGCTAGACACATCAGTGTTCCTAGACCTCTCAGCATTACCATGTACATCAGGATGCATTGGCCGACAGTCGAAATCCTGACGCCTATCATTATCCACACACCAAAATCACGCCGCCCGGCATACAGAACGAGGGTAAGCCGGGCATCGCGAGTGGACAGCCGCAGGGGGAGGGTTAGGTTTAGGGGCTCTGAGGGGGACTTAGGGGTAGACAACCCCCTGGGAGGGTTAGGGTCAGGCTAGGGGAAGGGGGGGTAGGGTAGGTTAGGTTTAGGCATCCCCCCGGGAGGGTTATGTTTAGGGTGCGGGGAGGGGGGGTTAAGTTAGGTTTAGGCACTAGGGGGGGAGGTTAGGGTTAGGCGCCTGTAGGGGTGGGAGAGGGGAGGGCTAGATAGCTTAGCTCTGTCGGTATCCGCGATTTTCGGCATGCTGGAGTCGGGATTACAACCGCTGGGCTCACATCCGGCAGTAAATGATATCACACCCTAACGACAGGTTCATCAGAATTATCAGAAACATTGACATGAATTGGAATATCAGCATTTAAACTGCCTATACACTTCCTGACTTGCTGACAATCCAACATCGTGCACGATTTCCCTTGAAACACTCCCCGGCAGCTCTGTACACGATCTGCGCACAATTTGGTGTCCAATCTTCAAACGATCTCTCCTGCATCCAGATTTTTCCAGTGCATCATGGCAACGATGCGATGTGCGACCAGCGGGGATGCGCATCGCATCGTGATCGTGAGTGGATACTCACGATTTGGGCATTTTTTACACGATCTGCCGTTCCAATGCATCGGAATCAGCCAGATCATGTAAAAAAAATCGCCAAGTGTTCAGGCACCTTTACAGGCAAATTGCGACCAGTAGCAATTATGGGACGTGAGCTTTTTTCCCAACAAAACATCACAAACAAGCCAGTCTCTTTGATCCCTTCTCTTTTGTCTCTTAGATTTAGGAGCCTTTACCTGAGACAGAAACAAATCAGGGGAGTAGGGAAATGTCTCTCCAAGGGTTGCTGCTGACACCTGTTCCTCCGGCAGAACAAGAGCCCAGAAGTGAGGCTGGTAACCAATGACACACACCCACACGTAGTTTGGCAGTCTTTCCCCTGATTATCAAAGGGACCATGGCAACAGGAACGGTCTGAACATCTCCATGCACACAATAGATGCAGTCTAGTTTGTGGGGCAAAAACAACTAGGGGTACAACAGATCTCTTTGTATCAGGGCAGTAGCAGAACCAGAGTCTACCAAGCCCTCGACAAGTCTATTACCGACTTGCACACGTACCTGAATTCTAGGTGGAAGAGGACAGGTCTCTGTAGCTGTAGACACTGGAAAAAGAGCAATCCATCTGTGGACATGCCCATTCTTGATGCCCACCTTGGCCACATGAGGAACACACTTGAGCTGGAGTTATTGGGGAATCCTCAACTCTGGACCTCCATCTTCTGGAAAACGGGCGGCTATCACCTTCCCCATAGAACGACTTCTGGGCCGAAAACCCTCTTTACGTGAAGAGAAGGGTAAAAGCTGTGGGCTTCAAATTCCCCGGAGCCATCGTCTGCGAGGGATACTGGTGCCTATCCGAATCCATACGTGGGAGCACCTTATCCTGAGACAACGTCCGCAGTGGGAGACAGGGAGACTCCAGTGTAATTAAAGAAGAAAGGTTCTCCCATACCATCCTGCACCAGCAAGGAATTTTCCAATAGCCGGACAGCGGAATCCAAATTCTCAACTCTATGCAGCTGGACACAGCGAGCAACTTTGGCAGGGATAAGTGCAACAAACTGTTCGACAGTGACCAACTCTACCAGCCGGGTGGAATGATGTAGGTCCGGCTGCAGCCATTTAACTGCGAGGTCAGCCAGTTTCTTGGCCAGGATGCATGGTCTTCCATCAGGATCATAGGACACAGGCCTGAATTGCCGCAGGTACGCTTCTGGATAGAGGACAAATCGATCCGCTATGGCTGCCTTCTCTCGGTCATATATTTTTGCATCTTCCAGGGAGAGGATGGTGTATGCAGCTTGGGCCTCCCCTGTTAGCAGAGGGGCAATCCGTATGGCCTAGGAATCTGTGGGCCACGCTTGCAAGGTCTCTTTCAAAAGTGCATCCTCTGAGGCCTGCATTTTGGGAAGTACTGGAGAAGTTACCACTGCTTGCTGCTGTTTAATATTTGTTGCAAAATGACTTCCATGGTGTTCTCTTTAGGATCCTTAGCACAGGATCCACTTTATCCCACTTCTGACACACAATGTAGCTGGTAAGTTCAGACGACCAATGGGAGAATGAGACAGCAGTTCAAACAAGCAGAGTATTCACATCACAGTCATGATTCAGATTGTCCAGCATAAAGAGAGATGCTAAAGGTGCAACCTCTCCCTCACATTACCACTGACTAAACTGATCAGGTTTTTATACCTTAGCTGGTCTTATTTGAGGTAAGGTTGTGGTTCCTCCCTGGCTACAGGGAGGTTAACCCTTTCCTCAGAATGTGGGAGAGACCCACTCTGTCACAGACACCCAAAAAAACCATGTGCAATTTGAAGTACAAGTATAAAACTATGTATCAATTTAAGTACAAACCAGATATGCACTGCTGAAAATACTATTGGGTGTACTCAAATGAATTGCTTAATGAGCATGCATAAAGGTTATTCAGTCAAAATATAAAACACTATCTATTTAAACACAAACAGGATAAGCACTGTTGTAAGCACTATTAAATATAATCTGGTTGATTCTTAATAAGCATGCATGAAAAGATTATTCAGCAGTATATGGTCATCAGTACATCACAGGTAAACTACAGAGTTCATAAAGTTACAGATAAGACATGCATTCAGTATATCCCAGATATTAGCATATCACAATATCTTTTCTAATCAGGGTCTCTTCTAAATGACTTGCTTAATAGATATACATTATTCCATACATGTTTAAATCCTTATTGTATTTGACAGTATTATGATACTATAGGTATAAGCATTCAGTGGTATAGCCTAATAGTAAGGTCAAAGTATAGTAAAAGTGTGGAGCACTTATAAGTCACAGGCTCTGCTGTCTCCCGTTATACACAGTAGTGAATGGGAAATGAGAGGGCAGACACAATGGCTCTCAGAAATAAGAAAAGAGCAGCATCTGCTGTCAAGGCACCTCCACGTCTGTTGTACATGTTGCAGAGACCACTGATGGGAGTGCTGCTGAGGGAATACCTGTGTGGTCAGGACCCAGAGAGGTACTGCGAGTGGCTGTGGGAGAATCCCTGTGCGCACAGAGGGAGCTCCCAGAACCAAGGGCACAACTACCATAGGTGCAAGGGGTGCTACTGCTATGGCAGTGGCAAACGCAGGATTTTTAATAGGGGGTGTTATTTATATATATTTATACACACACTGTATATATGTGAGACAAGTACATACAGTTTTCAGTACATACACACATAGCATTCACACAGCATACGTACATGCTGTAGCATACACAATCAGCAGACTTACAAACACACACACACACACAAAGAGCATACATACACATAGCAATACTTACACACGTGTGGGGTCTGCTGCTAGCTGCAAACCTCCTCCTAAATGCTGGGCTGCTCGGCGGCCATGATCTTCCTTTTCCCATGCTCCCTCTGGGAGGACTGATTGCAGCGCGCTGCCTGGATCCTGCCAGTTCAGGTGTCAGCGATTCTGCGTCAGGTGGCATGATAGCAACTAGATGTGGAAGCCCTGACAGCTAAATGGGCAGGGGCCAGGCAGTTCTGATTGTGGTGGGTGACCTGCGGCTGATGCAGAGACAAAGACAAGACTGTCCCCATCTCTAAAAAAAAGTTTGGTTTGGCCCATCAGGGGGGCTTTCTGGGTACTGAGAAACCCACACTGCGTGCGCTACTGTATGGGGCCCACAGCAAAGGGGGGCCTGTCTTCATTGTCTCATTTACAGTATATATGAGTTTTATTTGCCATTAGGCGGAAAATGGGGCCCTTGTACATGTTGCCGCTTTGCCAATAGCTTGATCATGTGACAGGTGTGCTGTCCTGCATTGCAGCTGCATTTAAAACAGACCAAAAAGAGTTATGAAATGCTAAAATCTGGGATATACTAAATACATGCCTTATCTGTAAAAATATGAACTCTGTGATCTAGAATGATGTACTGATGACCCTATACTGCTGAATAACCTTTTCATGCATGCTTATTAAGCAATTAATTTAATTATACCTAATAGTGTTTTCGAGGACAGACTAGGTTTGTGCTTAAATCATACTTGCCGACAATCAGCTCCAGCCTTCCGGGAGGGAGCTGATTGTGGGCTAATAGCGGGGGGCTGGGCCGGCCATTTTGGGTCACACTGGGGGCGGAGCCGCACAATCGCGTCATCGTGGCTCCGCCCCCTCTTCACAATGCCGTGATTTTCGGCATTGTGAAGCAGGGGGCGGGGCCACGATGATGCGATTCTGTGCGAATCGCGTCACCGGGCCCCCCGCTGCGGGGATTTCTGTTTTTTTCAGGGGGGAGGTGGGGAGGGTGTGAGACTTCCGGGAGGCTTGCCTGCCTTTCCGGAGGGCCAGGAGCGGCACCCGAAAATCAGGAGGCTCCCGGCCAAATCGGGAGGGTAGGCAAGCCTGGCTTAAATTGATACCAAAATTCAATTGACCACGATAATTTTTTGTGCAGTAAAAACGGGACTTTACTAAAAAATTCCAGATGGTGCCGGCTTCCTGTTAGCAGCCCAGCACATGATGCTGTGTGTTGGGCTGCAGTGGAGCGAGTGTGACAGCTGCCGCTGAGCAGCAGTCACCTCTCATATGTGAGGGGTATGGAGTGCGATCAAACTGATCGCAGCTACCCTGCATCTGCCCCTGGCTGAGGGGCTCACAGAGCCACCCTCCTTTGCGCAGCCATTTTTTCCCCGTAAGGGGCGTATGGCCATGCCTCCCTGATTAGGCCACGCCCCCGAAACAAATCAGAGTCTTCGAGGCTAATTTATTTAGCCCGGGGAATCAATTAGCCGGCGGTAAAGTATGGCGGCTAATTGAATTCCCCAAGTATTATACTTTGATTTGCACATATTTTGACCCAGAGAGGTAGAATCATTATTCATTTGTGAAACAGATTAGTTATTTCATCATAGTGAGTTGGAATCCTTTATTTTAAACTGAGCGTCATTTTGACTTTTCTATTTCCTTATTTTAATGAATCTCTTATATTGTCAGAATAACACTTTGACATTAAAAGAATCCTATTGATTTCATCTTTTTAATGGCAATCCACCCAGGGTTACACAGAGATCCATGTTAATATTTAAATGATTAAAAATTGATAACCCACCAGGACATTTTGTCCTCTTTGTCTCTATTACTATTTTGCACTGCCTAAAATACTCGGGTAATTGCCGTTTCTACCCGGAACTCGGCTCAGTGAAAATGGCTCAAAGGAAAAAAATCCCGGGTCTACTAAAAAAGGATTTCTTTCCCGGGTATCGAGCAGGGTTTTTAGCGGGTAAAACCAGGTAACACTGCAGTGGAAACCGCTCTTACCTGGGTTTTTTGACCTAGGTAATTGCAAAAGCTGCTGATTGGCCCTTTCAGGGGACTGGCTGCTGATGTAATCAACCAGTGACTAGAGGAGACGCCTGAATAAAGGATGCCATTAAAAAATATCATTAAATTAATAACAATTAAATAAATAAATAAAATAACAACAACAATATTTAAATGAAATACAAAAATATATAATAATAATAATAATAATAATAATAATAATTAAGGATGTCATTAAAAATGTCATTAAATGTGGATGTCATTTAAAATGGTCTGAATAAAGGCCATTTGTAATGACATGCATAGGTTTTGCCGGGCTTACCCGGGTTCAGTGTAAACGGAGGCAACCCGAGAAAAACCCAAGACGTGGGTGCAGGGGAAACGGGGTGTAAGCTGGGTACGACCCGGCAAAATGCCGGGTAAAAAATCCTTGGAAAGCTCCGGGATTTTGGTGGAAAGCGGGTACATGTTTGTATGTTATAAGTGTGATGTAGATCTAAACACTTATAGATAAATAAACTTTAAGGTAATAGACAGTTTAGATGTTTAAAGTCTAGTGTGCACCGCTTTAGAAGTATTTTGCACAATCATGTGTGCTCCTTCCAACAAGAAAGGAAATAAATTATAAATTAATTTAAAATCATTTCATACAGCAAATACCTTTTTTCCTGCACCATCTGCGGAGCCTGTGATAGTTTCTCATTCAGACTCCTAATCTTTGCTTTTTTCTCATTGAGCACACATGTAAATTTGGTATACAGATCACGCTCTAGTTCTTCCTTACTATTTACATATTTTTCAAGCCTGGAAAGAGAAATAAATAGCCTTTTGTTATTTTCACATCATTAATTATACCAGTAAGTTACATTGAGAACCCATTTCATGAAAAGTGAAAATAAAATATTACTTGTTTTGGAATACTATAAAAATTAATGTTATTGCAGAGGGACAACTCGGTATCTCTGATGTTAAAACAAAAACAGCTGACTAAGGTGCACCATGTAAATGGTCGACATGTAAATAATCAACAAGATTTTTTTTGTTTTTTTAGGGTTAGGCACTTACCCCAACGGTTAGGGTTAGCCGCTTACCCCAACGGTCAGGGTTAGGCACCAGGAGGGAGGGTTAGGCACTTACCGGAGGGTTAGGTACTAGAAGGACGGTTAAGGTCAGACACATACCCTAACGGTTAGGGTTAGGCACCAAGGGGAGGGTTAGGGTTAAGATTAGGGTTAGAAAAAAAAACACACGTGTCAACCATATGCATGTCGACCTTTTGTCCCTGTCGACCTATTGCCTGTCTAACATCTGGTGTCTATCTAGACATTGTCTACCTTTTTACTGTAGATCTTTCAATCCACATCCCTTAATAATGTGGTCTTCCAATTCCCATGGAAATTGTAACATCACTAATATTCTTGAGATTGCGGCCATTAAATTCACGGAAGGTTTCAAAGGAAATAGTGACTACAATGATGTAGTTTCCATCCCCACTTCTTCTAGAGATAACACTGCTTTTCTTGTATGTTTGTGCAACTTGCACTACTCCCTTTAATAACAACACTAGATCTTATTTAACCAATATAAAGAGCCCACATAATGTTGGTCCACACTACAAAATGGCTGCCTCTGAACTGTGAATGTGAGAGAAACACAAATTTGTTATCATATAGCACAGGCAGCCGGTTGATTATAGGAAGCTATAAATACTTATACTGTGTATGACTTAACAAGGCTGATATTCTTGTTATTGCTTAAGATACATTATGTATAAACCCAACATGATTCTGTATATACAGTGGTGGAGGTGGGCCGGTACACCATATCACCACTTGGGTTGGGTACGGGATACCGGCGGTCAGAATACCGACAGTGGCATCCCAACAGTCAGAATGCCGACCGAATTTGGCAAGTGTCATAACCCTAACCTCCCTCACCCACCTTTCACACAGCCTAACCCTTCCCACCCCCGCAGGCTAACCCTAACCCTAACCATCCCTAACCCTAACCCCTAATGCTTGCCTTCGGGATGCTGGCAGCCACGAATCTGGCACCGGATTCCGACTGCTGTCGGGATTCCGACTGCTGTCGGGATTCTTAGCACCCCGTCATCTCCACTGCCGGGATGGTAACTACATCCCCACCACTTCCCCTACTGCTTTGATGGTAAAACTAGAAAATTCCATTAACTTGCATCTCGTATACCCTTACTTCTACATTTGCTCTTGGACCACAGTAAAGTTATACTGTATGTGTAAATAACTCCTTACTTGTCATGAATGTAAATCCAGTCACATCGGAGTCTTTCATTTTCCTTCTGCAGATGTTCATTTCTACTATGTAATTCCATTGTACAGTTCAGGCAATAATTAATTAACTCTTTGATGATTGCAGCTGGATTTGAGGCATTCTTCAGTCTGAGTGAGCCAAGCTTAAACTGTAAGGGCAATAAAATGTTATTCTAGAGGGGGGTTCCTAAACTATTTACATATAGTTTTTTTTGTTTACCGTTACATAAAAATGAATATGATAAAACAAATAATTACAATTGCTTTCAATGACAAAACAAGATGAGAAAATCAAAATAAAGCAACAGTCAACTCATATAGCAAATTATTTTAATCACTGGTTAATTTAAGGACAACTGACATTTGTATGTATATACCACAAATAGCGCACACCCTCAATGGCTGTAATGGTCCATACGCTACTCTTACTGCTTGCCTGATTCAAACTGTCAGAACTGTTTTAGGTTCCACTTCTCCATGAGCGTCCACTTCATACAAAACTGAGGGTTTCAAAATTCTGCCCGAAATCGGCAGTTGAAGACTCAGAACTAGTTGTTGCTTTATTTGGCAGGCATGATGTAAATGTCTGTGTCTTCAAGTGCTGAATTCAGGAAAAAACTTCATTTCAAGTAAACAGTAAATTGTATTATCCACCATAATGATTTCAATTAGGGAAATACATTTTTATTTTTTGGAATGGAGTTACCCTTTATTTGCATTCAAAATTAGAGTTTTAGCTTTGGGTGAAATTAGCCTACAATCTTGAATGGTAAAAACAGAATGTATTTGCCTGTAAATACCATGTATATATTTTCTACAGCCACTGAATGTTCTTTTTATGTTAGATTTGCATATTGCATTCCCAATCTATCTATACTACATCAGTAAAGAATTTTTATCTTGCCTCACTAATCCTTAATCTGAGTGATCCTTAGTCTCGTATGTAACATGACTTAGAAAAATATAGTATGTCAATAATATGATCAGGAAATATAATAACGTTATAGTCCTCTATAATTCACTGGTCATTTTCATTAATGTTAGATCGACTCTCTCATGTAATTTCATTACTAGGGACTCACAACGTATGTGATTAAGCAATATCATGCCTGTGGTGTCCTTGATGTTTGAATTACAGTAGAATCAGGCAACTCAATATTATTAGTTGTGCAGAATTTAACAGATTAATTTCTAGCTTCAGAGCGCACTAACATGGGTCATTTAATAAACTGTGGATTGATGGTTTATTTACTATATATATATATATATATATATATATATATATATATATAATATATACACACAGACACACACACATACATACATACATACATACAGTGGTTCCAAGAACACTCCAAACTGCAATCTATATGAAATCGGGGAATGTTAGTTACTAAATATATATGTATAAAGATGTACAACATCTTATAAGCATATATTTTTTGGGCTCTTTTCCTAGACCATCTAGTATACTCAAGCAATTACATTTTCATATATAAAATATAAAGGTGAGTATTACAATAACTGCAGTTTTGCTAAAAAGAAAATGGATGGAGTAAACCCTTTCACCCATCATAAACAACAAAAGGAACATCTCACAGTTCTTAGGGTCTGATTTAGAGATGGATGCAAATGCACTTTTTACGCAGATCAAGCTATTATTTGACATTGTGAATGTTTATAAGCCGCATTGCACACGTGCTGCGATTGCCTTGCGATTCTGCACGCACAGAGGATCGATTCGCAAAGTGAGTGACAGGTTGTCAGTGTTTGGGGGGAGGTAACAGATATGAGAAGGCAGCACTGGGCATCCTTATGCTCGGGTAAGGTTTGGAACTATTAGCATATGCTCGCAGCTGTGTTCAATGCGAACTCGCAGCTGCGATCGCATTAGCGTCCATCTCTGAATCAGGCCCTTAGACGGTGACTGAAAAGCTGATGGTACAGTACAAAAATCTTGTACACTAAAATATAAGCGTGAGTTACTGGCCATACCCTTATACTGCGTGAATCCAACAGTCTCTACACAAAAAGTCATGCTAATAGACTATTGAGTAGTGAAAGCAGTGCAAATTATGAGCTTAATAAGTTGAGTAGTAGAGCAATGTTTACTAATAAGAACTTTTCAGAGCTGATGAGTCTTCGGAGATTTTGGCTGAATTCAAAGGGGTAATAATATTAAATACACAACACACCTGGTTTTGTATTTTCAAGTATTGGCGCTTAAACCCAGCAGGCAAAAACACCAAAGACACAGCAGTTTGGAAAGTGCGGCTTAGTAAATACAGCCCTACTACTCAACTACTTAAGCTCACAATTTTGCACTGCTCCAGATTGACGCGACATCAGAATGATAATGCAAAAACAGCTTTATAATGGTGGCAGCTGTAAGCAAAGACGAAGGGCAGATAGGAGTACTTGACCAATTTAATTATGTGTAAACATTTTTGTAATCATTTTCTGTCGCAAAGTAATTGGCACAAAGTAGAACATGGATTCAATTGGCCACAGTTAATTATCATGGGTAATTGATCTGCTGGGCTTATTCAGTTATAGCCCATGGCAGCCCGCAATCCATCCTGCAGGCTACAGTTAACAGCCTGAGGAGGCTAGGCCAGAAATTCACGTTAAATGCATTGGTCGTGGGTGTCGTGAATGTAGCGCCGGGAACTTATCCCAGTTTCAATGGGTTAACGCGTGTTAGCGGGTAATTTACTGCATGAGAAAAAGGGCTGTAATGTTAAAGCCCGAGGCTGCCACCCTTTTCCTGACGTGGTAAATAACCCATCTAATTGAATCTGGCCCGTAGAACCAAATTTTAAGAAAGAAAAATTGTATGGTGTGGCAAAAAGTCCATGGCACTCCAAAACGGGCTATTTGGCGCAATTTAGGGATAGTTGTATTTGGACACATCTGTGTGTTATATGATATATAACATTGGCTTTATACAACGCTCTATATTTTAAGAAACTAATAAATGGTAAATACAGTAAACAGTGAAATAAAGAAATGATCTCTCCAACATAACATTATTTTTATTTATTAGCAGACAAAACAAATGATTTGATTTCAATATTAGAAACTTTCATATACAACGTCTGTTGAAATGTAAATGTGTGTAGTAAATACATTATTAAAGTCATAATAAAGAGACATTCAAAAAAAAAATTTTTATTTGTTATGCAAAATATCCAGTTAAATAGATTTCAACAAGTAAAAATGTGTCGGTCAGTCTCGGGTGTAAGTTACGATAGTGACATTGTGCAGCCTTATCATTTATCCGATGGCTTTACCAAAGATGACCATTTGTGGAGAGGAAACCGTTTTTCAACACCTGCACGACACACTCATTCAAGAGGGATAAAAAAATCCATGCCACACGCCGGTGTAAGACAAATTAGCTGTGTAAAAACATGAGGACAGATAAGTGGTCATTTCTAATCTCACAAATTAAGTGAAGGATTAAATGTCTAATAACTCCAGGCATGTCAGATCAGTGTATGAGTGATAGTGGGAAATGACATGTTCCGAGGTGATTATAGGAACTAATGGTGACATATCATTTGGGGTATGCAGACTGGCAGAGCACCATGATGAAATCTTCAGTAATCCCATTAGCAGGTCAGATTCAATGGCCAGTTGTAGTGTTACAGACATTTTTGTCATAGTATATCAAGAATAATGGAAGATTATCTATTTGAAAACACCTAGGAATATATAAGTTCAAGATGTATTTATTGTTGGCATGGGTTTATTTTACAATTTAAGATTTTGTTACAAAAATCTAGTTTGGTCAAAACAAAAAAAAGTTTTTTTGAAACCCAACATTTTCTAATTCTGTACTCCATACAGTATACAGATCTTTATACCTTTCGTCATTTATCCAATACAATGGATAATAGACACATGGCCAAATGTAATAAATTTGTCCTGAGTTGGAAAAAAATAAGATTTTTAGGTAATCCGGCTGCAGTTTTTAAAGTGGAGATTTTTTTTTTAAAAGCAAAACCAGGCTGTATTCATTTTTTTAAAATATTGCATTCAATCAAAGAAAAAAGTTCTTTGAAATATTAAGGGTAGTATTTATTAAGTTATTTATATATCGCAAACATATTCTGCAGAGCTTTACAGAGAATATTTGGCTATTCACATCTGTCCCTGCCCCTGTGGAGATTACAATCTATATCCCCTACCACATGAACACTAGCGTTAATTTTGTGTTGAGAACCAATTAACCTACCAATATCTTAATGGATTGTAGGGGAAAACTGGAGTACCAGGAGGAAAGCCAAGCAAGCACTGGGAGAATATACAAACTACATGCAGTTAGGGCAGTGGTGGGAACTGAACCCAAGACTGTGTTGTGAGGCAGTCATAAGGTGCAATTTTGCACTCTAGCAGAACCATATTGCATACCTTCCAAACTGGGGGAATGCAAATGGAACTAAGTAGGTGTGACCATGGCAAGCTGGGGGCATGACCATGTCAAAGAAGGCGAGGCCTAAGGTGGGTATTTTTCCAAGAAAAATATATTTTTTGCTACATGCAGTGGAATACTTCCCTACATTTCTATTCCCCTTCTCACCCACAACTCTAGATTGACCTCCCATATGGGATGGTGGGACAGTCCTCCAAATAATTAACGGCAATGCGATGTGACTAGGTTGCACCAGGAGACTGCACTGATTAATTTCATATGCAACACTTGCATATCTGTGTGCGATGAGTGAGGTAGGTGATTTGGGGGAGCACTCTCTCAATGCTGCTCTACTACATAGTGCAGGGGAGAGCCTGGGATCAGCATCTCCGTAAGTGCTGGGAACGCTCTTCAAGTCATGGAAATGGGGGCATGATGCAAGGACATGCCACCTTGCCGAGGGCCATGCCCCTTTTTTGGTGGATCACACTGTTCTATATTTATAAAGCACCATCATACAGTACTGAACATTGAGAGGGTCATAATACAAATTACATACAATGACACAGAACAGGAGGTAAAGTTGGCTCTGTTCAAATAAGTTTACAGGTGGTGTAGGCAACAATTGCAAAAAATGCTAGCTGCTGATAGGAACAGTTTGTGAAGCATTATACGCCATTAGCAACAGACATTTTTGTTCAGATACTGGTAATGTGGAGGAGAGACGGTGGACAATAAAAATGAGAATGAAGGATAATAATGATAATGATGAAAGATTAACTAGTCATTGTAGAAAGCTTATAATAGTCAGCTGCGGGCAACTATGAGCACCAGTCACTATTAGCATTACGCAAACCTGTTATGGTTCTAGAGAAAGCTTTTGCTTTGTGCTGCCAGCTCGGAGTAGTATGCCAAGAACATATGGCATAATGCTCACTGGTAGACACATAGTAAGTGCACTCGTTCTCCACATTCGCAGAAGTTCTGGTGGTAGCGTCTGCCACCAAGGAGGATGCAGAGCACCAGAAGAGGAACAGAGTCAACAACAGCAATGACAGTTGAACTTACTGGGTCCAGCAGATAATGAGAATGTAGTAGTAGATCACCAAAGTACCAGCATTTGTGGTGTGGTGACTCTCCTCAGCACTACTCTATATTCCTACTGCCTTCACAAATTCACAAAACTATTGTATTTATGGGAAGATGACTTTGTGGGAGGGAGAACACAGATCTTATCTAAAGTGCAATCATTTCTACCTGCCAACCACATGCTATTTATATAAATGATTTATTTTCATAATATAGGCCACTGTATAAGGTTGGTGATGCTGGTAGCTTCTTCCTGAATTATGACATATTAACATGGAATATGTCAATACAAACACACACATTTATACAGAGAACCTGCATGTCACAGTAAGAGATATCAGGCATACTGTAGGTATTTACTTTTTAGAACATGCTCACATCATTTACATTGTAAGGTTGGAAAAATCCATCTAGTTCAACATTTCAAAAATTCCAATCATTTTGGTCCAAAGGAAGGGAAAATAAAACCCCATTGAGACATTTGGCCATTAAGCCTCACAGTGGGAAAAGAACATTACTTCCCGATACCAAATACTGCAATCTACCCAATTGTTCCCATTATTATAGCTATAGATACTATTCATTCCATTTAAAAAAATTTGATTATAAATGTATCATCACAACTGGAAAGGAATTTGACAACTAAACCACTCTTAAGCCGCGTATACAGTAGGCGAGTTTAATGAGCGATTGATTGATTACGACATCTTAATCGTTCAATCACTCATTAATTGTGCACAAATCGTGCACTATAATTTCGGAAACGACCAGTGCTGCGCGCTCCCGCCGGTCGTTTCCGACATCAATCATCGCCTGAACATGCCGGTCAATCTGCCGATAACGACAGATTGACCATGTTCAGGGATGAGGGAGGGTGTTTACACTGAACAACATATCGTTCAGTATAGGCACTACAGGGAATCAGGAACGACTGTACGATTATAATGTCGTAATCGTACTGTCTTTCTATTGTCGGGGAGTGTATGCACACTTTTACAGTAAAGAACCCACACTTAATCCTCCTTCCATTTGCCGCTTATCCTTTATTATTTTATGTGCAGATATGAAACATTTGTTAGACAAATCTTTAAATTCCTCTAAAACATATTTATAAGTATTAAAAAATAATTTGTTTTCCTAACCTGTTTATATTGATACCTTCCATTTCTTTATATGAATGAGGTTGCACGCCTCCAGTCTCAACCCTCTCTATTTATTATTGTCCTGTTATAATGTGGTGCCCAAAACTGCTGCTTTTATTTAAAGTGTGGTCTTGTAACTTATACAATTTTTATACATTTGCATCTTTTTAAATGATCCATCTTTTATGTGTCCCTTGGAATTTAGATGTCTTTGTAGCCCTTGTCTGTGTTAAACAGGTAACATTAATAGAACTGAATGTATAACTTACTCGCCTACCCTCCCGATTAGGTCGGGAGCCTCCTGAAAATCGGGTGCCGCCCCCGACCTCCCAGGAAGGCAGGCAATTCTCCCGGCTGTCAACCACCCCTCCAATCCCCCCCCGCAATAACCCCTGCTGCGGTGGGGGGGGGGGGGCGGTGACGAGATTCGAAATTTTGGCCCTGCCCCCTGCTTCACAATGCTTATTTTATCAGTACTGTGTAGCGGGGCGGGGCCAAACTGACGCGATTGCATGACCCTGCCCCTGCAACGCCTACAAGTGATTTAATCTGCCCAGCCACTCCCATTTGTCCCAGCCACGCCCCCCTACAAGTGATTTCACCCGCCCGGCCACTCACCCCCCCCCCACCTCCTGCCGATCTGGCTGCTCCCTCCCGGAAGGAGCAGCCAGAAAGTTGGCAGGTATGATGTATAGGTTATCGCTACAGAACCTACTTCCTGGCCTTCTGTCCATTCAGCTGCCTAGGACTACAAGTTTTAATTTGCTTGAAATGTATGTACTGGAAACATTTTGGGATTGTAATCTTTCTGCAATTTGATTTTCACTCTTCAGTCTGTGCTAAACAGATTTATTTTCTTTTTACATATTTTGCTGCATTTATTGTACCCAGTTGCGTCACTCACCCTGGTGACACCTGGTGTGGGCCCCAAAGAGGATAGTAGTGTACGCGGTGAAGCCACGCACCGGTAAATAGGGGGTGTGGCCTTGCGACGTGAATCCGTTATAGTCACTCCGGGGGTCCGGAGAGACGTACTGTCCCCCGGGGACCAGCATGTGTGCAGTGATGGCTCCCTCACTGTGTTAGGAGCCGAGTTCTGCATGTAATGCTACAGTGCAGCATCTGGCTCCTGTCACCGAGGAAGAATCAACATTTTGGTGTCACTCCTCGGCGGGTGACACCCAGGTGCGGCCCGCACTCCCCATGTGATGCCACTGACTTTACCTTCCTTGTAGTTTTAACTATAGATGAGGGGCTTTGGTTTTGGCTCAGATCTTATTGCCAAATTTGGATCTCAGTACCAGGCAAAATGTCATCTTTCATGGACATCTGTGGGGAGATGTCCATGAAAGATGATGTTTTGCCTCATTCTGAGATCTGAATTTGGCGGGAAGATCTGAGCCAAAACCGCTCATCTCTAGTTTTAACCATTTAAAAGCTCTTCCCTTCCCTTGTAACCTCAAAAACATTCTTACTTAATCACATTGACTGACTTTGACTTCTAAAAATGTTGTTGCTAGTCAGCGTGGCTGTACAACCTATTGTGGTCTGAGGGCCATATTGGAAAATACCACTCATTTGAAGGGCCAACAACAAAACCTAACTTGTTTATACATAATCAAAAGAGGCCTCTGCACTTTCCTTTTGAATGCAGAGTGGGGTGCCTGGCAGACTGAGCAGCTTACTTTACATCTGAATAGTTAAAATCAGCCATGAGAAGTACTATATTTTTCTGTGCTGTCCTTTTAGAGAATAATTTCTGTACAACCAGTACAGTACAAATATTGCTAAAAGACTTGTAAAAACCAAAAATCAGTAAGATAATAGCTTCAAGCCATGCTCCCAAATGATGAAGCTCTGATAATGAAACGCGTTGGGTCCATGGTTTGGCATTTTGTTTTATATGATCCCAGTAAGTGAAATGAATGAAATCAAAAGTTATTAAGAACACTTCCCAACAATTCAACTTTGTGTATAGTCTATGCCCAGTACCAAAATCTGGGCATGGCTACATCACACTATGTACGGACTTGTCCCCCAGGAAGTGCCTAGCATTACTGTAGGGCTCAGTCCCAAACAACATTTCTAAAATCAACTCTGTATCGCAGTTTCACTTTACTATACCACCCACCCTAACAGTCAGTCAAGACAAAAAGCCTGGGGGACAGTCCCTTTGTGCTGAATTATGTATTCGTCAGAACAAATGTACAGCTCTGAATTTTCACTTGGAAACCCCACACAGCAGCAGCTGTAAAAAAATTTTAAAGGTGACTACAAATGTCATTCCCTGTCCAACCCAAACATTAGTCACCTCACTTAGTTATAATCTGCAACAAAAAGGAAAAGTCCTTTAACATTTGAAAATATACTTAAATTTCCAAACTAACGTCCCATGCACCTAACAACATATGTCAGAATAAAAAAAACAAAAAACCACACAGCCTAAAAACCGTCCTTGTTTCTGCTTTTAAGGTGTGGTCTATGGGAAAAAGATTATAACAGTTAAAAAAAGGTCCAAATAAATATCACTCTTAATGAGAGTAGAAGTATAGTTGTACGTTACGTTCTACTTTAAAATATAAATATTTGGAAGTATAAAAAGGATAATATGTCACGTTGAGATGTGTTGGCATGTACATAAGGAAACACATAAAGAAAATCCAAACAACATATAAGTAAACATCTGACTGCAGTGGTACATGGGCACTCACTGTGTTCTGATAAAGAACATTTAGTGCAAAACAAAAACATTTCACTGGTAGAAAATGAGTAGAACTAACATAAATGGCAGGAATATATCCGTAATATATCCGAGGCTCCATTTTTACAGTCTAGACAGTGGCATATTCATTGTGAACTCTAAGTATGTCGTGCTGGAGGCTGACCTTATACACTGGTACATTTTCTCATAGCTATTAGAGGAGTTTGTTGAACTTTTTTCTTAAAATTCTTTTTACATAATTTTTTATTTTGAATGGTCTGCCAAGAATACAGAAAAGAAAACATTAAGGTTGTGACACAGACAGATTAAAGCATATCAAACAATTGGAAAATACCATCGTGTGTCCAGGTCAAATATAGAAGTATTTAGTTCTAGTAAATAACTAAGAAACAACAAAATGAACACAACCAGTAAAAAGGAAGGTGAATGTGGTAGATGAGTGTAGGGAGAGGGGGGACCACGCATCAGGACTGTGTGGGTAACCTAAGACCAAGCAGCATGGAAATCTCTAGAGGTGGTGAAGGTGGGGCGAATTGGGGGAGACGTTGTATGTCGTACATGGGTATCCGTAGGAGGCTAGCTAGGTAGAGAGGAACTGAAGTTTATGCTCAAATAGCCAGGGGGCCCAAGCTTGAGTGAAAATGTGGCCCGTTATAAATAGAATAGGTCATCTCCTCCACAGCTACTACATGCCAAATCTGGCGTTTAAGTGCAGATAGAGACGGAAGAGAAATATTTTCCCAATTCAGGGTTACCAAGGATTTAGCCACCACCAAAATGTGCCGGACAATTTCCTTGATAGTTTATCAAGATTTTTTGGGAAGTGTCTTTTATTTTAATGGAGACAGAACTTTTGGCTATCCCCAGTCTCATTTCTTCCCACGTCTCCTCATCTGGGGGTGGGGGGAGTTTGGAATATAGAAATAGCAGGTTGTTGTGTGGAGGATAAGCCCCACAGGGGGTTCAGGTCTGGGAAATTAACATAGGCGGATTCTAGATCGAGCTAGGAGGTTTAGCCCAAGGGGTTGAACTTTTATTTTACATTTTTGCTTACAGAAAGATTTTGGTCAAATATAATAATAATAATAATAATAATAGCTAAACAATACAGTATAGTTATAGTGACATTAAAACATTAAATAAATGAAAGCATATAGTGACAATCTGTACATAGTAGGAAAATACACTTCTACATATCTTATGGGTTATGAGTATATATTGTATATCTATACGGTTCATTGATTCACTTTGAATTTTCTATCATCCGAAACTGAGACCACTTCACAAAGTATCACAACAAAAACAAATGTGCTGTCTGTGGTTTTTTTTATTTCTAGCTCTTAATTACATTACAGTACTATACTGCGCATACATCTAGTATTTTGTTTTTATATGGAGGTGCAAACAGCTTCCAACTGAAAATTAAGGTTTACACTTTGAATGCACAGCTGTAAAAACCCAGACTGCATGCAGTGGCGCAGGTAACCTATGGGGCCCCATAGCAAAATTCCCACGCCCCCACCACCATGCACCACTCCGAGCAGGGCGGTTGCTCACCTCCTGAACACCGGGGGGCTACTTTTCATTTCTTAGCAGTGTGCTGGTCCAGTCACATCTGCTGTCCCAGCCGGCTGTCTCTCCTCACTGACTTTTTACCTTCAAATGTGTCTTATTCACAACGCAAATAGGGCGCACAAGCAGCTTCTGATTAAAGTTATATGTGACATGTCTATATTCTGTGTGTAACTGTGGGTGAATCTGCATGCACAGCCGAAGGTGGAGGTGCATGGCTGCCTGACTTTGGGGGGCATCAGGCATGTTTACGGGGAATGTCACAAAATAGAGGGGGGGTGAGAGCCGCACAGGATTTCAAGTAGCTTTAAACGTGAATAAGACCAACATGACTAATTCGCTTAGACCACAAATGGTGATTTATAAATGTTAATGGTGCTCCCCAGAGAGGTACAATCAAATAGAGCAAAAGAGAAAAAGAAGACTCTTGTTTGGGGGCACTACGTATCATGTAATATGAATAGAAGTAAAACTTAACATTTATTTTTGCTGTTTATGGGGCAGCCTGCCAGAGACGTTATATTACTGTGACATCAATACAGCTATTCAGTGTTATGTAGCATAATATACTGGTGGTGAATGGTTCTCCTTTATGAAGAAATTCTGTAAGGCGAGTGAATGCTAAAACCATGAGCAGAACAAACGTGTCGGTCACTGGAGTCCTGTGAGTTTGGATCAATGCATATGGCTGCAAAATGCTGGTTTCTTTCGTGCAAAGGTACAATCTGAGTATGAATGTAATGGTTAATGCATTGTTATGCAGATATTTTAGCATGCTTTGATGATCATGAAAACAATAATGGGTGTTGTGTCTTCTACAGAAGGTACTTCACCTGACTCCGCCGTGTACTTGCCGACATTCTGGCTGCTCCCGCCGGGTGGGGGCAGCCAGGTCAGCACAGCAGGGAGCATGGCGTGGCATAAGTGGGGCATGGTAAGAACATGATGCGCAATTGGGAGCGGAGGGGGGGGGTGACTACACAATTGCATTATCATCGCCCCAGCTTGCTACACAATGCTGAGATTGCTGGCATTGTGAACAAGGGGGTGGGGTGATGATGACGCGATTCAGTGCAAATCATGTCATCCCACCCCTGCTTCCGGGGTATACAGGCGGGTGTTGGCCGACCGGGAGACTTGCCCACTTTTCCAGGTGGCTGGGAGTGCCACCCGATATTCTAGAGCCTCCCAGCCAATCTGGGAGAATAGGCAAGTATGCACCTCCTGAGTATTGCTAACAACCTCAGACCCCCATCACTCTCCTTTTCCAATGCCAAAATATATACGGTCATGTCTACTCTTTTTTGACTTCACTGTTTCGTTGTTTTGTATCAGTCTCATCTCTCAGTTCCTGCATTGTATCCTTATGTGCAGGATTAAGGATTCATACAGCAAATATGTCATAATGATTTGCATAACAATAACTGGTAGGTCTATAACCATGGCTGCTACAGGGCCAAGAGCACACTGCCCTGTGGTTCTTAGGCCCTAAAATGTCATTGATAACTGTTGTGTGTGGATCTTACAGGTTTTTACATATAGGGTCATGAGGGGTCTGATGCCATATAAAGGGGCACAAATGGGGTTTAATGCCATATAAAGTGGCATGAGAGTGCTCTGTCTAGCATAAAGATGCATAAGGGTACTCCGTTTGCATATAAAGGATGAAAGTGGCGTCGGATGACACAATGTGCACAAGTGAACTGGTAGTTTTGGCCATGCCTTCTTCACACACCACACTTGCCTACTTTTGAAAAGGCATTTCAGGGAGATTGTGAAAAAACACCTATGAGTGCGGTAGTAAAGTGGACTGTACTGCTACATCTGAGAGGGGTGTCATAAAGTTGACCAATGGAAACGAGCCCCAAAGCAGCATTTGTTACTCAGTAAAATCTACTTGTTAATGAAAACACACTGATATATCATTGCACCTTATAACCAATGCAGGGGAATGGCACTGATTATACCATTTGAATGTATACCATACAGTATTTGCCAACTTTTGAAAATTAGTTTCAGGGAGATTATATTTCTTAGTGCGCAATTGAGGGGACGTGTCATGCTCCACCCCAAAAGGCGTATCTAGCTCCACCTATGGGCATATCCATTTCCACTCAGGGGTGTGTCCTGTAGTGACAGGTGAAAACTGTAGTACTAAGAGCAGCAATGGGCCGGGTAGAAGGGTATGCAGGGGCAGTAGAATGCTGGTAGCTGAGCTACGTAGTATTGTAGTGTATTATTGTAACATGGGCACCAGCAGGGTGATAATTATAGGTGACCCCTGGCACTGGTGGGGATATAGTATACGGGGTGCAGGAGGAATCTGGCAGTTGACCTCAGTCCATTAGGATGTAATAAGCGTAACATGGGCACAAGCAGGATAATAATAACAGCTGCCAGCACTGCCTCCTGCTGGGTGAGGTGGCCCTGGCATGCGGGATGGGGGGAGGGCATGTAGGATGCTGGCTTTCAGTGTTATTGGGGTGTAACAGTGTGACATGGGCACCAACAGAGTGAGGTGACCCCTAGCATTGGGGGGAAGAGAGGCAGTCACACACATATACATACAGTCACACACTTCCACATACACACACATACTGTCACACACACTTGTACACAGTATCCCCCCTCCCTGTTACTACCTTTCGCCCTCCCTCATGCTGCTTGTATCCTGCTGCAGTGCACAGTGCCATGTAGCCCCGCCCCCTACCCCTGCACAGACTTCTCCCTCCCTCTTCCATTCACTGTTTAGTTTCTAAACTGTATAATCAAAGGCTGGAAGGCCCAATAGAGAGGGACCTGGAACACTTATCTCCTCTGCTCTGCCCCCTCCCCTCTCAATCCAGCTCTTATTGCTGCAATGATGCTCTCCTGTCCTCCTCCCCTTCCCTCCCCCGCCCGGTTATCTCTGCCTGCAGCGCAACTCCCATCACAGGTCATACCCTCCCTGAGCACTACTACGACTATTCATTTCTTACTTGTTTAGGCAGGGGGGCAGAAGGAGATGGAAGCTGCTGCTATAGCTGCTGTCTCCACTGAAGCAGGAGAGAACTGACCTCTCTTCCTGCACTGACAAGTCACACAGGACGCTCTGCTTGCTGGGGGCTATGTGGCCAACGTTACCCACAACCCTTCCATGCATGGCCAGACATACTGCTGCCAGGACCCGCCCCTGTCACATCCGGACCTGTGCATGCGCAGTCCGGATTTCAGACGGAGCTGTGAGGAATGCAGGGGATTCAATAGTTTTGCAGGGCAGCGGGAGGCTTATAAAAAACGGGAGCCTCCCGCATCTGACAAGCATGTAACAATACCTTGTTTGGTAATCGTACAACCTACCCTCACCTACGGTCCCCACAGCCACCACACCATCTGCAACAGCAGCTGTTCCACCGCCACAGCCAACCCTACCAGTCACTCTTTTAAAAACCACACTTGAGGGGCCACCATCTTCACTGACTGCTATGTTAAATATAAATTATATGCCTATTTAGTTACAGAAACAGACCTACTTCATCTTCATAATGGTCAGCTGTGTTTACAGTTCACAGTAAAGATGATAACAAAAATGAACCATTACAAAAAAACAACAATTCTGTGATAGAAAAAAAATACAAAATGATGTAGGCCTATTTGATTATAACATTAACATTTGACCATAACTAACACTACTGCTAAATGCTACATAGAAAACAAATATCTAATACATTTATTCCACAGGTATAAATAAAACATCTAAATGAAAATAAATAAATAACACTAGTGGTAATGCTCAAATAGCCACTGAATCCACTGGTAAAGACAAAAGATAAGGAAATATGCGTTGTTCAAATGGAATGTTACTATTTTAACAGCTGCTCCAAAATTGTAAGTGTATATTGCAAAATAAATGTAACAGTATCAACTCATATACCAATATATCTGTAAAAAAAGGCGGGCTGCACTTTTCCTCTGAAGAAACAACCAGTCTGTATAGGTTGAGAATCGCGTCAAGAAACATAGACCAACCGCTGTGTTCAGAATAAATGTTTCCATATGCAGATGTGTCCACATACATCTATCCTCCGTGCGCTACAAGTCGCACCACACATAACGCGGGAGCTCTGTGTGACTTGGTAGTGGCGAGCGTCTTTTGTGCGACTTTTTACCTTCAAATGAGTCTTATTCGCACAGCGATGCAAATAGATGACACATGCAGCTTCTGCTGATTAAAATGCCTATGTTCTGTGTGCGACTGCGGATGTATCCGCTTGCTAAACACTACATTACAGTGTTACAACCGCTGACACTGTACCGTAGCATTTTGCATGCAGATACACCCGCATTCGCTCAAAGAACATAGGCATGCTGCATATAATTTTAATCAGCAGAAGCTGCTTGTGCTATTGATTCACATCACAGTGGGAATAAGATGCATTTAAAAATAAGAAGTCGCACAAAAGACGCTCGGCACTAACGAGTCATGCCATGGCATGGCGCGACTAGAAGGACTGTTTAACGCGCAAGGAGGCTAGATGTATGAGGACCCATCTGTATCATATAAGCAGGTCCGCTAATTTGGATTTCCTCTCTCCTGGACTTGAGAACTGCGTCCTAAGAGATGTGAGACATCGATACGCAGCCACCGAAGGTGCGAGCTCCAACACTGGAGCTGGATTAGATCTGGTTGGGACTGTTCAGTAAAAGTGTTCCCCCTTTGAATCTTGCACCGTTTCTCAAGGGCTGCGAGACACTGACATAGAGGTGAGAGTTTCAACATACTAGTTGGATGAGAACTGACGAGTGACCCGGCAAGTGCTTCCATCGGGCATACAGACCCCATTCCAGGTGTATAATCAGACCCAGCTAGCGACTTCCACGGCTGCACGGGCCTCTCTGGATGAGCTGATTCGAACTCGGCAAGTAACGCCATGCACGGAGCTCTTTTTCAATTTTTATTTTTAATTTTTGGATTATTTATTTTGAAAAACTTGATATTTTATATAAGTAAAATACCAATGGACGGTTCCTCTATGGCAGTGATTCCCAACCTCGGTCCTCAAGGCACACTAACAGTTCTGGTTTTTAGTGTTATCCATGATTGTGCACAGATGGTTAAATCAAAATAGCTGAGGTACTAATTAAGTCATCTGTGCTCAAGTATGGCTATCCCTAAAACCTGGACTGTTAGTGTGCCTTGAGGACCGTGGTTGGGAACCCCTGCTCTATGGTGATATAAACACTGTGCTTGCAAATCATTAGCAGTGCATGTACCACAGATTTCCTTACTATTGGTTTAAGTCATATCAGCTGATTGCAAATCCAGTTTACATATTGGGATCCTGTGCGGTTACACTTGTTTGATACAGAGTGCAGCCCGCTGTCTTTTACAGATATATTGGTATATGAGTTGATACTGTTACATTTATTTTGCAATATAGATTCACAATTTTGGAGCAGCTGTTACAATTGTAACTTTCCATTTGCACAACGCATATTTGCTTATCTTTACCAGTGGATTCAGTGGCTTTTTGAGCACTACCAGTAGTGTTATTTATCTATTTTCATTTAAATGTTTTATTTATACCTGTGGAATAAACATATTTATAATTTTTCAATCTACTAGCGCTTTCTCCTTTTATTTGTTTTTCCTCAATTAAATCATAGGGTTGGCTTCCCTTGCTCAGAGATAGCAGCAATTAGATTGTCCAGGCTTTAGGGATCGTAGGCGCCTGCACCCATCCTTTCTAAATATCTAATAAAAAGCAGAAGAATATCACACTGATAACCAATAATATATAATTAAAAAAGGGAGAATTACTGCATACACATGTCCCATATGGTAATTGTTTTGCAAGGTATAAGCACTAGCTATTTTATATATATGATGAATGAAAGTCACTATATGTGATGACTAATTGTCACTAGATGAAATGTTTAAGGCAATGAATATACAGTAGTAATTAAGAAATGACGTGATTGAAAGTCACTATAAATCCAGCTTCAATCTCCAAAGATGAAAAAACAGTGAAACTTTTTGTCAATTTGTCTAGGTAGAGATAATATGTACAGGACAATGCTGAAGGCTGATCATGATCACGTCATTAGGGCAGACACCTGCAGATATCTTACTACAAACACTTAACGTTACAGCCGAAGTGCCCCAGCAGCCTGGTTGTAAGCAGCCTTCGTGCTATTAAGCTGCATATAAACAACAATTTTTTGAGCGATTATCGTTAAACGATATCGTTTAAAAAAATCGTTCACTTTCTGAGTCAAACGATGAACGATTATCGTTCATGCGCATTCACGATTGTAGTTTGTAGTTTAGTCAGACTTGTCAACTCAACGATTTTCAATAAGGGAATATGCAAAAATTGTTTGTAGTTCCAAAAAATCATTCATTACACTTTAAAAAATCTGACAGATAATCTAACAGAAAATCGTTCATAAAATCGTTGGTAACAAAATCGTTGTGTGTGTATGCAGCTTAAAGGTGCATACACACACAACGATTTTTTGAACGATTATCGTTAAACGATATCGTTTAACGATAATCGTTTGTCAAAATCGTTCACTTTCTGAGTCAAACGATGAACGATTATTGTTCATGCGCGTTCACGTTTGTAGTTTGTAGTTCAGTCAGACTTGTCAACTCAACGATTTTCATTAAGATAATATGCAAAAATCGTTTGTAGTTCATAAAAATCGTTCATTACATTTAAATGAACATAGTAAATGAACAACTTTAGTAAACGATTTTAGTTCATTTTTTCAAGGTAGAAAATCGTTTACTAAAATCGTTTATTAACTAAATCGTTGTGTGTGTATGCAGCTTATAACGATTGAGTTAATAAACGATTTTAGTAAACGATTTTCTACCTTGAAAAAATGAACTAAAATCGTTTACTAAAGTTGTTCATTTACTATGTTCATTTAAATGTAATGAACGATTTTTATGAACTACAAACGATTTTTCCATATTAACGTAATGAAAATCGTTGAGTTGACAAGTCTGACTAAACTACAAACGTGAACGCACATGAACAATAATCGTTCATCGTTTGACTCAGAAAGTGAACGATTTTTTCAAACGATTATCGTTAAACGATATCGTTTAACGATAATCATTCAAAAAATCGTTGTGTGTGTATGCACCTTAACAGTTCATTTCTGGAGTTCAAAATAAAGTTGGTATTGAAGAAATAAAATTAATCAAATGAGTAAGATCAGCTGAAAGTTTTCACTTCAATATACAGTACTCCTGCATCGGATACTCATAAATGTCCAGTCTCTGCTATCTCCCTCTGCATTGTCATTTATGGTTCCAGATTTACTGGCTCCTAGATTAGAAGGGAATTTGTCCTGGCCCAGGATAAAGCAATGTAGCTTTGTGTATAGACCCAAAACAAGCATATTGTGCAGTATAGATTGCTCAGATTGTTCATGGCTGTAAGTTGATCACAAACAGACAGCATTTACTTTTGTATTACTATCGCACTAACCGCCTATAATGTGGTCTGAAAGTGATCCAGCTCCTTGACCTGGACTATAAAACGGCCAGTACTCATCCAGTTTCATCATCTACATATATGGTCACATCAGATAGTGATCCAGACAATCAGTGCTGGCTGGATCAGCCTGTATACTATAATTCTAGGGTTGCAGATTTATTGAAAATTTGTCCTGGCCCAGGTTAATATTATTATTATCTTTTATCTGTAAGGCATCACAAATGGTCAGCAGTTTCATACATAGTAGTGAACACAGAAGAAACTACTGATCAGAAACAGACAGCTAGTGGCTTAAGTATCCAATCATCTTCCCACTGCAATAACTGGCTTTCAAGTGGTTCGGAAGTGATCCACATCCTTGACCTAGGCTCCAAAAGGGCCACATGAGAGAGTAATCCTGTCAATCAGTGCTGGCTGGCTCAGCCTGTGTGTTGCCAAGTTGGGAAAGATTAATGTTTTGAACATCTACTGGAAAAATGAAACAGATATTATCTGATACTACAGTATGCAAAAGTAATTGAAACACATGGAGTAGATGGCAATCCTATTGAACGTAATGCTTTATCCTTGCATATTCGCTAGCATAAGAGGAATACAGTATGGACTTTTATTTATGTATACAGTTGAGAAGAAATAGCCTATCATGAAATCAGAATTACATGCCCAACATCAGCTCAGCTTGTATCTCCAGGCTTCCTAAAAAAAGTAAATATAGAATTGCCTGTTTTACACAGTTTTGTAATAAAGAATATAGAAACTATATATTTTTCATCTATACGTCTTTTTATATATCAGTTTAGCCTCCAAGTAACAACATTTAAATGTCAATTTTATTTACCATAAAACATTTATAAAAAACATACATCTGTCCTCCGTGGGCTACAAGTCGCGTCACACATAACGCGTTAGGCCGTGTGATAGTAGCGTAGAGCGTCCTTTTATACAACTTTTTCCCTTCAAATGCATCTAATGGTGCATACACACGATCAGATTTTTCCTTCAGATATGAACGATAACGATTTAAAAATCGTTCAGTCGTTCATATCTGAAGGAAAATCGTTCATATCTGACATGCCTGAACGATGGACGATCAACGATGCGCGTTCCCGTTTGTCAGATAACGATATCTGACATCTGATGGGTTTGCAGTCAGACTTGGACGATTCCATTCATTTTAATGTAGTCAAAAATCGTTCAAATCGTTCAAAACTTTGGTAAAATCGTTCAAATCGTTCAGATCGTTTAATCGTTCAATCGCTCATCTGACAAATCTGACAAGTCTGACAAATCTGACCGTGTGTACGCTCCATTATCCGCACAGTGTGAATAGGTTGCACAAGCAGCTTGTTTTTTGCATCCCTGATCCTGATCCTCGGGCCCCTCTTACCTTTGGGGCCCGTTACGGGTGGGTAGCCTTATTGGACGTAATGTGCATACACACTAGATGATATTTTACACGATTCGCCAGATTTGTACGCATCGGAACAACAAATCGTGTAAAATATGTCAAAATCGTGAGTGTCCACTCATGATCACTATGCACGTAGGGTCGTACATCGCATCTTCAGATCTTGCCTACAGCAGGCAAGGTCTGGCAATCTCGTACACGATTTTGTGCAGATCGTTCGTGTGTTGACAATGATGATCTATCGTACGACCTATCGTCCATTCCGCGCAACTTGACTGACATATCCATGTACACACCCTGTCTCCATTTTGTGCAGCATTGTGCCTTGGAAGGAGACGGACGCGATTCCTCGAGCAGCTGGCACACCTGATCGCGATCTATTATATTTTAGTAAGTATAATGTAGTGCTCTTGAGCACCAATGTATCCACTGACCACCAATGTGTTTTAAGTGCCAACCCTGTCCACCAATGTCTATTATTAAATGCATGACCCACCAACTGCCCAACAATGTGTATAAATGCATGACCCACCAACTGCCCAACAATGTGTATAAATGCATGACCCACCCACTGACCACCAATGTGTATAAATGCATGACCCACCTACTGACCACCATTCTGTGCCCCCTCCCCTGTCCACCAATGTCTATTATTAAATGCATGACCCACCCACTGACCACCAATGTGTATAAATGCATGACCCACCCACTGACCACCATTCTGTGCATTCATATTATGAACATAATAAAATAATTATAAATAAAACGTGATTGAAAAATGCAAAAATATAAACTTCAACATTAAAACACAGTAACATTAAAACAGCATAACTTAAAACAACATTAAAAATAACACATGGCAAAATTAAGAATCCTAAAAAAAAAAACTGTATAAAAACAAAAATTGGTTTGAGAAATGTCCATTTAAGTTTTTTTGTTTTTTCCCATAGAAATGTCTTTGGATAAGGATCACAATTTTATTACTGGCTTCCTGAAGCTTTGGCAAACCAAGGAATGTCTCTGGAGAGTCACCTGTCGTGACTATGCCAACAAGTCTAAAAAACTATTGGCATTGGAGGAGTTGGTCCAATATAGCAGGCGATACTACAGCGACACAATAGTTAAAAGGGTGAGGAATAAAATCCAGAATCTCAGGACAGTTTTTGTTAAAGAGAGGAAGAAGGTGTAAAGTCGCGTACACACTTGCCAATATTTGGAACGATTGAACGACAACTAAATCGTTATCGTTCACACTATCGGCCAGTGTGTTTACGTGTGAAACGACCGGTGATGCGCGCTCTCACTGGTCGTTTACAATATCCCCAGTCAGCTGTACAAATAACCCAATCTGGCAATCTGGGGATATCGTGAGCGATGCCGCACTGCTGAATGCTGCATGGCCCCCTCCTCCCCCTCCCCGTCCGTCGCAGATCAGCATCGGCAAGTGTGTATACACTTGCCGATGCCGGCACCTCCGTCGGGCCCACCAATGACGATATCACTGGAGTCTCCCCTGATGATGTGTACAGGGCTGCCAAGAGAAATCCTGGGCCCCGGTACTGCTATTTTCCGGGGCCCCCTCTGTAGGGGGTGTGGCCACAGCAGGTTGGTAGATTTTCATGACGGCTTCAATCAAATAGACAGACCCGCTGGGTTATGTCATTTCAGAACATAACCCAGCGGGTCTATTTATTTGATTGAAGCCGTCACAAGTGCTACCTGCTAATCTCACTAAATCTAGCCCTCACGAAGTGAGAGGTAATCAGGAAGAGACCGGATGCAAGTATCTGATTGACAGCAAGGGAGTGCCGGCCATGTCCACGTTACATATACTGTGTGTGTGTATATATATATATATATATATATATAAATATATATATATATATATATTTATCCACACACACACACGCACATATATATATATATATATATATATATATATATATATGTAGGATGGTGGCACTTTAGATTAGAACTACTCATTGCAGCATTACAAGATATCAACATTCCAGCGCTCTATTGCACCTTTGTCAGGAACTGCATTACAAATTTAATCCAGAGTGCCGCCATCCTACTGTATTCATCTATTTCAGCAGCATGCTGCAAAAGTTTTTTTGAAAGCAGGTAGTGCTGGACCTTGCATATATATATATATATATATATATATATATAGATATATAGATATATATATATATATACATTTAATGATAAATATATATATCAGATTATATATATTTATAAATATGATATATATCCTATAATGTATACATATATATATATATATATAATAGATTATATATATTTATAAATAGATATATATATATATATATATATAGCTATAAGTCATGTCACTCACACAGGCAGGCTCGGCTCTTCCCTCGCTGTGTCACACTCCCTCATTCCACTACTGTACTGTTGTACAGTCCCTCCCAGTCCCCACCTGCCACCCGGAGGCTGGAGCCTGTTACAGTGGTGCCGTGTAAAGCGAACCTCGCGTGATGATTACGTCATCATCTCGCGAGACCATCATTAGCTCCGCAGCGGCTCAGCTCCTGCAAGTGAGTTTCACTGTCTGAAACAGTGAGTGTGTGGTCGGGACCCCAACCCCCGCCCCACCGCGCCGCCCACCCCCTTTACCTTCATCTCCCATCCGCAGCTTGTGGAGGATTATTGTAGAGTCTGAATAAAGAAAAAAAAGTTTGAATTTTAAAACTGGATCCTGTCATGCCCGGGCCCGGGTAATCAGTACCTGCTCCCTCCCCTCTCGGCGCCCCTGGATGTGTACCACACCACCTTGTGGTATTACAATTTGATCTACTTTCTTCTGGAGCAAGAACCTCAGCGAGGGTCGGTTGTTCTGATGGCTGAGCGAGAGGTACAAGAGTAGACAACCGAAGTTGCGATTGCGGCGTCCGAGGAAGGTTTGGTAAGTAGAGACACAGAGCCTGATTCAGATCAGCTCGCAAGCAGGTCGATGGCTCATAATTTTGGCCAAATTTATGTCAAAAACCTCGCATATTATGTATAATTATTAATGGTTGTATTGTGCATCTGGTCTCTCTTTTTTCCCTAAATGTCTCGTAGCAGGTGGAGAGTTTCTCTTGGTGTGTTGTTGTGTCCCTGTGATGTATATAATCCTAGTAAATGGGCAGCAGCATCATAAAGCACAAAAACTCAGCTATATATTTCTCCACTACAGTAACACTTTTTCTTGTTGCAAGAACATGACTAGTAACTGTATCGCAGCTTAGAAAGAGACCACACAAATGTTTACATTCTTAAATAAAAAAAACCTATACAGGAGGGCCCAACACATATGGCGGCTTAGGTTCCAGACACCCTAAAAAAACGCAGAATAAAAAACACTGACATTTTTTAAATCGGAAATGCATATAACATGCTTACACTTAGGGGTAAATTTACTAAAGTGAGAGTTTTTAGAAGTGGAGATGTTGCCCATAGTAACCAATCAGATTCTAGCTATTATCTTCTAGGTGCTAGTTAAGTGTTAAGTAGAATCTGAATGGTGCTATGGGCTTCTAAAAACTCTCACTTTAGTAAATGTACCACCTAGGGCCTTAATTTGAGTTGGAAGCAAAGCAAAAACAAGCATGTAACTTTGTAACTTGGCAAAACCAAGTGGGACTGCAGCTTTTAAAATGTGCAGAGAGATTTAGATTTGAGAGAACGTTTCTTAACTCAGATCTAAATTGCAGAGTAATAATAAGGCTGTCCAGCATTTGTGGGCTACATGCAAAAGCAGCCAGTATTTACCCTGCATGCAAACAAAATAATTGTTCCAAATACAGTACAAAGTTACTTGATTTTTTTTCCTGTGCTCGCAACTCAGAATCAGCCCCTTAAGTGTCAAATCTATTAGCCGAGAGTTGGCTTTCAGCGCGAGTAAGTGTGGCTATATACTGTGCCTCCGGACCGATTTTTGTCCGCAGTCCCATAGGACTGCATATATAAATCCACGGTTTTGGGGCAAGATTGGACTGTGAGGGGGGCGAGCTGCGGTTCCGTTGCTGGCGTTTCCTCGCAGTTACAACAGTAACTTGGCTCCCTCAAGCCTAATAGGATTTACCCCATAGTGTTTAAGGTAAGCAGCTTACGTCTCTCTTTTTCTCACCATAACGATAAGATGCCATTGAAATTTTGTACAGTAGTCTACTGTAATGACTTCTCTGAAGTCCTCTAACATCCTTCTACTGGGGCTAAAGCAGCCAGATGATCGGAACTGCACAGAAAATAATGAACCTAGTAGTGGATGCAGAAAAGCAGGGCCCTCCTGTATAATTAAATAGATTAAATGGAGAATGCTAAAAGAACGGTTGAAATAACTTCTGTTCAATCCATGTCAGTAAGTATCAGGCAGTACTGTTTAGAACATTAACAGAAAAGTCAGGACACTCTATTATAGAAACAGAGGTCAGAAAGCCTTTGGGGGGAAAGAAAAACACATATAAAGCTTTCCAAGAAATTATGTTGGTGACCAAATTCTTGGAAAAGGAAATAAGAGTTAAACTAGGAAACCCAAAGTTGTTTTAAAATGATATATTCAATGTCTACACATCTTCTATAGTGATAATATAAAGCAGCAGTATGAACGTGAGAATTGTCCAAGAGTTTATCTTATATCCAAGTTACTAATCTGTCCTCAGAAGATACACAAAGTCCAGTGATCCCAGTCAGCTTTTATGGTCAGATTTATATATAGACCACAGGTTCTCAAACTCGATCCTCGGGACCCCAAACAGTGCATGTTTTCCAGGTCTCCCCACAGAATCACAAGTGAAATAATTAGCTCCACCTGTGAATCTTTTATAATGTGTCAGAGAGTAATAAAAACACCTGTGCACCTGCTGGGTGACCTGGAAAACATGAACTGTGTGGGGTCTTGAGGACCGAGTTTTAGAAACACTGATATAGACTCAGCAGTATCTCCATAAAGAACCCCCCCCCCCCAAAAAAAAAAAAATAATAATAAAAAAAATAAAATATATATATATATTTATTATTACTATATTAATTTAACCAAATTGTGTATCACATACTTACCGACATTTGGGCATCTTGCGGGTGCAGTGCCGGGAGAGTAGGCAGGTATCATACTTATTCGACAAAGATGGTAGAGCAGTATATATATTTCTAAACTCCACACTTAACTGGCCAGTTTAGCCTTAAACATACCTCCAAACGGTCCCGATTTCAGTGGGGCAGTCCCACTTTTCACACACTGTCCTACAATGTCCCATGGGAAGTAGGGAGGTTAGGGCGACATTCTGTCATTGCTGCTCTAGTTGCAGAGAAGTGGTGAATGGATGTCGCGCGCATGCACGCTGCATCCATTTAGTATCGGGACGGGCTGGGGGCAGTCCAGCAACTGCCAGAGTGCTGAGCTCACCCCCAGCCTGACGAGGAATGGGGGTGCGGCACACGGTTATGACTCTAAAACATCTCCCATCAGGGGGTGCGGCCTAGTGGACAAGAGGCCACACCACTTTATGGCATTCAGCACGCCCAGAGTCCTGAATTCAAACTTATGAATGTTGGGAGGTATTCCTTAAATAAGATCTGAGCATTTGTTATGTTATACCTGCAGTTAGTGGTCATATGATAAACTTACTAGGGCACATAGATAGCTTTAACTGTAAGAAAAGCGAAAGATAAAAAAAGTAAATAGAATAAACTATGGAGTCAAATGTAATAAATGACTGGAAATCTGCAATTTAAGTGATTATAAAATGAAAGCCGTTGTTATGTCAACGACAATCATAATACTTAGGGATGCGCTTTGCTCATTATAAAACAACTCAGGAACATAAAATAAGAAAATGAAAAACATGCAGGGAGATTTATCAAACCTTCTAATGAGGATACGTGAAGATATTACCCATGACAACCAATCAGAATATTATAGAATGTACTAGATAAATGATAATAAATAAGCTAGAAGCTGATTGGTAGCTATGGGAAACACCCTCACTTGTCTTCTTTAAACGTTTTGATAAATCTCCAATGTAAATACAGACATTGTTCTATTATTTCTTGCTTAGATAGGTCATTTCTAACAACAAGCAATCTTACTTTGACGTAAAGCGTTTTCTCTTGGCAGACAACAAATTCATTTTCCATGTTGCTTTACTAGCAATGGTAAAATGTAATCCAGCTATTGGCAGCTCCCAGGGAGTCCACCCTTTGGCTACAGGATTGTACACTGGCTTCTATAAGATGAAATGCTGCATAATGCATTAGAGCTGTGACTGTGTGGCTGTGTTATATATCTGCAGGGTCTGTCACTATATAATAGCCACGTGTAGAAGGTACAATCTCTACCGCGGGTTTCATGCTTGCTAAAAAGGTGTTTTAGTGCATTGCCATCTGTATTCCCAGAGTGCACTGTGAAATATGTCTGCTGCTGACTTGAAACGTAACAGAAGCTCATTGCTAGAAAAACTTATCTAATCCCTTTGGAGACATTCTGACAAACAGCAAAATTGGATTTGAAAAAGGATGAGAATTAGATGACAACTTCTGATTTTTCCAGAGCAAATTTATCTATATATCTAGCTTGTCTCACTTATTCATTATACAAAACTGCTATATCAAAGTGCAAGGGGAGCAGGGGGAAACATGTAGCACTGGATTCATACTGAGAATATTATATTTCAATGTATAAACTTCTGAAGTCAAAACTGCAGCGCTACACATCAAGACTGTAAGTGAAACTTCTCATTAAATTTAACTTGTTTGATTTTGCAGTCAACATTCCCAAAAGCAAGAAATATATACTTTGAGTTCCAATTCCATGCGCACAGTTAAGGCTGTATGTGCCACCTTGGGACAGGCATTAAAATCGTCTCATATAAACCTCTTTAAGATAAGGTCTCCACATGGGGATGTAGTCAAAATGTAGACAGTCAAAATGTTGGCATCAAATGTTGACAATCAAAAGGTCGACATGGTCATAAGGTTGACATTTAAATGTAGAGTGAAAATGTTGACATTTAAAAAAAATAGATGTTGACAGGGTCAAAGTGTTGACACTCAAAATGTCGACAGTCAAAATGTAGACACGAGTAAAATGTTGACAGTCATAATAAAAAAAGATTGATTCCATTGTAACTGTCAACATATTAGTGTCAATCTTAATGATGATTTGTCTATATTTTAAACCTCTCTATATATTAATTGTCTAAAATATGTCCATGTTTAAATTACGGATGTGCGCCGGACTATTTGTCGTACGGATTTGGATTTTTTTTTACAAAAATTGCCAAAAAAAGCTAAAATCAAATAATTTGGGCTTTTTTTGTTTTGTTACCAGAGTATTATTAACCTCAATAACATTAATTCTAGTCATTTACAGTAAATTTAGACCACCTCACAGCTTACAATATAGTTTTCACCATTATTGGCCAAAGGCTGCAGTGAGCTGGCTGGTTACTAAGCGACAGAACAGCGGCACAGACACCGCAGTTTAAAGCACATCTATGAAACATTGCTACACAGCAGTGGCAGAATGAAAGGTAGTGCAAGATGGAATTGTCCATGGGCCCTCCAACCCACCCAGTGGAGTACGGCCAGTAGAGTCACAGTATTTGTATACACAGTGGGCTGCGACCCAAGGAGTCAAAGTGCTTGTATACACAGAGGGCTAAGGCCCAAGGAGTCACAGTGCTTGTATACACAGAGGGCTAAGGCCCAAGGAGTCACAGTGCACTGCATAGGGGGGACCATTGCATGGGGCACTGCATTTGGGGGATCACTACTTGAGGCCTGTATAAAGTGGACCACTACTGGAGGCACTGTATAAGGGGCACTACTGGGGGCCTCCATAAGGGGACCACTACTGGGGACACTGTATAAGGGGCACTACTGGGGGCCTGTATAAGGGGGATCACTTTTGGGGGCACTGTATAAGGGGAACTGATGGGGAGCTGTATAAGGGGGACCACTACTGGGGGTTACCGTATAAGGGGCACTACTTACTTAGTTACTTACTGCATAAGAGGGACCCCTACTGAGGACATTGCATACTGAGGGCACTGAATTAAGGTGCATATGGATTGGAAAGGAATGTTCAGAGTGACGAGAAAGGGGTGGGTGTCATGTTGACATGCCCCATTTTAAGTGGCCACGCCCATTTTTTGCCACACGAGCGCTCACATGGGGGGGGCTCCATGCAATGTCGTGTGATTGGCTGTGCTGCACGTCCAATCACACAATATCGCATGCGAGGCTGTACATATTAATGAAGGACGGAACAGTGATCATTCCATTGCTCCAGGGGTGTATCTATAATAGGTGCAGGGTGTGCGGGACACACGTGTCCCCCGGTCCAGAGGTGCCCCGCACCGCACACCCTGCACCTATATTATTTAAAACTCACCTGTCCGTGGTCCCGCTTCGGGCATCAGCACTGCACAGAACACCGGAAAAATGTTCCGTCTATTGTTCCGGTGTTCTGCGCAGTAGACTCTGGGCACACTCTAGTGCCCAGAGTCTACTGCTACTGCGGTGGCCGGCCAGCACTTCAGTCGGCTGTCGGCCGTCGGGGAATGCACACGGGCCCCCTCCTCTCTTAAGACGCCCCTGCGTTGCTCATTATATCTTTAAGTGTGTGCCAGCAATTTCTTTTGGAGCGGGGAGAAGGGAAATCGTCCCCTCCATCGGCACGACTGCCGATCATACAAGTGTGTAGCCGGCCTAAGTTTGCCTAGGATATAAATTACCTAGCATAAATAAAATAATAATAATAAATAATAATAATGCTATTAAGTATGTGGGGACTGCAGTAGAGAAACTATGATGTAAAATAACATATATAAATATATGCTACAAGGCTGCAATGTCAATGAATCCTGAAAAATGGATTCTTCATACACAGGGGGTAATTCAATTAGCCGTGGTAGGCTGATTTTTCACGAAAAATGTCTTATCATGCGAATTTGCACTTACTGCGCTATCATATTAGCCGTGACTTTAAAACAGCGACCAGATAGTGGATTACGAACAACCAAAATCAGATCGCAACAAATGGCTTGCGCACACGCACTACGAATTATAGGCATGCGCAGATGGGTGAAAATCGCTCAGAGCGAGCGATCGCGCCTTAGCGAGTGGGTCTGAATCAGGTTATTTTAGAGATATGCATAAAACAGCTATTTGACACAATTTAAGAACCTCAAATACCGCATTATCACAGCTAATGATGATAGACAGACAGCCAGAAACTTGCAGTTAGGAAACCACTCATTCTTCGTTAAAGATGGAAAAAAATATATTACAAGCAAAGAAAAAAAACAGTGATAATTGTTAAAAAAAAAATATACAAAGTTAAGTTGACACTGGCCATCATGAGACTACTTGTGGTTTAACTAAATAAACAATTAATGTGCCATTGAGCACCACTGAAATTCTGCTAGTCACACAGTGAAACCATTATTCTAACAGATTTTAGTCTGGAAAACATTAAGATTTCTTAGTTCTTTAATCAGTCAACGAAAGCTCTTCTTTTTTTTTTTTTTATGCTAAGCCACCATTATCTCAAGGGAAATTGTGCAAGAGTAACCATGACGTCCATAGGTGTGGGGTGTAACCAGTGCTACATTGTCATGGAAATGCAGAAGCACTACTAGTTTATATTATTTACTGGCAAATGTGGAAAGTAAGACTGTATTTGCTGCCAAAATCTGCGGAACTGTATACTGGCAGAAGGGAATGTACACTGTAATTGCAGACAAGCTACCGCATTAACGGAGAACTATTTTTGTGTGAAATTAAATATAATTGAACAATATGTATTGGAAACAAATTTCAGCGTGTAGATTATATTTGCTGATTTGCTAGTGACCTTTAGTATGGTAAAGGTCACTATTGCTATAGCTGGTTGCCTGCTGTCACTAGGGAGAAAGACAAGGGAGTGTGTTGCTGTATATTGTGCCAGGACAATTTGTGCCTCCTCTTCAGTTACTCTCCAAAAGCCAAGCTTCCAGAGTGACAGGACCAACACGCAGTGCTGCAAACATAATAGTGTCCTAACTTTTCCACCCTTTATCACACCAGTCTGGATGTGACCTGTCTGAGACAGACTCCAGACAGTAACCACTCCTTTCAATGAAAAATACATCATCCACTATACTATGCGAGATATTCTTATATGTGCAGTTTGTTTTGTAGATATCCTTTATAGAAAACCAGGCAGCCTATAAGCATGTATGTAAGTGCACCACCATGACAATTGTGAATGGTAGTTGTAGATCATACATGATAAACTGCAGCCAGTTACTGTGTGTGTAAAGCTGTGACAAACAATTACAGAAACACAACATGTGACACAACCACAGTGATTTACAGTTCTTCTATGTTCTCATTTATTATCCCTAATTATCTATGACAGTCTTACATTGCTTATTATTACAATTAGGGATCCCAGTTTTAAAAAGAAAAAACTATGTGACATGATATTTACCATGTATAGGTCATAAAAGCCTCCCTGATGGGCAAACGATCAGCAGACGACTATTACTTACAGATATTGTGTTGCGCCAGTCCTGTTACAAGAGGAGAGTCCCCACCAAATTACTAGCTGAGGGAAGGAGAGTGATTAACACTAACAATTTAAAGAGGAAATTGACTTCAAATCTGTTGATGACATCCAATGGTTTTCTTTTTTAACCTTAATATTACCATTAAAAAATGTCCATAAATCAAGATCATCTGTCAACAGGACACCATATTTATTTACCACAGTAGATGTACTAGAATGTACTTCATTCCCCTCCACACCAATTACCTGAGAAGTGCAAGTACAACCACCTCTCTCTATCTTAGTGTACCCAGAGTTAGCACTCACATGCTAATGATTAGTTTACTTAGAAATATCCACACAATTAAGAAAGAGAACAGCGACCTGCAGTATTGTATAAGATAAGTAGAAGGGACTCTACACCATGGGAGTATCTATAATGGGTGTACACGGGCCCTTGGGTTTGCCCATGTGCAGTAGAGAAATCACTGGGAACATGGAGTGTCATACTTGCCTACATTTAAAGAAGCATTTCAGGGAGATTGTGAAAGCACCTCCTATGAGCCCGGCGGTACAGTGGGCGTGTACTGCTACATCTGAGAGGCGTGTCATAAAGGTGATTCACATCCAAATGTAAACGAGCCCCAAAGCAATTAGTAAAATCTACTTGTTGATGAAAACACACTGATACTTTTCAGAAAATGCATGTAGCCATAGGGATCATTGTGCCCTATAGCCAATGCTCTTCTAAATTGCTACTATTTCAGGGAGTCTCCCTGACAATCAGGGAGAGTTGGCAAGGGTGTGGAGTGGGCACCATGTTCCTGAAAACCTGTGCATGCATGAAGAGTCTACTCAGCAATTGCGCCAGCGATAATGGGAGGGGCCAACACGGAAACTGCACATTGGCCCTCTCCTTCCTTAAACCTCTTCTGCTCTACACTCATCAAGAGCATTTACACTGAGGTGCAGTCTTCGGGATGCTGAATGCTCCCATTCACTTGCTTTCACCCCAAGTGAAATAAGGGTGGTCCATGGAGTGTCCTCCATTGTGACACTCACTGATAGCAAGTGAAATGCTGGTGATCACAGCATGTCAAACCAGCCTTAGGGAGTTCAGGACTGACTTATTGTAGGGACTCTATGTTAATCCAATGTGAAAATACATCTTGCGAGATACATAAAAAAATATATTGTCTCCTGTTACAAACCATTTTAGGATTGGCTAAGCTGGCTACAATGTCCCTCAATGACCTTAGCGCTGTGCATAGGATAACATGCAAATCTAAACCATTAGATAAGATAATGCTGACACTGTTTTGATTCCCGGGACAGTGCAATGAGAAGATAAGAGGGCAGGTTTTCCAAGGCGTAGATTAAAAGACATATCACTTACAGCACCATATATATAACAAATGTAATGATTCTGGACACATTGCTTGTAAATGCCTGTACTGCCCTTATTGGATCAGTAAAACATTGGAAGTGTATTCAGCTCAAAACTGATTAAATTCATAAATCTACCATCTCCTAAACTAGGGAAACCAAGGTAATCCCAATTTTTAGGATACTTGAAGTCAATCGACCAATTATTTATTTAACCAGACAAACAACACTGAACAAGATCCTTTACAAGGTGGGCCTGCATTACATAAATCAACTAACAAATAAACATACTACTATATATGCAGACAAAAAGTAAAGACAAAAGTGCAAAAAACAACATGTGCAAAGCTTCCAACATAGCAAACTTATGAATCAGGGACAGGGTCGTTCGTGCCTACAGAATGCTGGGGGTCATAGCCACATCCACACCAGGTGTGCTCAACACATTTGAAGCACTAGGCCATCTTAACCATATATAAAAATATATAATTTTATTGGTGCACACAATGGTGGTACCCGCAAATACTTCACAGCTTCAAGCAAAAGGTTTACGAGTGTGCCAATCACAGGATGATAGGACAGTTCCCTTACTGTATATCGGGACAGGTGGGAGATATATATGTAGACTTGATACAATGCAACCCTCTCTCTAATAACAGTAACTTCCTCAGCTCGATATCACTAAGTGCGAATTTGTCATTGCACCTAAATGTATGGCTAGCAGGGCAGGGGTGGGTTTCTCTGGAACCGTGAGCAAACCAAACAACACAACATCACAATTCTGGCAGATTCGTAAGGAGGGGGCCTGATCTATAAAATAAAAAGACTAACCCAACTGGGTATAGTCCCTACTCTGTATCCTCTAATATGCAGTAGAGAGTAGGCACGGTTGGTTTAGTTGACTTGGCAGTTCCACTGTCACACTAATGAACCCTACTCTGATAGAGAACTTTCCGACAGATGCAAATGCAACGTATTCCAGTAAGCAAGAACAATGCGTAATGTTTAAATCCGCCAGGCAATTCGTAACAGTGTTTCTGTTTTAAAAGTATTATCCTAGAAACAATGAACACATTAAGGCTTCTATTCTAATATTGTGATTCATCATTACCAATTACTGGCCACCGTGTAAGGAAGATTATTATTATTTTTTTTTTAAGCTAAAAAACAGAATTTTTTTAACAATTTTACATTTAAGCCCACCCAGAAAGGAAGAAAGGTCTAGGAAAGCCACAGAGGTGTAACCCCTAGAGAGGACCCTCTGTACACTACCTCCACAAGCACACTAATAAGTACTTCATTATGCTACAAAGCTCAGTAGGGGAGCTGCACAGCAAGCCACCGCACAGTTACAGACCTAAGACCTAACATAGTAAGGTTTGTAAATATGAGAAACAACCAAATCAACAGTATAAAGTTACTACTTATAATAATAATATAATCAACTACATTACTATATTCCATTATGGATGATTAAAGTCACTTAAATGTTATTTATATTATGTAGGACAGATTTTGAGACTACAAAGCAGAGGTTGCCCTTCAAGATTATGCTGAATCTTGTAGTCCCACAGCAGCTGATGACATACAGATTGCTTAACTGTAAACTAAAATAAGGTTGGTTAATTGGGAAAGTGTAATCATTGCAGAAATGTAAAAAAACTTAGAGCACTATAAAACTAAGTATTACATTCATGCATATTGAAAACATTTAGGGCCAACCCAATGGATCCAGAATGTCGGTGTATGTAAATGTGGTCACTAAAGAGGAAAAAATCCACAATTCTGTACATATGCAAAGTTACAAATATCATAAGATGCGTGCACAAGTAGCATATGTGCCAGGTTATCATTAGGTATACGGAAAAATACACCATGGACAAATAAGAATTTATTTTTTTCTAAAATATGGCAACAAAATGATAACATGCCATAGGCAATTAAAAAAAAACAGTTATGGTATAAGCGTCAGCAGTAAATCTGCAACCAGCCAATTGTAAACAGTTACCTAGTGTTGGAGAAAGTCATCATCGGGGTGGATTGTGACTGTAATCCACGCCTTTAGGCACCCTTAAATGAGGCTATCTGGATGGAAGATCTACAGTGTTTAGATAGACAGTTCAAAGGGTCAACATGTAAATGGCCGACGTGGTCAAATGGTCGACACACAAAACAACCTTTTGTGTGTCGACCATTTGACCACGTCGGCCATTTACATGTTTTCAAGTTTTCTCATGATGGTTAGAATTAGGATTAGGCACCTACAGCAGGGTTAGGGTGTGGAAGGGGATGTAGCAAACTGTTTGCAGCCCTATAATAAAAACAGAATATACACAAAACTCCATAAAATACTTAAAAAGTAATAGTTATTCCAGAATCCATTATCAGGTTATGCCATATTTCCCTACTCCCCCAGAAGGTGCTGGATCCCCAGAAGAATAGATGGCTCTGCCGCATTTTGCCCACTTCCTAGCGAAGTGGGCACTACAGGCAGGATAATGACGCAAACTACGGGTATACGGGGAGGGGGTGGGGCTAATATGACATGTTAAAAAATGTCATATTGGCCCCGTCCCTCTTGATCGACCCACAATTCACGTTATTCCCTGCGAGGGGACAAAGCCTATTGACAAGTAGCGCCGTGCCTCGCCCCACCTCCAGTCTACTGCATCTCTCCGCTGGGCTTCTCCCGCAGGAGAGAGAGCAAAAGCATGTAAGTATGGGTTATATTAGTTACTTAACTTGGGAACCATTGGCTTTGCTGTGTCTAAGTAATAAAATAACATTAAAAAGCCTCATAATACTGTACATTTTATGCATTTACTCACATTCCCTTAAACCCTTGATCTCAGCAATTTGTTTTACTTGCAAAATATGTATTTGCTATTAGGCTCCAGTAAAACAGATAACATGAATGCAGCTTGTTTTGGCAACTACTGTACACTCTTAGTCATTGTGCTTTATATTGCAAAATAAAATAGCAAACACTATTATATCCAAAATTGGGACAAAATCTAATTTGTACCGCTATGCATTAACATCATTAAATAAGCTTAGGGTTAATGGGAATTGTTCGCTGCAATTTTATTTCTTTCATCGCTTGGAAACTAAGCTGTATGCCCATGTGAATAAGCATGAGATAATGCCTAGACGGAGGAAAAATAAAAGTTTTACCAAAGAGTGCACTACAAACAATTTTCCAGAATGAGTAATACCGTGGATTTAATGTGAACAAACCAAGGGCTGTTTGCTTGTATTCCTTCTACTGTTCTTGCAATGGCTTAAAGACTCCACCTTGTGAAGCCGGTAATTATATAAGCATCTTAGGGAGAAAACACAAATTGCCCCACTCTCAATATCTTATGAGCGTTTTAATTATACGTTGACATTTTTTATTTGCCTTGTAAAACATTTGGGTTTACATGTTTTGACAGTAAGCATCAAGCCATAGGAGTATTTTCACGTTCAGTAACATTTGGGTCTATGACGCAGTTTGTGTGAGTTGGGGAAGGGAGAATAATTAATTGAGTTCAACAGATTAGTCAGAGATTTGCAGCAAATTTATATGTACATAAAATCCAGAGGAGGGAGGTCTGGTCTGAGGGCTAGTATTAGAAGTTGAGGATGATAAAAACAATAACATTCAAACAGGTATAAGTCTTGCGGAATTCATATGTTTTGAGCCAGCTTTTGAATAGCACCTTATTAACAGAACATGACCATACTTAGCTACTTTTGAAAAAGCATTTCAGGGAGATTGTGAAAGCAGCACCTATGAGCGCACGTTAAAGTGTATGTGTATTGCTACATCTGAGAGGCAAGTATGACTATGACAAGGAGGAAAAGCAGAGCTAACAACTTGCAATAATCCTGCATGCATGTCATAATTATACTTCTGCCTATTTACTATCGTGCAGAGTTATGGGAAAGTATTTTGTGAGCGAAACCCAGTAAATAGCCAAGGAGATGTATAGGTATCATACATGCAGTGACATACTTGCCAACTCTCCCTCATTGTCAGGGAGACTCCCTGAAATAGTAGCAATCTCCCTGTCTCCCTGAAGAGTCTAGCAATCTCCCTCATTTCATCCTTACCCCCATTATGAAGCTGTTACATTAAAAAACAGAGATATATACATTCAAATGGGATCATTAGTGTCATTTCCTTGCATTGGTTATTATAAGGCACAATGATCCCTATGAATTTCTGAAAAGTATTAGTGTGTTTTCATCAACAAACAGATCTTACTAACTGCTTTTGGGCTGGTTACATTTGGATGTAAGTCAGGTTTAGGACACGCCTCTCAGATTTATCAGTACACGCCCACTGTAACACGCGCTCATAGGTGCTGCTTTCACAATCTCCCTGAAATGCTTTTTCAACAGTAGGCAAGTATGTGCAGTGATGGTGCATTCTATACCTGCAGCCTCCATTCAGTGCCAGCCTCTCTGTACTAGTCTGTACATTACCAAACCATGAAAGCCAAGTTTCTAATTTGATGGCAAAATAACCTTACACACATCTCTCAACAGAGGTGTACAGATTTGTCCTCATATACTTAGCCTCAATACGACATGCAGTGCAAGATGCCTGACATGAGTGAGCCGCATAGTTGCCGACATTCTGGCTGCCCCCTCCTGGTCGGCATAGTGGGGGGCTTGACCGGGCGATTGCGTCATCATGGCCCAGCTACACAATGAGGGGATTACCGACACTGTGAAGCCGGGGGCGGGGCCATGATGACGCGACTCGGCCAGTATACTGGGTATGCATTGTGCTTTCTTTGAAAATGGAAATCTGGACAAAAATGACTTTCCTTGCCGAGACTCAGGAAATACAACTGCCAATAATATACACACACACAAACTAACAACAACAAATAGTGATTTCTATGGAAGTGATCACTTATGTCTGCTGGTACTTTATATTCTAAACTGTATTTACTGTAAAATTAACCTCAGACACAAAGAGATGGGAATCTTTGCAAAGATGAATATGTACTTTATTCAGAGTTATGCAGAGACAGTAATTCATAACCATGTTTGAATATCCAATGGGGGAAATTAAACTGATATAACCAGCTTTCTTATTACAAGTGTTAGTGCCAACACTTACTCCAAACAAATGAGCGTTATTTTCTGCATCCTCATGTTCTCCTTCCTAAAATAACGCATATGGTTTAAAAACAAGGTGGAAATATATAATGCTGCCATTTAATCAAATGATACCACTGAGGGACAGAGTAAATTATTTAAACTGCATCATTCATCTTGAAAGCACGGAAATGTGATAGTCATTCTGCATGACATGTAAATGTGACTGTGTGTCTTTCCATGCTGAAATACTGTAGAGCCCATTAAATGTGTCTCCTGAAGCAGAATTGGGAAGTGATTTACATGAGACCAGTGCTGTGAACTGCCTTGAACAGAGAATGGACACTCATGCTTCATGTAAAGTCCAATATTTCACTGTGTATTTATATAGGATAAAAATATTACTTTTAAGAACCTACATATATCAATATTACATTTCCATAACTTTCCATGGGAAAAGCAAAGATTAACTGTGATCTCTGATTTCCCTTCTATAGTGTACCATATATATGTAGGGGAGCGAGCATTACAAATGTGTACTGAAGAAAACAGCAGCATCGGTAAGTTGCAATGGATTTGTATCATAGAATTGCATTACACTGTTGTGTATAAACAACACACAAGTCTTTGTTATGTAAATGAAATGTTTCCCTTCAAAACTTAACTAATATACATTAATGGTGAGTAGCAGGTACAAAGGTAGCTAAAGTCTGTATAAGCCTAATGCTATATAAGGGGCTAGTCTTGGAGCTGATGAGTGATTTCATAGCTATTTAAGTTAAAATAGTTCATTAATTGACAGTTTTAATGGGGCCAGTTAGCCTGTCATAGCACGGCAGGGGAGGGTCTTAGGAATTTATAGCTGGAAGGGTCAGAGTCGCTTCCTCTTTTTTGCTTCAGGATTCCCCGTTCATCCTTCCCTGTTTTGTGTATCTTTGTCTGTCATATTGTGATTGGCGTTTTATTCATTTTACTCTGGGGCACCTTCCCTTTCGCAGGTAGATCTGTGTCTACCCAAAGGAGGAACCTGCGCTTCTTCATTAAGGTTGGCGCCAGTAATGCTAGGTTAATGAAGCCTTCGCAGTTCAGTTTGCGTTAGAGGCATACAATAAGGTCAGTGAAGTATATCTTGGCAAGCAGAGCCGTAACTAGACTTTTTGTTGCCCTGTGCCAGAAAGAGCATTGGCGCCCACCTCATTTTTCAAAGGGACATAATGCACCCAGAAAAGGGCCATGGCTTCATGGGGAAGGGCCAGGGAAGAGATAGGGGAGGCCAGGAGATGCTGGGGATGAAATAAGAGGAAGCTACAAGCAAGAGTGATAATAAACAGAAATTTGACAGGTCCAAACAGCACCCCCTGACCTGTGGTTCCCTGTGCGATGACACCGGGCGCACTACCCTAGTTACGGCCCTGTTGGCAAGAGCTGATGTTTTCTTAAGCCGCCTTTTATTAATTACATGTCAAATTCAATAATAGTTATGATCTTGTTTAATTCCAACAACTGTATCTGGTGTCATTATTTGTAGTTATTGGTTTTTTTTAGTTATTATATCAGATTAACTAAGCCTGAGGTTCTCAGAGTATAGACAACTTAAGTTGTCTCTGTGCACATGCCACTTCATATACAGTATGTTACTGAACATCCCAAAAAATCCAAAAACAGAGTCTCAGACAGAGAAACGGCCTCTACGCAAGCACCACTCAGACACATACTCTGTGCGGCGGCCAGAGCCTTGGAAAGGAGGGTGACTAGGCGAAGCCAAGCCCCTCTCCTCTAGGCCGCCGTAACAACTGTACCTACACTTACAATTGTTTTGTCAGTGGTCTCAGGGATTTTGTAGTGTTGTGATAGGATCAGGCAGTAGCCTGAATAAAATGTCTGTGTGGAGTACTTAAATTAGCACCATAGTTTGCATAGTTTATAATTTGTAGCTTAGAATTGTAACTCCTATAGAAGATAACCATGTGCCCTGGGTAAGACGTGTAAGCTCTCACATCACGTTTGCTTTTGAAACTGATGATACAACAAACCACAATCTCTACTAATTGTGCTCTATTTTTTGCAAGTATGCATAGGAGATAATACCCCAACATCATATATGATTGAAAAATTCCACTCATAAACCCGTTTAGAGGCATTAGCAACACAAACATTAGGGGTGCTCAAGCCTCTTATGCAATCATGGAAATTGCAAAGCAAAACAAAAAGCGTTTTTGGGGGGAAATAAATAAAAATGACCTCTTTCTCCTAGTTGCAGTCTGGACTGGCAGTACCAGGGAGAAAACGGAATCGGTATGATTTACCGCCGGACCCATGCCCGGCGGTCGGAATCCCAACAGCGGCATCCCGGCAGAGGAGGAAATCCTGATCGTCCCCAGGTAAGTATTCTCTAACCTATTTCTACCCCCTAGCCCTAACTCTCCCTTAGGGGTGCCTAACCTTCCCCCCAGTGCCTAACCCTAATCCCCCCTTTCCTGCCGCCTAAACCCAAGTCCCCTGGGGGGTGCCTAACGCTAACCCCCCTTCCACTAGCCTAAACTTAACCTCCCGCCTGGGGTGCCTAACCTATGTCCCCCCCGGGAACCCTAAACCTAACCCCCCCCCCCCCGCGCGGCTATCCGCGCTCGGCGTCCCTTTGATCGGGATGCCAGGCGTCGGGCTCCCGGCGTATGTCTAATGACAGGTGTCGGCATATCGACGCCTGTCTTTAGAACCTTGCCGGGATATGACAGTCGGGAAGCCGGCTGTCGGGATTAGGTCTGTCGGCTTCCCGACTGCATACCGGAGAAAACACCTCCCCCTGGGACTGCCGGTCCAGCTGTGATTAGCAGGGAGTGTTTCCAATGGGAAGCCAGCACTAGGCAGTCACTGCAGGTGGCAGATTTTATTATAAATAAATAAAAGTACAAACCCATCTATTCAGCCAATACTGCTGTATTCTGTAACTTATTTTACACATATGATTATAAAAGAAACAATGCAACCCATTAGTAAAAATAAGAATATAAGAAATCGCCTCAAGGTTATAGAAGGTCAGATGCTTTTCTGCAGGTGAGCAAACGTATTCACAAAATTAGTCACATCTAATATCCTGAGAGTTAAAGTTTCCATCCCAGAATGATTTTACAATAATTCATGTGAAATCGATACTCTCCTAATATAAGTGATTATATAATTAGACACCAAATATAGATTTTAAGGATATTTTACATATATTCATGTTATTTATTATACATATTTTTAACCAACAAGTTAGTAAACTATATAAACCCCTCAAAAACTGGTACAATTATCAATTCAGATAACATTATTAGTTGTGTTCAACTCACAAACACCCTAAGCTAGAGTAATACCCCTGCACATCGCAAAAGTAACCCGGGATATTGCTGAGTCGACCTGGGTCAAGGTGCAGTGTGAACGGGCAAACAGAAAAATTGCCGGGTCCAGCAACTTGGCATTTCAACCCTGCAATCGACCAGAGTTGAACTCGGGAACAAGCCAGGTTGATGTGCAGTGTGAACAGGCCCTGCCCTGGTTATCCAACCCGGGACTCAGCAAACAACGTTGATTGGATATTCTTGGGTCTCACTTGATGATGTCAGCAGCCAGACACACAGGCAGCACACAGGCAGACAACAGCAGAGATAGCATTCCGGCAGTCTGAAGGCGGTTAATACCACTACGGTTACTACAGTGATGGCTAATAGGAGTGATCTGTACACTATGCTGCCCGAAGCTGCATTATGCTCTCACTGGTTGAATAAAATAGCAGTAGAGCACAAACTCAAGGCTACACAGTGGTAATCCATCAGCCATGATTCCTGCAATGCTGTGCGCAGTCCCCATCCATCCCTTGTGTTCCCTCATCTTTGTGAGCCTGAAAAAGTACATTTTTAATGACATCCATTGGGTTTAATATGGCTGACCCGGGTTCAGTGTGAACAAGGCCAACCCTGGAATAACCCTAGTCGAAGGTGCAGTGTGAAAGGGGTCTGACCTGGGTCGCAGCCAGGTTGGACCTGTGTTCAAAATACCAGGTCAGAGCCAGGTATGCGATGTGAAAGGGGTATAACTGGAGTTGGCACATCACACATACACAATTTACATTAACTTTATTTGGTCCAATTCACTGCCCCATTTTAACATGGCCTAGTATTTTTTTCCTCTTGTAAATGCTTGCAAACCGTTCCTGACTTTTGGGGGAGAGAAAATACAATACTGAAAATACATACAAAACATAGCTGGGACACCAGAAAGAGAACAACTCCATTTAAAAATGTACCATAATATGGGTTACAAAGTAAAACATCTCATTAAGTGATACAGTTACTGTATGTTAAGAGAAAAGCAATGTATTATTTTTAAATAACTGATATTTAGTAGATCGTCATCCACAGTTTAAGTAATGTTGATGTACAGATATAACAGATTATTGCTAATAATGCCACTCTTTGTTCAAATAGCTTTAAGTAGCAGTTATTTAACTCCAAGTAAAACAAATGGTGCAGTACTTCTACCACACGGAGGCGATTTAATTGCTAACAGTCCACAGATGGGATCCATTTTATTGCTTGCATGCAGCCATTGATTAGGAAAAAGTAAATGACCCAATGAGCAATGCAATTGCTTGGATGTACAGCAACCTACAATTGAATAAAATAATTGTAATTCTAGTATCATTGACGAGTATAATTAAAAGTTTTGGGGGTTTACCAGAATGTAAGAGTGTGCTTGCAGTTTTACACAGCAAAAGTTATGAAATATTACAATTTAAAAAAAAGCAATAATCAAATAGGATGGAACCCTATCTGATCAGTGTACGAGGCAAAGCTTCATCTGGTGACAAGTACAAAAAGCAGCATGTATGCCGATAATAGCTATACAAAATAGCACTGGTTTTAATAACTAAAGGGTCTATTCAGCAAAAATATGTGCTAACTAAGGATCAATATGGGGATGTAGTCATAATGTCGATATCACAATGACAACAGTTATGAGTAATGCCAATTATGTGGAACAATATACAAACATTCAATCTGTATCCTAATTCTGTTACATACATCTAAGAAACATCTCACACACAAGACACTGCAAATTTAAATTCATGCACTTATTACAGTATCTCCATACTAATTATTACAAATGGTCTTCCCTTAAACATACTTTCACCCCTACAATCTAGTCTTCATCCTAGAACACACAATATAGAGCATATATACTATGCAATCTTATGAACGATGGCACAATATATCATTTTGGAGCATTGTATCCAATTAATCTTTTCTCCTATACAAACTAAGCAATCATAGTGGCAGTTCAAGTGATGTCTTCAGAGGAAAGATTGGACCAATATATTTTGTGGTCTTCCGGTTGAGTGTACACTACACAATGTGCACCACATAGGTCACAAAATCTTTTCATTGACCGTGCAGCACTGGCAACCAGAAGATGCACGGGAGCATACAACTGAGCGTACACTCTGGGCCTGATTCAGAGCTGGACGCTCTGACCTGAGCGCTCGCTCTGAATCAGGGCCCTCCTACATGAAAATGGAGCGGCCTCCTGGACGCTCGCATAGCTGTGGGTGACCACCCACAGCTTATGCGAGCGTCCACGATGATGGTCGCGATGGTCAAGACCATCGCGACCATCGGGCTTGCGATGGAGACCCTGCGGTAGGGTCTCGCTGCCGCAAGCCCTGGAGTGATTTTGGCTCTATCAGAGCCCCCTTTGGTGCGAGACCCGGAGCGACGGAAACCCCGTCGCTAGCTGGGTCTCGCGCATGCGCACGACGGAGCTCCCTCCGTTGTGCGCATGCACAGTGCGGTAACATCGACCCGCTTGCGAGTGGGCCTGAATGACCCCCTCTGTGCGATCTGCCCGATATGTCCTTCCAATTTGCCTCAAAATGTCATATCATGCCAATATCGCTCTAGTGTGTAAACGGCCTTAAGATGCCCATCCACTAGCAGACATGATGACTGCACCATTACGACATTGTAATTGTGCAGTCGTTTGTCAGTCTGTGATGACCTGCAATGAAAGAGCAGTCGTTCAGTGTAGGCACATCAATCATCTGCAAACATGCTGAACCTGACGTTATCGTCAGGTTGTCCAACATATTTGCCCGATGATGGATGTCTAAATGACCAGCGGGAGCGCGCATCGCTGGTCGTTTTAGAAATTTTTGCTAACAATTTATGAACGATTTAGTTATCGTTCAATCGCTCAATTAAATCGTCTAGTGGATGGACAACTTTACTCTACTGCTTCTTCACTCTGAAAGTCTCGACATTTGTTACAATGTATCTAAGCACCACACTTAGGGTGTGTGTGTCTGTCAGTGTGTGCTCAAGAATGACCGAATGAAGTTTACAATGAACCTTGTTTAAGGGAAGATACCTTGTTGAATAGTAAAATGTTGAAAGCAGCCGCAATACGATAGTAGGCAATGTATATTACATAAAGTAAATATTTATTGTGCAATATAAAAAATGCAATTAATGATTATACAGTCCATTTTAAAAATCACTCATACAATGAAAACTTTGTATATCATATTAATATTAAGAAAAGCAGAATTAATATTCATAGTATTTATACATATTAATGGTAACTATCTCTATATATACTTGCCTACTTTCAGGGAGATTGTGAAAGCAACACCTATGAGCACGGCGGTAAAGTGGACGACTACCGCTGCATTTGAGAGGAGTGCCATAAAATTTACTTCATCCAAATGTAAACAAGCCCCAAAGCAGTTAGTAAAGGTGCCTACACACAGTTCGATATTTTAAACGATTTTGCCGGTTTCAACCGATTGGAACAACGAATAGTTTAAAAACTGCCATCTGTAAGCACGATAATGATGCGCGCTCCCGCTGGTAGTTGGTCGGGGATCTTTTGAACATGCAGAAAGATCATGACCTGTCTTTAATGATTTGCCACACATTGTTCAGTGTGTACGCACGGCAAACGATTTCATGGACAAACGATTTGTCGTCAGTTTTCCTGGACACTCCCTTCCACCATTTTGTGCCAGCCGATGGAGAGACCGAGAGAATGCAGCAGAGATGCATTGTGAGGTTTACAGCTGCCAAACGACATATATCATTAACGATTTGCAGTTGTTAACGAACCATCTATATCGTTTGATCATTAATATTATTAGGTACCTTGCGCACTGTATAGTGGTAAGGGTTGTGGGGTGTGCCGCAGATAAAAAGAGGTTGCCTTTCCTCTTATAAATGCAAATAGAAAGAAGAGAACTACTGCGCTCACCCCTAATAAGCAATTTATATTGGTGCGTATGTAAACAACCTACCTTTTTTATATATCTACAAATAGGTTACTTTGTATTGGTATATGACATTAAACTTCTATGCAATGATGACATATATCAGAGATAAATCAGAGAAACTGTTATATCTTAAGGCAGTGGTCTCCAACATTAATAGAGGTGTGAGCTACTTTAGAAAAATGAAACCTCCTGAAGAGCTACTAAAATTGTAGAAAAAAAAAATCTGCCTACTAACCGAACAATTGAAGGTAATTTAATAAAGAAAAAATGTTTCATAAAAAAGAAAACTGCATTTAATTATTACAGTGATTTTGTTGTAGTTTGTAAATAAACTTTAAGCACAGGCTCATTTCACTGTTAATTACCGTCTGCAAGGAGGTACGTGCTGTAGAGGAGCAAAAGATATTAGCAAGGCTGCTGTGTGATTTTCCGTCAGGGCTGGGAGGGAGTCTCTCGCTCGGCCGTAGCGTAGATGCCGTGGGTGGAACTACGGGGAAGCACGTTAGGAGATTGGTGTAGAGGCTATGGCAATCACCTGATGTGCTTCCCTGTGCCTCCACCCATGGCGTCGATGCCACGGGGGAGCACACATCAGAGGTCACTTCCTCCTAGTTGACTCAACAGTACTGCAGCTAGTTGAGCTACCAAAATTAAGATCACGAGCTACAGGTTGGAGACCACTGTCTTAAGGTCTTTACTATGTTGTCACAAATAAAACACAATTGCAATGAAAAGTCACAATAGCTAGCAGTGTGCTAAACTTATATCACCGATATCATAATTGCATGATGTCAGCACCATAAGAATTCCAAAGATATCAACGGAGTAACAGTGCTGGATGGGCAGGAGGTTTAACTGATGGGTTTTCCCACTCGCTGCTGTGATGTGGTTGCCAGTGGCATATTGGTGTGCTGTGTGGGACACTGCTTTTAGGAATTTTCTAAACTTGTTTGAATAGGTGATTTTTCCCTGAATAAAACAAGTTTAGCAATTTCCTGATCCACCCTTTTGTGGATCGGGAATAGCTAACCTCCATAAGCTATTCTATCTAATTACCGCCCATTTACAGAGTTCTAACAAAATATATATCTGTTCTCTTTCTATATTCACACAACCTTCCGTCCCCAGACCAACACTGCTGTGTGACTGGAGCCCACCAAGAACCTTTTACCCTAACAATAAGGCTGGAGCAACACACATTATGTATGACATTGTGGTAGTACCCCATCTAAACATAGCTACTCATCACTCATACCGAGCATGCTACCAATTGCACAGATAACACTTTGACCAATGCAGTAATTAATCTCATGTCTTCAACTGCACAGACAAACAGTGCTTAATAAAACAGGCAAGAAAAGTAAAAGCACTGGTCACTTTCCTTTACATTGCTGAGATTTTAATTTATTTGCATGAACTAATTAAAGTATGCACCAGGAAACCTATATATATACATTACTAATTACAGATTAGAGAGAAATGTGGAAAATTAAAATAAAATAAATGTAACATTCACAAGTGGGATAAGTGTTTATTTTGTTGTAATTAAATCAAAGAGAAATCAAAACCCTTAATCTGGAAAAATATGCCTCAATTTATGAATGAAGATTGTAAATAAACAATCAGTAGTAAAATCTCAGATGATTTCTATGTTTTCATTAATATTTTATTTGTTTGATTATTGTGCAATCTAAAACAAATTTAGCATCATGTTCAATTCTTAAAAATACTCAAATCAACATTTATTTATGTCATGTTACAGGTCATATATTTTTAAATAAAAGGAAATAATTATGTGCATTAGGATGTTATTGCCCAATCAATGTTAGGTGCTGTGGACACTGACCTAATGGGAAACAATGTACCTCTGTCACTTCATTGAATTGTTTATTTTATTTAACTTTTTGTCCCTTGTACAAATTCTCCCAGTGTGTTCCCTAGTTCACATACTGCTTCAACATAATCACTGGTGCTCCTTTATACTGTTTGTTTATGGCCCCAGCATTATGCCATACTTCCTTTAAAATCCCCCAAGCTGCCAATTTAGCAGGCTGACCGACCTTTCACTGGGGTGGTCCTGACTGACGTTAAGTGGCCACATCTGCAAGAATTAAACAATAAGATGTAGTACTTGTTACCTTTACAAAATGAAGTTACACTACGCAACTTAATGCAAATCTTTTGTAAGTGCTAAACAATACTGCTCTTGAATATGATCAAAGACTAAATAACCTGACCTCAGGCATTAACAGCCAGGTTTGGTGTGCATACCTGAAGTTCATCAAATGTATGGAAAAGTGCTATAATGAGAAGACTGACAATGTAAGATACAAACCAAAGTGCAGGATCATGGTTTAAGCTACTGGTGGGCAATAAGTGGCCCCCCAGATGTTTTAAAACTACACGTCCCAGCATGCCCTGCCACAGTTTTGCTATTTGGCCATGCTAAAAATGTTGCAATGCATGCTGGGATTTGTAGTGCAACAGCAGCTGGAGGGCTGCTTATTGCCCACCCCTGGTTTAAGCTAACATAACGGCAGCACAGACGGTGTAATGGTTAGCATTACTGCCTCACAGCACTGAGGTTGTGGGTTCGTATCCCACTATGGCCCTATCTGTGTAGAGTTTGTATATTCTCCCTGTGCTTGGCGTGGGTTTCCCCTGAGTACTCTGGTTTCCTCCCACACTCCAAAAATATACTGGTAGGTTAATTGGCTCCCAACAAGAAAAGTAACCCTAGTGTGTATGTAAGCATGTGGAAAGGACTATAGACTGTAAGCTCCACTGGGACACGGACTGATGTAAATGACCATATATCCTCTGTAAAGCGCTGCGGAATTTGTGTGCGCTATATAAATAACTGGTGATAATAATAAGAAGAATGTAATATTCTAAGCAGAGCAGGACATTTAAATTATGTGTAATACACTCTGCAATATTGCTATGGGATAAATAGATTAGGTTACTTGGGCACCATTTATATCAAGTTGTGGTTAAGCATCTACTTGCACATGGTGACCTCATTCCTGAGCCCAGAAACTAACAGAGAACTTATTTTTGTCAGTGGCACATGCCTACATACTACAGGTTAATGCTAGTAGGACAATTGGTAAATAGGAAAAAACTAATCCTGGCACCACATAAATACATATACAACAACCCAAATGATATAACATAGCTCCCAACCCTCCAAATTTCAGCAGGACAGTGCTGCTTTTCAGGCACTGTCCCACTGTCCCAAATGTGGGGCGCAGTGTCCCGTGAGCAGGGGGGATGTTGGGGGGGGGGCACTCTATGACCACTGCTCTGCAAAGTAGAGCAGCTGTAAATGGATGACTTGCGCACCTGCACCTCTGCTGGGAGAGACTGGGGGCTCCTTGAGTATTGGCTAAGCCCTCCTCCGGCATGATGGGCAGTCACACCCACAAAATGTACGCAACAGGAGGTGTGGCCTCACGTGTCATGAAGCCACGCCCCTTTTTCAGCATGCACGCCAAAGTCCCAAACCCATGCTCCCCAATGTTGGGAGGTAAGAATATAGGAATACTTATCCAGATAACTAGAACTGGAGGTTGGTTTAAACTTGCAATTTTTCCCCTTCTTGTAGGAAGTACAGTAGGTTCCGTGATACTGTACATGAACCAAAATTGAAATAAAAACATGGTACAGAATGTATATATGCATTTATGTGGCACCAAGATCAGTTTTTCCCCATTGTTCTAATACTCTGAGATGTGATGACAGCTCTTGGGTCCATTGGTCAATGCAGCCTATTGGCGCACATCAGAGTATGATGACATGATGTGCCTGGGGGTGGGCATGATATGGCTAGAAGGCATAATCTCTGTATTGAGTGGTGTCACAATTATGCTCTCTGCATTGTGTGGCTGAGCAAGAAACAAGAAAAGATCTGAAGAAAATACAGTACGTCACATAATAGCATAGAGTTCTATGAAGGAAAAAAATTTCCATATTATGCAAGGTCACTGTATTATTTAGCCATGATATGATCTTTTTTTATAACTAAATAATACATCGATTGACCTTGCACAATATGTCAAGCTTTTTGTATTTATTCCACATACCACCTTGGGCAGAGTCCATAGCTCTCCATCCCATGTACACACCTATGTTCTTCATTGCTGCTCTGGAAAATTAACAGGTGCTATTGACATTTTTTCCCACACACAATTTGAAATAGCTTTTCATGCACTCGGCACATGCAGCACTTTTTGTTTTTCATATCTCTCCCACGTTTTTCTTTTTTTTACATTCATGGCCTTATAAACACATGAAAACCTGTCATGATCACTTTTAGGGATTTCATATAGTACACCCCATCTTACAGGACTGCACACAGGGGTTAGCATGTGAAAAACAGAATGCGCTGCTTTAAAAAAATAACACAGGGGCGATGCACAGTTAAATGCATGTATCTTATATGTTTTTTTATTGTGCATGCTCTGTAGCCACGCGTACACATCAGACTCCTACACACCTTAGACCCACCTCCACCGGCTGCAGGTTCACATCTGTGCATGGACATGTGGGATACCATTAGTAAGGGCCTGCTGTCGGATTTTCAGGAGCTGCAGATCTGTATGTACAGGTAGATGTCCCTGTTTTCAGAGGGATCTCTTGCACCAAAAATAGGGCTTGCTCAATTGTGCACAGATAATGGGGATGTAGTCAGGATACAATGGAAACAAACATCTTGCCATAGAACAATGTATGCACATAAAATGTCTAAATAGGATAAACATACTACTTGTCTGGGTATACGCAGTAAAAAGTATATATCTACTTTTTCAGATGACTATTCAAAAGATACAGCCACATATCTAATGAGGAACAAAGATGCAGTATTGAAGAAATTACAGGAATATGTACAAGTAGTTTCAGCGAAATCCACTAAAGGTTGTGAAGTGGTTATATAGGTGCATTTATAGGACATAAGATAAAGAACTAATAAGGAAAAGAAAGCAGCGCTTCAATGAAAAATGTTAATAAATTTAATAGTTAGATATTTAATAATAAAACCAAAAACTTGTAAAAACATCAATAATTCCGAAAAATAATTCCTAGGAAACAAAAAATGAAAAAAGATGAAACCACAAAAATTCAATAACAGACATACATGTCAAAAAAATATATATAATAAATATTATATAGGCTCTTGAGAATAGAAAAACAGCCTTGAATGGCACAATAAGAGAGTGCACTAAGCAGAGTTCAGTGGTTGGTAAAAATGGCAATAAATTAGTGGAATATTACCAACTCGCAGTGTTCTTCAGTGTAGATATAAAGTCTGTGGGTCTAATGACTGGCAATGACGCATACACCGGAGTGAATTCAGTACTTGTATCCTGCATGGATTTCTGAGTCTCTTGAGCCAATTGTGAATGGCGTAGTTCCCAACAGATGAGGGTGGCTATTGTGGGGCCAGGTCTTGCAATAAGGTTCTCTGGCAAATTGATGCTCTTTTAGATCCCAGGCAGATGAAGGAAACTTCCAAACAAAACCCAATAGTAGTTTCCACAAAGAGTGGTGCCACTTGCAACAATGAATGCTCCGCAGTGCAGAAAAATAAATGAATGCAGGTGCCAATTCAGGGTGTCACACCAACGCGTTTCCCTGCCGGATTGGCAGCTTTGTCAAGGATAAGATAAAGAACATCATTTCCGTCCCTCCCTGCGGTGTCACATGGTGTGGGGAGGGACGTGCGCGGCAAAGCCCAAAAGTGGGTGTGGCCTTGCACCCCGAACCCCCGTGCTTCTTACCCTGGGGGGGGGTGCAGGAAGTGACTGCATTGTGTGCATTACTGGCTCCCTCACAGTGCTGCTTTAATACTTTGGTACAGCACTCGGCTCCGGTCACTGAGGGGGAGTCTGCACCTTGGTTGGAAGAGGATGTCCATGCACAACAACCAAACCTGAACTACGAGCAGGGAGACAGCTTCCTGTGGACAGATATCACAAGCTACTGAAGAAAATGGATTTAGTAGACTAAGGGGTCCATCGTATTCCAGGCGATGTTCTCACGAATACAAGTCATCATGACAGCAGCCGCGCTTGACGGCAGCCTGAATTTGCTTAACAGTGCTTGCAGCCCCATAGGGCTCAGAGCAAAATTAAGTGAATTTGGGCCCGGAGTGGGCTGCGAAGGGTGACGGTCCACTACCAGTGTTTTAACACTGTTGCAATGGCAACTCGCACCCTTCACATGGAATAGGAGTGACCCCTTAGCCTCAACTGTTGAGAAGGGGTGTTGGTGTATGGCAACAGCTATAGGCTGTTACTTGGGGGACTACACTGGAGGGACAATAGTTGCAGCCCTCACCCCTCTTGTGACGCCACTGAGAACATCTAAAGACAAAATGGCAAAAAAACATCAAAAGCCTGATCCATATACACCAGAGGACAATGAAAGGAAGAACAGAACCCTGACTTAAATCGGTCCCATGTTAAGAGGTTTGGGTTAGCTAAAAAATAGTGGGGTGAAGCAGCAATGACAGTTACTTGCATATCAGAACTTTCTCCCATATAGTGGATATAGGGCCTGATTCAGACCCACTCGTGAGCGGCTGTCCACTCGCAAGTGGGTCGATGGTGTGCACTGCGCATGCGCTCGATGGAGGGAGCTCCGTCGTGCGCATGCGCGAGACGCGACGAGCGAAGGACTTTCCTTCGCTCATTGTGTCTGATCAAAGGGGGCGTGCTGTCGATGTTGATTGACAGCACGCCCCCTTTGGTGGGCGTGCCTGCGAGACGGAGGCGTTCCCAAGGAAACGCCTACCGTCAGAAGCCGGCCCCACTGACATCGCTAGTGATGTCAGTGGGAGTGATTTTGGCTCTGATAGAGCCAAAATCACTCCTGGCCTTGCGGTTGAGTTTCTCAACCACAGGCTTCGGCTCGCACTGGCGATGGTCGCGATGGTCAAGACCATCGCGACCATCATCCTGCACGCTCGTATAGGCTGTGGGTGGTGACCCACAGCTATACGAGCGTCCAGGAGGACGCTCCATAGTTAAGGAGGTGGGCCCTGATTCAGAGCGAGCGCTCTGGTCAGAGCGTCCGGCTCTGAATCAGGGCCATAATGCCAATTGGCATGGGGACAAACCTAGCTTAAAACACATCAGATTTTTTTTGGTGCAAATAAACTGTTTATATTCCTAAAGAAACATGTTACAAGCTACAAAACTGAACAGTGGAATAAGAGTTTCAAAGTATATAGATTCCTAGACCCCAGGACAGATAAGGGGACTTCTCATACAAAGCAAATGCAATTGGTATACATGAACTTACATCCTGGGAATATGTATCTCATCTTTCAAAAAGGGAAGCGACAGATGGACAAGTGTTGGAAGAGGATGTCAATGCACAACAACCAAACCTAAACTTCGAGCAGGGAGACAGCTACCTGTGGACAGATGTCACAAGCTACTGAAGAAAATGGATTTAATAGACTAAGTGGTCCATCCTATTCCATGCGATGTTCTCGCGAATACAAGTAATCACGACAGCAGCCATGCTTGATGGCAGCCTGGATTGGCTTAAAAGTGCTCGCAGCCCAATATGTCTCTGAGCAAAATTAAGCAAATTTGGGCTCGGAGCAGGATGAGAAGGGTGCTGGTCCGTTGCCGGCATTTTAACCCACGCTGCAATGGCAATTCGCACCCTTCACATGGAATAAGAGTGACCCCTTAGCCTCAGCTGTGGAGAAGGGGTGTTGGTGTATGGCAACAGCTATAGGCTGTTACTTGGGGGACTACACTTGAGGGACAATAGATTTTTGTTTGGTTATAATAGTGTATACTAGAATCTTGTTTGTTCATCTTAGATGTTATGTTATGTCAATTTTAACTGCACCAGTTATAGTAAAGTTTTATCTCGCAGTCTTCCTTTGCGTGTTGATGGATGAACAAAGAAGCATATCCTGCAACAAATCTTCCCACACATGTAGTAATACACAGGAGGCAATTCAATTCAGAGCTATGCTGAATAGCCCCGGGATGGAGCTCCCAGAGCTATTCAATTCACCGCACTGTTCAATTCTCCATGCCTGCCGGGAATTGGCTGTCATCGCCGCACTAAGCCAGAAATCAGCCACGCGGCCAGCAATTTAGTCGGATTTCTCCTCACACCCTTAGGGGGGTGCGAGAAGAAATCCTTATAGTCACGCTGAATTAAAATCGCCCTCATAGTATGTAATTAAAAGATTAATACTTGGACAATCACAAATAACTCCTATTTAGAGATAATTGGAAGATACAGTATTACTGAAAACTATGGCATTGCAAATAAAAATTGCTTCAATTTTGGACACCATAAACCAGGGGTAGCCAACCTCGGTCCTCAAGAGCTACTAACAGTTCACATTTTCCAGATCACCTAGCTGGTGCACAGGTGTATTCATTACTCACTAACACATTTGAAAAGATCCACAGGTGGAGCTAATTATTTCAATTGTGATTCTGTGAGGAGACATGGAAAATATGCACTGTTGGTAGCTCACGAGGACCAGGGTTGGCTACCCCTGCCCTAAGCCAAGAATATAATCAATCTATGTTATCCGCTTTTAAAATCATGCATCCTTTTACAATGATTTATAAATTGTACTCAGTGCTCTAAAGAAACAAAAACGGACACATTTTCTTCAAGATAATTGTTAAAATTTGAGTTTTGTGTATCGTCTCTCAAAAGACTGGTGTTCTTTATTATGCTGAAAAGTGAAATAAAGCCTACTCCATCTGTACACAGTACACTTTGTGCTTCTCATTGCTGTGTAATGTCTGACTGCAGTGAAACAGGCCATTCGGCAAAGTTATGTTGTTCCAGTGACAATCTTAAAATGTCCATACGCTGACCGATAATCGTTCACATCAGCAGATGAAATTACCCTTTTGAACAATTATCTTTCAATGTTTAGACATGAATGATGATCATTCACGGCATGAAAAGCTGAAACGGCCAGGATAGTTTGAACTGATTATAAAACATGTGCGTGGTCATCCTGAGCATTGTGCAGCGGATTTCATGTAATGAAGTTCAGATCATGCCCATACACCATGCAGTGTATGAAGACATGGTGATTATAGGACCATGACTCCGCGCCTTGTCAGATCATTTGCACAATTGTGCAGCCTATTGCTCACTTTAGAGTTTCAGCAAAATAGCAATTCATACTGTATTTATTAAGTCACAGTTTGCAGCACTTCTAGTTTATAATTAGAGCTGGGACACCAACGTTTCTTTTATTTTGCTGTGGTGGTTTGTATGGGGTAGGACTGGAAACACTGCATAATTTCACGACCAAATGCAAAATGCGGCAACTATTTCACAGAACGGTTTTGAAAAATTTGTTCATCTCTAGTCTGAAACTGCTAAGCACTGGTGTATTAAAGAGCAACTGAAATATTTTTCTGTTTTGTTCATTATGCGTAGTAATACAGCTTGGACTGCAAACACCTATAGATAACGTCACGCGCTAAGGAATGTATGACTTTCACTGCACGTAATTTTACAGCACAATGCAATCTACTGTTTCCCCAGCAATATGCATGTTTAAACTAAACACATTGATGTGCAATTCTCAATACATCTCAGGGACTTTGTGTTCAGTTTTACATATTTTTCCCAGTTACATTAGTATAAGAGCCAGGACTGGTATGACTTCAATTAAATATACATCAGTCTCCTATTCTCAAATGCGAAATACGTCCAATTTTTGGTCTTAAGGAAAAGAGAGGCAATTCTATGCATGTGTATGCACTGTAATGTTCTATTATCACACATCTACTTTAATTAATAACCACAGAAGACTAACAAATGGGTTTTTTCCTTAGCAGCTGTGCCAGTTACCATAACAATATCCTGGATAAACCTATGTGAGATTTTAAAGAGCAAAGATACAAAAAATGTGCACATCCAAGAGGAACACTCTACGGGGTCAATCCTATGAGGTACGAATAGCGAGTAGCGAGTTTGTTTCTTGAAACTCGCACACTTCGCAGCGAATCGCGCTCACGAGAATTCTCCAATCCAATTAAAAATCCCTATTCGCAGTACTCGCAGCGGAGGGGTGCGAATTGACTGCCAAATGAGATTTGCGAGAAATGCATGAAAATGTGGGGAGACCATCCTGGACCCTCCCCCAAAATGGATAATTTTGTTAGCAGGACCGAATAGAAGGCTGTTTGCGGGCTTTAGGAGGGTAATGTAGGTTTTTAAATGGTGTCAAATGGCTGATTTGTGTTTTTTTTTGTAAATTCAAGAAAATGATAAAAAACAAACTTTTTTCATTTAATTCGAATTAAATGAAAAATGCAAAAAAAAAATAGGAAAAAGGGTGATTTTGGGGTACTTTGAAATTTTTTTTAAAAACAATTATTTTTCAACTAAAATATTATTGTAATTAAATTTGGGGTGCCTAAATTAATGAAAAAGTTGATTTTGGGGTAATTTGAGGACATTTTTTTTTTACCCCCAAAAAATGACATGTAATTATTGGACTAATTAAGCTAATTGAAAACTTCTAAATGCCTAATTAGTCATTGGGGGGTGTCCAAGGGGTTCAGCGCAGTATCCCGACATGTTAACCTTAAAATAATGATTTTCCTTTCCATCTCTCACCCTCAGGGAAGTGCGAGTGGAAACTTGCAAATTCAGTCTGACTGAGTCGGTGTGAGTTGCTAAATGGAATGCAAAATGAATTTGTTATGCGAGTTCAAAGTGAAAATAGCAACTTGCACCTACTAGGATTGACCCCTATGTTTGAGACTACAGCATAGCCACAAAGTATATTTTTCTGGAGAGAATTCTCACTTGTGAGTGCTCATTGCAACAATTCTATTCAAGCTTCAGTTAGATTCCTTGCTGCACTCCAAAGACATAACAATAGTGTATAGTGTGTCCATGTGGTAGGGAATATAGAAAGTAAGCACCAATGGGGTAGGAACTGATGTAAGTAAATAAATATTCTCGTGCTGCATAATATGTTAGCGCTTTGTAAATAGCTGTTAATTACAAATAATAATAAATGTCCTGATTGTAGGGAACTGTGCTGCCAACACAGGACTTTCCCCCCGACTACAGGGATTAATGTAAGGAATGTTCCACTTTTGGCATACACATCTGACTCTGGCACCTCCAGCAATGTAGCTGGAATACAAGTTTGGGGTGGCATTCACCTAGTGGATCTATTATTCCCTATTGTGGGGTGGTCACTCCTCCTTCTGAGATGCATTTATGCTTCAGATTAACAAAGTTAAACCGTTGGGAGCTATATGGCTATGTTCTTAAAGCAGAAATACTACACTGCACTAGTTAGTTTGGCACCAGTGAGGCCTCTTATTGTGTTCAGAAGGAGACTTCACACATAAATTAATACTGGTCATTATGTTTACCAACATGCTGATAATGAACCTATTGATTTATATATCTTCATGATCTAACACTGGATTGTTTTGGAATCGCACAAATTACTATATATTAGGCTTCAACATTGCAGCAGGGGATCGGTATGAAATACCGCCGGACGACGGAAGACCGGCAGCAGTGAAGATTCTGACAGATAAAAAGGTAAATATAACTAACCTTATTCTCTCCCCTAACCCTAAACCCTCCTTTAGGGGTGCCTAACCCTAACCTCCCTCCCTAGTGCCTGCCCCCCCCTTAAGTGCCTAAACCTAACCCCCCTGTCCCCGCAGCCTAAACCTAAGTCTCCCAGGGGTGCCTAACCCTAACCTCCCCCCAGGGGTGCCTAACACTAACCCCCCTTCCCCTAGCCTAATCCTCCTGGGGGGGGGTGCCTAACCCTAAATCCCCCCCAGGAGCCCCTAACCTAATCAACCCCACCTGCGGCTGTCCGCGCCCGGCTTACATTCGTTCGGTATGCCGGGCTTCGGGCTTCAGGCGTAGGGATGATAGGCATCGGGATTTCGATGCCTATCATTAGACCCCAGTCGGGAAGTCGGCAGTTCAACCATCGGCTTCCTGACTGCATCCCTTGCAGGGTATGTGGCCCATACGAGTAACTGTCAAGAAACTATAAAATAAATATCAAAGACGGAGCAGTTAACAGTGATGTTAAGGGGAAGAGTTAATTAGACATGAGGTTCCACATGCAGGTTTTCAGGGTAGGACAGTTTTGCTTGTTTTCACTTGCAATCCATAGAGATGTGAGCAAAAACCAAGCAAGATTTTCCTATTGTAGAGATCGGCTTTATGCGTAGCCAAACATCATGCAAGGCTTTGGCTAATCTGCCCCATGACATCTAAATTATTCAGACAAAACAAAGTCAGTCTGTGAGGAATCACCCTGAGGACGGGAAGGCTTGGTAAGTGTGACAGTGGTGGGAAACTCACATTTCTATGGGAAAGAAATCAAAACATATATACCATTATAATAATGTATTGGAATTCTGTTTACTCATCTGATTTGATTGAGTTTAATTTATTTACAAAGACTACTGCATGGTTTTGGGTTAAGGCAAAAATAACCGAGTAAAGTGAATGTTATTTTGAACTTTAAAAACACTGCACTATAATATGTATATTATATGTAAGTGATCGGATATGGCATGGACAGTCAACAAAAAAGGAGATTACACACACATATATATATATATATATATATATATATATATATACACAGTATATATATATATATATATTTTTATATATATATATATATATATATATATATACAGTATATTAGAAGCGTGTGTAAAAGAATTGGGCTCAACCTCTAGTCCCTATGAGTGAATATGATTGGTGAAGGATTATAGAACATACACATGAATAATTACAATTTGTGACAATATTTGACAAGTAAAATCACAAATAACACTTCCTTAGAAGGAAAGGAGGCAGCAGTCTTTCGAATAATCTGATTGGCGACCAGATGAAGAATTTGTGTGGGGAGTTGAAAAATATGCTTCTTATAGTGTAGTACTGTAAGTATTGGTGAATTAATTAATTAATTGGTACAAGGTAACTTAGTGCAAGTACCAAACATAAAACATTAAAGCTTATATTATATCCGCTTAGAAGATTCCATAGGCCAAATTCTGGATCCTGTGACAGCTGGCAACCTTAAATGGGCTCATACGAACTCACACAGGAGAGAGACAGCAATAATGTGTTGTACTTTGAAAATTGTGAATCCCATAAAAGAACAATTATGGGCTGAATACCAGATAGTGAAATGGTGATAGCATATCAATATAATATTCCTGGTGGTCCCTCTAGTTTTCAACAGTGTGGATAAAAATGGTCATATGACAACATACCCCATAACTTGGTAAAAGAGGCTTGCCACAATGAGAGTATCCAATCCTCTATACACTTGCCCTTCGATAGAGATTTTGATGCTTCTCATTGATGTAATATCAATTATATTATATTTCTTATTTGAGAATTGCTTTTATCTTTAAAAAGAGGGAATAGCGATGGGCTCGAATATAGCGCCTTTTTTGCACAAGTTTATGGCGGAATATGAAAAGACCCATATTCTGAACAACTTGAGATACTTATCAGAGAATAGCTGATACATGTAGGTGCGTTATTTTAGATGTCTTCTTTATTTTGTGGCACAGCAGAGAAGAAAAACTATTGGAATTTATTTATCATCTAAATCTTCTACCCAGTACCATTCTTTTATCTTTAGTAAAGTTACACTCAACTTTCTTGAAGTCACCATGATTCTGACAGGTATGGAGATGTCTACTGAAAAATCTACTAAACCTACACAGACAAGAACATGTTGTTATTAGCATCCAGTTTTCATCCACCACCTCTCGACATAGGCCTACCATACAACCGGCTTCTTGTGACAAATCCTGATGAATTGTGTATTCCCCTATACAACACAAACCAAAGATGTATTGATATGGGTTACAATATAGGAGATATGAAGGATGCCTTCGTGAGAGTGAGCCAACTCAAACGTGATACACTTTTGCAAAATAACCTTGAGAATAGAGATCCTAAAAAAATTTAAATGAGGTCCAAACTTGAAAGATCTCCTTGTTGACACAGACTGCTCTAGACATTATATCCCAACAAACCAGTATATATCTGTTCCAGTTGCATGCATTGTCTGGTTCTATTAATTCTTCCACAAACCAACAAACATTATTATTCAAAATATAAATTCAGCTGTGACAGCAGATTTGTTGTGCATCTTCTTAGCTGTCAGTGTGGACTATTATATGTCGACAATACATCAAGATAGCACAACTCCAATCTATTTAGAAAGCACTGTGTACCAACACGGCTGAATTTAAAAATGTGTGACTGAAGATTTCCAAGATTTGAGACTCAATATACAACAACTTAAACGTTTTATAATGGATCATGCACCCCCAGGAGAGGGCATGACAGGGATAGAATTTTACAGCAACAGGTGCTTAGATGTATTTATAAACACAATACCTTGACCCATAAAGGACTTAATGAAAACTACACAATTAACTTTAATTTCTTTACTTATGTCCAATGTGTACTATATAATTAAGATTATTTTGATTACTGAGACTCTGAGAGCGTCTTCAGTCATCTATATTGTTTTACCTATTATTTTGTATGTATATATATACAGAGTCTGTCACGGTCTTGCGGGCTGACCCTCAAAATAAGCCAATTTGAGAATCGCCGCCTGTGACATTTACAGGTTACCTCAGCACGTGTGGTTAACGAAATCTGGTAACGGCCACTAGCAGAAAAAAAATGTAATGTTAAAACATAAGGTGAGCTTCTCCTCTCACCTGCATACACAATTATCAATACTTAGAAAAAATAGGTAACATGAGCCATATGAGGCCTTGGGTCATAAAAACACAGATCAAGAACTAGAATTAAAGTTTAATTCAGGAATATCTTCAAAGCTTATGTACAAAATGTTACAAAGAATATAATGATGTTAAAAAGAATCACACCGTTACTTACAATTTCCAGAAAATAAAATAAAATAACAAATTGGAGAAACCTCTCAAACCACGTTGGATTAAATGGCTCTGGGATGAGGCCTTCCCAGTGACCAATTAGGGATCATCTGTATCCTTCTATAGCCTCACACAGCATGAACAACCAAGTGCTAAGTGCCCTGGTAGAGAGTAAGAAGTAGATGAAGGTAGAGTAAGGAGAAGCACAAGAGGGTAGATGGCCCTGCTCATAGGAGCTTACATTCTATTTACATATACAGGGGTGTATCTAGGGATCCAAGCGCCCCTGGCAATGTAATGGACTGGCGCCCCCCCTATGCAGTGCCCCCAGTAGTAATCCCCCCCTATGCTGCATTGCCCCTAGTAGTAGTTCCCCCTATACAGTGCCCCCCAGTAGTAATCCCCCCTATGTTGCACTGCCCCCAGTAGTAGTCCCCCACAGAACAAAAAAAAAATACAACTTACCTGATCCCCGCTCCTGACGTGACCGCCGCTGTCCACGTCGAGTTCTGGCTCTTCTTGCACTATGGGAGAAACGTCATGACGTCTCTCCCATCATCCACTGCGGGGGGAGCCGGAAGACGGAGCTCATTAGTGAGCTCCAGCCGGCTCCCTCTGTCTGACTCTCATTGGCTGGCTGCTATATCAAACACACAGCCGCTGCTGGCAGCTGTGTTTATAAACTGTGTAGGGAAGACCGCTCTCACTGCCCTATACTTGTAGGGCATGGGGAAAAAGCAAAATTCTGCACTCTCGTCCCAATGTTTATACAAATGCCGGGGTGCTCCTCATTGGATAAATCCAAGCATATATAGACCAGGTAGATACATCAAATGATGATATCAAAAAGGGCACTCACCAGACTTGACACAGCAAAGCTTTGTTATATGTTCCATCAAGTCATATGTTGTCGCAGATAAATATATATTCAATGTTTCTGTCCTTTTAATAGGCCTTTTTCAAGAAATTGCGATCCATATTCAAACAGATGATCACAGCATCAATGGAACAGAAGCAGCCCACACACCATGCTGGGCTCCAGTGTAAATAACTACCCATAACATATCACCCGCTGCTAAATTGAAATCAACTACAAAACACGGTAGACAATCCACCTACATACACAGTGACTGTTGAGAAAAATCCATCCCTGTATAAACAGAGCACTATTTTACCGAAGGTATAATCCACAATTGCCGCTCCCATGTGTACCTGAGACGCGGCATCACCGGCGCTACTCAATGACGTCACGCGTCCCGGGGTATAGAACTTCTCCAACAGCTGATATGTTCCACAGTGGCACGCAGATGTGGAAGTACTAGAAATAGGACAACCAATGATTGCCAAGCAACCAAATACAACAGGGACACGAGCGCACTTCCTATATAGAAAAAAGTGACAGATTAAGTATTAATACACTACAAACATGTCCATATAGACAAATAGAATGATAGATGTTAGAATCAATAGTAGTAGGCAAACAAACACTGAGACCCGGTATGAATACACACAACACCCATGTGTTAAGAGGACCAAAGTCACAAATAGCAACTAAAGATACTCACAACTATATATATGGGTACTTACAATCCCCAAAATAATCTAATGTGTGAGATCCATAACATGACATGAATATCACTGGCATCAAAATTAATGCAAAATATCATATTTCTGGAATGGACAGTAAGAATAAACACATGTAAATAAATGTTACACCTAGTTCATAATAACTACTGTATGTAAATGTAAACCGCACTCGGATTCATTCACTTGTAATAATTATTCCCTTGCATAAAGCGCAAATACTGAATCCTAAATAGTTACGCATGAAAACCACAAATAAATTCCAGACTAGGCAGCATAACGAACAATCATGGCAACAATCTTGCAATATTAAATGCTGATACAATATACCAACTACAAGACGCAATAGCGTATGTTGCCACTATGGTTAGATTATCTATTATACTCACGAACATGCAATGATGGTATAAATATATTGGACCAAACCTGGCGTTATACCTCAGTGCCGACAAACTCTGTATCTACATGTGTATACAGTATATATACTAGGGATGTGCAGGCTCGGAAAGGTTCGAGTTTGCACGTTGAGTTCGGATTTTTGCCTCCAAAAAACGGAACTCAGAAAGAGGTAAAACGCCATCTTGCATGGACGAACATCATCATTCCTGGACTTTTATCCAGGAATGATGATGTTCGTCCATGCAAGATGACGTTTTGCCTCTTTCTGAGTTCCGTTTTTTTGGAGGGAAAAATCCGAACTTAACGTGCAAACTCGAACCTATCTGAGCCTGCACATCCCTAATATATACTTTTATTACATGAAGTTGTAGTAGGTGTAACGCTAATGTTTTTGTCCACATATCAATGTCATTGTTTATTAGAGGTTAGATGTAGTAAAACTCATTTGCTAGCAACAGAATAGTGTTCCTGCTAGGCTGTTTTGGCAGAGAACTGACCCTGCCCGGTTTTTAAATGTTAACATGTGCCCTGCCTGTTTGCGAGTGCTAACTTGTGTCCTATGCCTGCAGGAGGGAGGCCATATATCATTCGAAGAACAAGAGTGAGGTCTTTGGTAATCCCACTCAATGTCGATGGCGTTCTGCAATTCCTCACAAGCCGGCAGCCTGTACACGGGGAGAGACAGACTGGCGTGCAGACTACGGGGGTGGAGACCCTGAGGTATGGCTTGGGAGGGCAGACCGTAATATACTAAAGGAGGCAGGCATTTGATGTAGTCAGAGAAATGCAGTGATTAAATGCTGCAGATGTACAAAATTGTGGACTGTGAAAAATGTTTGATATGGGGAGGGGGTCCTAATATATTTTCTATGTAGGAGGATGTATATTATACACTAGGGGCACATATTTGTATAAAAACTGTTAACATATGTGCTGTGCATTGCACACTGACTACCCATTATATAAAAAAAATGTGCCCTTCAAACTGAAGTGCCATTCTCGCTGATCAGCAACCTGCCCTAAAATATCCTAGAGTGAACCCTACAGAATATGCGGTTGGGAAGCACATGTCATATGGCACAAATGCAACCTAGCACATAATAAAGTATATGCACTCTTCCCAGATCAGAGCATGCCTCATTGCAAAACCTCTGTATCACTATTTGAAGGAGCATAAACTCAGTTGGGGACGTATAAGTTCTCAAATGTAACTTTTCCCAATTTCTGCCTGCTATAATTTAAAAAGTATAGGCCACAACCTGATGTCCATTACCTAAGAGGAAAAACACAAAGTAATATTGTAGGGGCCAAAAGTCTCCCTGACCACCCGGGTGAGTGCACTCAGCCAACTTAACATGCCAGACCATGAGTTTTATGTAAACTGTACCAAGAGAAAACAACTGCATTTACACTGAATTACGCATCAAAGCAACGCAAGGCCGCAAGCCAATTTAGATCTCACTACTCCACATAGCAGATTCACACTCTGACGTACAGTAGCAGCATGTTACTTTTCTCTTAAGTGGATGCATCTCGCAACAAGCAGAAACATCTGAATTTAGACCAGGATCACCGATGTACATTTACTTTTCAGTAAGGATGATCACAACGTCAACAAGCACCGCATAAAGCCAAAGATATTTCAATACAGCAAAGGGACATCATAGTAGTATACATCATTTTGTTCTGCTCCACAGTGGTCATTATTAAGTTACAAAACATATGGTAAGAATCTAGCCAAGAACAGTAAAATGAGATTTAAATTACAATGCGAATAAACAGCAGACAGTAGAATACAGGTCTGATGCGAAATGGAAAACCGGCACATGGGAATTTCTGCTCGTGTCCCCCGGAGTGATCTGGAGGAAACATGATGAGCTATGCATTCTCTTTAAACTTATGTCTCATGTTTCCTATTACTTTCGATTGTAAGCTCATATGGCAGGGGTGTCTATAGGGTGTTTTGGTATATGCGTAATGATTACGATTGCCTGCATTAGGTTTTCCCTTATTGCATACATTTTCCCTTGTGTGATCCTTTATTGAATAGGAACGTAACCACTGATTCTTTAGTTTAGTAGCCCATCACTGGTCCCCATAATACTGACGATTATAAGCATGAGAAATGACGATTATATAAGAAACGCTATGGCTTTGGATATACCTTTATACCATGTCATTTTAGTTGCCGCCCCCTTCACAGAATGGCGCAGCGTTCTATATAGATGCTTTCCATAGATATACAATTCTATTTTCCTCAAGGGCTCAAGCTGTGTCCGATGTATGCAATATACTTTTGTAAAGCTAATAAATTATTCATGTAATGTCTACACACAAGTTTACCTAGTTCTGCTAAACTCTTAAGGACTTATTAAAAGGTACATTGTAGCCTACGCACTAAGTTTCTACCTACAAAATAAAAATAAACAAACTGCTGGTCACATGTCACTTCAATAACCTTAACCGAGTCCAGCTGCATCACACTTATATAAACTTTCATGTGCTAGGACAGAGCAAATGCAAAGCTCTAAGGAGGCAAATCCCTCCACCCCTGTCCGGCTCCTTCCGCTGGCGAGATAGCTGATTTACAATTCAGCTGTATCCGCTCCGGAGCAATGATGAAATGCTCCGGCGCTCGCGTCGAGATGGAATGTTAATTATCAGGGTCAGTTTGGACCCCGATAATTAATATAATGAATAGAGCCGTAAAACTGAAACAGGCTTTAGTAAAATCCCAAAAATCTGGCTTCAGCATATGACTAGTTATTTGTCACACACTAGACTAGTAGTCTAGTAGTGACAGAGAGACTAGTCTACTAGTCTCTCTGTCATACATATGCCCATGCAATGTTACAAAGGCTATATCCTCTTTCCATCCATTAATTTCTTAAAGCAAAGTTCATTCACATATTTAATGTCTGTTCTACAATATTATATCTTCTTAGTAAAATCTTGAGTCTCACACTTGCATTGAAGGTTTACATTCTTCCGGCCAGAAGTTTATTAATGCTGGATGAGTTGACATTTACATACCATGAGACCTATGTTCCTTGTTGAATGTTTTGGTGAGGTTGTTGGTTTCTTCAGTATCAAGAAGTGGACAGTAGAGGGATTAATAAGATTAAGGGCCTGATTCAGACCTGGTCGGTAGATGTGTACGCTCGCACTGAGCGAATGCAAATTTTCCAAATTGATGTCATGGGATGTGATCGCTCGCCAAGGCATAAGCACACCCACTTTGGCTGTGCGAGCAATCACTCTGTGTATGCAGACACCCCTTAGCGTATGTAGAGACGCCCACTGGCACACGTCATCTCCAGGAAGTGTATGAAAACATTAGTGCATCGAGGACCATTGGATGCAAACGCAGTGCTTGTGGTACAAGAAAAAAAAAATATAAAGAAATATATATAAAAACTCTGCGCTAATAAAAATAAACCACAGTATGTGAGATGGCAGAAGAATCACAGCAACCATCTGTAGTACTTTAGGCATTCTTAATTAAAATTTAGGCCATTTCAAGATAGAACCCACTGTATGTATTCATGTGATATTTTAGTAGTTATCAATCTATTTATGTGTATGATTAAAAATATGTATTATGCTATATTGATCGAGTCCTGTACAATTTCTATATAGGTATTGGTTGCTGTGATTCTTCTGCCATCTCACATACTGTGGTTTATTTTTATTAGCGCAGAGTTTTTTTTATATATTTCTTTATATACAGTATATTTTTTTCTTGTGTTTCAAATTAGGGTGAGTTTTTTCACAGACTCATTCAGATTCTCTGCAGCTGAGATATATACCAATCTAACTGGATATTTTTATATTATTTTTCAAAATATTAAACGCCGGAGCATTCTTTCTGTCTGCAGTGCTTGTGGTAGCCTTACCCTACCGCAAGCCCTGCGAGCATTTCAGTGTAAAAAAAAGCCAAGTGACGTGTACTATGATGCTGCCTCTTAATTATGCAAGCCTCTGAAACGGCGTTGAAACACTCAGGCACGCCGAATGAGACAAAACGTCAACTTTCTCGGACATCTCAGAACAGATATCCGTGAAAGATGTGCACAGAGTTACCTGTTTCAGGCGTTAAAGCAGGATCAGCAGCAGATGATTGTGGCAGGAACTATGGAGATAATATATAGCTTTCTCTCATAGAGATTTGGTGAGGACTGCCTTTAGTGATAAATAACAGCAATGGATAGCTGTGATGCAGCCAGGAGAAACCCAGCTGATCTCACTGTAGTAACTTGCAGAACTGGACTGGAACCGTTAGGAACAGCTGGGTAATGTAACTTCTGCAAGCGATGGTAGCGGCAGTGATCAGACTGAACTGGACCGGTAGGAGAAATTGCAGAGCCGGACTAGGACCAGCAGGTGAGCTTGGAGAGCCGGACTGGGACCGGTAGGAGAACTTGTAGAGCCGGATTGGAACCAGCAGGAATAGCTTGCAGAGGCGGACTGGGACCGGTAGGAGAACTTGCAGAGCCGGATTGGAACCAGCAGAAATATTGGCAGAACCGGACTGGGACCGGCATGAGCCTAGAATAGCAACTAGTACCCTGGGAGAATGCAACAGCATAACCTGTTTTACCGCAGGTAGTAACTCATTGTTCAGGCACTGAATGTTTTCAGTGCAGGATAATTATACCCTGGGTCAGGCAGGGACTGGCTGATGCAGTCAGGTGGTCTGACAACAGTGCTCTGAGTGGTGGAGGAAAGTCAGGTGACTGGATCCAACAAGGCTGCACCCATACACAGTCTAGGAAGGAATTCTGGTGGGCAGCATGCTGTGGACGAATAGAGGGAACAGCATTCATAGAGAGCAATTGTATATGCAATCCCTGTAGTTCAAAGCCAGCACCACTGTTTGGCCTACACCTGCTATTCCAATCAGGACTTTGCAGAGTTCACAGACAGGAGGAGGCTCAGGTGGATAATCAACATCAAAGTAATAGCACAGTCTAAATGCAAACCCATGTTTCAACAGATCTCTCAGGCAATCAGAACATCCAGATCCACAGGTCAGATGGCAGGGGTAAGTCACAAGACAAACAAATGAAAAAACTAGTCAGGATCCTGACAAGATGATGTTTTATCTGTGAAAGATGGCATTTTTATTTGTTCTGAGATCCGAACCTGACGGGAAGATCTAAGCCAACATGCTCATCTCTAATAATTATACCATTCTCCATCTATTCTTTTTCTATTTATCTCATGAAGGGATATAAAAAAAATAACACAAGTTCGGGTCAAATGTGCTGAAAAACCTAGTAGTTTAAATGAATGTCTACCTTTGGAAGTCCCCATTGTAGGTGATGGTGATCCCATGGGTTCCCTTTAATTCCAGCTGCAGAGTGTTTCTAATAATATCTAATCCTTCATCCAGAAGCATAAAGAAGACAAGATAATTGGTTTCAATACTAATTATATATAAAAACTACTCATGGTGAACACCACCTAGCACAGGGAATGTGCAAAAGTGGAATCCCTTTTAATAAGTTGCAGATAAGAATACTGTAAAATAATAACAAAATTTAATTTAAGAATGAAAACAAGACAAAACAAATTCCTGCTTCCGAATACAATATTACAAAAACTTTATATGTCTTACTGCCCCCATACACCTACACGATTTCTGGATGATTAAACGATTTTCAAGCAATCATAAGATGGATATTGTGAAAATCGTGTCTTTTTTTTAGTAACTTACGATCCGATGAGCGCTCCCGCTGTTCATACAGTCGTGTCTTCTGATCATATGTGCAGCACATCTTGCCCGTCGTATCCATATGAGGATCGTGCCATTTATTTTGTTCATGCGATCCATCGTGTGGCATTTCAAGTCATTTCAATTACTGTTTCCCTGATGAGCCTGTGAGACAAAGGATCGATCTTACGACTGATCCTGTGCTAGAAAAACAACAAACATCGACAGCACGCCCCCTTTGGTGCGAGACCCGAAGCGATGGAGAGCGACGGAGCTCCCTCCGTCTTGCGCATGCGCAGTGGGGGAACATCGACCCGCTTGCGAGTGTACTGCCGCTCACAAGCGGGTCTGAATGACCCCCAGTGTTGGGCCCTAATTCCAGATGTTCATAGAACAAGAGTTTTTTCAATTGGTTTTCTTAATTGGAGATAAAAGAAGTTTGAGGTGTAAAACAATATAGGACGCATATTACCTTTTTGAGAGTTTGGTTGAATTTAAAATACTACACACTGTGTTAAGTTGCAGTATGTTTGATTTCTAGATCCACCACTCGTGGGGCTGCATTATCATTATTGTTTAATTTATTTATTTAAAATATATTTCAAACACATTGATGTTTTCTTTGTTCATATATATTTAATTATTTATGGCTAACACAGTTGGTATAGTGGTAAGCATTACTGCCTCACAGCATAGAGGTCTTGGGTTCAATTGCCACAGGGGCCTTTACTCTAAGAGTTTGTACAGTCAGGTACATAAATATTGGGACATTGACAGAATTTTCATATTTTGGCCTCTATTCACCACCAAAGAAAGAACGCACCGAAGAGCTCAGCAACACCAAAATACCCGGTAGACCACGGAAAACAACTGTGTTGGATGACAGAAGAATTATTTCCCTGGTGAAGAAAAACCCCTTCACAACAGTTGGCCAAATCAAGAACACTCTCCAGGAAGTAGGTGTATATGTGTCAAAGTCAACAATCAAGAGAAGACTTCACAAGAGTGAATATAGAGGGTGAATATAGAGGGTTCACCACAAGATGTAAACCATTAGTGAGCCTCAAAAACAGGAAGACCAGATTAGAGTTTGCCAAACAACATCTAAAAAAGCCATTACAGTTCTGGAACAACATCTTATGGACAGATGAGACAAAGATCAACTTGTACCAGAGTGATGGGAATAGAAGAGTATGGAGAAGGAAAGGAACTGCTCATGATCCAAAACATACCACCTCATCAGTGAAGCATGGTGGTGGTAGTGTCATGGCATGGGCATGTATGGCTGCCAATGGAACTGGTTCCCTTGTATTTATTGATGATGTGACTGCTGACAAGAGCACCAGAATGAATTCTGAAGTGTTTCTGGCAATATTATATTCTCATATTCAGTCAAATGCTTCAGAACTCATTGGACGGTGCTTCACAGTGCAGATGGACAATGACCCGAAGCATACTGCAAAAGCAACCAAAGAGTTTTTTTAAGGCTAAAAAGTGGAATGTTATGCAATGGCCAAGTCAATCCCCTGACCTGAATACGATTGAGCATGTATTTCACTTGATGAAGACAAAACTGAAGGAAAAATGCCCCAAGAACAAGCAGGAACTGAAGACATTTGCAGTAGAGGCCTGGCAGAGCATCACCAGGGATGAAACCCAGCGTCTGGTGATGTCTATGCGTTCCAGACTTCAGGCTGTAATTGCCTGCAAAGGATTTGCAACAAAGTATTAAAAAGTGAAAGTTAGATTTAGGATTGTTTAGTTTGTCCCATTACTTTTGGCACCTTAAAAAGTGGGAGGCACATATAGAAACCATTGTAATTCCTACACCGTTCACCTGATTTGATGTAATTACCCTCAAATTAAATCTGAAAGTCTGCAGTTAAAGCACATCTTGTTTGTTTCATTTCAAAGCCATTGTGGTGGTGAATAGAGGCCAAAATATGGAAATTGTGTCAATGTCCCAATATTTATGCACCTGACTGTATGTTCTCCCTGTGTATGGCGTGGGTTTCCTCCGGATTCTTCCCACAATCCAAAAGCATAATGGTAGGTTACTTGGTCTCTGACAAAAAAATGAACCCTAGTGAATATATGTTATATGTGTGCGTGTGTATACAGTTGGTTAGATATATGGACTGTAAGCTCCACTGGGGCAGAGACTCATGTGAATGACTGAAAGTTTCAAGTGTTATCTGTAAAGTGCTGCTGATAATGTGTGAACTGTAAAAATAACACACACATATATATATATATATATATATATATATATATTATACACATACATACACACAAGCATATACACTCTGTACAAGTACTTTTACACTGAGCATAACTGAACTAGCCTCTTGATTGCACTAAAGCACTGACCGCTGTCTTCTGATAACCTATTGCCACTTTCCAGAATGACAAAGCATATATCTCCTAACCCACTTTACTTGCAATTGTACAACTTATCAATACCAAATTCCAAATGACTGATGGATCACCTTTACAAATCTTTAATGTGGATCTCTTATTCTCATAGAGATGTACAGTGTATACCAATGAGTAGGTAAATGGAAGCCTTCACCCTTCCATTTTGTTAGCTGCATGTCACCTACTATAGTATTAGGGGCCTATGTATCAAAGCTTGGTGAGAGAGAAAATTGTGAGATATAAATAACCAACCAATCAGCTTCTAACTTACATTTTATAGGCTGTGTTTGAAAAATGACAGTTATGACCTGATTGGTTAATACTTTTTCTCTCACAATTTTATCTTTCATCAAGCTTTGATACATAGGCCCTTAGCCCTTCACTGACCACAATTACAACTATTTATATATTCTAGAATCTACTTATGAAATTACAAAGGGGCATATTTATTAAAATAATTTTTACTAAAATAATGTGAAAACTGGTATATTCACACCCTTTTCACATTATTTTAGCATCACAGAAATTAATTAAAAGGCAATTGGAGTAGTTTTCGTTAAAAATTCACATATTTTTCCCATGGGAAATGTGATCTGCTCAGCTTTACTAAAAATATATTGTGAAAAAATACCAGGGGAAGCCCTGTGATATATCGCCACCTGGAGATGACGTTATTGAGGCTTTCCCCCAGTTCCCACTACCTCTGCCCTGCTCTGATAGGCAGAGCAGAGCCGGGAGGCGGCCCCTGTGATCAGCTTTGTCACTGCAAAAAAAAACCCACACAACATTTACCTGATTCCAGGGAGCGGTGATCCGAAGCAGCGTCTACGGACGCTGCAGTCGGATCACTTTTGCTGTCAGGAGGCGCCTGCTTCCTATAGACGCCTCCTGCAGTATTTTAATATTTCCTGGACGGAATTACACAGCTGTTTCCTTGAGGCTGTGCATCACCGTCCACATCTGAATTAGGCCCTTAGTACTGACTCTGCACTTAAAAGAAACAGTTGTTTTATACTGGTTTTAAATAGTTATGATATAGTCTAGTTTTCCAGATTTGATGCTGGTTCCCATATCTTAGCATTGTGGTCGATGAAAAAATAAGTCTATGAATCAAAAAAATAATAGCATATACAAATGCAAGCCAATTGCAGGACTAAATGCAGGTCTATTCCTAAAAGCATAATTCAAGTGTGGCTCTAGTATTAGATTAGAAATAACCAGAAGGGAAAATAAATGAACTACCACTAAATTCTAGCTGCAAACACCAGGGACAAGTGAATATCGACATCAGCTCTAAACACATACTGTATGATGCCATGTTTGTCCAGTTCATTCAAAGTGGATAATTCAGTGCTGCACATGGGCACATTGTATGCATGGAGATATGGATATTCGATGCGGCCGCACGTCATCCATCCATCATCCAGCGGACACCAGACAGAGCTCGGCATATGCACATCACTGCAGAGCCCTGCAATTCCACCTACCCATCCACAACAAGTCCTCAGAACACTTAGGGGTTTATGTATCATGCAGTAAGTGGACCAGTGGAGAAATTGCCCATATCAACCAATCAGCTTTGAAATAGCATTTATCAAGTATAGTCTATAAAATAATAGGTAGGAGCTAATGGGTTGATAAGGGCAACTTCCCCACTGGTCCACTTCTCCATGGTTTTCACTGTTTGATACATAAGCCCCTTAGCCTACGTGTGAAAGTCACATTGCCACCCAGTTATAACCATTCATCCTTAAGAATGACTCACTCTGAATCGCCCATAGTTGCTCAATGATGCAAACATTTTGCCACGGAGCATGTACAGTGCTAAAAATCAAAAGATCCAACCGCAAACCAGAGGTGTGTGCAACTCTGAATCAACAGAAATGAGGCCCATCCATCAGCGATGGATTGCCGCGATCCCACGATGCTGCAACCTGGCATCGCGGGATTGCAGAAATCCAACATGTTGCATTTTCCCGATTTGACGATCGCGATCAAAAAATGATCGCAATCATCAAATCGCTGACATTTAACAAGACAAATGTCTGCAATCCGGCGACGGATCGCAGAACATCGATGGCGGGCGATCGGAAGTTTCCGATGGCCGATCGGAAATTTCCGATCGCATCCCTGCATCGCGACGATCCGTCGCAGATGTATGGGCACCTTAAGTTGCTGTTCACCAATGGTCCACGTTGAAATTGATGGAACTTGAGCCCTGTGGCAAAGAACAATTGGCACTAATGTGTAATGTTGGTAGAAGCTTCCTCAAATAGACCCACAGCTGGTAATTGCAGCAAAAGGCGCTTCTAAAGTTTAAAATAAAGACAAATACTTTAATCACTTATTGTCTTGTATTTTATATAAAATATGGTTCTTCTTAATTTGACATTACAGAGTATGTTATGTTAATCAATGGCAAGGGTTCCAAAATAAATCCATATATTAAGGAAAAAGAAAAGGGATGGTAACAATAGTGTAGTTGATATTGTAATATATACTAATGCTGTACAGACATTTTGATACGTACCAAGGGAACATATCATTTGTTTATCTTTTTTTGAAAGACAAAAGATTTGTCCCTTGAAAATTCCTGGGGCTGCGGTGACAGATATCTGTCATTTACATGACAGATTTTTGCAAACGACGAATGACATCATTCAGGGAGTGGATTTTTTTTTCATCTTTCTATTAATTTTCATTAAAAATATTGTTCGTCGTTCACCGCTTGTAAACTGACAGATATTTCTAATATCTGTCAGCGATAAGCGATAATTGACCAACATGTTGGACAGACGAAAGACACAATTTGTCGGCCGCGGGGGTGCGCATCTGTCATCGTTCAGGGCCTATCCATGACAGATAAATTGAACGACTGAACGATATAGCGTTCATTGTTCAAATTTCTCTGCTAATGGATAGGCCCCTTAACTCACACCTTTTTAAGCAGCGGCGTAGCTGGCCCTCGGAGCACTCTGTGCCGGCCCCGTTCCCTAAGCTCAAGACGTTGCATAACGGGGGCGGTGAAGCTGGGAACAGGAAGTGCAGCACTGCATTGTAGCTAGTGTGATTTAAATAATTATGTTACAGATGTTACCAGCACCCCTTTAAGCTCTTTTAGTATCCTTGGATGTATCATGCCATCGGGCCCCATTGCTTTATCCACTTTCAGTTCTGTTAGGACCTTCTCCTCTGTAAATGCACTTATACCTACCTCAATTTTATGTATATACTTGCAACTTAACTGTGGCCCCTTCCCCTCTCTGTAGTGAATACTAAGCAAAAATAATTAAGATGATCTGCTATTACCTAGTCTCCTTCAAGACTCTCATTCTCTCTCTACTTAGTGTTATTATTCCTCCTCATATTTTTATCCTTTCACTTTTATACCGAAAAGACATTTTGCCCCCTTTACCTACTGACTGTCAGAGTGTTATGTGGGTCCTGTTTTTACCACTGTTAATGGTGCCATACAAATCAATGACATCGTTAATACCGTATTTGCAATTTTCATATCATGCTACTACACTGCTCTAGCAGGTACCTGTTTTTATACTTTTTCTAGAAGATCAGGTGACAGTATCCACCTTTTATTTAAGGCAGTGGTCTCCAACCGGTAGCTCGCAGACTTAATCTTGGTAGCTCAGCTAGCTGCAGTACTGCCGAGTCAACTAGGAGGAAGTGACCTCTGACATGTGCTCCCCCATGGGTGGAGCCACAGGGAAGCACATCAGGTGATTGCCGCAGCCTTTACAGCAATCATCTGACGTGCTTCCCCGTGGTTCCACCCATAGCGTCTACACTACGGCAGAACGAGTGACCCCCATCCAGCCCTGCCGGAAAATCACACAGCTGCCCTGCCTATGTCTTTTGCTTCTCTACTGCACGTACCTCCTTGGAGACGGTAATTAACAGTGAAATGTGCCTGTGCTTAAATTTACAAACTACAACAATATCACTAATAATTAAATGCATTTTTATTTTCTATGAAACATATATTTTTTTTCCCCATTTTAATTAAATGACCTTCAATTGTTCGGTCATTAGCCAGATTTTTTTTTTCTACAACTTTAGTAGCTCTTCAGGAGGTTTCATTTTTCTAAAGTAGCTCACACCTCAATTAACGTTGGAGACCACTGATTTAAGGGATTGTTTTATTGATGTACTAGATTTCAAGAAGTTACATTACTAAAGCTCAGAGTCACTTTCCATGCTCTTGTTGAAATAATGATATACTAGCATAACGGACTTGGATTAAGCCGAGTCACCTCAGTCTCCGCCCCAGTTCAGCCACGCCGGACCTCTCTACCCCCACCCCCCTCCCGCCGCACACTGGTGGATGATTCTCCTCTCCTAAGTCTGGCCAGTCTCCTTTACACTGGCGTTGGGACAAGCTTCCAGGCTTGCAGTGTGAGCGCATTGAGGAGATTGGATATACCTTATGAAATTATTATGTAGATGTGTATATATATTAGGGGTGAGCGGGTTCGGATTTCTGAAATCCGAACCCCCCCGAGCCCCCCCGATCCGAGTCCGATCCGAGTCAGGCTCGACTTTTCCCGCCTGACTCGGATCTGACATCGAGGCAAAACGTCATCATCCCGCCTTCCGAGTCTCGCGGGTTTTGGATCCTATATAAGGTACCCGCGTCGGCGCCATTTTCTCACTCGGCTGTGGACAGTGAAGAGGGAGGGTGGGAGTTAGTGCTGTGTAGTGTAGTGTAGTGCTGCTGTTGTCCACTACTTCAAAGTCCATAGGGGCTGGCTGTGTTGTGCTGTGCTGCTGTTGTTAATAGGGGCTGTGTCCACTACTTCAAAGTCCATAGGGGCTGGCTGGACTGTGTTGTGCAGTCAGTTCCAAAGTCCTGTGCAGTGTCCCAGTCCTAAAGGGGTGCTGTAGTGTTGTCCAGGGGGTGCTCTGTCCATCAGGGGTGCTCCCCCCAAGTGCTAAAAAAATAATATATTTTCTGTGTTTGTGAATTGTGTGCGCAGTAGCCGCACGTGCATCAACAAAGTAGTGCCAAGCGTGCGCCTGTGTCATAAGTAAAGGGCCGGCTGGCTTGACCGTTAAGGGTGCTGTAACCCCCGAAAGTACACTCCAGTCCAAACCAAAAAAAAAATTATTTTCTGTGTTTGTGAATTGTGTGCGCAGTAGCCGCACGTGCATCAACAAAGTAGTGCCAAGCGTGCGCCTGTGTCATAAGTAAAGGGCCGGCTGGCTTGACCGTTAAGGGTGCTGTAACCCCCGAAAGTACACTCCAGTCCAAACCTAAAAAAAAATTATTTTCTGTGTTTGTGAATTGTGTGCGCAGTAGCCGCACGTGCATCAACAAAGTAGTGCCAAGCGTGCGCCTGTGTCATAAGTAAAGGGCCGGCTGGCTTGACCATTAAAGGGTGCTGTAACCCCCGAAAGTACACTCCAGTCCAAACCAAAAAAAAATTATTTTCTGTGTTTGTGAATTGTGTGCGCAGTAGCCGCACGTGCATCAACAAAGTAGTGCCAAGCGTGCGCCTGTGTCATAAGTAAAGGGCCGGCTGGCTTGACCGTTAAAGGGTGCTGTAACCCCTGAAAGTACACTCCAGTCCAAACCAAAAAAAAATTATTTTCTGTGTTTGTGAATTGTGTGCGCAGTAGCCGCACGTGCATCAACAAAGTAGTGCCAAGCGTGCGCCTGTGTCATAAGTAAAGGGCCGGCTGGCTTGACCGTTAAAGGGTTCTGTAACCCCCAAAGTACACTCCAAACCAAAAAAATATATATTTTCTGTGTTTGTGACTTGTGTGCACTGTGGCTGCACGTGCATCAACAAAGGAGCAGCGCCAAGCGTGCGCCTGTGTCCCATAAGTAAAGAGCCGGCTGGCTCATTTCTTAAAGGGTGGTGTAACCCACAAAGTGCACTACTCTCCAGCAAAAATAAAAAAATATTTTCTGTGTTTGTGTGCGCTTTATCCGCACGTATATATATCAATATAACATAAATGGAGGACCAAACTTTCTCTGATAAAAATAAAATAGGGAAAGATCAAGAACCACTTCCTACTAGTGCTGTTGCTGCTGCTGGGAGTTGTTCATCATCCCAGAGAGGAAGTAGGAACATCACTACTTTTACTAAACAATTGACCCTCCAACAGTCCCTAGCGATGAGGATGAAGTACGACAGCAGTCATCCTGAAGCAAAACGTATAACTGAGGCCTTGACTGCTATGTTGGTGTTAGACGTGCGTCCGGTATCCGACATTAGTGCAGTGGGATTTAGACAATTGATGGAGGTAGTGTGTCCTCGGTTCCAAATCCCGTCTAGATTCCACCTGCATCCTCAAAGCAGCAGCAACAAGCGTGCGTCTGTCTGTTAAAGGGTGGTGACACCCTCAAAGTGTGCTACACAAACAATTAAAATATTGTTCTTTTTTTTTCTGTCTTTGTGAAATGTGTGGGCTGTAGCCGCACCTGCATCCTTAAAGCAGCAGCGACAAGCGTGCGTCTGTCTGTTAAAGGGTGGTGACACCCTCAAAGTGTGCTACACAAACAATTAAAATATTGTTCTTTTTTTTCGGTCTTTGTGAAATGTGTGGGCTGTAGCCGCACCTGCATCCTTAAAGCAGCAGCGACAAGCGTGCGTCTGTCTGTTAAAGGGTGGTGACACCCTCAAAGTGTGCTACACAAACAATAAAAATATTCTTCTTCTTTTATCTGTCTATGTGAATTGTGTGGGCTGTAGCCGCACCTGCATCCTTAAAGCAGCAGCGACAAGCGTGCGTCTGTCTGTTAAAGGGTGGTGACACCCTCAAATTGTTCTACACAAACAATTAAAATATTGTTCTTTTTTTTCGGTCTTTGTGAAATGTGTGGGCTGTAGCCGCACCTGCATCCTTAAAGCAGCAGCGACAAGCGTGCGTCTGTCTGTTAAAGGGTGGTGTAACTCTCAAAGTGCTCCAAAAAATAAAAAACTATTTTTTTTATGTGTTTGTGACTTGTGTGCGATGTAGCCGCACTTGCATCCTCAAAGCAGCAGCGACAAGCGTGCGTCTGTCTGTTAAAGGGTGGTGACACCCTCAAAGTGTGCTACACAAACAATAAAAATATTCTTCTTTTTTCTGTCTTTGTGAATTGTGTGGGCTGTAGCCGCACCTGCATCCTTAAAGCAGCAGCGACAAGCGTGCGTCTGTCTGTTAAAGGGTGGTGGCACCCTCAAAGTGTGCTACACAAACAATTAAAATATTCTTTTTTTTTCTGTCTTTGTGAAATGTGTGGGCTGTAGCCGCACCTGCATCCTTAAAGCAGCAGCGACAAGCGTGCGTCTGTCTGTTAAAGGGTGGTGTAACCCTCAAAGTGTGCTCCACAAACAATAAAAATATTCTTTTTTTTTTTCTGTCTTTGTGAATTGTGTGGGCTGTAGCCGCACTTGAATCCTCAAAGCAGCAGCGACAAGCGTGCGTCTGTCTGTTAAAGGATTACATCGGTGACAGCATCCAAGTAGGCATGTCAGACAGTCCGTACCTGTACTGGCAGGAAAAAGAAGCAATTTGGAGGTCCCTGTACAAACTGGCTCTATTTTACCTGAGTTGCCCCCCCTCCAGTGTGTACTCCGAAAGAGTGTTTAGTGCAGCCGGGAACCTTGTTAGCGAAAGGCGTAGGAGGTTGCTTCCACAAAATGTGGAGAAGATGATGTTCATAAAATGAATGATCAACTCTTCCAGGGAGACCAGCCTCCAGAACGTACAGAGGGACCTGTGGTTCCAGCAGGGACGAATTAATACTCTGTGAGGATGAGGATGTACATAACACTGAAGAGGGTGAGGAATCTGTGGATGAGGAGGATGAGGACGACTTCTTGCCTCCGTAGAGCCAGTTTGTGCAGGGACAGATTAATTGCCAGCTTGTTTTGTGGGGGCCCAAACGAACCAATCATTTCAGCCACAGTTGTGTGGCAGACCCTGGCGCTGAAATGATTGGTTTGTTAAAGTGTGCATGTCCTGTTTATACAACATATACCAAGGACAATTCCATCTTGCACCTCTTTTTTTTCTTTGCATTATGTACAGTTTGGGGCCTAGTTTTTCAATGCCATCCTGTCTGCCACTGCAGTTTCACGCCTAGATGGGTCACGTGTTTGTGCCGCCCACTCGTGTCGCTTAGCATAGTCATCCAGCTACCTCGGTGCAACCTTTTGGACATAAAAACACTATTGTGAGGTGTGAGGTATTCAGAATAGACTGGAAATGAGTGGAAATTAAGGTTATTGAGGTTAATAATAGCATAGGAGCAGAAAAACATACAAATTCTGTGATTTTAGCTGTTTTTATGCTTTTTTTCAAAAAAATACAGATCCAAAACACAAAACCCAGAACCCAAAACACGGAAGGGTGGTTTTGGCAAAACCAATCCAGATCCAAAACACGAAGAAAGATCCAGATCCAAAACCAAAACACAAAACACGAAAAGTGGCCGGTGCACACCCCTAATATATATATATATATATATATATATATATATATATATATGTACGTATAACACACACTACAAATTAGACTCAGCCTACATTTTTCCATCCAAAACAGGCCTGTGACTCTTTAGCTGTGTCCACACTGACAGTCTTCTTGGGTGTACTGGCCCCATTCCTTTATTTAAAAAGGTCTATCTAAAGTTATAAAGGCATGTCATAGCAAAAACATGCGCAGTAATTAACCCTAACATGTTTAGGATCACTTATAAATATACAGGATAGGTCCAGTATTATGTTCTAGGGAACATGATGTAAGAATACATGAAGGAATAATATTTAATTCTGCACTAGTTACAGGATCAGAAAACTTTCTAACTGTATACTGTAGCCTGTTTTCCAGATGCTGTTTCCACAGCAAACTCCCCTATCAGGAAGCTTCCTGCTGAGACCTGTCCTGGGGATAATAAACATCTCTTATACTGAGCTCTGACATGACTGCTGGATGTACAGTTTTTTTGTCTTTTTGTTTTTTACATGTTATACTGTATATATGGATCAGCCTCTGCCATCATCTGTATTCATAAACTATATTCTGATATCAGTATAAAGACAATGAGCATTTAAAACATTACAGTCTCTCAATTTATCATAGCAAACAAATCAAGCTCCTAAACTCAATACGCCATGCAACGCGAGACGTCTGGCCTGGGTAAACATCGGGTACTGTGCGACCCTGCTTGCGCTAAGCATCTTCTTCACATGACTAAGGTGCACCAGGAGACTGCACGCATTCATTTGATATGAGACACTTGTATATCTGTGTTCCACTGAGTCTGTAAAGGAAGCACAATGGAACCTGGCTTGGAAAAAAGCTGTGGCCCCTGCATTGTAGCACTTCGTATACAGACAGAAATACAAGTGTCGCATATCAAATAAATCAGTACAGTTTCCTGATGCGTCTTATTCATAACACATTACGACTAAAACAGATTTTCTGGGCGGAAAAGATGATCGGCTCAAGCAGAGTCGCACAGGAGGGACGGTTTGGTGGGACTGCAGCAATAGTGTCTAGGGATTAGGGACACATCTGTAATAAAATGTAAATGAATATTCACAGAGAAAAGATATCAAATATATTCTGAAAAAGTTTAAGATCATCATAGATTTTAAAAGAACCACTATAACGCCACTGTTATCAAACAGCAAGTGACTGAATACATATGTATGTGCCTGTTTATTTGCCTTATTAGTCAGTACAGGTTACGGCATAAGCTCTGCTTGCACTACTTTGCTAAATATACCCCATTATAAATGTAAATATTTATATACAGTAGTGCCACACATTTTTGCTGTACACATGCCCAGAAATGTAGCTGCATCTTAGCGCTCACATATTTTGGATTCTGCCACTTACGTCTGCTTGCGCCTAGATAGGCATGATGGGGCGCTGTAACGCAGGTAGAGCATAGTAATAGCACGTTTGCATAATTGTCTTAACATGTGCGCATGTGAAAGTTGTATCATTTGTCAGTGGAAGGTGCAAATAGTGGATGATGATGACGATGGTCTAGAAAACTGCTTGTGATCGGCTGTGTGTAAATGTACCACTGACTGGTGAGTTCTCCATTGCTCAGGTATAGATTATGGTGTGTGTGTGTGTGTGTGTGTGTGTGTGTGTGTGTGTGTGTGTGTGTGTGTGTGTGTGTGTGTGTGTGTGTGTGTGTGTGTGTGTGTGTGTGTGTGTGTGTGTGTGTGTGTGTGTGTGTGTAAGACATTGAATGGTCTCTGCTATATTAGAGGTTTTAAAAGTATTACAGGTGCCCAATTTCAAATCTGTTTCTTGCAAACGAAAGAAATGCGTAAAGTTATGGCCGTAAGTGTATGCAACGTTTGCCTGGTGTAAACCGACTGGTACACATCTTAAGATACTGTAGTTGCCAATTTGCATTTTAATTGCAACACCAAGTTCAGACACTTTAATATAGCACAAATGAGACATAATGCTGAAGAGCTTACATTCTAATGCTGGCCACACACATAGCGATATTTTACCCGATCTGGCCGATTCAGACACATTGAAACAACAGATCGTGTAAAATATGGCCCAATCCTGAGTAAATCGTGAATCCCCATTCACAATCACGATGCGTTGCGCGTCCCCGCTGGTCGCACATCGCATCGTCAGATCTGCCGTGCTATAGGGCAGATCTGACAGTCTAGGAGGCGATGCACTGTGAAAGTCTGACTGCAGGAGAGATCGTATGAAGATTGGACACCAAATTGTGTGCAGATTGTGTGGAGATCGTGTGCAGAGCTGCCGGGGAGAGTTTCAAGGGAAATCGTATACATCGGCTGATCGTGAGCACATCGCTATTTCTTTGGCCACCTTAAGATTTACTTACCGAACAATAATGTCATGACAGTGCTTTTGAAAACACAATTTTATAAACCTAAAGCAATTGCAATTGTTGTAACTGCAACATTAGCATCTATAAGGGTTAAAACAATCCAATCCATGAATGGGAAAGGTTTTTCCTACAGTGGGAGAGAAGTTCTAGAAGAGAGGATGTAGAGATATACATTCCATCTCTACCAGCTGTGAAATGGAGAAAATGTTGGTTGTTTTGTAGTTTACCGCACATTAGGCAAACATCTTGTAGAGCACATGAAAAGTAACCCACTGAGCAGTGTTGTACAAAGTGTATTTGCTACATTCTCCCATGAAACGCACACTCCAGCATGAGGACTTCCCTCCCGTACCTCCCAGCTTTCTCATAGGCAAACACGGAACCTGATCTTAAACACAAGTGGTTTAATATGCGTTATCCGATGGAAAGAGAGCCGGGAAGTGCTGGATGGAAAGCACAATGCTGCACACCAATTCCTCACACTAGTACATTTATAACAAACGTTGTCATACATTCCGTTGTATATTTCAAAACAGACTACAAACAGTCATTGTATTGCAGTATACTGTAGCTCTTCAGTCTGGCATTGTTTCCATATATAGATCCCTGACTAAAGACATCAGTTTCCACACTTGAGATGATGAAAGGACTGTCACATAAAATAAACACTATTGATAGCAAGATGCTTAATGAACATCTATAAAATGTAAATACTTTACAATACATATTATTACACCCCCAGGTAGCCAGTAAACATACTCCAGACCCTGTGTAATCATCTACAGTAACTATCAATGTGTGACTTGTCTTCTCTTTTGTATTGGTAGTCTCTGAAGAGCCTGGGAAACAAGACGACCTTTCTGTGACCTTCACTGCTTAGGAAGCATCCCCTACTTAAAACTTTAATTAAAACATACTTTCTTTTTTTTTTATTATTATTTATTAGCAGCTAGTCGTATAGAGCACACAGTGTTTACAGAGAATATTTGGTCATTGACATCAGTTCCAGCCCCAGGAGCTTGCAATCTATGGGCCTGATTCAGAGCCGGACGCTATTTGCGCTCGCTCGTTCAGAAAAAGGAGCCGGATATTTAAATAGAGCGCTCGCTCTTTGCGGTCTGTTGACGCCTCTATGTCTGAGCGAGCGAGCGAACTAAATATGCGCTCGCTATTTTGTAAAGATGCCCCCTGGCCGTTCGCATCACACGTCATCTCCGCTATTTATTAGATTAATCGAGTACATCGAAAGGCATCTGAACTGCTCGCAGTGCTTGTGGTTGGATTTTCCTACCGCAATTATGCGAACAGTTCAGGCTAAGAGACAACCAAGTGACGTGGCCGATGACACTGCTTTGTTAAATATGCACACCCTTAAAACGCCCGTTTTGACCGTTTGGCACGCCTGCGTTCGGATCTCCACTCCCCGTTTTCAAGCACCTTCCCCTGTTACCACCCACAAACGCCTCTTCCTGTCACTCAAATTAGCAGGCACTCGCTATTTTGCGAACACACTATTTCCGACCGCACTGACTGGTTGGCGCATGCGCAATATGACCCATACGCATATGTGCGAACATCGCTCGGAGCGAACGAGCGGCCGATTACGAGCGGCTCTGAATCAGGCCCTATAGTCTATAAACTTCATCCCATAGAGGTGTGAGGGAGAACAATGTCGGCACAGCCATAGTTAGCCAATATAGCCACAGCTGGGGAAATTCCCCCCATATTTAAATGAATCAATCAACTGTTTGACAGTATTTATCAAAGCCTGTTTATTAACAAGCTGAATATAATACATGAGACAACATGAGATTTATTAGGTCACTAAATAGGTCTACCATTCTCTCATCTACTCTTATTTATTTATTACCAGTTATTTATATAGCGCACACATATTCCGCAGCGCTTTATAGAGAATATTTGTCCATTCACATCTGTCCCTGCCCCAGTGGAGCTTACACTCTATATTCCCTATCACATAGGTTACTATGGTAACACTAGGGTTAATTTTTGTTGGGACCCATTTAACCTACCAGTATATTTTTGGAGTGTGGGAGGAAACCGGAGCATCTGGAGGAAACCCACACAAGCACAGGGAGAATATACAAACTCCACACAGTTAGGGCCATAGTGGGAATCAAACCCACAACCTCAGTGCTGTGTGGCAGTAATGCTAACCATTACACCATCTGTGCTACAGCAGACTGCCATGCTAGAGGGGAGGGGCTTCTCTAACCGAGCAGGGACACAATGACTGACCTCAGCCAATGGGCTTCCTACTGGGGACACCTTACCTGCTGCTGTGCATATTAAGACACACCATCAGTCAGACCATCAGAGATTGCAATAGCCTCCCTGTTACTACCAGAAATGCATATATATATATATATATATATATATATATATATATATATATATTTTCATGGCCCATATCTGAGCATTTTCGTTTAAGCGTATAGCATACTTGTCTACTCTCCCGAAAATACAGGGAGGCTCCCGGCCCCCCAGAAAGGGTGGGCAAGTGTATGCTATATGCTTAGTTAGTTTTAACAAGCTGCACATGTTGAAGGAAGCATCTCACATACATGGCATAAAGTAACATAAAATATAAAAGTAGTAATTTACCAAATACATTCCCAGGCGTGTAATTCTGTAGCAACTGTCATATATGTATTTAATTGGTCCTGGTCACATATGTGTTGGCCTCGTGCACAAGAGAAAAAGGAGTATTTTCCAGCAAAACTACTAGCATTATCCAGTCTGTCATTAATGAATAAGACCATTCTATAATTGTCACGGTGATCATTTCATCTGCTTTAATTCATTTATATTATGAACAGTACACATATAAGAGCAGTAAGTACATTCGTATTCGTGAAATGTCACTTTATCTTTTTCTTAAGCTGCCAGCATATTGCACTGCAATGTGCACGTATAGGGACTGATTTTGAGTTGAATGCATCTCTTCTCATGGACGCAAAGAGCGCATTTCAGCATGTAGCGCATGTGCAGATGCCAGTTTACAGATTTGTGGGCACCTCCATTCGAGTCAGACGGTTCTTTGGCAGATCTCGTTTGTGTGAAATGGGCGTTACTGGGCAGTATCCATGGGAACACATGCAAGGTGATCGTGGGAGTTTAATGGGAGTGTTGTGTGCGTGTAGCTAGAGGTCTGTGCTATTCTGATTCGTGCTTCCAGGGAAGGCTGTTTCTGACAGATCTCTTGCACCTAGCATGGGGCTGGTGAAAGTGCCAATACTAATGATAACGGTTGCGACTGTGGATGGCCATAGCGGCTTCTCGATTGATCCGCACGTATCTTCGCATTAGTCCAACAGAACTGGCATTAGCATAAGGCAGTAAATCTGGGTCATCACAATGTGTCCGACTCATCCCCCTATTCTGCAGTCTCAGTAAAAGACATCGCAAAAGACATGTCTCAATGCAGGAATATCTCAAGACAGAGCACAGAGCAAGAGTCTGACCAACTGGCACTTTAGAACAACCACTTTGATTAAATAAAAGGTTTCCTAAAATACTGCGCTGCTTAGCCTCATTTCAATTTCACTGCGCAATATTAAACACAAAACTAGCGTACGACGTGTGCTTTAGCAACAATCTAAGACCCTCTGCTGTTTTGAATTTGAGGCCCACTATTTATGGCTGAACGTATCATAATGTATTCAAATCCAACAAGAGCATACTCATTACTTTGTAGGAAACAGTCTAAAAAGTCAATTTTAAGGTCTAGATCTGTGGAAAGGTCTAATAAAGAGTGGCAGATTTTACAGGTCAGCAGGATGCCGTCTCACTATCTTACCACATTATTAATTATGCCATGCAACGCAACATACACAGTAATAATATGTAATCACTGATAAACACGAGGATGTATTTAATACACATGGGATATGATGAAAGGTGGGGTCATGGGCATCTGCAGAGATGGGCAGAAAAGGAGTAAAACAGGCTTAGGGCGGCAATAGTTTGGGCCTTCTGTTTTAATGATATGGATATTATCAATAAAAATGATAATTGCATTACAAATCTCTCTCTCTGAGTTTAACCTATTTAATTAAACTATTTAGATGCCCTGCTGACATTTATTTTTTTAGTGGGCACTACTTAAAGCTGGGATCCTGTGTCAATTATGTTTTTGCCTCACATGTTGAAAAATAATCCTGAAACCCTGTAGTAAATGGATTTGTGTACTTGGACAAATACATCTCCTCATGTACTAAGATCAAGAAATAAACAGTTGCCTTCAGGACATTGTTTGCTTAGGTGGCAGTAGTTTAGCTGGCAAAGGCTCAATGACCCCTTACAGAGTAGTGTGTGTGGGGCCTAGTTCCCAGCTGGCTTGACACACTAGAACTTCTGTGTACCCAAGGTGCCTAAGCCATTGTTGTTTCAATGTGACACTTTACAACTTGTGCTCTCCTAATTACCCTAATAGCAGCACTTCTTGCCTACAGCAAAACAATTTATAATAAAGAAAATAGGTTATCACAAAGTCAGCGTCTATGGGAATAGTGCTACTGTGGTTCACTGCAAATAAATATTTGTGTTACATTTTGACCTCTATGTTAATTGAAACAATTTTTTGGTGACTGAATAATTACTAAAATAGCTTCATCCTGCCTCTAGAAGTGTATTACCAGAGGATATCAATATGAGCACTGAGGGTTCCCACAGAAGAGACAATTCAGGTTAATCATCAGTAGTGTTCTTAGGGCCTTATTCAGAGCCAGACGCTATTTGCACTCGTTCAGAAAAAGGGGCCGGCTATTTAAATTGAGCGCTCGCTCTTTGCGGTCTGTTGACGCCTCTATGTCTGAGCAAGCGAACGAAACATGCACTCGCTATTTTGTAAAGACGCCCCCTGGCCGCTCGCATCCTACGTCATCTCCGCTATTTATTTGATTAATCGAGTACATCGAAAGGCGTCTGAACTGCTCGCAGTGCTTGTGGTAGGTTTATCCTACCGCAATCATGCGAACAGTTCAGTCTAAGAGACAACCAAGTGACGTGGCCGATGACGCTGCTTTGTTAATTATGCACACCCTTAAAACGCCCGTTTTGACCGTTTGGCACGCCTGCGTTCGGATCTCCACTCCCCGTTTTCAAGCACCTTCCCCTGTTACCACCCACAAACGCCTCATTCTGTCACTCAAATTAGCAGGCACTCGCTATTTGGCGAGCGCTCGATTTCCGATCGCACTGACTGGTTGGCGCATGCGCATTACGACCCATACGCATGCGCAGATGTGCGAACATCGCTCAGAGCGAACGAGCGGCCGCTTACGAGCGGCTCTGAATCAGGCCCTTAAAGCAGAACAACTTTGATGTGGAGCCTGCTCAAGCTCTACATGTGGGCTTAGTAGCTGAATCTTAAAAACAGAATTCATCACTTGCAAGTATACACAAGCAAGTGTGCTGTTAGCGTTTATTAAAGGACCAGGAAACATTTATTAAAAAGGAAACAACTAAAATAGTCAGTAGTACAAGTAAAAAGAATTAAAATAAAATAAAAAAACCTTTACAGATGTGTATACATACACCAGTCCTCAAATTGCACCAAATAGCCCCATTTAGCACGCCAGCCCTGCCCTATTAAGCAAACCAAGGTGAAGTTTTAAGTTTGTATATATACTTTATACAAGGGAATAATATCCAAATATCTGTAAGACAAGCACAATCCAACTACATATGAATTAATAGCAGATGATTAACAATTAATAATCTATAATGTTCTGAGGAGGAAAATAAGCAAACAAATGAATATTGAGATCACAATTTAGGACAAACTTAAAACTTCACCTTGGCTGCAGCTGCATCAGAACCAATTATGGGTGGTTTCCCTTACATTTTGTATTGTGGTATTGGTACCTTGGATTATTAAATCTATTTACATAAATCTTGACCACTCCCTGATGTACTGTTTGATATGATACAAGTGTTCGCTTTTTCAATATAACATTTTGCAATTATTGTATGTATATTATTGTATGTATATTATTGTATGTTTATAATTTAAGTTTTTTGTTTCCTATGATTCTTTTATGACAAAACATTAAAAGTTAAGTTTTACTATCCAAGGTAGATTCTTGTGCCCCAAAAAAGAGAGTACTTTCTTTCCCTTTTCTATATGCTGTTCTTACGCTAATGGGTGCAGCTCCATAAGGATAATATATCCCTGATACTACTATCTGCTTTTGCAGTTTTATTAATTTGGAGTAATTCTACCTTCATCCTAATTTATTTGGCACCAGTGCTCAGAGTCTCCCCTTTTCTCTTCCCTAATATTACAAACACTATATGTGTACTAAGACATAAAATGGAGGGAAAAGCATTACAATTAAACAACAAGCATGCAGCACGGGAATCACTCATGGGTCACACCAGGCGAGACGCCATGCAGCGCAAAAAAGACATGTATGAGAACACATCTGAACCGTCAGAAAAAGAAAAGTCCTTATCTGAGCAAATATCTAGTGCCGGCTCTTTACAGTGCGCCCCAACATCGCACACGGACAAAAATGGGGACGTGACCTAATTACCATATGTGACGTTATTTGGGGGCGTGCATGCATGGCACGCCTCTAAATAACGTCACTAGCTGGGCTTCCCTCAGCCCTCTCCTGTCACCGAATGGATGTCACGCGCATGCGCGCAGCATCCACTCAGACTCCGGGGTACGGCAACCTCCTGATTTGACCACCCGCGGGCCACTTCGGCCTATGTGTGGAAAAGAGGGACAGTACTGTTCTGCTGAAATCGGGATGTTGGGGAGGGGTGCGCCGTCTATGGGTGGCGCCCCTGTTCGACGGCACTGGTCGAACACCCCTAGAGCCGGCCCTGTTTATTACAGTATTTTGGACTTTTAATATTACGAATACAGGAATTACTAAACAAACTGTTACAGGAATACTTGCAGTCATGCAAAACAAATAAAACTAATCTACAGTACAGCAACATGACGGCGCAAAACAATTGTGATAAGGAAAGAGGTGGAAAGAGAGGGAAAGATGGCGTAAAATGAAGGCGTGTAGAAATGCATTAGGGAATGAGAGGGTCGTGAATAAAGGTTGTAGTCTGGGAAAGTGGAAAATCAAATCATGTAAAATGAGTGTCTGGCAGCATGCGTTCACCAAACTTGTTATTCCCTTTAATAATCCATCATTTATGAAGAGTGGGAATCTACAAATATATAAAGATGGAATTCATAATCGGTATGAAACTATTCATTTTGCTTTTTAATACTCAACAAACGGTGACTGTATCTGGGAGTAGACTCACAATTATGTAAGAAACACGTTCTTGCGCGCAAAATAAGAGTCTGCGGTCTGTAGAACACGAGCTTGCTGACACCGAACCACCAATTGGGTTATTCATCAATTCCCTCAGCTCCAAGTGTCATGTCTGCTTACATGGGTAGGTTATGCTCAACATTAGTAATGCCACCGACTGATGTAAAGGACAACTCCCAGTGACTAAACAGTCCTTCTAAATTCCTAAGAACAAAACAATATGCTATGTTTTCAGAATGATTATGTAGTTTGTTATGAATAAAAGCAGAATTAAAGTATATTTTTCGAATGATCTTTATTTAGAAGACGAGGTAAAAATTTGTTTCTCACCTTGTTCTAACTTTACACTGCAAAGCTCCAAATACACTGGAATACATGGACATGGATGCTATCAAGCAGGGGCGTAACTAGGGGTGTGTGACCTGTGCCATCGCTCAGGGGCGGCACCATTGCTGCCCCACGGCACCTGCATGCCATGCCAGATTAACTACTTAACTGACGATTTTTCCAGCAAAACCGGTCAGAAATTGCCGGGTACGCAGGAGAGTCCGGGGAGTCAGAGGAGATCTATTCTGAACATGTGTGGAACAAATTTCGTCTTGAAAATAGAGCGGGGAGGTGTGGTCGCGTCTCGTCAACTGAAGCACAGCTGGCTGCATTCGCATCCCATACGACCACGTCAATTAAGTGGTTAAGGTCTACGTGGGCCTGGAGCTGAAATTTATGAAAGGCCTATTGTGTGTCGGCGCAGGGGGTGTGTCCTTTATTGCAGGGTTGTGACTAGTGATGTGGGCGTTTGGCCTGTGCCATGGCGTTTGTCTAGCGCCATGGAGGACATATCTACCGCCTACCCACAATCACTTCAATATCCTTACCAGCGTCATTCACATGAAGTCTGCAATATATGTTATCTTATATAAACCAAAAAAGAGCAGGAGAGGGTACCCACAAAATATTAAGTATCCTTCTATTGTATCTACAGGGGTCTACAGCAGGTATCAGAGATATCTGTTGCAGTCTCCTTGGAGCAGCGTGTCTAGCCCCAGAAATTGAAAGTAAAGAGATTGTTTAAGCGACCACTTTACTTTTACACATCTTAGGGATGGGCTCCTCTCAGAACCCCCACATGTGATCTTGATACATACTGGTGGTACATTGGGCCTGATTCAGAGCCGCTCGTAAGCGGCCGCTCGTTCGCTCCGAGCGATGTTCGCACATCTGCGCATGCATATGGGTCATAATGCGCATGCGCCAACCAGTCATTGCGGTCGGAAATCGAGCGCTCGCCAAATAGCGAGTGCCTGCTAATTTGAGTGACAGGATGAGGCGTTTGTGGGTGGTAACAGGGGAAGGTGCTTGAAAACGGGGAGTGGTGATCCGAACACAGGCGTGCCAAACGGTCAAAACGGGCGTTTTAAGGGTGTGCATAATTAACAAAGCAGCGTCATCGACCACGTCACTTGGTTGTTTCTTAGCCTGAACTGTTCGCATGATTGCGGTAGGATAAACCTACCACAAGCACTGCGAGCAGTTCAGATGCCTTTCGATGTACTCGATTAATCAAATAGCGGAGATGACGTAGGATGCGAGCGGCCAGGAGGCGTCTTTACAAAATAGCGAGCGCATGTTTCATTCGCTCGCTCAGACATAGAGGCGTCAACAGACCGCAAAGAGCGAGCGCTCAATTTAAATAGCCGCCCCTTTTTCTGAACGACCGTTCGCAAATAGCGTCCGGCTCTGAATCAGGCCCATAATTTCTCATTGCCGTGGCAAGCGGCGATAAGAAATTATAATTAGCAGGTCTAAAAGTGGCAGGCACTCCGAGTATCTAGTCCTGGAAATTCGGCCACGCGTGGAAGCCATGTTGCCATGGCAACTATACATAAACAAAACGAGTGTACACTTATACTATACAGTATGTAAAAAACAGTGAAACATGGTAACGGCAGTGAAAACTTATACTAGACTGCATGTGCATTTTTTTCACTGCTGTTACCATGTTTCAGAGACTCGTAGCACCTCACACTTCCGCTTTGAGAGGTGTGGGAGCTTCCGGTGGATGGACCCCAGAAGTGAGGCATGGCGCGGCGAGCAGTCCAATGCAGACGCCCACTACACATTCCTCACCTAGATGTATCTATGGCAAGACATGTTTTGTATTTGGCTGTATGCTGTTATACATCCTGATGGGATTCGATGATGCCTAGAGGGGAAGGGAGGGGGGGAAGGGGCTGGGAGAGAGAGAGAGTGAGTATATCTCATATATATATATATATATATGTGTATGTATGTGTGTATATATATATATATATATATATATATATTAGCAACCCGTCCCAGCTTCGCATGGGGGCAATTCTGAATTTACGGTGATAGTAATTTTTTGCCAAAGTCTTATAAGATTGCCTTATAGATGACATTAGTAGTTTTACTTTACTCCTGCGTCAACAGGAAAAGATTTTGTTTTGACGTGACGCTCAAAAAGGCCACGTAAAGTTGTCCATGAGAAAAATAGTCCTCACTTAGTTGAACTACAAGCACGTTAAGTGTCTGTCCCTGTGCTCTATGTATTGTCATGCATCAAAATCCGTCCAGTGGTTCAAGAGATTGACCCGAACAAACAGACGCCTACCAAGGACTTTATTTTATACTATGTATATAGTTGACAGTACTGATTCCGCACACAGTTGGCCGATGTTGTTCAGTCTGTGTATGCATCCAATTTGCAGTATGTGTGAATCCCGATGGTTACTGCAGGGAGACGCAGAACGAATTTGGAAGCAAGAATTGTGCCTTTCGGTGGGCGTTCCTGTGAGGTTACAGGGGAGTGGGTAGCCAGACATGGGCGTGTCGCTGGCAGCAGCTGTATCTAAAGATGCAGTAGCACTTATACAGGATGCCATGTTCAGACAGAGAAACTGCGCCCTCCATAGGTCTGGTGCACCGATGGTGCTTCTAAAGATGCATCAAGACAGATAAGCGCCGCAAATGGGCATGTCAGTATGATCAGTATCAGCTGCAGCATTAGCATAAAGACGCAGACGCAGCAAAAGTCGCAGCCGTTGCCACGTCTGTGTCAGCCCCTGAATCAGGCCCTGTATTACTGATCTGATTAAGTACATGAAGAGACTCATTTATACCTTAGAGGATCGGTGCTTCTCTATATGAATTAGCTAGATATGACTGACAAGCTTGCACACTTGCAAGACCTCTAAAATTGATTGAGTCAAAAGATAAAGGACAAGGACAAGTAACCACGTGAAATGTCACATTGTCCTGAATCAGAACTACAAGACCAGGGGTGTGGGTGCAGGGTGTGCGGGCACTCGGGCCCCTGGCTGCAGGGGGGCCCGCACCGCACACCCTGCACCCATATTATACTTACTGCTCCGGAGTCCCACATCGGTGCCGGTGTCTGCGCTGTAAGAAACGGCTGGAAAATGGGCGCAGCTGCCATTTTCCCCGTGACCAGCGCATGCGCTATAGACTCTGGGCACACTCTAGTTCCAGAGTCTATAAGTGCAGCGCTGGCCGCGCACCGCTCAGTGTGCTCCCGGCCGCCGGACGGAGAGAAGGAGGCCCGTGACTGAGACTGCACACGGGCCCCCTCCTCTCTAGAAACGCCCCTGTACAAGACGCTGTACTAAAGATGTGGTGTATGATTATATCGGTGTTACTTTTACATAGTAAAAGGTCAGCAAAACACAGGGGTTCTAGGCAGTACTGCACAATGCTCTATGGGCCTGATTCAGAGCCGGACGCAATTAGCGCTCGCTCGTCCAGAAAATAGGGGTGGCTGTTCAAATGAACCGTTCGCTCTTTGCGGTCTGTTCACGCCTCTAGGTCTGAACGAGCGAACAAAACTTGAGGTTGTTTTTTGGAAAAATACGCCCCCTGGCCGCTCGCATCCTACGTCCTACGCTATTTATTAGATTAATCGAGGGTATGAACTGCTCGCTATTTTTGTGGTTGGTTTTTGCTACCACAAGTTTGCGAGCAGTTCTGGCTATAAAATAACCCAGTGACGTGGTCAATGACGCTGCTGTATTAATTATGCACACCCATAAAACGCCCGTTTTGACCTTTAAGCACGCCTGCGTTCGGATCTCCACTCCCCGTTTTCAAGCACCTTCCCCTGTTACCACCCACATACGCCTCCTCCTGTCACTCAAAATAGCAGGTATTCGCTATTTAGCGAACAAACGATTTTCGGCCGCACTGACTGGTTCGCGCATGCGTATTACGATCCGTACGCATGCGCAGTTGGGCAAACATCGCTCGGAACGAACGAGCGGCCGCTTACGAGGGGCTCTGAAACAGGCCCTATATGCCTTCCATGTGAACATTTACATTTTAAAGTTTAGTAATCATTTAAATATCTAGGCTATTTATTTATATATATTATTACCATACAAATTCCAAACTAGGTGAAGCACTTACACAAAAGATGTGCTCATAGCTGTCTTCACTTTCCTAGAATTTATTGCTTATTCCCCTAAGTCTATTAAGTGTGGAGATAATAAATATGTCAAGCGTTATGCCACCGGTCAATAATTACAAGTACATCTGTGGTGCTTTTACAACCTCGACATGCCCCTTGCACACCAACTGAACACATCCAATAAAGCAGTTTGTGGTACAGGCCCCTGAACGGGTTGCATTAAATCATTTTTTCAGAAGAGTCTTACATGGTTAAAGAATGGTATTTACTCCCAGCATGAGAGCAATCACATATATGAAGCAGTCTCACACTAGAGTGAGGGGTTTACATTATACTTGCCAACCCTCCCCGATTGTCAGGGAGACTCCCTGAAATAGTAGCAATCTCCCTGACTCCCTGAAGAGTCCAGCAATCTCCTTTTACGAAGCTGTTAAATAAAATAAAAAAAGAGATATATAAACATTCAAATGGGATCATCAGTATAATTTCCCTGCATTGGCTATAGGGCACAATGATCCCTATGGCTGCATGCATTTTCTGAAAAGTATCAGTGTGTTTTAATCAACACGTAGATCTTACTTCTTTATTTTGATACTTTATATCTCTCTATTTGATTTAGTTTCAAACTTGTTTTTACTATTCTACACGTGTAGATCTTTTTATATACCCATGTAATATCATTTATTTTTATTTATGTGTTTTATTGTGAATTCTATACTTTGATATTCCCTTGTGGAACTTATTATTAAACAGTGTTCTATTATACATCAGCAGCGCAAGTCTTATTTGTATTTGTTTGTTTCTATTTTTCTGGAACCTTCACAGTAGGTTTCTTTGGACCTGCAGCGCTGAGGGCATATATATCACTGGTGTACCATTACTACATATTTGGACCTTCTTAAAGCGCCCTGTATTTTGTTGTTTGAAGTATGACACTGAGCAAACCATTGGTAACCTGTAGAAAGATCAATAACACCTTTAGATACCATGTACTTTAAAAAGCAAAAACCTGTTTCGCAGTCTCAAAATGTTTCTGGTGAGTGTATAACATTTTTCAGTGTCCATTAAACATATTTTGTAGGTCAGTACAACAGGAAGGCCACATACAACCAAACTGCATTATCATACAGTGCGATAGAAAGTGAGGTAAAGAGTAAAGGTGCCTACACACTTGGCGATTTTTTACACGATTTGCCCGATTCCGATGAATCCTGACGACAAATCGTGTAAAATATGCCCAAATCGTGAGTTACCACTCACGATCCTGATGCGCATACCCGCTGGTTGTACATGGCAACTTCAGATCCGCCGTGCTGTAGGGCAGATTTGCCGATCTCAGTCATGATGCACTGGAATAGTTAGGAGGCACGAGAGATCGTTTGTCACATTGGACAGTTTTTAACACCAAATCGTGCCCACGACTGCCAGGGAGCTGCTGGGGAGAGTTCAAGGGGAAATCGGACACATTGTCGGATCATGAGCACATCGCCAAGTATGTAGGCACCTTAAGAGGAGCCTCTTGAGTGAACAATATGGAGGTACCATCATACTGTATATATACAGTGGGTTTGGAAAGTCCCTCTGCAGTGGCTGTGTGCTAAGTGTGTGAGAGACAGCAGTGGCTCCAGGGGTGGGGCTGCAGCACAGTCCAAAAGTCAAATAGAGAAGCCACACCAAGCACTGGCAGTTAGTGAAGCTCCCCTATTTAAATATTGGACTGTCACACATTTACTGTAGCACATAGTCACTGCGGAGGGACTTTCAAAACTCTGTGTGTGAGTTTGTGCGCATGTGTGTGTGTACCGTGAATGCAGACACCTTCTGAAGCTGCAGGGCAAGGGCCGGCACTACCACTAGGCAAACTTAGGTATTTGCCTAAGAGCTCCGGCCACTGCAGGGCGGCAGTGTGGACGGCACATAATTGCTGTCTGCACTACACTACTAGGAACAAACACACAGCCGCCAACAGCTGTGGGTTTGTTTTAGCAGTCGATGAGAGTCAAACAGACTCTCATCGGCTGTTGCGCCCACTGCTGGAGCCGGGCTGGAGCTCACTCATGAGCTTCCTCTTCCGGCTCCCTCCCGGGCCGGCCCTCATGCAAAGCAGGCCGGCCCGGGAGGATGCCGTACGGAGGAGCAGATGCCGGAGTGTGGATTAAGAGGGGGGTTTTTTTGTGTGTGTGTGTGTGTCTAGCGGGGGGGGGGACGGATTACTACTAGGGGCACTACTAGGGGCACTGCTGGGGGAGGGCTGCTACTGGGGGCACTGCTGGGGGGGATACTACTACTGGGAGCACTGCATTGGGGGGACCAATACTGGGGGCACTGCATAGGGAGGGTTACTACTGGGGTCACTATATAAAGGGCACTGCATAGGTGGGGGACTACTACTAGGGGCACTGTATAAGGGGCACTATATTGGGGGCACTGCATGGGGAGACCACTACTGGGGGCACTGCATAGGGGGGATCACTACTGCCGACACTAATGGGGGCACTGCATAGGGGAACCACTACTGGGGGAACTGTATAAGGGCTTGTGTAGCTATCATGGTGGGGGGGGGGGGGGGCGTAAGGCTGAAGAAATGCCTAGGGTGCCAAGAAACCTTGCTCCGGTCCTGTGCAGGGCCAGTGTGTATGCAGACTCAGTGTAAATGCCCCCTAAAGATAATAGTACTTAGAACCAGCCATTTATTTATTCACTTGGGCACACACTTGTAGGTGCCCACCGTCTGTTAGCAAAAAAAAATCCCTTGACAAAGATATTTAGGTTTAGAGCACAGGAAAGTGAATAACGTCTAGTGCAGGTGTGTAGAGGCGAGTTACAGTTGGTGGACAGAATGGAGAGGACAAAACAAAGCACGGCCACAATGAGCCTAAGGTACAGTATCTTCAATGTGCAAAACACAGTTTAAGCAAAAGAAGGCTTAAACATACTCTTGGGTACACTAGCTTTAGGAAAAATAAAGTATTTGAATGTAAATATCCACTGTAGAAATTGTAGGGTGAGACATGAAAATCACTTGCAATTGTATACAACTATGCATAAAGAAACAGTCATCAGCACAGATGCACCTAGAGATGCAGAGCAAAAATGGCAACTCCCACAGATCGATTTTATTAGATCTCATCAGTGCAAGATATGGAAAAATCGTTATTCTGGAAAAAAGACTGAGGAAATACCTGAGACATAGTACCGGTACTTGTCAGGGAGGGGTACATTTGAGGGAACCAGCAGGTGTGAAATTCAGCAATACTGTCTTTCATTTTCGTTTTTGACTTGCCGTTTCACAAAATATCATTTCAGGCCATGTTCATATGTTCACAGAATTTGTAGCCAATGCACAGATCTGGGACAATGACAGCCTGTCTGTTCAGTCTGTGCATTATGTGATGTGTTTGGTGGAAGACTGCGAACACTTTGAGGCAAATTCCACTGATGAAATGTACAAAATGTTGCAGTCAAATGTGGAATGAGGCAAATGTTTTCTGTAATCAGTTCCTTGGTTCGGGTGTGGTATACATCGACTTGTCACAATGTTGACACTGTCATATGCATGTCGGCAGTTAGAATGTTGACAGTACTATTTTACTGTAACCCTATCTGCCAAATCATATATATCAATATGTCTGGCTAGTGTGCCGCAGAGCCGCCAGTCACATTAAAGTGCGGAACAGGCAGCGCTGCTGTGGAGCTCCTCTGGGAGGCTCAGGTGTGCCCGGACTGTGACCTTGCCAAAATGCGGTGGCGTGACATCGCAGGTCACGCACGCCGTGTTGCCTGGCCTGCCCGCCCGCCCACCCCAACATAGACTCAACCCAGCCCTTGCCTCCCGCCCGTGGCCTGCCAGTCACCCAGCCAGCCCTTCTGTCCCACCAGCCGGCGGCCAGCCAGCCCTTCTCTCCCACCAGCCAGTGGCCAGCCAGTGCTTCCCTCCCGCTGGCAGCCAGTTACCCAGCCAGCCCTTCTCTCCCACCTGCTGCGGCCAGCCACCCCTTCCCTCCCCGTCTGTGGCCAGTCACCAAGCCAACCCACGGCCAGTCAGCCACTGCAGACAGCTCTGCACTGTGGGAACCCACAGCCGATGACTGACAGGTAGGCAGTATGATTTAATTTTGGGGGAAGCAATATGTTTTATATTTTTTTCTGTGTATGCAGCAATGTGGGGTTTTTTTTGTCTCTGTGGGGGCCAATGTAGTCTGTTTTATTCCTGTGGAGAACAATGAATGTGTTGTTTTATGTGAGACCCAATATGTATGTGTTTTCATAGTTCGCGCACGTGAATCGCCGGATAGTGTGCCTTGGCAATTTAAAAATTTTACGTAGTGTGCCTCGAGTTGAAAAAGGTTGAAAATCACTGGGCTAGAAGAACCAGTTGTGATGGCATTTTCACTGGTTCCTATGGCCAACATATGGAGTGAGCGGCTGTTTGGTCCCCTGTACGTACAATAAGATGTGAACGATATAGCTGTATGATATATAGTATCTGGCGTGCAGCACAGCTGATGCGATATACACTATCTGTGAAATAAGTTGTTCACGGAATTATTGTATACCCAAGTGCAGATGGTCGGTACAATATATTGTTCGTCGGCTGTACAAACGATATATCATCCAGTGTGTACCCTGCATTGCAGATAGTACAGAGGGCCAGAGAAAATGGGAAAGATATTACACAGGAGGAAGAGGGATACACAGACATGACACAGCATGACACAGGAGAAATGAGAGGGCATATAAAACACAAAGCAGAAATGTTATAACCCTTGGTTCTTTAGTATAATGCACTTTTTTTCAAAAATATCTAGTGTGTGAATACCTACAGTAAATGAAAGAGAGAGAGCTATAACTGGCAGCATTTAGAAATGAGGCATAGCACCCTGTATATAATATACAATATATATATATATAGCAATAAAGAATTGGATGGGCACTCACCATTCAGTAAAAATATGATGTATTTACCCACAAATACATAGTTGTATAGTTGACGTTTCGGACCGTCCCTGGGTTCTCCTGGTGGCAGCTTTGTGGTGGTTGTGCTGTCTTGATAAAGGACCCATGCGGTCCGAAACCCGACTATACAACTATGTATTTGTGAGTAAATACATCATCTTTTTACTGAATGGTGAGTGCCCATCCAATTCTTTATAGCTATGCATTGGACCTGACCGTCTCTAATGGAGCTCCCCACCTGCTGTGGATTGAACAATGAGTGCAGCCCCCTTGTATACATACATATATACACACACACACACAATATATATACATATATTATAATACATGGATTTATGTGATGATCGCTTAATTAGGATAAAACTTATGGAACAAAAAAATCCAATAATAAGGAAAAAATAATAGCAATGATCAAGCATACAAAAATTTGTAATGAAGATATTGGGTTAATTTTTTTTTTCTTTTAAACAACGTATCAGACAAAACAAAGCTGGGAGGAAGCATTTTTGAAGCAACAGCACAGCTGCTGTTTTTTGTATAAATTAACTCTCACGCAAGATGTGAGGAAGAAAGAGGAAGCAAGATGGAAAACCTGCAAGTAGCATATATATAGTACTGTGGGGTCTATGTACTAAGCCTTTCAGAGAGATAAAGTAGATGGAGATAAAGTACCAAACAATCAGCTCCTAACTGTCACTTGACAGGCTGTATTTGAAAAATGACAGTTAGGGGCTGATCGGTTGGCACTTTATGTCTCTCCAAGGTTTAGTGCATAGACCCCTGTATCTGTTAGGGGATTTGTGACTGAAAAAGCTAAAGTTGTTGAAATTATATAAATCGAAAACAATATGAAAAAAACACACAATGAATAGAGGAGATATATACATCAAACATGCTTTAACATTGGGGCATATAATGTATTATTCTTAAAATTCACCTGTCTGCAGTATGCATTGCCTGCCCTCTGTGGCAGTAGTAACATCAGTGGTAACATTGTATAATGTACAAGTAACGTTATTTCATATATCAACTCTTGAAAGGAATACAGGTTGAGTCTCTGATATCCAAAATGCTTGGGACCAGGGGTATTTTGGATTACGGAATATTCCGTATTTTGGAATATTTGCATAATATCATGAAATATCTTGGGAATGGGACCCCAATATACACACATAATGCTTTTAGGTGTTATATACACCTTATACACACAGCCTGCAGGTAATTTTATACAATATTTTCAATAATTTTGTGGCTCAAACAAAGTTTGTGTACATACATAAAATTCAGTTATGTTTCATATACACCCTATACACACAGCCTGAAGTTAATTGTATACAACATTATTAATAATGTGTGCCTTAGACAAAGTTGTGTACATTGAACCACCAAAAATCAAAAGTTTAATTATTTCAGTCAAGCCAAAAAAATTCCGTATTTCGGAATATTTGGATATGGGAGACTCAACCTATCAGTATAAACGTTAAGCTCTAAGGTATTAGAAGCTACCACAGATTTCTGAAAGCTATATGAAAGCAGCACAGATTTGCAACCCACAGCACGTGGACCGTATGCAGCTCGCAAGGTCATGGTTTGTGGTCTGCAGGAAGCTTACCGGTTTTTCTTACTGTTGCCCCTTATTTTTCACTGCCCTAGGCTGCAGCTTCCTTAGTGAGATGCTCTTTTAGGATCAGGAATAAATTAGGCAAATACAGAGGTGCCTGTAGAGACACAAATCCCTGGTACTGTCATGAAGATTAGCCTCTTCTGCACCCACAGACACTGCCGGGTGAACCAACTGCAAGGTACACGAGAGGATGATGGAAGCTCGCAACATTTCTATTGCGAGGGGCAGGATTTGCTGAGTTGTTAAGGTGAGGGGGTTATGTGAGGTACACATTAGAACGGCGGATCGTCCGTCCAACTGACCAATGTACAGATTTTGGTAAAGATGCACAAAATGACATTGTGCATACACACTTACCATTCGGTCACACAATATGTCTGGCTAGAAGAACCAGTTCTGATGGCATTTTCCCTGATTCCTGTTGCCAACAAGTGGAACAAGCGGCTGTTTGGTCCTCTGTACGTACAGTAAGATGTGAACGATATAGCTGTATGGGAATCGGGATGAAATACCGCCAGCCGTATGGCCGGCGGTTCGATTCCCGGCAGCGCATGGCCAACCAAAGAAGAGTTCCTGGCAGCAGAAGCCCGACAGCGCTGGAAATCCCGATCGTCGATAGGTAAGTACTGACTAACCTAACCCCCTAACCCTAACCCTCCTTAGGGGTGCCTAACCCTAATCCCCCCATTCCCCGCTGCCTAAACCTAAGTCCCCGGGGGGGTGCCTAACCCTAAGTCCCCCCCGGGGGTGCTAACCCTAACCCTGCCTCCACCTAGCCTAGCCCTAACCCTCCAGGGGGGGGTGCCTAACCCTAAGTTCCCCCCGGGTGCCCTAAACCTAACCCTCCCCCCCTCCTCGGCTGTCCGCTCGCAGCACCCAGCATCCCTTCGATCGGGATGCCGGGCGCCGGTCTCCCGGCGTCGGGGAAATGTCATGTGCCTACATCTAGACGCCCAGCATTTCACCATTGCTGGGATATGACAGTCGGAAGCCGGCTGCCAGTATTAAGGCAGGTGGCTTCCCGATTGTATACCGCTGTATGATATATCGCATCTGCCGTGCAGCACAGCCAATGCGATTTACAGTACCTTTGAAATAAGTCGTTCGCAGAAATATTGTGTACACAAGTGCAGATGGCCGGTACGATATATTGTTCGTCGGCTGCACAAACGATATATCGTCCAGCGTGTACCCAGTATTACAGTTGGGACACGGGACCGGAGAAATGGGGAAAGATATTACATAGGAGGAAGAGGGATACACAGACATGACACAGGAGAAATTAGAGGGCATATAAAACAAAGCAGAAATGTATTTATTCTCAAGTTATATTAGCTAGATAATGTGGTACCAAGTATTTGAGAACTGCGTATGGTTTGCAAAACGTCACAGTAAGTAGGCTGCACAGATGGCCAATAACTCATCTCTTTAGCCCATGAACGTGTAATGCACAGGTTCTCAAACTCGGCCCTCAGGACCCCAAACAGTGCATGTCTTCCAGGACTCCTCACAGAATCACAAGTGAAATAACTATCTCCACCTGTGGATCTTTTAAAATGTGTCAGTGAGTAATGAACACACCTATGCAGCTCCTGGGTGACCTGAAAAACGTGACCTGTGTGGGGTCCTAAGGACCAAGTTTGAGGACCACTGGTGTAATGTATTACTACATTAATAGTGACTATGCATTAATAAAATGATGTACTCTACTATTTTCTAAGCATCTTAAATGACCCCTCTACCTCTCTTCCTTCCACCAGCGTCCTGCAATTCATCACATGTGCCCTGTGATTCACCATATATCCTTGGGCACACAGCCCAAGGATTTAGGGGGCTGGGCCAACAAAGGGCGCACTGGCGCCCTGTTACAGCACTGATGAGCGGAGAGTGATGATATCATCACTGAATTGCGCACACCTAGCCCGGCCTCAGAGAGGCTCTTCGTGGAGATGACCACCATTTCAGGGAGTCTCTATGACATTCAGGGAGAGCTGGCATGTATGGGTACGGACCTTACAGATTCCTATTGTTGGAATAATATTTGCATAAAAAGGTCAGCCTGCAATGCTTCCCTGTGTGTACATTGGGTTCCCAATAAGCAAGGACTCAACTATTCTCTTTCTCTCAGTTATTGCAACTGATTAACTGCACAGCATCATCAACAGTGTTTGGTTGAGAAAAAAAACCTTGTCCAATATGCGTATAACACTTGCTGGTCATGTGGATACATGGCATTGTCTATGAGCGTGAGCCGCAAACATGCACGTGCAGCATGCATCACACATGTGAAAAAGCATGCTGGATCTGCCCGGCAGAGACTATAATATGCCACATTTTTTTGCGCACATCTGCCAGCTCTCACTGCACATATCATCAACAGACATCATTCAAAAGTATTCATTTTTTTACTATAGTTTCTGTTTCACACATTAGAAACAGCAGAGAAGTCTAAATTACATAAACCAACAGTGGCAGCAGAGTGGTGGGGCGATGAATTCAGGCCCTGATTCAGAGCCGGACGCACTGACAGAGCACTCGCTCTGAATCATGGCCGGGCTATTTTTTTTTTTAGAACGGCCTCCTGGCTGCTCGCATAGCTGTGGGTGACCACCCACAGCTATAGCGAGTGGCCAGGAAGATGGTCGCGATGGTCAAGACCATCGCGACCATCGGGCTTGCGACGAGACCCTTGTGGTAGGGTCTCGTTGCCGCAAGCCCCAGAGAGATTTTGGCTCTAACAGAGCCGAAATCTCTCCCACTGACATCACTCGTGATGTCAGTGGGGCCGCCCCCAAACGGAGGCGTTCACATGGGAACGCCTCCGTTTGGGCAGCCACTCCCCCGGCCCGCCCACCAAAGGGGGCGTGCTGTCACTCAACATCGACAGCACGCCCCCTTTGGTACGAGACCCGGAGCGACGGATTGCCCGTCGCTATCCGGGTCTCGCGCATGCGCACGACGGAGCAGGCTCCGTCGTGCGCATGCGCTTTGGGCCACCATCGACCCGGTTGCGAGCGCTCAGCGTTTGCGACCGGGTCTGAATCAGGCCCTCAGTTTCAACCAGGGCCCTATCACTGTGCAGCTTGCATGCAGGGCTGTAACGTTGGAGCTGCCCCACAGATCCTGTGGGCAGCACCGTCACTTACCCATGGCCCCTGCATATGGTTAATAGGGTTCCTGGAACGACACCCTGTAGCCAAAATCACTGCTGCAGTGCCACCCCAGAGGGCCCCGAGGACGCTCCAGACATGCACACTGCAGCTCTTACAGCCCCCATGACGCTGCCGACCCCTCCTCATGACATCAAGCGCTATTGGGGCGTGGCCAGCTGTTATGGCGCTGCTTGTACGTACAGTACTCCTCATACTGCCTAGCTCTCCTCCAGGTGTCTGGTTTCCTTAGACACTCCGAGACATACTGATAGTATAACTAGTGTGTATATGTACATAGCATGTAAGCTCCACTGGGGCAGGGACTGATGTGTATGATTAAATATTCTGTGTAAATTGCTGTATAATATGTAAGTGCTACATAAAAAGCTGTTAATAAATAAAAGGTGTCTGTATGAAACATGCACATATTTAAAACAAAATGATCCTAATTCTATGCTGAGCCTTTTCTTCATTATAGGATAAGAGCAGAAAAACATATGGTCATAATTTAGAATATGCTCTGAACATGTATTTTTTTTGCATATTTGCAAATATACATTGCTTTGGTGTGTAAATAGGGAAAAAAATGTTTTTGAAGAATCTTTAAAAGAAAATTAACCCTCTACATGAACAGTTATAGCAAAAGCACTATCCACAGACACTAGGGGGTAAATTTACTAAAGTGAGAGTTTTTCAAATTGGAGATGTTGCCCATAGCAATCAATCAGATTGTAGCTATTATCTTCTAGAAGGTGCTAGTTAAATGTTAAGAATAATCTGGTTGGTTGCTGTGGGCAACATCTCCACTTCTAAAAACTCTCACTTTAGTAAATATATCCCAAGAAATTAAAATAAAGACTCTAGTCTGAGCTCTAATTTCTAATATCCAATTATGCAGAATAATGATAGTGGAGCTAAAGCAATAGCTCTCTACAGCAAATTTGTCACATACTCCCAATACTGCCTAGTATGAGGTTAGGTTCCTGCACGTCCTCATATCGGCTACAGAGAGCATATATTACTAATCAATCATTTCTTTAAGCCGCGTATCCACTTGCCGATTAAACAGAGCAATTGAACGATTACGACATCGCAATCGTTCATTAATCATGCATAAATTGAGCAGTATAATGTCGGAAACAACCAGTGATGCGCGCTCCCGCTGGTCATCTCCCACATCAATCATCGCCTGAACATGACGGTCAATCTGCCGATAACGACAGATTCGCCATATCGTTCAGTGTAGGCACTACAGGGGATCAGGAACGACTGTAAGATTACAATGTTGTAATCGTACTGTCGTTACCCCATCGGAAAGTGGATACGCAACTTTACACTACATATCTAAAGACTATGAAAGCAGGAAGGCACTCAGTGGGTCAGATGTGAAAGGAAAACATTTAGCATTTCAGTAGGGAGAGTATAATGTAAACACTGCCATGTTGCAGTAATGTGACATAGTGCATTTCGTCATTGATCAGGAGCTGGAGTGGTATTGCCAATTCAATGCCGCTATCTGCACTCTATACACATAGATGGGCTAATGTAGAGTTAAAATGGGGCTACATTACTGAAAGGAGATGTGCAGGGAATAACCGCATATTTTTGCACATGAGCAGAGCTGTAAGCATCTGTAGAAGGGAAACATATGTGCCTGGCTTACTACAAGGCACCATCATCAGGGTGTACTTGCCCCTACTTACGTGCTGGTCTACATGTGCCACATTTGTGTGAACAAGCCTCTACTGAACTTTGGGTCCGATCTACTACCAAACGCAACTGCGATTACACACGCAATCGACCGATTGTTGTGTTCTGCGCATACATCGCAGTGCACATGCGCGAACTAGCTATTGCGATTGGGACTGCGATCTCAGTGACTATGCAGACCCATCGCAGTGTGATTGACAGGAAGTGCCATTTGGGGGTGGTGAGGTGGGGGTGGTCGGGCGAATGCAGGCGTGCCAGTGCATTTCAACGCTGTTGCAGGGGCGTGCATAAATTACCCACTGCGATGGCCTATGCAGCCTGTGGCCTGATAGCATACGTGGTTGTAAGCAATTTCTGAGTAAGGTCAGGGTTTGTGCAAGTGTGTACCGATGGTTTTCGCACTCTTGCTAAACATTACAGATGTGTGGTTAGTAAAGTGTGCATCCTTATTTGCCTCCCCTCTCCTTCAAGCCATACACTGGCTCCCCTTCCCCTTCAGATGCCAATTCAAGGTGCTTACACTCTCCTACAAAGCCCTCACCAAATCCTCTCCCACTTACATCTCTGACATCATCTCCCTTCACACTCCCGCCCGTCCACTTCGGTCAACAAATACATGCCATCTCTCCTGCCAAATGATTGCTTCCTCCCACTCCCGCCTCCAAGATTTTGCCTGTGCTGCTCCCTACCTTTGGAACTCTCTCCCTCTCAAATTCTCCACCTCTCTACAAATCTTCAAACGGGCTCTCAAGACCCACTACTTTATCAAGTCCTATCAGCTCTCATCCTAACCCACTTCATGCTCTTTCCTCCCTATCTACCCTTTCTGTGTCACGCCTGTCTGTCTACCCCTCCTCTTTAGAATGTAAGTGCTCACGAGCAGGGACCTCTTCCCTCATGTGCTTCTCTTTACACTTTCTTCTACTCCTTACTCCCCACAAGGGCACCTTACACATGACTTCTGACCCCCTGCTGCTTATTTTGAGTGTTTTAATCGCTGTTGCAGCAATGTATATAACCCATGTCCTTGCCCTGCACTGTAATGTACTGTAAGTTACTCGTTTCTTGTTCACTTATTAGTTTATGTACTCTGTAAGGCGCTGCGGAACATTTATAGCGCCATATAAATAAAGGATAATAATAATAATAATAATAATAATAATAATATGTAGTGCTGTGAGGGAATAGCGATCACAATGAATTATCATACTATCACAGTTGAACTGCATGCATAATCCCTATTGCATACGTTAGTGAATAAGGCCCTTTGTGGGAATGCCCCATTCTGCCTCTGTGGATGTAAGTGGAGATACGTTCGGAATGTGTTTCGATATTACGGAACAGGCGGGTTTCCAGCAAGTTTGCTGCTAAATTTAAACCAGTAATCAGTTATAAGGCAAAACCAGCCTTTTAACACGCTGAAATCCCACCGGTTCCATAATGTTGGAACCTATTATATAACCCAGTGGTTCCCAAACTGGGTCCCGTAAGTTGATGGTGTAGGACCAAATAACATTATATATACTCCATGTCATAAAATATGCATGCAAACAGAATCGCAACCCTGTTCACCACTACATACCTGAAGTTAAGGCCACATAACAGAACCTAAGAATGACCTCTAAGCACAATTTACTTCATTTAATAATTTTTGCAGAATTTCTCAATAAGAAACTTTTGGCCTAGGAGTGCTGAGAAAACAATACTGATGCTCTAAGGCGGTGTGATTCAAGAATGTTTGGGAACCACTGACATAACCTCTTAGAGATACCACGTAATTTGGTGTACATTCAACTCTGCATCAGCCAGAGTCTACAACACAGATCCACCCTTTAACAGCCTCATCTATCCCTACGCACAGGTTGTTCTCTGTAGAGAAGACATTTTATTTAACTGATTAGTGATTTTACTGTAAAGTATTTTCTAACATTTCATATTTATTTTCTACAGTATATTATCTTCATTTATTCTACATTATAGAAGACTTTGGCTATTACATAGTATTACCCATATTCCTTACATTAGAATATGGGAAACTTATATCGCCTTTCTCCCAATGGAAATCAAAGATCATCACAATTTTGTATTGGGTGAGGCAGCTATTGCTCTCAGTTGGTGCTCTAAGCGATCATCCAATTATGTGCAGCTCCTACTTAACTGAAGAAGCGCCCCCATATATAACATACAGATGTGTCCCCCGGAGGCGTCAGCGGGTATGGTGACACCCGGCGTGGCCTAACATAAAGGGGGTGTGTCCTCGTGGGAAATCCCGATTACATTATTCCGGGGGCGTTCCCAGCATCCCCCTGAGACTAGTGTCTGTACGGTCAGCTCCTCCTCTGTGACAGGAGCAGAGTGCTACAATGCAGAACCCAGCTCCTGTCACAGAGGAGGAGCCGGCATTTTGGTGTCACCCACTCTGGGGGTGACATCCGGTTGCAGCCCAGACCCCCCCGCAGCCCTATAGTGAAGCCACTTGTGTCATAATATATCTAGTATTTTTAGGCTAGGTATATGGGGCAATTGAGAAGATCCGTCAAGTACCCTGCTGTTTCACTAGATATTGCATATTTGTTACATCGCAGCCACATACAAAACCACTCACAGTGTACTATAGACACTAGATTGTAACTTTGTCACAAAGGAATTGGCGCAACCTATGTACATAGTTGCAGATTCAGCATAATGGAATATGGTGCAAGGAATAGCTGCGCCCCCCCCGCCCCCCTCCCCCGGGAAGCTTTTGCACAAAGATATACAAGTACAGGTTGAGTCTCCCATATCCAAAATGCTTAGGAACAGGGGTATTTTGGATAACGGAATATTCCGTAGTTTGGAATAATTACATATCATAATGAAATATCTTGGGAATGGGACCCCAATATACACACAGAATGTATTTATGTGTTATATACACCTTATACACACAGCCTGCAGGTAATTTTATACAATATTTTCAATAATTTTGTGGCTCAAGCAAAGTTTGTGTACATACATGAAATTCAGTTATGTTTCATATACACCCTATACAAACAGCCTGAAGGTAATTTTATACAATATTTTTAATAATTTTGTGCCTTAAAGAAAGTTTGTGTACATTGAACCATCAAAAATCAAAGGTTTCATTATCACAGTCATGCCAAAATAATTCTGTATTGCGGAATATTTGGATATGGGAGACTCAACCTGTACCGCAAGCCCCAGTGGTCAGTTTACGCTAGCAATGTAGTTTTGTCACTTCTTGCAGTTTTTAGTTTGAAAAAAGGACTCTTGCCACAGCTAAATTGCCAGGTCCATAGCGCGGCCAATAGGGGCTATTTGGAGCACCCAGAGGACACATCTGTAGGGGCCACATCCCAGGAGCCACTTGATTACCTGAAGCCAGGTGCTGGTTAGTGCTAATTTTCTGTACTACATTTTCTCAATACAATGGCTCTACAACACAACTTGATCATATGGTATTTGATCAGGCTGAATAGAAAAGCTGGTTGACCAATGTCACACATGCAAGCATGCTCGGGGACACTAGCCGACTGCTGAAGAGATGTCCGCCCTTTATAAATGTATTATTTGGCCAGCTTTGTGTGTAATCAATCATACTATATAAATGCATAATATGATATCAGTAAGGAAATACTGAAGCCATTTATTTTGTAGCCTATGAGAGAATGAAGCCATGTCATGAGGCCACTGGTCTATGTGTTGGATCCATCAATAGAAATCATGTATTTGATGAGCACTATTACACAGGCAATAGGCCGCCCCTGCAAAAGATTCAGTACAGCAGAGGATTAGTCTTTAGATCCACTCTGCCTCAAAACTATGTACAGAAAAAGGGAGATGTGCTATTATACTTTAAACATGCTAATTAGATAAAGACCTGGTCACATTTGTGTTATCTAAAGTGAATATATCAACAGTACAGTAGGTTGGTTACTGGCTTAAGGAGGGGGTAGCCAGGTCAGCTCTGCAGGGGGCATGGTGGCAGCAATGGTGAGCAGTATGGGGGCGTGGCGGCGCTATCGCTTTATCGAGGTCCCACCCCCTGCTAGACAATGGCAAAAGTTACAGCATTGTTAAGCTACGTTGACGCAATTCAGCGTGAATCGCGTCAGCGCCTACAATTCCCCCGACTGCCCACTTTCACTCGTCAAGTGGCCAGCTGCCGGGGGGGCATTTTTCAACAGTGGCGGCCAGACCGGAAGACTTGCCCTCTTTTTTGGGCAGCTGAGAGCACCACCTTCCGGTCATTGTGGGAGAGACTGCAAGTATGATATAGTGTATTAGATGTATAGTATACAATTCATGTTTCGGGTCTTTTTTTGGGTAAACTAAGTCAACAGTGGTGTCTCCTCTTTAATTATCTTTTTGTTATAAGCACAGTATATTGTGGTGGTAATGCCTGGCAAGAGTGGATACACTGCCCTTCGGGAGTACTAGATACAGCTACAATCAGCCTTGAACAGGAGATATGAAGCTGCAGTACAGGATGTTTTTTCCACTGTAGAGTAGCTACATATACTAGTATCATAAAATAACATGGTAGAAGACAGTGGATGTGTACACTTAAGATGTCTGAAAAGGGTTAATCTAACTTCCTACCAAACTACAAAGCAAACAAAATCAAATGGTTTCTATGTGTTCTACATTTCAGTGTTACTCAAGTGGTGGAAAAAAAGACATTTGTTAATCCTAAGAGCTCTATAATGTCAGAATTAATATTACACACACAGATTTTCCTTTTGAAACTTACAGATGATATATATGTATGTTACTTAACCATCATAGAACCCCTCTATGCAACTGAAGTGTGAGAGCCTGAATAAGCACATCTTCATGGAAAACATATGTTACACCATAAGCAGAACACCATGCTGGATCTCTTTGTTTTCTGATTTCGGAAGTAAACAAATATAGACAATAAGAAAATACAGTACATCCATTTCCTGTGGATTATTTATATTGTAATTCATGTGAACAAAGAACTGTTCTTGGGAAAATAACCAGAAAGGGATGCGTTTCAGGAACGTTTAGTTATATGTTCATTTGTGACATGCAAACAAGATGTACAACAGTGTCAGTCATTTATGGGAAATATAATGTTCTCAAATATGAAATCCTTGTTCTCCTTATATGACCTCTCAGTGAGAAGAAATATATTGCATAAATTGGGACCAAACCATTGTGCATCCAGACCATGATGCCCAATACGGTACTAAAGGTGTTAGAAGTTTAAACTGGTTAATTGGCTCCCGTTGGCTGGCCTATTTTGCATGTCACTGTTAATTAATGCCCAGGTATGCAGTACAGGAATCCACCACTGTTTCCTTTCCTTGGAATTCAAAACAACAAACACCTTATATAATGTGTGTTTAACATCAGAAATGTAAATGTTCTCTCTGAAAGCACACTATAAGCCTGGGATTTTATTTGCCGTTTGCGATTTTGTTAGCATGGAAAGCTCTTGCTGTGATAAAAGTTGATTGTCCTTGATTCACTCACGGGTTTCCATAATTAAATACCAAAACACGAATTACAAATGTCACCAAACCCGCAAACTTCAACAAGATTCAAGCCACATGACCCCCTACATCCTTATGGTCCCTCTGACAGTGCACAGGACTCATAAGCTGGCCACACACTAGACCAACTTACATCCAACCAGCCAAGTAGTTGATTGGTTGGAATGAAAATCTGGTAGGTATGAAAGCAAATGACAATCAGCAATTTGCTCCCAAACACTGGAAAATGGACAAAAACTGTTGTTTGTTAATTGTTTTATCTAAACAATTTGTTCAAACTTGTCTGACGACCATTTTCATCAGTTTTCTGGCATTTTGGAGCAAATTGCTGATCATCATTTACTCCTATACATTACCAGATTTTCATTCCAACCAATCAACTAGTTGGATGGTTGGATGAAAATTGGTCTAGTGTGTGGCCAGCTATACAGTTTATATCACACCTGCATGTATCCATATCTGTCAATATACAGTCATGTGCCAGGAAACCTGAGACATGTACTTCCATTCACAGTACCACACCCCCTCATGACGTGAAATCTTCCGCCATTGAAGTACTATATACAGGCAGATATGTCTGCAATCTGTTGTCATACAATTTGCAGTGAAGATCTTAGCAGATCATGATTTAAGTGACTTTGAAAATAAAATTTGGATTTTCACATGAAACAAGTAAACGGCTGTACCGCAACTATACAGCATCAGGGTAGACATACAGCGTGCAACTCTGCTGTGGCCGAAAGAAACGCTTGGCAATAGTGGATGGCATTGTCTGGCACACTTTGCAACATCCGTCCGACATGTGATATTGAAACAGATATCAGCAAAATTTAATGCTGGAGCCAGAAGTATCATCAGCGTCTGAACAGTGCAATGTTCCCTTTTTTTCTATGGGGTATAGAAGCTGACCGCCCACTCAGGTCCCATTGCTGACCCCATGGCACAAGGCTCTGCGCATTGGCTGGGCTCGTGAATACTGCCACTGGACACAAGACTACTGGAAACGTTCAGTCTGGCCCGATGGGTCAAGGTTCCAACTGGTTTGGGCAAATGGATGAATACGCATGTGGGGAAAACCCACAAGCCAAAGGACACCACATCCCATCAATGGACAGTACAGGATGGCGGTGGCTCTGTTATGGAGTGGGGTGTTTTTAGCTGTCACGCATTAGGACCCCTGATACATCTGCAGAGATCACTGACTGGCATACGCTACGTAACCATCCTTACAAAACATTTGCACCATTCATGTCATGCAATCACTCGCACGGGAGCGGACTCTTTCAGCACGACAATGCATCACCGCATAGGTTCTTAGCCACCAGATTACAGCTGGAGGAGAATTCTTCTGAGTTTGGCACCATTAGTTGGCCCCCTTGTTCGCCAGATTTGAACCCGATAGAACCATGTGGGATGCAGTTCACCATGCCATCAATAGCAGGATTCCACCACTGGCAAATATTAGTAAATAGTCAGGAGGCATGGTGTACACTATCTACACAGTACTACAGAGATCTTGTGGAGTCCATGCCCCGTTGTGATGCTGCTGTAATCCGATCGAAAGGACCTACGCATTACTACATATGTGTCGCAGTTTTTCTAGAACTTCATTGTATATGACAGATTAATAATCATAATTGGTGAATATAATTTTCTGCCAATATATGACAGAATTACTATCTTTTTACATAAAATGTACTGGATAAATTAGCTAGAATACTATGTCACAGTCCCCACTTTTCCAAAAGTAGGGGATGACTGTATAGTGGTACATTAAATTGGTGTAATGAATGCATACTGTACAGATGAAATGCAGGTTATTACCCAGAAGTGCACAATGGCTAGTGATAAGCAGAGAATCTAGGCTGCTTCGTGGCTGACAGAGATCCAGATTACATTTACTAACCTGTTATTAGTTCTCATAATAACATTAAATGTGCAAAGTTCCTTAGGGTTGTGGAATATTAAATTAATTGATGGATTATGTATTGTATTGCATACTTCCAGTGATAGGATATTTTTGTTTTGACTGAGTCCGTCTGTAACATTATGTAATAAATGGTGGTTTTCTAATGTGAATCCGCTTCACTGATGATTTTATTTATTTGTATGGAACCTAGCGACTTTCTTTCCATTTTCTGATACAGTATTTGTTATTTGAGGATTAGTAATTTTCCTCACTTAAGAAGTAGCAGAGAAACATATTATTGAAGTGTTTTTTTCTTTAACAGGATATTTGTACAACGCAGCGCCAGTCTCTCTGCTTTCTATCTGTATTTATATTCACTTTATTGGCAAAAACCCCCACATTTCCTGCCATGGTGCGCCATTCTCTGCAATAAACGACTTCATATGTAACTACAACACAAAGAAACCAGTGCTACAAGAAATAATGCTACTTCAGATTGGCTATTCTACTTCTTAGAATTCGTTGTGGTTACATGAAGCAAGAGCATAAAAGGGACAATATCCAAAGCAGCACTAATTGAAACTAATCTTGCAATCTGCGCTACATCATTTTCCTTCCAGCAATCGATATAGTTGGAAATTCTGAACCAGGGAGTGAATTTCTGTTCCTTGTTCCATTGACTAATTAAAGGAATAATTTTTTTGTAACCGTTTGCCTCGAAGATATGATAGAAATAGGCAACTTTTAGCAAATGAATAGAGTAGCAGAGCATAAGTACAATACACAATAGCTAACCATAGAATACATATAAAACATTACTAGAACACCACAGACTGTGTAGGTCAAGTAACAGTGGCAAGGATATTGCAACTCGCTGTAGATTGAATAAGAATGCACTGGTGTGTCAATTTAGTACTCAATGACCCTGTACCCAACAGGGGTGAGCAAACAGTGTGGGAGTTACTGAAGGGCAGTAGAAGACAAGGGAGCGGAGCACTGGTGACATGGATAATGATAGGAGGAGAACAAGGGAAGAGGGCCCTGCTTATAAGAGCTTGCATACTAAGCCTTGGGAAGGGGAGAAGAGTTGAAAGTTCAAGAGAAAACTGGGAAGGACACATGGTGGATGTGCAGAGGACAAGAGTGGTGAGTTATAGGGAGGACTGGAATGATTTAATAAAAGTTCCTTTATTAGGGCACGGCTAAAGCTGGGGAGATTGGTAGAACTCCTGACTATGCGAGGGAGTGAGTTCCAGAGGAGCAAGGCATGAGAAGAATTGGTCAGGGAGAAGGCGAGGCGGCTGTCAGAGGACGACCGATACAGATGAGGTTGTAGAAGTAGTATGAGCCCCAAGCTGCCTGCTCATGCTCCAGCCTGGGAGGTCCCATAACCGGCGTCCTATAAACCTTTTGGGATGGTCTGTTTGTGTATTCCCATGCACACCATGTTTGTACCATAATACTAGTACTACTAACAGTGATGCTACAAGTTTTACTTACCGAAACATCTCTTAATTTTTTCTCATATGTAAAGCAATATAAATCAGGGACATCTCCATCTTTTACAAGATCGAAGCTATACTTGTTAGCTGGCTGTGCCACGGTAATCAGCGCCTTCTTTAACTCTTCAACATATTTTGGCCGCTCCATCTCCATATCCGCTGCTTCCCTGGACACATCTTCCTCGGATGCTTTTTGAAAAGACAAAAAGAACATTCAGGAGGTAAGAGTTCCAGATGTGAGCAAATTGGCATGTCATCTGTGAGCTTGGAACATTGTGAATAGCCCTAATTTTTTTCTATTCTTTTTCCATTTGTCTCTTCATATTGTATCAATTTCATCTTCATTTGTATAATGTTGGCTCACAGAACATGGCTCTTTTTTTGTAGGTGCTCTGAAATAATTTGAACATTGATTACAGCAATAAGAATCACAGACAGGAATGAAAACAAGAGAAGTGATTCTTCTACCATGTACGTTCACTTGCGTCATACATTTGTTGCTCAGATGGCTTGCATCTCCGTAACATAAATAATGGCAAATTGCAGCATAAAGCACAGAGAATGACAGCTTTTTATTATGTTATTACAAATGATTACTCTCCCATATCCTTCTATTATTCCATACAGTTACTTCCCTGCATTTATACTAAAACAAGCATTATACTCCATGTGAAAAGAGAGACTTACTTACAATGGTGGTTTAAATTGAGACATTAATGCTAAAATACATGTTGAAAAGTCTACCAATATACATTTTACTAAGGTAATGTTACCAAGAACCACAGTAGTATTTAAATGGTGTTTCCACTTCAGGCAACTTACATTTACAGTTTTGTACAGTACATGCTGATTTGCATATATTATTCACCGAATGATGTTATTGGGCTAGCTTTCTTCAGTGCTGATCACCATGGCCTTCATATCAATCAAGCAAAGTTATAAATATTTGTTGCCCTTCAAAGCAACAACACTATTTTACAGATACAGTTGTTTCTAACACACAGGTTGTTTCTTTGTTGATATATGGTTGTTTGTTTTTTGTTGTGTCTTTGTTAATATTGTGTTGTATCCAAGGACAATTTAATAATTGTCAGTAAAAAGGATTCCTTACTGTATATTTTAATTACTTAAAATAAATAATGACAAATAATTATTTAGTAAGAAAGCCATCTTAGGGGCCAGAAAGTTGTGGCAATTAAGAAATGTTGGATAAAATGATATCACCTTCTCTAAAATGTTTTAATTAAGTGTGGGACCTCTACACCCCCAGTCAAACATTACACTTTTCATTTAGACACTGGTAATACTAATTTGAATAGTAAATATGACATAACTAATGCTTCTATTATGACAATTGATATCATTTTGGTTCCTTCAGTGTTAAAAAAATATGTTTTTCTTCCAGCAAAGCATTTACCGTTATATTTTTTTCCAAAAATGTCCACCAAATTGTTTTTTTCTTATCAAATGATGTAAATAATAGCTATTTAAACCTGATTCAGTAAAATTTTATTAACAAATATGCAGATTTGTTAATACAATGATACTGACATAGGGCTAAACAAATATAAATCTTATTTAGATAATCTGATCATTTAAAGAAATAACAATTTTGGGGATATTACATACATACTTGTGCCATAAACTTTTTTTTTTTTTTTTTTTTAAACTCTTGGAAAAAAGAGCAGCCAGCAGCCAGGCAGCCCAGGATGGTGAGCGATCCTCCCAGAAACCTATCACAGCCGCCCCCATCAGTGTCTGTAGATGGGGGAGTGAAGGGAAGCCAGAGTTTCCCTGAGCTATCTCAGTCTAGATTGCAAGAACACTGTATTCCTGTAAACGCAGGCAGGTAATCCTTTTAGGTTCTCCTCCTTTTGTAGCCCAGCCGGCAGAACGTGCCTGTGGGGATGGTGCAGCGGCAACCGAGGTGCCGTCCGGGTGAGCTGAGCCCGGCAGCTGCTGGAAGACGAGCTTCCAGCAGTTGCTGGGAGGATTCAGATGCCGGCTGCATCAGATACGACCATATCTATAAAAGCCCACCTTGGCATGGTCGAATCTCACGCAACCACGCCAGGAACGTGGTTAATGGGGTATGTCACTGACACCTTCAACCCATTATTAGACAAGATTCACCAGTAGATGTATGGCGGCAATCCTTTAGCCTCTAAAATATTGGAGATTCTCTTAAACTAGCATTTAGCTTTAGGCTTTTATATATCTTTCTTGTGTATTAAATATGTAGGATATTACCTGGGAGGAATATGTGACCACTTATCATTACATCAATTGAGTACAGATACCAATCTATTCCTAAAATCCCTCCTGAGTAAACAGACCACACTCTAGTGCCCAAAGTCTACTGATAATGCAGTGGCCAGCCAGCCGCATCAGTCGGCTGCCGGGGAGAGAGGAGGGGGCCCTTGACGGGCAATGCACGCGGGCCCCCTCCACTCTTATGACAACCCTTAGACCATCATTATGTGATCAGTAAGCACCTAAACAAAAAAACATCCCAGTCTGAGAATGAGGGTCCTAATGTGGTGAGGGACACATCTAAGGAGGTAATACTAGGGGAGAAGGTGACAATAGTATTATGAATACATGTAGGAGATACAGAAGAAAGCTACAGAATTGGTCACTGAAGATGGATAACTATCAGATATTCTCTTCCATGTTGTGGGCAGGTATCAAGATTTAGGGATTTAGGAGGAAGATTTAAACATGGGTTATGTTATAATATCAGAAACCGAGGCAAAGTATTCGCACTAATTGGTATCAAAATAGTTTCCACTGATCAGAGGTACTAGGTAAGTTTTTCTGTTATACACATTATTACTGTTTGTGCCTTTAAAGTACTAGCTCATTGAGCTCATCATTCAATAATGGAAAATGCAATGACTTAGGGAAAGATTAGTTATATAGGGGTGACACATCCGTGTATCCGGCAGGAACATTAGAGGCTCTGCTCAAGGTTCTGTAACAGTTCAATACTTTATTGTAGGGCTTAGCAGTAAGGAGAAGAAATATGTTACATTTTCCTGGACACTCCATCACCCAAACAAACAGACAAATAAAGGTAAAACATAGAGGTAGACTGGGACCCAAAACAATAATTGGAAAAGAGAGAATAGCAGCCATAACTCCAATAAACCACAGCAAGCTAGAAAAGAAAAAGAAACAACGTGAAATCTGCATCTTGTGGGTTCGGATAGAGCAGGTGAAAGTTAAATCGGGGGTGTCCTGAGCAGTACCAGAGCATACCCCTGAAACATTTCCAAAGTTGTATTCAAAGGGAAGAGGGCAGGGAGTCAATGCAGCTCTCCTATGTCTTACATCAGTAAACCTCTCTTTTTGCATGGAAGTAACCAACCAATCCATCCTAAAGACACAGAAAAGATTATCTAAAGAGCGAGAATGAAGGAAGAGTGGGCTGTATCCACGTCTGGAGGATAAATGTTTTTGGCTGCTTCGGATACATCTAATAACAATTTATTTTCCCCCTTAGCCATCTGCATACCCTTAGATAAGATTCCAAAAATGGCCCATTCGGGAGAAAGAGGTAAATAGTTAACTAAGTGGCGTTTAGCATAATGCCACGCCTAAGCCCAAAATTGGCTTATCATAGGACACGCTCAGAGACAGGGCACTACCAGTAGACTTATATTTGTGACAGGAGTGATTCTCTGCAACCAGATCAAGCACCTGCGATGAGGGGAGAGATATGCTCTATGGAATATGTTAAAAAGCTCAGTGATGCCATTGGGAGTAACAGAATCACCAAGTGTCCACAATATTAAGGGTATGATCAAGGAAGGGAAATGATTCCTACACTGTGCCAGGACCGTTTTTAACATGAAACATGAAATTGCTTTATGTGTAGGGTTCTTAATTTATTATTACTGTTATTATTATTATTATTATTCCTTTATCTCCAAAGTAAACTGTTCTCTAACCCCTCCTTATGATTTAATCCTTCCATTTTCTTTATTTTTTTTAATAAACGTATTTTAGAGAGATTCCAATAAAATAGGGCAAGAGAGACCCAGAAATAAACCGATCTCATCTCAGACTGTGACAGGCAAAGAAATGGGCAGAACATCCAGTAAACTCCGGGTTTCCATTCTCTTTATTAATAATATTACCAATAATAATTCTCTTATGTCCTTCTCACTGTCAGATATTCAAAACTGTGTACCCTATATTTTATGTTTGTCTCATGTGCATGTATTACCTGGAACTATGTAATGTGCTGCTGTATGTATGTAACAAAAGCCTTTTCCATCAGAGGCAACTGTATTCCACTCAATGGGGTCCATTCAATTATGCACAAGGCTCTGTAATCACAATGTCTGTGCGACTATGTTTCTGCATGTAAATGCTGGAAGTAGGTTAATGAAGCATCGCTCATTTTTACTGGCAACTCTAAAAATTGCAAACAAAAATGAATTGAATGCAGATTGAACATGTAAAAATAAAGCTGCATAACGGCGGAAAAACCTCTTAAACCCTTGTAACAAACAAAAAGTGTGTGCGTGCGTGCGTGCGTGCGTGCGTGTTTAAGCAAAGGGGAAGTTTAAAGCCACATTAGTACAGAGTATTAATTACCTGCACTCAAATAGTAAAACCACAAGTGTAAATAAGAAAGCTGGCTGTATTAGTATGACATGAAATGTCAAAAGTAAGGCAAAATACTACAAAATTCTTAAAGAGCTAAATCTTAATTTTCAAATAATATGTAGCTAAAAAGATTTTATTGAAAAATCTGATATAGGAAATTAAAAATTAGGTAAACATAAAACACAAAAGGATGATTGATATTGAAGCTACTGTATGTTACCACTTATGCTTTATATGTTTTATTTTAAATCATGTTTAATTTTCCACACGTGATATCGAAGTACAAACTTTTTAATTACATTTTTAAAATGCATGTTATATTTATGTCACATTGAAACGCTGTAATGAGCATTTATAATAAACTATATTAGTTTGTATTCTGCATCTGTGTGCAGTATGTATATCTATATATATATATATATATATATATATATATATATATATATATATATATATATATATAGAGAGAGAAATAATACAGTGGAAGAACAAACGGTTTCATATTTGTTGGAATATATATAAATAAGGTTTCATTGGACGCCTAGCATTAATGGCACTGTATACATAGGAATATATGGCTGTTATAGTTTGTATCCTGCTGTGCACCCTACATAGTACCTCCCAGTTTTGATTGTTTGAATGGTTTATCGATTGCTGTGATTAGGGAGTAATGATGATACAGTACATTGCAGAAAAAATAAGAGTTATGGCATAACATACCTTTGTTAACTCTTTTTCTTCGAGGTCCATGGGGTCCACAGCCATTACGTTGGGTATGAATCCCGGTCACCAAACAGTTAATACAAACGAGCTCTCTGCTCCCAGGATGCACCGGGTTTCCTCCTCATATACCCCACCTCCTGCCTCAGGTAGCCAGTTCGTTACCAAGCTCAAGCAGGCAGAGACAAACAAAGGGTAAGAAAGAAAAGACCCATACTTACGAGTCCAGACTCTCAAGAGAAGAAACTACGGAAAACCTCCCCCAGAACTACAGGTGCGTCTGGGTGGGTGTCCTGTGGACTCCATGGACCTCGAAGAAAAAGAGTTAACAAAGATATGTTATACCATAACTCTTATTTTCTTCTTCGGGGTCCATGGGGTCCACAGCCATTACGTTGGGGATATCCCAAAGCACTAACCCTGCCGGCGGGGACGCTCCTGACTCTCAGAAGAGAGGAGAATCCTACGCCCGATGGAGGCATCCTGAGAGGCAAAAGTGTCAAAGGCGTAAAATTTGACAAAGGTATGGGTGGAAGACCATGTGGCTGCTTTACATAATTACTCAGCAGAAGCACCCCGGTGGGCCGCCCATGATGGACCTACCGCCCTAGTAGAATGTGCCGTCACTGACTCCGGCACACGCATACCAGCCTGTGTATAAGCCAATGAAATTGCCATGCGAATCCACCTGGCCAGTGTCTGTTTATTGGCTGGCCAGCCACGCTTATGACAACCATAAAGCACAAAAAGTAAATCGGACTTCCTCCATTTGCTCATGCGTTTAACATAAATTCTCAACGCACGGACCACATCCAGGGAAGCCTCACCTTGTGAGAGACTTGTGCCCTGAAATGCTGGAACTACTATTTCTTCATTAATATGAAATTTAGACACCACTTTCGGAAGGTAACCCTCCCTAGTACGTAGTACTGCTCTATCTTGATGAAATATCAAGAACGGCTCCCGGAAGGAAAGCGCAGCTAAATCCGACACTCTACGTGCAGATGCCATAGCAAGGAGGAATACAGTCTTTGCTGTTAGCCACTTGATGTCTATTGAATTTAAAGGCTCGAACGGAGGAGCCTGTAAAACCTTCAGAACTAGAGTCAAGTCCCACGGATCAACCGGGGAAATGAAGGGAGGCTGAATCCTCAACACCCCCTGAAAAAAGGTCTTTATATCTGGTCTCAGAGCAATTTTACGTTGGAACCAGACTGAAAGAGCTGACACCTGTACCCTTAAAGAGGCCAGGCGTAGCCCTTTTTCCAGACCGCTCTGAAGAAAATCCAGCACTCTGGATATCAGGAATTTATGTGGATCATACCCTTTCAGTTCACACCACTGAAAGAAAGTATGCCAAACCCTATAATATATACGGGCTGAGGATGGTTTCCGTGCCTTCAGCATCGTCCGTATAACAGACTCGGAAAACCCCTTTTCCCTCAAGACGGAGGCCTCAAGAGCCATGCCGTCAAAGATAGCCGATGAAGATCCGGGTACCAGCAGGGACCCTGTAGCAACAGACCCGGTCACAATGGCAGAGGCCATGGAGTGTCTATGGAGAGAGAGACCGTAGATCTGTGAACCAGTGCCGTCTCGGCCACGCCGGAGCTATTAATATGAAGGTGCTGCCCTCTTGTTTGATCTTTCTGACCACTCTGGGCAGAAGAGCAAACGGGGGAACCAGATATACCAGCTTGTAACGCCACTTTACAGTCATTGCGTCTACAAACTCGGCTCTCGGATCTCTTGTCGAGGATCCGTACCTGTGAACCTTGTTGTTCCTTCTTGATGCCATCAGATCTATTTCTGGTAGACCCCACCTGTCCACAAGGTTCCGAAAACCTGTGGATGTAGGGCCCATTCCCCTGCATTTATCTCTTGCCGACTGAGAAAATCGGCCTCCCAATTCAGGATTCCTGGAATGAACACGGCAGATATCGTGGGCAGATGAGTCTCTGCCCATACCAGGATTCTTGATACCTCTGCTAAGGCGGCCCGACTCCTCGTGCCCCCTTGATGATTTAGGTAGGTGACCGCGGTGCGATTGTCCGACTCTATCTGCACCGACCTGCCCTTTAAGATTTCCTGAGCCTGCACTAAAGCTTTGAATATAGCTCTTAGTTCCAGGATATTTATCGGTAACCGGCTTTCCGTCACTGACCACTTTCCTTGGAAAGTGTGTGACCCAGTCATCGCCCCCCAACCTTTTAGACTGGCGTCGGTTTTGACTAATGTCCAATCCGACACCCAAAAGGGGCGACCCTGCCTGAGATGCTTTGTCTGCAACCATAAGGTCAGGGACAACCGTACCTCTGGAGAGAGATGCAGCAGCTGGGACCTGATTGTGCGATGATCCTTGTTCCAGCGAGACAGAATGAATTGCTGCAGTGGTCTGGAGTGGAATTGAGCGTATTCCACCATCCTGAAGGTGGCCACCATCGACCCCAGGACCTGCATAGCTACTAGAAAGGATATTTGCCTGTTGCGAAGCAACCTGCGCAATTCGTGATTGTAGAGCAAGGATCTTCTCCTCCGGCAGATATATTCTCTGCACCACGGAGTCCAATCTCGCTCCCAAATGACACATCTGTTGTACCGGACAGGGTGACGACTTTTGCCAGTTTATGATCCAGCCGTGACTGTACAGACATTATACTGTCAGCCTCAAATGATCCTGTAACTGCTGTGGGGACTGCCCAAGCAACAGGAGGTCATCCAAGTAAGGCAAAATCCTGACGCCTTGGCGCCTGAGGCATGCCATTATCACTGCCATCACCTTGGTGAATACCCGAGGGGCTGTGGACAGGCCAAACGGCAGGGCCTGGAACTGAAAATGTTCCTCCCCTACCGCAAAACTAAGAAATTTTTGATGAGCCTGTGTGATTGGGATGTGAAGCTAGGCATCTTGTATGTCTAGGGACACCATATAGTCCCCCTGTTCCATTGCCAACACAATCGATCTCAATGTTTCCATCCTGAACCTGGGGGCTCGAACAAATTTGTTGAGCTCTCTCAGATTTAGAATAGGCCGGTATGACCCATTCGGTTTCAGAACCCCTCTCGGAACTGGTTCTCTGGCACCGGAATCACTACTTCTGATGCTAGTAAGGCAAGAATAGCCTTCTGAAGGGCCAAAGCTCTTTCTGAACCCACCTGCAGGTTTACACAAAAGAACCTTTGAGGAGGTGTCCTCCAAAACGTCAGGGCGTACCCTCGGGAAACAACTCCCCGAACCCAGGCATCCTCCTTCGTGAGGTGCCAGGGCTCTGAGAACCGAATCAGTCGGCCCCCACCCTGGGATCCCCCAGGGGGAGGCCCTTCCCATCAGGCCACTGGTTTATCCTGGACGTTTGTTCTGCCAGGGCTTCCTGGGTCCTGCCTTTCTTGGTGGAAATCTCGCTGAGGGCTGACCTTTGGTTGCTGATGGTAAACCTGCCGTCTTTGAGACTGCCATGGAGGATACAATTTTGTCCAGTTCTGGACCAAAGAGCACACCTCCTGTGAATGAAAGGAATTCTAGGGCCTTTTTGGACCCGACATCTGCCCTCAAATCCTTCAACCAGAGGATCCCACGTGCCACCACGAACTCAGCTGAAACTTTAGAGGAAAGGATCCCTGCATCCAAGGCGGCATCACCCAAATAAGAGGCCCCTTCTCTAATAAAGGAGATCATATCCAATTGCTCCTTAGAGGCATCTGGTAAAGACTCCGTCAGAGTTTTGGCCCACTCCTCAATAGCTCTTGCTACCCAGGCAGTGGCCATAGCTGGGCGGGTGGCCGTTCCTGCCAGCGAAAAAATTGATTTGAGACAAGACTCCAGTCTCCTATCCGTGGTTTCCTTCAGCGAAACTGCTGGGATTAGCAAAGTGGTACGTTTAACCAACTGTGCCACATGCGCATCAACTGATGGTGGATTCTCCCACTTGGCACAGTCCTCTGCTGGAAAAGGATATAGAAGCGCCATTCTTTTAGAAGAATGGCTTATTTTATCCGGACGGACCCAGGCTTCCTCCATAAGTTCTGATAAATGTTCAGACTTTGGGAATTCTGCCTTAACCACTTTTTGGCGCTTGAACAGGGGGGCTTTCCTAAGCGGAAGATCCCCTTCCTCGATATTTAACACTGATTTTACAGCCCTTATCAGAAAAGGGACATCGGCTACTGGGAAATGATCATCACCCTCCTCGGAGCTAGACTCCTGCGAAAAGTCCTGTGCCTGTTCCTCGGAGGAGGAGGAGGCACTCGAGTACTCACCCATGTAAGGCGGTACATGGCGCCTAGAATTAGGCTGCTTTGGCTTGACAGCCTGAGGCTGAAAAACCCCCGAGGATGATGCCATAACCTTACCAGCACCAAGGTCCATCCAACGCGGCCACATCATGGGCATAGGATGCATCTGCTGAGGCAAACCCCAAACCGGTGGTACCGGGGCAGCCAGCCATTCCGCCACCTGAGCCATAACCTGAGAAAATGATGCCCAAGGAGGCTCAGGGCCTGAAACAGGCAAACTTAATTGGTGTGGTGGCTGTCTGAAACAGTTCCCACAAAGCCCATTTTGTAGAAAGTCCTGTGGGGACAAACCTGCCTTGCAGGCTACACAGGATATCAGCAACGGGGCTCCCACCACCTGACCCTCAGACTCCTTAGACATAACACTATGCCACTGGTTCTGAGTGTATATGTGCTGCTTTCTACTCTCAACCCACACATCTGTAGCAAGGGAAGGGGAGAGACAGTGACAGTATACAGGAATTACAGTTCTTTTACAGAAGAAACAGTATCCATACACAACAATCACATGTCATGCATAAATACTCTGCGAGCCATATGCACATAAGCTCTCACTACCATAATCAGCCTCAGCTTAGGTAGGATAGAGCCCAGTAAAAACCTAGACCAGCAGTAGGCAAGGTATACAGGGAGACTGCCCAGCGTCCCTTTTGTAGAAGCAGCGTTCAGAGAGCAACTGACATACACTCTGGCTGCCCTATATGGAGGCTGGGAGGAACAATCCACAATCAACTGTGCCAGAGGACTGAACTAGCGTGTGGATTGGGGGAGGGGCCGCCGGGGAAGAGTACCTCCCCTATGCTGCTTGGACCTGCCCGGTAAACTGACCTGGCCGCCGCCACAAGCCCCGGCTGGTCAGGAATATCAAATCCCGGCAGTCTAGGCTAGGAGAACAAGCCGTATGCCTCCTGACTGCAGCGCGCCTCCGGCCAGTCTCACCGCCGGAGGCCGAACCGCCACGTGGTCCCGGCGTCAGCGGCCGCCGCGACCACCTGCTTACCTGCCATCCCCTTGATGCGGTTGCGGTCCAGGGCCAGACAGCCCCTGCCGAATCCCCTGCCAAGGACCTGCCGAGGCTAGCGGTGCGGCGCCGGAGGAGGTAGTTGCAGCGCGTGGCCGGTGCGCCTCCAATCAGGAGCGAGGCTGCTTCCAGGACAGCTCAGACCACCCGCTGAGATAGAGAGTAAAACTCCCTTTTTTTTTTTTATGTACTCGTCTGCAGGACTGCTCCAGCAGTCCCGCTGTCTATGTGGTGAACACACAAAACAGGAAGAACTGGCTACCTGAGGCAGGAGGTGGGGTATATGAGGAGGAAACCCGATGCATCCTGGGAGCAGAGAGCTCGTTTGTATTAACTGTTTGGTGACCGGGATTCCTACCCCAACGTAATGGCTGTGGACCCCATGGACCCCGAAGAAGAAATGCACTGAAATAAATGTAGCACCGTGCGAGTGCCAAGCAGTATTGCACCACCAGCTCACTATACAACACATATATAACATACCTATGTCCTTTAATGAAGGATGATAGCATATTTATTTTGAGCACCATCTATAAAGTGCATGCAATATTGTGCTGTTTCCTCAGTCTGTCTCCTACTTTTTTTTTTTTACTATGTCCTTGATTTGGTAATCGGAAACACATACAGTATACTGTAAGTCTATCTCTATTATAAGAGAAAGTGGACGGCAGGCAAGCCCTTGGCTATAAGGGGAAAATTCCATTTCAGCAAGGTCTGCAAAGTGGAATCGGTATGTAGTCCCGACTGAGGGGAGTAACTACCCTAACCATCCCCTCTTCCCCTCCTTAACCCTAACACTCCCTTAGGGTGCCTATCCCTAAACTCCCCCCCTTGTGCCTAACCTCCCCCCAGGGGTGCCTAAACCTAACACCTCCTCCCGCACCCTAAACCTAACCCTCTCGGGGGGGGGGGGGGGCGGGTGCCTAACTCTAACCGCCCCCCGGGGATGTCTGACCCTAAACGCGGCATCCACTCCCGACGCCCGGCTTACCTACGATCGGGATGCCGGGCGTTGGGATTTCGGCGTGGGGCTAATGATAGGCGTCAGTATTTAGTCGCCTATCATTAGTCCCATGCCGGGATTTCACTGTTGGGAAGCTGGTGGTCGGCATTTAGACCGCCGGCTTCCTGAATACATACCCCTGCAAAGTGGCGTGGGAACGTCGGCACCTGGTGACCACTAACATAGCTAATTACACCATAGAGGCGCATTGGAAAATGAGTGATGATGATGTATAATTCTCAGGAATGTATGCACCCGAACATCGCGGCAACACATTGAAGCTAATTTCATTGCCCCTTAGGGGACTGATTCACTCCTAATTGGATAGGGCCATAAAACTTAGTTAAAAGTTGGGACGATCTGCAAACTGAAAGATTAGCCTGGGAAGTGATAGCAGGCCTGCAAAGTCACATGATGCCAATTGGATCAGACCAGACATCATTGGCCCCGTGAACTGGTGACCTCTTTCACAACTCCAGCAAACCTGCATTCACTAAGAAATACAAATGTCAGCACTGTGAAAACCTTCATTGCTGAAGCAAATTGGACTTAAACATAATGTGTTACCTGTATGTGGACAGCAATGGTGGCTGCCTATAGACTGTGAGGCAAGTACCCTTAGCAGTCTATTGAGGCACATGCAATAATGTGGAAGCATACAGGGATATATTGACCCTTATAGGGAGACTTAGTGGTATCATACAAGGTTATCTATTGGCTATATGATTGCATATGAAGGTATACTGGTGGGGTATATAATGGGCATGTACATAAGACAGTTGGGTCATAAGTGCATGCATATTCCACGTGCATTAAATACATAGGGGAAGATGTATCAAACTTTTGAGATTAAGTTGAGATATTGCCTATAGCAACCAAACAGCATCTACCTATCATTTATCTACCAAATGACAGTTAGAAGCTGACTGGTTGCTACGGGTAACTTCTCCACTTTATCTCAGGAAGGTTTGATACATCTCCCCCATAAGCTTTATGAACAATTGTAGCTTTATATCTTTTTATTAATTACTTTTATAATCCTACCATCAGGTATTTTCTCTGCACAAACATGCATTAGAGTCTATTCCTGAGGTTCCCAAACAGTTCAGGTTTTAAAGATATCCATGGATGAGCACAGGTGGTTAAATCAAAATGACTGAGGAACTAATTAAGTCACCAGTTGATATCTCTAAAACCTGTACTGTTGGGGAGCATTGAGGACCGTGTGGATGGAGATTAAAGTACCAACCAATCAGCTCCTGTCATTTTTCAAACACAGCCTGTAAAGTGACAGGCGGATTGGTTGGTCCTTTGTCTTCATCCACCTTATCTCTATCCAAGGCTTAGTACAAAGGACCTAATTCAGACTAGGGATGTGCAGGCTCGAATAGGTTCGAGTTTGCACGTTGAGTTCGGATTTTTCCCTCCAAAAAAACGGAACTCAGAAAGAGGCAAAACGTCATCTTGCATGGACGAACATCATCATTCCTGTACTTTTGTCCAGGAATGATGATGTTCGTCCATGCAAGATGACGTTTTGCCTCTTTCTGAGTTCCGTTTTTTTGGAGGGAAAAATCCGAACTCAACGTGCAAACTCGAACCTATCCGAGCCTGCACATCCCTAATTCAGACCCACTCGCTAAGAAGCATTCGCTCGTAGATGCTGCTGGTTCACATTGTGCGCTTGCATCGCAGCCGCGTGTGCGAACCAGCACGAGAGATTGGGAAGCATTCGCTCGCTGCGCATAGACTGCCTAGCAGAGTGAGTGACAAGACATGCCATTTGTGGGTGATGACAGGTGCTGGCCGCTAGAAATGGGGAAGTGGAGATGTGAACGCAGGCATGCCTGAGCGTCTCAACGCAGTTTAGTGCTAATGCCTTGGCGTGCGATCGCCAGCCTTGCTGAATTTGCATATGCATCGAGTGAGCGGGTCTGAATCAGGTCCATAGACCCCTAATTGTTGTCTGTATGCAACGCCAATACTGAAATGAATCTGCCCACAATAGCATACATTTGAAGAATTTCATGGAAAACAAAATTTGAAATACATTTTAGAATGTACTGGATCACTAATGCCATGATAAATATATGTATCTTCTAAATTTACCTTCACCAACCCATGCAGCGTGGCCGTCACACAGCGTCACAGCAAATCCTTTGCCCAAATCTTCTCCCCAACCAATCTGCAGGAAATATGTAGCCTCTGGGTCAGAAACAACAGTGATTTTCCTCACTTTCTTCTCCATGATCATTTGAAAGTATCTGTATGAAACAAAAAATAAATCACAGAACTTGCTGGTTAGACTTTCAGATAAATAAAAGCCACAAAAATACACTGTCATTGTAGGATTCTAGCTGCTACCCTGGTGTCAGGAGCTACCCCTCCCATTTACCTTTTCTACCTGTACCCCCTCGGAAATCATTTCACTAGGCTGTTTTACAAAATCAGGGTTCAAACTATAGAGTTCAATCCATAACACAGAGGTAGGCAATGTCCAGCACTCCTACTGCTGTGGGACTACACAATCAATCAGCATGCACTGCCCCAGTTGTAGCATGCCCCAACAGCAGAGCATGCTGGGATGTGTAGTTCCACCATAGCTGGAGTGCCACACAATTCCTGCCCCTGTTATATATATATATATATATATATATACACACATACATACACGCACATATAGTAGTTGTTGTAAACAGATGACCTAAAAAAAAATAAAAAAATATTTATATTGTCAAATATTGTAATTATATCACCTGACATGAATTAGACAGTTTTTATCAACACTTGACAACCCCATTTAGGTGGGGGTCTCACGCCACTGCCACAGAAACATCCCAGAGAAGATTCTCTGCAAACCTCTTGAGGCAGTAAATGTTAAACCAGCATCATAGATAGTGAAAGAGTGTGCAAATTAAAAGTCAGAGGGAAAGAGCACTTACGGCCTTAGCGTAATATGTAATACCAGTTAAACCTTTAACCACTTGCCTGGCCAGGTTGCGTTGTTTGCAACCTGCAGTAACGCACAGTGGGCTGCTGACGGAAGTTAATCATTCAGCAGCCGCCGACAAAAAAAACAGACCTCCCGACCCCTCTGCATTCCTGCAATCACCCCCAATGACTGCTGTGCTGCCAATTGGTCAGCAGGGCCGTAGCTAGGGTAGTGCGGCCGGTGCCATCGCACAGGGCACCACAGGTCAGGGGGCACTGTTTGGGCCTGTCATATTTCTGTTTATTATCATTCTCACTTGTAGTTTCCTCTTATTTCATCCCCAGCATCTCTTGGCCTCTCCTATCTCTTCCCTGGCCCTTCCTCATGAGACCATTCCCGTTTTCTGGGTGCATTATGTCCCTTTGAAAAATGAGGGGGGCGTCAATGCTCTTTCTGGCACAAGGCACCAAAAAGTCTAGTTACGGCTCTGTTGGTCAGCATGGCAGGACGCCTCACTCGGCGGGTGCAGAAAGCAGCAGCCGCTAGGGATAGTAAATTGAACCCCCCAGTCTTCTACTGTGTACCATGCAGCTCATCAGAGGAGCAGCTGCTGGGGAAATTAAAGTTGTTATAGTAACGATGCTCCAAACATTGATGGTCCAATATATTGGTGACTAATATTAAAAAAATTATGTTAGGTGTTTCAAATATATATATATATATATATTTTCTTAATAAAAACGTGTGGGATAAGTTATAAATAGATGTTCTTGATCTAATTCAATCATAAAAAAAAACTATTTCTAAAGGTTTTTTGGAAAACAAATTGTCAGTTAAGTACATAAGTGCCAAATTTCTGCTTACTTAATGTGAGAAGGAATTATTTGATACCACTTTGCAGTCTTCAAAACCAAGGTATCTTATTATGCAGGTTATTGCGAACACAATCTGTAATAATTATAAAACACTCTCTGGTACAATAGCACAAAACAATATAGATTTATTCAATAAAAAATCCCATTAAAGGGCCTATCCATTAGCAGATCTTTCTGAAAGACAAAAGATTTATCTTTTGAAAATTCCTGGGGCTGCGGTAACAGATATCTGTCATGTACATGACAGATTTTTGCAAACGATGAACGATATTGCATGACATCATTCTGGGAGTGAATTGTTTTTGTTTCTATTCATTTTCATTAAAAAAATCGTTCGTCGTTTACCGCGACAGATATCTCTAATAGTACGCATTTTTATCGTTCAGTGCCTATCCATTAGCAGATAAATTGAACGCCTGAACGATAAATCGTTCATCATTCAAATGTATCTGCTAATGGATAGGCCCCTTTAGGATGACTGGGTGCACAATATCCCATTAGGATGACTGAGTGCACAATGTCCTATTAGGAGGACCAACTCCATAAAAAGGAGCAAAAATATGAAGTGATGAAAATACCTGTACTTGTTGCATGGAAAAAAATGAATGTTTCTAATAATCTTAATAAATACACTGAGAGCAAAAAAAGACTAATGAGGCAGGTTCCAATGGACAAATCTTTTTTTTAACTTAATGCTAATTAACAAGTCATGGATATACCTCAGATCACAATGTATGAAATGTATGTACATTGAAAAATTCTCAAAAGGAGTAACACCCTTTCACTATAGACCAGACTATCAGCAGATATCCAAACTAACGAGTATAAGAGTGCAGAGTAACCTAACAGAAACCTTTGTTCCACTGAATTATAGGACCAGAGGATAGAGCGTGGGAAGATCGTGAACAGAGGCTCATATAGGAATTAATGTCCACATAAGGCTATTGATGTCCATGGAGAAAAAAAAACACAATTACAGTATATGAGCTTTCTAACACAATGGATGATGATAAAGCACAGGAGAAAGAAACATTTCACCAAATTTTAGAGCTCATGTTTTGCACTTAACTGCACAACTGTATTAGAACTATAACTGCCTTATTGTCAAGGCCAAAGTGGGATGTGGACCCGAGCAGGTTCCTGAAATTGAAATGAGGCTGGACGAAGAGGATATCTGTTCATTAATGTCCTTCGTAGAAGTAGTGGAGGACGGTGATCCAGACAAGGAAAGTGAAGAGTTAAACCCCACTGGAGAGTTTCGGAGCACCACATCTGGAGCAGCTGAAATGCAGGAACCTAGTACAGGTGCTGGCTAAGGTTGCTGGTGGGGGAGACTCTGTAACGTGTCACAGTCGGCAGAATGGGTCACCAGAACTGAGACGAAACAGACCAACTGCCGGAGATACTAAGAAGTGAAGCGGGAAGCAAAGGAACACTTCAACTTAATACTGCAAACTTGACCGCTGGAACCAAATGAGACTAAAGGAGCACAGAGAGCTAGCACACAGACTAGCTGAGTAAGACGTTGCACTGGAAACTCTAGAGCTCCCAGGAAGCCCTTAAATACCCAGTGTCTGAGCTGGATTGGCTGTCAGAGCCTCCTCTGCATCATGCAGACTGGATTGGCTCATTCCTGTCATGTGGTCAGAGCCAAGATGGTGGCGCCCAGCACCCGGCAGCGTCCATACAGCCTCCCAGGCACCACATCCCTGCCAAGTCAGAGACCCAGTGCTGCCTCTCAGGGACCTGCTTGCGCACCCAACCAGCTGCCAGCAGCCTGCACCCAGACAGGTAATTCCCGAATCCCCCACGGTGCTCCAGTGCGGCCCGTGACACTTATAATATCACACTGACCTCAGATTGGTGGGTTTTGATGAAGACACACTGTCATGTGTTCAAAAGAGCGAAGATTAGGACCGGGTACACATCTAAATGATGGGCAATCTCGACGATGCTCGGGACCAATTCCCTTCGCCCCAGACCATCCAAGATTGCCCGTACATACTATGCGAATTAATGAGCGAGATTCCATCATTAAAAAGGTGCTAAAAAGTTTTTATTTATGCATGTTGTATATATAGGATAACTGATCATGCAATTACATTTATAGTAAACACTGTTAATCCTCACTGTAAATATCCCCATACCCAATTAGCATAAAGTACACAAAGTTTGTTACTTAAGGTGGCAGCCTCATACGCTGTGACAGAGCCACACAATCTAAATGCAGGACAACAGGGATCATGGTCACAACACTATAATTATATACTGCAGTCACTTTGGGGTCACATGCTCTGCAACAGTGGCATTATTTGTGATATTTGCAGTATGTATGGGTATCTTAGGAGAATTCAAATTATCGATTCGAATGTCAAGCTAGGATTTGTTCACTACAGTCATGTGATTTGATATATTTTAGAAGGTTTGACAGGCTGTAATCATGCACAGTGATTTGTGTGAAAATACTTTTGGTCAATATATAATCTTGGCCCACTGTGTATCTTGCAATTTGATCCCCAAGCGTCTTCAAATGACTTTGAGAACAGTTCTACCAAGGTATTGAATATCACACAAATAAACAAGGGACAGACGACAAGACTCCAACACTTCTGGTGTAAAGACTTTCTTTTACTATATTTTACTTTTGAACAATTGTTTCATCACTCAGAGACCAGTAGGAAGAGTTGAATCCCATCACTGGATATCACAATACTAAACTTAAAAACTACAGAAAAAAAAACCCATCATATGCACAAAAGACTTATTTTAAGCAAATCTGCAAAAAAATGTCATTCATTTTGAATATGTTGAAATTTCAAACAAGTTGAAAAAAAAATTAAGGGAAAATATGGGTAAAAACACCATAGACTAACAATGTGTTCCTGGCATAATGCATTTTTTTTTTTTTTTTGGGGGGGGGGGTGTCTTTTTTGCTTTACAATAATAAGAAAAAATATATAGAAAAAACATAAAACTTCTTAAAAAAATGTGGTATATGATGACGACATTCATCATAGCCACATTCATCATGATGACATTAGAATGTTGACATGGCTGTAATTCGTCACATGCTATGAGTACTCAGGCTGCATAGGGCATCGCAGTGGATAATTTATGCACGCCCATGCAACGGTATTCAAACGCACTGGCACCCCTGTTTTGCCGACTACTCCCCCGTCAACCCCCCCCAAATGGCACTTCCTGTCAATCACTCTGCAATGGGTCTGCGTAGTCACTGCGATCGCAGTGACTGGTTCTCGTGCGCTCACTGCGATACATATGCATGCGCAGAACGCAACAATCAGCCGATTGCGGGCGTAATCGCAGTTGTGATCCTTGCTGAAGCAGGCCCTAAGTCGCAAGAATGAGGGGAAAAGTAGCAGAGAAAAGTACCAAAATTAAGAAAAAGAGAACACAGCACAGGAATCGCACCATATGGCACAAAAAGAAGAGATAGGTGTATGAGGGCACATCTGAATATGTGCACCATGCTCCTCTAAGTACTGCACACACCACCATGCTTCCCTAAGCAGACTAGCTCTGAAGAAGTGCAGTGTGGGTAGGTGGATTAATTTTATTATTTTTAGAATTTATTATTTTGGCGCCACAAAGTGTCTGTGGCACTGTAGATTGAATATACATAGAACAGTGTAACAAGAGACTAGATAGAACGATGATAAGGGTGAGAGTGGGGCAATTCACTGTTAGAGGAGTGAGTTACAGGGAGGGGAAGGCAGATCATCACACAATGAGTCTGTACCCAACATAAGGGTGAGCATATAGTATCAGAGTCGCTGAAGGGCACTTGGAGACAAGAAACAAGGAACCTCAGGTAGCATGGAAAGTGCGGAGGGTAGAACATGACGAAGGAGGTCCATGGCCTTGACAGCTTACATACTCATGGCATCAGACAAACATTTTGGCAGAATGGTAGTAGGCTTTCAGGTTTATACTAAATAATGCATTTTGCCTTAATAGTTTGTATTGAAAAACTTCCATTTTGGGCGTTAATGGAATGTTCTAATACAAAAGAGTATTGTGAGGTCTTATTCAAAGTCATAACCTGGGGACCAATGGATAGGCTTAAGGGGTTCCAGGAATTGGGTGCAAAAATGTTATGAAGGCACCTTAAGGTATGCATTCCTTCCTAACAAGCATGGGGATGTGGAATTTATCATCAAGTGACATCTAATCGTAATTGTCACCATGTTACATCTAGGACATGTACCCTGCTGTTATAATTATGGACATATGTCTATATAATAGCTCATGGTAAGGTTCTAAAGGAAAACTATTGCAAAATGTAAAAACTAATTCTGACTGTGCAGATACGAGCCTACACTCTAAAGTTGTTGCAAACTCTAATTACGTTCTTTTTCTTTAGGAGTTAATAAAAGATAACCAAATTAAGAAAAAAATAAGGATATTGTAAAAAAATATATATTTGCTACTAGTTTCACGATAGTTTTCCTACTGTATATGCACCATTTTCATGTGTTCACAGTAATTTTTTAGTTTAAAACCATGTTTATTCATTATTTCTATCTGGCAATACTGGCTCTAGATGCCATAAGTGACATGTTAAAGACCAGGGACCACTTCACAATGGAGACTTCGTGTCATACAAATACTGCTCCACAGACTACGAACAGATGCCTGCAGTTCCCAGCCATTCCACCGCAACCAGTGTCTGACAGTCAGGTTCTCATGTCAGATATGGTCAGAGCAGAGGGTTGACCGCTTGTTGTTTTTTGTATTGAATAAACCACATAAGATATAATAGCCCTGGGGGTAGGTTTGTGAGGTAAACATATATTTATATTGACATATGGTAGTGGTAGGGTGGTTGGGTTTGGGAGACATCCCCTAGGCCAGTGGTTCCCAAACTTTTTTGAATCACAGCACCCTAGAGTATCAGTATTGATTTCACAGCATCCCTAAGCCAATAGTTTGTTATTGAGAAATTCAGAATTTTTTTTAGTATGTAGTAGAGTGAAGTAGATTGTGCTACCAGTCATCATTAGGGTCAGTTATGTGGTGGTGGACAGGTTTGCACTTCTGTTTGTCCACATATTTACATTACATTGACCATAAAAAATTTGATTTGGTGCTAGACCACCAACCTGAGGGACCCCTGCAAGTGTCCCGAGGCACCCCAGCACACATTTTGGGAACCACTGCCCTAGGCATTTATTTTTTTTAAATAAAATAACTAGATCCATTTTGGAAAATATATTCTAAAGTTAATTAAATGAAAAGAAAACTAGATTTTTTTAGCTTTTTGGGGGGAAATAAATAGTTGAGTGGCTAAAATAGTGTACAGCAATGATCACCGAGTACAAAGTACATTTAACTGTATTACAATCCCTCCCTCTCTGCACCACCATCATTATTGTGGTTGGAAAATCAACATACTCTTCTCATCACCCACAATTGCTCAATATACTGCAACTACCAACCCGTTTTCCAAGCTTGTGGTTTAAAGAGGGATAAACTAAACACAGGGTTGGTTATTAGGTAGCATTTGTTCCACATATAAATCCATATAAATGATAGGAATAGAGAATGTCTTGCTTCACATTACTCTGTGAAGCACAGGCGTCTGAAGAAGAACGTACAATTGGAGATCAAAGTTTTTGTTAAATGATAGAATTGTCATTGAATAGGAAGAACAATATAAATCTCATACAGTGGCACATAGCTAAGAGGTCAAATGAGCAAATCTAAGCACAGTTTACAGCATAGAACCAAAATGAGAGTTATACATACAAACATAAAGAAAATAGTGTTTCCTAGGAACATAGGACGCGCATGACCCCAAAAGGATGACCTGTCACATTTAACAGGATTTACACATTTAACAAAACTCATGGTGGCTGCAAGACGGACTAAGTAACAATGTCCTGAATGAACTGAAAATACATTCATTTATTTCCTTAGCTTCACAGAAAGCAACAGTGTTTATATTATAATCTCAGTGATGCTCAACATAAACAGATTTCCTTAAATCCTGCTGTAACATGCAACTGGTTCAGCTGTTGTGGGAACAGTATTCACCCTCATCCAAGCTGAAAGCTGGATAAGTAGAATGATTTCATGATGCCGCACAAAGAGACCTTCTGGGATCACAATACAGTTTCAATTTATAATAGTTCAGTTAGTTTTGCATGGCTTCTTTTTCTTTTAAGAGATTGCATTTCATAGAAAGTAATAGGTTCCATTCATTTATGGTATTTGTATTAATGTAATGCACACAATTTCTACACAATACTGTAATCAGAATTATGTTTGCCTGCTTATCCATGCTTACAGAATAAATATATAGCATGTGCCTGCGACACAGGGCAAGAAGCACAAGGAGTTAGACCAGTGGTCGGGAAACAGGGGTAAATAACCCCATTTGGGGAAAAACTGAAATTCCTAGGGGTAATGGACGGACAGCCGGCCACGCATATGAATCATTGCATGCCCGGCTGTCCGTCCATTACCCCCAGGAATGGAGGTCACTGGCGCCGTGTGCAGCGGCGCACCCGCTGCACCCGGCATCAGTGACCTCCAGGGAGGCTCTATGCCATACGCCCGCTGAGATGTTATTACCAGCGGGCGCCCGGCTCCTTCCCTGAAGCGCCGCATTAGCGGGAGGCTGGAGTTCTCTTCTGAACTCCAGCTTCCGCCTCTCTCCATGCACACTATGGGAGAGACGTCATGACATCTCTCCCATAGTTCCGAGGAGCAGCCGGGCGCACAGGATGGCGGCGGATGCAGGAGCGGAGTTTAAGGTAAATTTTTTGGGTTTTTTTTGTACAAGCAGCACTAAAGGGGCATAACTATGGGGGCACTGCTACAGGGGCATTATATGGGGCACCACTCAGGGGCATAACTATGGGGGCACTGCTACAGGGACATTATATGGGGGCACCACTACAGGGGCACTGCTACTGGGGCATAACTATGGGGGCACTGCTACAGGGGCATTATATGGGGGCACCACTACAGGGGCATAACTATGGGGGCACTGCTACAGGGGCATTATATGGGGGCACCACTACAGGGGCACTGCTACTGGGGCATAACTATGGGGGCACTACTACAGGGGCATTATATGGGGGCACTACTATAGGATTTCCTTCCTTTCAATTCAAGGGGGCAACATCGGCGTATCTAAATATATTTTGGGGTAAAAGGTAAAAAAGTTGCCTGACCCGAGTTAGACAATAGGATTCAAACCAGTCTCCAGCAAGTTTCATAGCCTCTTATTACACCCATATTAAAGAGAGATTATATATATATACATACACAGACAGGTCCATAAATATTGGGACATTGACCGAATTTTCATATTTTGGCCTCTATTCACCACCACAATGACTTTGAAATGAAACAAACAAGATGTGCTTTAACTGCAGACTTTCAGATTTAATTTGAGGGTAATTACATCCAAATCAGGTGAACGGTGTAGGAATTACAACGGTTTCTATATGTGCCTCCCACTTTTTAAGGGGCCAAAAGTAATGGGACTATCAACTCAAAAGCTATTTCATGGACAGGTGTGGGCTATTCCCTCGTTATTTCATTATCAATTAAGCAGGTAAAAGGTCTGGAGTTGATTCTAGGTGTGACATTTGCATTTGGAATCAGTTGCTGTCGACTCTCAATATGAGACTGGCTACTGTTGTACCCATTTTACACCAACTGAAAAACCCGGGTTATTGCCGGGTCAATCCAGGTCAGGCCTTAGTGTGAACGGCTCCCAAAAAAATAACCCGGAATGGTTTACCCGGCAATCTTACTCAGTTTGAGAGCAGGGTTGAAAACAGTTTGGTCCCGGGTCATGCGGCAGTGTAAACGGGTGCTAGTCGGATTATTTGACCTGGCTAGCTCTGAAAGGCGCTGATTAAAGCTTCTGAGGCACTGGCAAATTATGTCATTTGCTAGTGCCCTGCAGAGAGAGATAGCACATGCAGCCATAGCTTGCCTGCCTAACCTCCTGCACCACAGCAGCCTGACCAACAGCCACAACAGCAGGCAGACACACAGCATGCTACATCCAGAGCTGCAGCCTGCACCACAGCCTGACCATCATTGCTGCAATGCTGTGAGCAGTCTCCACCCCTCCCTTTAGTTGCCTTTTGTGACCTCATCTGTCAGCCCTTAAAAAGGTAAATTTTGAATGACATCTATAGAGAAAAGCAGGGATTAACAGGGTTCAGTGTAAACGGGGCCAACCCGGGAACAACCCATGTCGAGTTGCAGAGTAAAGGGGGCCTGACCCGGTATTGACCAGTGTTCAAATTCCCGGGTCGGACCCAGGATTTTTTTTGTAAGAGGGGTGTATTTGATTAGTTATTTCAAGTATTAGACAAGGTGATCAGCCAACCCCATTTTGTAGTCATGTTCAAAACAGATTACCAAACTGTATACACCCTGTGTTTAAGCCCTGAACACATTAGCACAATAAAGTGTACAGTTTCTTGTTTACATAAGTGAAAAGGCTTCATGAGCCAATTTAGAGCATAAATAAATCATGTCATGCCTGTTTTTTGATGGACTTATTAATCTAAATCAGTGGTTCCCAAACCTATTATTCCACGGGGCCATTGCAAGGGTGCCAATGGCTGGTGGTCTAGAACCAAATTAAATAATTTATGTTCATTGTGATAGGCAAAATCAGTGCTGGTTGCAGCTAATCACAGAATATGTGAAGTGCAACTCTGTTAACCATCACGTAACTGTACCTAAGGATGAGAGCTAATTACAATTGAATTAATGTAACAATTTTTGATGAATTTCAATGAGAATCTTTTGGCCTATGGGTGTCTTTAAACAATGCTGATAACCAAGGATGCCAGGATTCAAGAAAGTTTGGGAACAACTTGTGTTAATGAGTCACATATGTCTGCATATCTGGGTTTACCGGTCTAGGTTTTACAAACATATACGTTTGGCAGCTGCCTAGCTAACTGTGCCTCCGCTACTTGAGAGAGTCCAAGGTTCATAAAAAGTATTTTTTTTTTTTACGGGAAACAAATCAGAAGGTGATGGTGTGGGCATCAGAAGACTAATACCTCCAAAGGTCATGAAATAAGTTATATTTTCTATTAAAGATAGAAATATTTCCTCACCTCAACTAGAAACATTGATGTCTACAAGACTCATGCTGCTAAGAATTTTTACTATTTCATCTGCAGGAGACTTCTTAGAACATGAGCACTAATTTTCCCATGAACCAGTTATATTTTCCCATCTAATGATCTTTGTCTCCCATCTTCCCAGTTCACCTGCCAGTTACACCGTCCACTCCCAATACCATGAGTAGGCTGCTACACACTCTTGGTTCTCACTCGCTGAGTGCTACTATTTGTAAGTCATTCACTTAAGCTGTTTTAATATCTCATTCTTTAATTTTTATATCATTATTTTATTTATTATATAGTGCCAGCTAATCCTGTTATATTTTTTCTCGGTTTAAAACTTTCTCTATTGTATGTTTTGCTTTATTGTAGATATTATTGTATTGTGCAATACATAATAAACACAATAATAATTATAATAATAATTAGCAAATGTTACAGAAATTGTACTCTGAAAAATGGAAATCTCAACAGATAAAAGAAATACTTTTGGATTTACCCATACTTAAGGTATATGCTAAAAAAAAGAACATAAAATAATTAGATGGTTTTAAATAAAGAATCTATATACAGACTTACCAGTGCACTATAAGATTCAAAATCCAACAGTTGCCATATTTATTAGAGATGCAGTTAAATATTCACTGTAATGAGTTTTTATTCCTTTCGATGTACATTACAGTCTAGAACTGCTTTTCATGTGACTGAGTTACTATTGGCACTAACTTTACTGCCTCTTGCAAGAGGCGTCTGCACTGCAACCACTGTCTGCTCTGAGACAGATTCATTATGCCTTATAAAACTACAAAGCATTTCCTGGTCTGTCATCACCCATTCTGAAGTGTAATCTCTCTCCATTGCCAAATCTATGTAACACACAATGGGCCTGTACATCCATACATTTCATTATACAGTAGCACTAATCATTTGGTTCAATAGCATTTATAGATGGTGGTTAACCAGCACCTGCACATCGAAATAGAGCTTTTGCCAAAAAACTTCTCCAGGAAAGTAAAAAGGATTTTTTTTTTCTATTTTTGTTCTTTATATTTTAGTATTTTAATTATACAAATGGAGCTCTGGGATTATGAAACAAAAATATAACATTTTTATATCTTACTTTAGAGAAGTGTTTCCCAATCTTGGTCCTCAAAGCTCTCTAACAGTCCTGCTTTTAAGGATATCCATGCCTGAGCACAGGTGACAGTTACTGCCTTAGACATTTTGATTTATGTGCTCAAGCATGGAAATCCTTAAAACCTGGCCTGTAAGGGGCCTTTGTGGTCAGAGTTTGGGAAACACTGTTTTAGTGCATAACACATGTTCTAAGGGGATGTAGTCGGCATCCCAGCGTGCGGGATGCTGACGATCTTAATACCGACACCGAAATCACGACAGGTCGGGATCCCGGCACCAGTATCCTGACCATCGGCATCTCGAAGGTAAGTATCAAGGTGCAGGGGGAGGGTAGCGCTAGCTAGCGTGGTTAGGCACTAGGGGAAGGGTTAGGCACCAGGGAGAGAGGTTACGATTAGGGTGCGGGGAAGGGGAGGTTAGGTTTAGCCACTAGGGGGAGGGGGAGGTTAGGTTTAGGCACCGGGGAGGGGGTGTTAGGTTTAGGGGGCAGGGAAGGTTAGGTTTAGGCACTAGGGGGGAGGGTTAAAGTTAGGAACCGGGAAGGGTGGGTTAGGGTAGGGGTTAGAGTTGGGGTTAAAAAACTACTCACTATTGAGTCCTATGGGTATCGGGATTCTGGCTGTCGGGATGCCGCTGTCGGTATTCTGACTAGCGGCATCCCAACAGCCGTGATATCATACCCAACCCGTACTAAGCATTGGGACACGGGTCTCATTATGGTCAGTGTTATAATAACGGACAAAGTATTTACCTAACCTTACAGCCTGGGATTAATACAGAGGATTATCCTCTGTCATTTTTGAATGTGGGTATCGCTACTTGTTTACTGCTTATGTACAAGGATTGTTTAATAAATAAGGTAACAAGACCTCTCATTGGGTAAATGTATTCAATATATACGTATAATCAACAGTATGGCCTTGGTACAGATTATTTTTCCACATAGTCCCCATAATTGTCTAAGCATTTGTTCCAATGGTACACCAAGGCATCTATCCCGGCATAGAAGAAATCAGTGTCAAGCGCCTGAACTTGCTCAACTTCAACATCGGCTGCGAATCACCTTCCACCCAGGTGTTTCTTCAATGGTCCAAAGAGATGGAAGTTACTCGGTGCCAGGTCAGAGCTGTAGGGAGGGCCTCGGGGGCAAGTGCCCCGGTAGCCAGATTTTTGGGGGTGTCAAGACGGTCGGAGACAAATAGCGGGAAACCAGTGATTAGTCAGAAGGATGCCATAGTGGGGGTAGGCTAGGGCCTGATTAAGGGGTCGGTACAGGGAGAGAGTACCCCCGTGCTCCCCTCTCTAGGGGGGCCCCGGTCAAAGCTCCCCCAACCCATCTTTAGCTGTGACTGTGACCAGGCTTCGTGCCAGCGCCACTGGACTAATCAGAAGGGCACAGGCATAAAGGGATCAGGATCACCCAGCACAATAACATAGACGAGGAGGCAATATGTAAGTCTTCCTCATAGGCTACTCTCAGATGTTGACGAGACCTACTCTGAGGCGCAGAGTTTAATCCACTTGATGGTAATCACCAGTGACTCCTCCAAGCAGGATATGGATTTCGCTGCACCAAGTGAACAGGTCGCGGTCCCCAGAGTAGGTATCTGAGAGAAGCAAGAAGACAAGGGACAGAACTAGGAATGTACTTGAAGGAGTTACTGCTACGATGAATCAGACACTGATTAGCAATGGGAACAAATCCGGAGATCCAGATACTGTTTGTCACGAATAGCTGCACTGGGAATCTAGATGCTGAATAGCGATGGGTAACAGCTACGGTGATCCTGATGCTGTATACCAAAAAATAGGTAACTGGATATCCAGATGCTGAATAGGGATGGGGAGCAGCTCTGGTGATCCTGAAGCTGTATAGCAGAGGATAGGTAACTGGGTATCCAGACGCTGAAAAGCAATGGGTAACACAAGGAAAGATTTATTGATAGAGAACACTAAAGAATAGTGTGGAGACTAGGACACAGTCTCAGCAAATAGTCACTACAGAACCAAAGTTGCACAGGCAATTTCCTGTTCAAGAAGCCAGACTTAAATACCCTAGCTGGTCATTGGATGCAGAGATCAGCTGAGTGACCGCAAGACTACCATTGGAGGGGCCAGATCAGATGACACAGACCAATATGGCTGCGCCCATGAACGCGATCGCGACACGGAGGCGCAAAATGGAGTCCTAGCACACCCTGGAAAGAATACTCAGTCCACTACTCACCCATGCACCTGTTGTCTGACCATCTCAGAGATCGAAGACGACGGTACATAAGTGAGAGGCGGCCGAACCCAGGTCGCAACCTGACAGTACCCTCCCCTTTTAGGATGGACTCCGGACACCTAGATGGCTTTTTAGGATATTTTTTAATGGAAAGCATGAATGAGCTGTGGAGCTTTAAGCAAAGAACGCTCCTCAGGACCATAGCCTTTCCAGTCATATCAAGTACTGAAGGTGCCCAAGGTGAAGACGAGAATCCAAAATTTGTTTCACTTCGAATTCGATTCCACGATGAGTGTGAACTTGAGTAGCCTTAGGACGAGAGCATTGGAATTGATTCAAGACCAAGGGACGGAGTAGAGAAGCGTGAAAAGAATTTGGAATTTTCAAATGAGTAGGAAGTTTCAATTTATAGACAACAGGATTGATGACTTGCAAAACAGGATAAGGACAAATGAACCGAGGAGCTAGTTTAATACTGGGTACCTTCATCCTAAGATTTTTGGAAGAGAGCCAAACTCTGTCATCTGACTTAAAAATAGGAGAGGCCGAGCGTTTCCGTTACGCAAACTTTTAATAATCGTTGGAAGCTTTTTTCAAGGAGGAATGCACCTTTTTCCAAATTCAGGAATAGCTCTACAAGACTTGAAACTGCGGGAACTTCGAGAGGTGGTAGCTCTTGAAACTGTGGAACTTTAGGATGTCTACCGTATACAGTAAAAAAATGGTGTGGTATTCGTAGATGTATGACAACAAAGGTTATGGGCAAATTCCGCCCAAGGCAAAAGATCCAACCAATCATCCTGAGATAGGTCATAATCGGATACATTTTTCTAGTTCCTGATTGATGCGCTCCGTTTGTCCTTTAGTCTGAGGAAGGTAGGCAGACGAAAACTTTAGTTTAACCCCACAAGAAGAAAACAGAGTACGCAAAATCTGGCCACGAATTGTACTCTTCGATCCGACACAATTTCAGTAGGAAGCTGTGGAGTCGAAAGACTTCTCATACAAAAACCTTGTCTAAATGCGGTGCAGAGGAAACGCCAACTATAGGGAAAAAATGAGCCATTTTGGAGAAACGGTCCATGACAACCCAAATTGTATTGTACCCCTTGGAGACTGGAAGATCAGAAATAAAATCCATGGAGAGATGGAACCAAGGCCTATTTGGAATAGGTAATGGCTGAAGAAGGCCTACAACCTTGTTATGGGAGGACTTGTGCTGGGCGCACTTAACACAGGAGGTAATGAAGTTGCTGACATCTTTTTTTCATGAAGGGCCACCAATAGGAACGTTGGAGTACTTTTATGGTCTTGTTAACCCCAGAATGGCCAGGAAACAAAGAAGTGTGGGCCCAAGTGAGGAGTTGTTTACAGAGGCTGGGAACTACAAAGATTCTGCCCGGGGGTGGAGTGTCTACTCAAGAGCAAAGACGGTGGGATAGAGAGTGGTCTTAATCTTGTGTTGGTTTTCATCTCTCTCCAGTGGCAGGAAGGACCGGGAAAGCAAATACGCTTCTTTTATTTTGACTGCCAGGACGAAACAAAACTTTGAAATTAAAACGAGAAAAGAAGAGAGCCCATCGGGCCTGTCTAGGGGTGAATCATTGAGCAGTCTTTAAATATAAGCGATTCTTGTGATGAGAAATCACAGTAATAGGATATTGAACCCCTTCTAACAGAAGCCTCTACTCCTCCATTGCCAGCTTCATGGCAAGCAGTTCCTGATATTCTATGGTATAATTGCTTTCTGCTGGAGAAAATTAACTAGAAAAGAAACCACACGGATGGTTTCGCCTGTCTTCTGCCAATTGGGACAGCATGGCACCCACACCCACCGATGAGGGGTCGACCTCCACCATAAATCTTTCCAAATCTGGTTGTTTTAAGATGGGAGCAGAGGAGAAAACTAGTTTGAGGGTCTGAAAGGCATCCAGAGCTTGAGTTTGGAAAAGTAAAGGATCAGCTCCCTTCTTATTGAGAGCTGTAATGGGAGCAACGACAGTTGAGAACCCGTAAATAAATCTTCGATAATAATTAGAAAATCCCAGGAATCGTTGGATCCCTTTCAAGGTGTCAAACTAAGTGCCATCCAGGATTGGCCACAGTCAATCAGGGTCCATTTGTAAGGAGAGAATGTGACCCAAGAAAGGTACCGCAGGTTCTTCAAAAATACATTTGGAAATTTTCCTAAACAAATGATGAGTCTGGAGACGAAAGAGGACCTCCCTAACATGTTGCCGATGGAGTTGAAGATTTTTAGAAAAAATTTAAATATTTTTTTATTATTACCAGTTATTTATATAGCGCACACATATTCCGCAGCGCTATACAAGAGAATATCTTACCATTCACATCTGTCCCTGTCCCAGTGGTGCTTACAATCTATATTCCCTATCACATGCTCACACATATACACACTAGGGTTAATTTGTGTTGGGAGCCAATTAACCTACCAGTATATTTTTGGAGTGTGGGAGGAAACCGGAGCACCTGGAGGAAACCCACGCAAGCACAGGGAGAATATACAAACTCCACACAGTTAGGGCCGTAGTGGGAATCGAACCTATGACCTCAGTGCTGTGAGGCAGTAATGCTAACCATTACTCCGTCTGTGCTGCCTCCAGATAAACCACAACGAATTGATAGAGAGAAGGTCATGAAAAATCTCATTGACGAATCCTTGAAAAACTGCTGATGCATTACATAACCCAAAGGCATCACAAGATACTCGAAGCAGTTCCCGGGTATTAAAAACAGTTTTCCACTCATCCCCCTCTGCGGATGAGGTTTTATGCCCCACGTAGATCAAGTTTTGTGAAATAGAAACTCTGCACATCTTGTCAAACAACTCAGAGATGAGGGGGAGAGGATACCTGTTCTTAATTGTAATGTTGTTGAGGCCTCAATAGTCGTTGCACAGGCAATTTCCTGTTCACAAAGCCAGACTTAAATACCCTTAGGTAGCTGGTCATTGGATGCATAGATCAGCTGAGTGACCACAAGACTACTATTGGAGGGGCCAGATCAGATGACACAGAGCAACATGGCTGTGCCCATGAACGTGATCGCAAAACACAGAGACGCAACATGGAAGATCTAACAGACTCTGGGAAGAATACTCAGAACTACTCACCAGCACGCCTGGCCTCAGAGATCGAAGACGCCAGTAACACAGGTGAGAGGCAGCCTATCCCAGGACGTAACCTGACAACAGGCTTCTGCTGCAGAGTAAAAGGGGGAGAGACACAGGCTGCTGCCGTGATATGGGAAGGGGGGGGCACAGACTGCTGTAGAGACACCGGGAGGCTGTGAAAGGACAGGGTCTATAGTTATGGGGGGGCACCAAATTATTGCCTTGTCCCGGGTAACAAAAGTCCTAGTTTTGGCCCTGCTGTAGGATGGTCCAGTACCTTCCAAATGTAGCACCGTACCAACTCAAATGGCTGAAAGTGGCCTGGTGCTATCATGTTTTTGACTAATTGCCCTCTGCAAGTGGCACAATGTGTCACCATAAAGGATAGCATTCCCAGTATCTCCCTTGGTGAGGAAATCAACAAGAAACATTCCCTTGTGGTCCCAAAATGACTTGTTTATGGAGTTGTTTTGAATTTCTTTGAAGGTGGGGACAATGCATGTTTCTATATTATGGATGCTTGCTTTATCTCTGGTGACACATAATGCACCCACATTTCATCGCCTGTAACAATGTGTTGCAGGAATTGCACTCCCGCCTCATGGTACCACGTCAAATGCACAAGAAACAATCCCATCCTATTGGCTTTGTGATCTTCTGTGAGCTGCTTCGGTACCCAGCGTGAACACTTTTTCCTTTACCCCTGTTACTCATGAACAATGTTTTGCACAGTACCCACTGAGATGTTCAGTTCATCAGCAATTTTACTAACTCGAATGTGTCTGTCCTCCTGAATCAGACCTTCAACGCGGCACAAATTGTCATCTGTAGCGTAAGTGCTTGGATCGGCCAGATCGCTGCTCATCTTGAACATCTGTCCTGCCATTATCAGAGGCAGTGCACCAAGCCCAAACCTGTTTCCCTGACATGCTGTTATCACCATACACCTCGACAAGTTAGCGATACATTTCAACTGCTGATGTGCCCTGTAGACGAAGTAATCTAATCACACGACACACCTCAATGTTTGACAATGTTCCCACTAGCCCCGCCATCTTACAACTGATGTTGGGACAGTATGACTGATATGAGGCGCAGGATAACAGCCTTGAGGGTAAGCAGTGGTCTACCTGCTCTGATGGGAAATTAGAATAAAAAAGAGAACATTGCACACATGAGAGGTCTTGATACCTTACTTACTGAAACAACCTCGTATATGATTTGGGTCATAGTCGCTATTTCGGTTGATGGTGAACAGCAAGATATTATCACGATAATATTAATCCTCAAACTTTGAAGACTAATTAGGTTGGAAATTTCACAATATGGGGAGCTCTGTGCAATTATGATAAGTTGTTTGCACAACATATTCTATAATAATAATAATACATTGCAAAAATAATAACTAGCACTTTGCACCCATTACCTGTTCAATTTGCAGTTGTAAGTTGCACTTTGAACACATTATGAAAAAGTTATAAAATGCTATGCTTACTTAGTGAGCTAATAATGTTGGGTTGCTCTTATTAATGACGAGCATCAATTATCTTCATTTAATATAGACATCTTTTTCTGCATATTAAGTGATTGCATTGTTTAAAATCAGCTTTTCTTATGCTGGGCATACACTATACAATAATCTGTCAGATATCTGTCCAATGTGGCTGGTTGAAATGAAAACCTGGTAATATATGGGAGCAAGTGACAATCGATCATTTGCTGGCAAACACTGGAAAACAGACAAAAATGGTCATTTAGACAAATTGGTTAAAACACACGAATTTAACCAATTTGAACAATTGTTTTTTTGTCCATTTCCAGTGTTTAAAACCATATGATCGACTGTCATTTGCTCCCATACATTACCAGGTTTTCATTCCAACCAGCCACATTGGACAGATATCTGTCAGATAATTGTATAGTGTATGCCCGCATTAGCACTCCCTTTACTGGCTACTTCCATTATTATCTAATGTGTATTATATTACTATTATTTTCTCCAAAACTAGTTTAGAGCTTTCCTCAAAACTTAAAGAGGATACTTCTTCTGCCTAATTATTATACTTTTCAGGTTACAATAATTGTTAGTTACATTATGGGGAAATACTATTCTAAATGTTACAGATGTTAACATTTTTAATGATCATGACACTGCATCATACAGAGATAATCATTCTTCTTGACACTTTATCCATATATACTATTGGCACCATTCTTAAAATAAAATATTGATTTTCTTTTTCCCTACAGCATTCACAATGAAGAAACCGCAGGCTGATTGCTTCATTACAAGAACAGAGTTAGCCTTTCTCAGCGGCAGACGTGAACGTGTTTGACAGTGAAGGTTTTCAGACACCTGCAGCCAATGCAATTCGTAAGGGATAATAATGAAGAAAACTCATTTTTGCAATCAATGACACTTTGTTATAAGTAGCTGCAGTAGATCTTACAGCGCTGGCTTCCGCACTCTACCCTGGAGCTATTCAATGGGAGATAGAATATTCTTTGTAAGTTAACTTAAAACAAGTCTTGTTTATTCAGAAGACACTGTATGAGGCAATTGTTCTCAGTTGAAACCTCTGTCAATTGCAAATCAGCTAACAGCTGATTTTTTTTTCTCTTTGCCTGCAACATTACTTAATTTAGCTTGCGGAGGCCAAGAGAAAAAAAAAAAAAAAAAGAAGAGATACGAAATTCTGAAGATAAACCCAATCTTCATATGTGAAAGATTGAATAAGCTGGTGATTTACACTTACTGGATAGGACTTGCGTGCTCCCACCTGCAGGCCCTATCTTAAGAGAGTCTCCTTCTTATACGAAGTGCTGATATGTAATGTGACCTCTGCTCCTCTCTGAACAAAGTGCTTTATACTCATCCCAATCTGCCCATTCTATTGCAGACATCTGCTGTGGTTATATCACTGCACAAATACATTTATTTAGCAGGAATGCACACTAAATACAAAAAACTACATATTTACTTATTGTATATGATGAAAGTTTATCCATCATATACAAACTAAATCGTTAAGCCTCAACCCTTCATTAAAAACCCTTTGACTCCATTTTAATATCCCGGAAAACAGCTAATTATTTAGGAGTAGCTTATAATCCACTAAAATCACTATGTAAAGGAGTTGAACAAAAGAACTCATTAACATGCTCTCCATCACTTTTTGTACTACTCACTAGATAATCGTTTATTTTGTTTAACACCACCGATATGTAAATGATGGATGTATCGCGGATTTCCTGTAACACGGCCATGGTAATGTAACAGGTCATTGTCAGACATAACTGTGCCACTTACAAGTTGGGCCTCAGACACTGGAGTGGTTGCAGTATCTCATGGTAAAGGGCAGGAAGTGGGCTCCGGAATTTACCATTGAAAATGGCTATTTATCAGAGGACAAAGTCTACAGCCAAATGCACAATTCAGCCAGTGTCTGGATGAATGTAGATTGAAAGGCCAACTGTATTTGGACAAATCTGGATTGTCTCATGCCAGTGATCATCGTTATATGCAGAGTTTACATAAGGAATAAAAAGAGTTACATATATCACAGAAGAGCATTCCTTTCCCATGACTCTATGGAAGGATATGGCAGGGCTCCACATCTTGTTGCACCATAAGTCTCAGCATACCCTGCAGAGCCTGCTCTATGGCAAGACATATGCCCATTGCATACTGCATTTAGGATCAGTTTGCAAAGAGGTCCCGTACTGGTAAAAAAAAAAAAAAATACATAATTAGGTAACATTTAAGAAAAAGAACCAAGAAAAGAAAAATAGTACTATCCATAAAAACTAAACTAATGCCAATTTCACCTTTGTATTTAGCACCAGTTATTATAAACATCTCCCATTGTACATATACAAGTGAGCTACACATCCATCAGCATAACCTTCTATCAGCACTAAGACAGCATTATAATAAGCTGCATCATAAGAACTCATGTGGCACAATTTACCACATCATTACACATGTTCTGCAACTGCTGTGGTACTAGCCGACTTTATACCAATATATCATGAAGATAGGATGTTGGGTCTCTGAGAGATCTTTTTGTTGTCATGAGGGAATATCCTCCTACATACAATACAATACAGGATACAAATTATTTTGTAAGGTCGGTTTTGACAGATCATGAAAACAAAAATCCCTGGGCAGACGCCGAGGCCAGGGATAACATGATGCTAAGCCCTTTTTAGCATGTGCAAAGTGACTGATAAATACACAGTCAAAAAGAAAAACTCCAATTTTAAGATGATATTCAAGGGGGGGGGGGACAGAAGCACTTAAACATAGAGGTACAAAAGGCTTTGCTGCAGGATGTTCTCTGGTAAGCTTTTATCTTAATGGCAGATGTATGAAAGCAGGCATATGTGGGTATGTTTTAGTCACAGTTGTTTTGGACACACAGGGAAGGCCTCACACACGCCTGTATTACACAGGCACCAATAAAGTCTAGTAGGAGCTCTTGGACACAAGGGCTCAAAAAACACAATGTAAACCAATGTTTTGTGTCACCAACTTTGTGTCAAATGTGCCTGCTTCATTCACAGTTGCTACAGCTTGACAAATTATAATGGAGTTCTAAGGGAATGCCTGCCAATGCATTAAGCATACAATGCTACAGCGCTGCGCACTGTCCTGCAGCGCTGTTCGGTGACGAGTCGACAAATGGACCTCTAAGATCTTCTGAAGCAAAGTCAAAATCAGCTAAGATTCAACGAGCCCCTGTGAGAATCCTAAATCATGGCCCCTGTCACCTACGCAGAGTGGTGGAAGCCATTTTATAAGTTGCACTGTTATCTAAGGAGAACACACCTTATTTATTTCCTAGGAACTTATAACATCGCTAAAGCTGGGCATACACGTCCAGATAAAATGTCTTTCAGACCGACAGACATTTTATCTGGCAGCCTGCCAGCCGCAGATGTCCGCGGCATACACTGTGAGATTTCTCACAGTGTATCAGCCACACATCTGCGCTCCGCCCCCGGGGGAGGAGACATTTCCCTGGGAAGGAACACAGAAAATGTCTGTCTGCCTGTCGGCCGCGGTTGGGCATGCGGCCGACAGTTTACCTGTTAAATATCGCATCGGACGGGCATGTTGGTCAATCCAGCATGCCCGACCGAGCAATATTTAGCTCTCGGTCGCCCGCACACACGCTACAATTATCGGGGCGATCCGCCCGATATCGGCGGATCGCCCCGATAATTGTAGCGTGTATGGCCAGCTTAAGGAATAGGTCACAAATTGGCTATCTCCACCATGTGTTGATTAACATACACATTAATGTGTGCATGGAATGAATAGCTACAATTTCAGTCCAAAACAAGTTACCCCTTTCACAATTGCAATCAGCGACTTAACTCTGAATGTTTATACATGTCCCTTGAAGAGACAACGGACAAGGCTTGCTGATACTAATAAGCACAGTGCCGGTATCACAAATATGTGCAAAATGTTAAGCTCACAACAGGCCCATAAATCAAAACTTTAGTGATTCTTGCTCTTTAAATTCAGCAGGGCCATCTAAACAATAGGTGCTCAGAACAGATATTGAGGTCCTAATTTTCATAAACAGAGCAAAATATTTAACTTGTAGTGACAGGATATCCAGGAACATCTGCTATACCATAATGGGGCACTGTGCTGAAGTAAAATATTTTACTGTCCTTGGCTTTAGTAATTTACGTGAATATCCCAGTTTTATAGCTTTAGGAAACAGCTTTCGAAGACCAAGTTTAAATGCATGCAAACTATCTATATGAAGATAACAGACCGGAGTAGCCACAACATGCTGTCATGCTGAAATCTACCAAAACTTTTTGATAGCCAGTTTTCTGATAGCCAGTAAGTTATTATTACATATCACAAATATCACTTTTACCTACAGTACGTCCAGAAAGTATTCACAGCGCTTCACTTTTTTCCACATTTTGTTATGTTACAGCCTTATTCCAAAATGGAATAAATTCATTTTTGTCCTCAAAATTCTACACACAATACCCCATAATGACAACATGTAAAAAGTTTTTTTTTGAGATTTTTGCAAATTTAATTAAAAAAAAAAAAAGAAGAAATCACATGTACATAAGTATTCACAGCCTTTGCTCAATACTTTGTTGATGCACCTTTGGCGGCAATTACAGCCTCAAGTCTTTTTGAATATGATGCCACAAGTTTGGCACACCTATCTTTGGGCAGTTTCGCCCTTTCCTCTTTGCAGCGCCTCTCAAGCTCCAGATGTTCAATCGGATTCAAGTCTGGGCTCAGGCTGGGCCACTCAAGGACATTCACAGAGGTGCCCTGCTGAAAGATGAACAGTCACCCCAGTCTGTGGTCAAGAGCGCTCTTGGAGCAGGTTTTCATCCAAGATGTCTCTGTACATTGCTGCATTCATCTTTCCCTCTATCCTGACTAATCTACCAGTTCCTGCCACTGAAAAACATCCCCACAGCATGATGCTGCCACCACCATGCTTCACTGTAGGGATGGTATTGGCCTGGTCATGAGCGGTGCCTGGTTTCCGCCAAACAGAACGCCTGGCATTCACGCCAAAGAGTTCAATCTTTGTCTCATCAGACCAGAGAATTTAGTTTCTCATGGTCGGAGAGTCCTTCAGGTGCATTTTGGCAAACTCCAGGCAGGCTGCCATGTGCTTTTTAGTAAGGAGTGGCTTCCATCTGGCCACTCTACCATACAGGCCTGATTGGTGGATTGCTGCAGAGATGGTTGTCCACAGAGGTATGATGTAGCTCTGACAGACTGACCATTGGGTTCTTTGTCACCTCCCTGACTAGGGCCCTTCTCCCCCAATCGCTCAGTTTAGACGGCCGGCCAACTCTAGGAAGAGTCCTGTCCTGGTGGTTCCGAACTTCTTCCATTTACGGATGATGGAGGACACTGTGCTCATTGGGACCTTCAAAGCAGCATAATCATGTTATAAACATAATGGAGAATAATGGGGCACTAGGCTTCAACACGCAAGTATATTTATATACACAGGTTACCAAATAGATCACAGGTTCTCAACTCAGTCCTCAGGACCCCAAACAGTGCATGTTTTCCAGATGTCCTCACATAATCACAAGTGAAATAACTAAAACTATTCACAAAACTTTTTTTTATCTCAATGAAATTCACCCAATACCAAATGCAACATTTTGGGTGGATTTGTACTTTAAGCATATTCAAGAGTGTCAAAATGCTACTATTTAGTTGGGTACACACTATATGATGTAACAAACGATGCGATGGCTGTCCCAATTTCAAGGAATCCCAGAACACCAGATATAGAGCGTACACACTATGCAATCTTCCAAACGACAGCGCAGAAAATTACACACCATGGAATCACCGCGTAAATCGCTGGCAGTTAAAGTGATGTCTTCAGAGGAATAATTGGACAAATATATTGTGTAGTTGTGTAATTGTGTGTACACACTACGCGAGCGTGCACCACATCATTCATTGCATTGTCCCATCTGACGTGCAGCACATCAGAGGGGATGATTTGATGAACGACTAAGAATGACGGATTGGTAATACACACTATACAATGTATAATATATATAATTCCGAACCACATCGGAACAATATTTTGGATAATAGAATGTATAGCGTGTACCAAGCTTTACAGTCTAAATCAATCAGGGATTGAGCAGGTTCAGACTGAGTATCAGTTTTGAATTAAAAAAATAAGTGCTTGAATTAAATACATGTTCTCTTTAATACAAAGTGAATCTCTTAGTTTTCTCTCTAGGACCTGTCATGAAGCAGATTTTGAAGACGTGCCAGGCACCTCTATAAACAGTGAGGTGCCCTTCCAGGCATCCCCAGAAGCTGCGATTGGTGCCACTGGGGTGGTGATGGTGCCACCCCCTCAGCCTTGCGACTTAAGCAGCGGCACTGGCCACACAAGTCTAGTTACAGCCCCAAATTAATTGCATTCTGCATCAGAGTTCGTAGCTATAATGGGTGCGGGATGTGCGGTGCACACGGGCCACTGGGTCCAGGGGGGGCCCACACTGCACAACCTGCACCCATATTTTTATACTTACTTCTCTGAAGTCCCGCATCAGCGCTGCACCAATCGCCTGGAAAATTGCAGCTGTGGCCATTTCCCCAGCGTTTTGTGCATGCGCAGTGGGGAAGTTGCCAGGAAAATGGCGGCCGCGCTATTTTCCCAGTGACCTGCAGGCGCAGTAGACTCTGGGCACAGACTAGTGGCCAGAGTCTACTGCTGCAGTCAGTGTGCTGCCAGCCTCTGGGGAGAGAGGAGGGGGCCCCGGACGAGAAATTCTCTCTTCTCTTAACAAGCTCCTGTTCTTTCTGCATGTTACCAGTAATGGTAGTGGTGTTGCAGAAGCTGAGGGGATGTTTTGTTGGAGATAGGGATATATATATATATATATATATATATATATATCCCTATGTAAGAGCTACCGCTCTACTTTATTTAAAACAGTACTGACAACCAAACATTATATACTGATCTGTAACACTGACAACCAAACATTATATACTGATCTGTAACACTGACAACCAAACATTATATACTGATCTGTAACACTGACAACCAAACATTATACACTGCAAGGTAACCTATTAAAACGTTTTATTTGATTTCAGAACTGCACTTTCATTTTCTCAATGTTAGAGCACAGACTAACAAACCCTTCACTAAATTCTTGGTGTCCTAGCGATTCACTTAAATATTTGTACCATGGGTCATTTATAGAGGATAGTAAAACCTTAAGCTTCTAGCTGAAATGTTGCCAATAGATACATTATCAATTTAAACAATGCTTCTCTATTAAACGGTATTTTACAGGGAAGCAGAAAATCTGTTAACAGACCGGAAATATTATGAGGTGCCATAAGGTCATGAACTACGTCTATAACAATCTTCAAAGTTCATGAAATATGGTCCAGGGTTAGCGTGACATAGCATTACTAGAGGTCAAGGAGCAAGGGGAATCTTCAATTCTAAAGTGTCTGAGATAGCAGCAATGAAACCTTCCATAAACTAACTAAGAAGTTCTGAAATGTTATCAGAAAACATACTGAGCTTTGATGTTGTTCTATTTTTAAATGTTTTTTTAACTTATATATTAAAGTAGTTGGGAGATAGTATAGTTCTTATATGCTCTCACGACCGAGAAATACTTAATTGAAACGGTTAAAAAGCTGCATTCAAGTCTTTGTTTGACCAAATGTAAAAATGCAGGAAAATATGCTTATTTGTTTCAAATAACAAATTACTATATGATTACTGAAAGACAAAATAAAAAAAAGGGAAACATTGCTTATGAATTGGGCACATTTTTCTTATTTAACCATAAACTGTGAATTATTAGTTTTTTAATTTAAAAATGAAGGCCCACAGTACAAACTACATATTGTGAATTGTGTACGAATGCGCCCATTAATATTTATAAGCGCATGGAATAACGGATCAAGGGCTTGATTCAGAGATTTACGCAATACCGATATTTACACAGATTAAGCGATTTTTAGCCATTGTGCATGTGTGAAAGCCGTACTGCGCACGCAACGCAATTGGTTTGCAGTTATGCTCACACAGAGGATTCACATGCAAAGTAACTGACATGTATTCTGCATAAGCGGGAGGTAACAGGGGTGGCTATGGAAACACAGGTGTGTCTGACCATTTAAGTACAGTTTCATGGGCGTGCACAAATTAGCAAATGCGATCTCCTTCGCAGCATGACAGATGATGCATTTGAGACAGGTCATACTTGACTCAAACTGCGTGGATGTTCGACCTGTGGCGATGTTCCCGATGTTTACGCTGTTGCACATCTTCGGGTGGATAGTGTTCATTCTAGCACCCCGCACCTGTCACAACCCGTGCAGTTCCTCTTTCCTGCCTGGGGTGTCGCTCTCTGCTCTTGTACTTCTAGCACATTCTGGCCTGTTTCTCAGCAGTTTATTTGTTCAGCTGATGCAACAATCTGCAGAGATACAGACCAGAGTGTGCTGGAAGCACTAAAGCAGAGAGCGACACCCCAGGCAGGAAAGAGGAACTGCACGGTTGTGACAGGTGCAGGGTGCTAGAATGAACACTAGCTGGATATGAGAAGGCAGCAGTGGGTGTACCTATGCTAGTGTAGCTTTGGATGACATTAGCATATTTTCACAATTGAGATCCGTGAGAGAACGCAGTTGTGATTACATTGTGTAAATCTCTAAAGCAGGCACTAAGACTGCAGCAGTTGTGTGGGCGAAAAATTTAGCCCCTGCAGTTGGGAGGAGTTTAATGGATGAGTGTTTATGGCTAAACATGGGCAGAAGCACTTAGGCATCTTATACTTTGCCAACATGCAGAAATAAAGGACATGATATAAAAATGTACTTCATGAGGTAAGGATAATACATTTACATGGGGATTTATAAGGAATCGGTATGTATTACTGCCGGCCACATGGTAAGTAACCCTAATCTTCCCCCCCCCCTAACCCTCCCTTAGGGATGCCTAACCCTAACCCCCCCTAGTGCTTACCCTAATACCGCCTCTAAGTGCCTAAACCTAACCCCCCTTCCCCGCTGCCTAAACCCAAGCCTCCCGGGGGGTGCCTAACCCTAAACTCCCCCCGGGGGTGCCTAACCCCCCTTTCCCTAGTCTAAACCTAACCCTCCAGGGGGGTGCCTAACCCTAAGTCCCCCTGGGACCCCTAAACCTAACCCCCCTCCTGCAGCTGTCCACACCCGGCTTACCTTAGATCAGGATGCCGGGTGCCGGGCTCCTGGCGTAGGTCTAATGACAGGGTTTTGACGCCTGTCATTAGACCCTTGCCAGGATTAGGCAGTCGGGAAGCCGGCGGTCGGGATTGCGTCCGTCGGCTTCCCGATTTATAAGTACACAGGGACCCACAGGACCTTTTACATCATTAAATGGCTCTATTATTACACATTCTCACAGTTGAATTGATCAATACATTCATTTAAATTCTCTTTAAACCAACATATTTTGCAGTTTTGCAAATGACTCTGGCTAGATAGAAATATTAAAAAAAAAAAAAAAATGGCAGCTGCTCAATCAATCTGCTAGTACTTTTCAGGTGCATGAAAGGGAGGGGTCATACCAAGTAGAAACACACTGAAATATACTTGCAACAATATATGAACGCTATATGGTAATAGAACTTCAGAAATATTGGTTGCATGCATAATAATTCCATTGAAATTGACACGTGTGGCAGGATTTATAAACACACATTCTAGCAGTGATCAAAGCAAAAGTATTAAACAAGATACGTAATCATATTCTTCCCTTAGCATTACATACAGGATCAACAGTCGACCAATAGGCAATCTCTATATTTAAAAAATTTTTAGTGCCTTATTCCAAAACCTCTGTTAATTCCATAAGCGTTGATCTGCCAATTTGGACACTACCAAGAGTACTCCACTGGGAAAATGTTTTATATTTAAAGTATAAAGTTGCTCAATGGATCATTGTCAGATAAGACTCTGCCCACACCTCACCAAGAATACACTTTCTGAATATTAACTATCCTTCCAATATTTTGTCTTTCATCTCAGCCACCATTTCTCACACTGAATAGTCACACATTCTGATGTTTTGCCACAGATTTTAGTGGAAATAAGTTCAGGATTCTGGCTGGGCCACCCAAGGATATCTATGTACCAGTACTACTCTTGCAGTGTGCGCTAGTCATTGTCTGGAAGACATTTCCTCCTCAGTTTGAGCTTTTTTGGCAGGTGGGAGCAGCATTTTGCTAACTCTTTGTGGGCAAAGCTATGGTTTTTATTTTTTCTTTCACTCGGGTATTCGTTCTTGAAGCCTTCCCATAAAGTGCTTTCAGGTGAAAATCTTTGGAGACTTTTGAAATATCTACACTGTCCTCCATGTCCGTCATGTATTCCTGTAGTTTGCTACATGTTACTATAGGCCTCGTAGTAGATTTTCTGATGAGTGCCATTCTTATCCAGCAATGAAGTTTAGATGGGGGAGCCTTATCTAAGCAGTGTCTTCTAATGGACTGCACTGAACTCTGAGGAATGTTCAGTGTCTTTGTCCTGTAACCTACCACAGATTTCTGCTCCTTTAAAGTCAAATATCTGTCTTGTTATACAGGTTGAGTCTCCCATATGCAAATATTCCGAAATACGGAATATTTTTAGTATGACTGAGAAAATGAAACCTTTGCTTTCTAATTGTTCAATGTACACAAACTTTTTTTAAAGCACAAAATCATTATAAATACAGTATACAATAACCTTCAGGCTGTGTGTATAAGGTGTATATGAAACATAAATGAATTTCATTTATGTACACAAATACGGAACATTCCGAATTACGGAATATTTTTAGTATGACTGAGAAAATGAAACCTTTGCTTTCTAATGGTTCAATTTACACAAACTTTTTTTGATGCTCAAAATTATTGAAAATATTGTATAAAGTGACCTGCAGGCTGTGTGTATAAGGTGTATGTAGAACATAAATGCATTCTGTACTTAGATTTGGGTCCCATACCCAAGATATTTCATTACAGTATGCGAATATTCCAAAATACGGAATATTCCGATATCCGAAATACCCCTGGTCCAAGCATTTTGGATATGGGAGACTCAACCTGTATCAACAAAATAATTGCTCCAGTAATGTTTTACAAAGGAGGAGCAAATAAATAAAGTGTGTGACTTTTAAAGTAATGTTTTACACATGCAAAAACTTGAAATTTCTAGTAAATTAATACATCTAAATATTTTCTAATTTCTGTTTTACATTTTTTTTTTTTTTAAGTTGCAGAATGGTTTTAGAACATGTAGTTTGATTTGACGTGGAACGCAATAGTTTGTATAAGTGCCAAAAATGACAACTCAAACCATTTCAAATATCAACTGGTAACCTGGACACAATGGGATTTATTGAGTACAGTAATTATTTTCTACCTGTTTTCAAATATTGCCTACTGTTGTCCTAGCTGCTATCCATGCAGCCCATTAAAGGCCAATTGTGTGTAGTGTAAAAACTCCCTCTGTTGCAGTTCAGCTTCCATACATGAGAGGTGAGTGCATTTGATTGTACCTGCATTTCAGTGTTTGAAACAGAGACGTTATGTGTAGGACTTGTGTCAGTAAAAGCAGTCTTATGGTGCGTACACACGGGACGTATTTTTTGTCGTTAATGACATCGTTAACGACAAATTGTTCAAAAAATCATCCAGTGTTTGCCCCAAAACGATGAACGAAAACTACAAATGTGCGCTTCCGTTTGTAGTTTTCGTTCATCGTCCAAACTTCCTGTCCAACCTGATGATAAGTTCGGGGTTTAGAGAGGGAACCCGGCACTGAATGAAATTGTTTTTTTATTTCGTTCAGTGTGTGTGCTCAGTGTCATTAACGACACTGAGCACACCCCTCCCGTGGACACACGGGCCGATGTTCGTTCAGGGCGCACATCGTCCCGTGTGTACGCACCTTTAGATATCACTAGCCAACCACCAACACTCAGGAGGTTACTAATTAATGGACTTAATTATAGTCCTTAACAGGACCCAGCTGGGTTCAGCCTCAGGCTAGAGATAATATAACACCTCTCTCAGGTGTTACCACTAACCTCCAGCACCTATGCCTCATATGGGGAATCACCTATAAACCAGTCACTACTCAGTGCATTTCTTCAGTGCCTGAGTATCAATTGTGTTGTACATAGGTGCTCCTGCTTTAGAACTATACTCTCAAGTATAGCTCTCTTCCAGTGTTGTTTAAACTCCGGTGTTTGGTTTCCTCGACAGCAGCAAATCCATACCAGCATTTCCATCTGCAGTGTTTCCAGGCAGCGTCCGCATACCAGCTCTGTACTCTGTTGCTTTCATGGTGGGAACCCAACTACACTTGGCTACGACCTGGGCCCTCACTGAGTAAAGTCCTGTATCCTCTTGTGGGTATTCCTGGTGTATGCTGGGATATCTAAAGCAGACTGCAGATCATACTGGAACTGGGTGCTGGAAGCACACCTAAGGCAGGCTGCAATAATATACTGGAATTGGGGGCTGGAGCACAACAGGAGCAGGCTGCAGTAATATAATGGAACTGTGGGCTGGAAGCACAACTGGAGCAGGCTGCAGGAATTTACAGATCTGGCTGCTGGAACTAAAATTGGAGCAGGTTGTAGAAATATACTGGAGTTGGGTGCTGTGAGCACATCTAAATCAGGTTGCCAGAGTGTACTGTAACAGAACTCTGTGAAGCAATACTGGGAGCAGGTTGCAAGAATATATTGGAACATAATGCTGTTATACAATACTGGAGCAAGTTGCTGGAATATACTGGAACAGAATGCTGGAAGCAATACAGAACCAGGAGTCAGTCTCTATGAGAGAAGTTGTGCGAGCCAGGTACGGCCAAAACATCCTTTAAATATGGTGCCCTAGGCGCTGATAGTCTGAGTGGAACATGTGACTGGACTTGCTGAGAACTGGTCGGCAGAGCGGATCATGTGACACTGTCCAAGATGGCGGGAACCCATAATCCAGAATAGCGTGAACCGCCGGAGGAGGACGCCAGCCACATTTCAGAAAAATGACTGAAAAATTGGGGGATGCCACAGTTGTACAGCGAGGGCATAAATGGACACTAAGTGACACCGCCGAACCTACTAATGGGGTCCTGGGCTCCGGAGTGTTACATATTTTTGGCAAAGTGTGGTGATCCTATGAATATTATATATACTTCCTTTCATCTGGGTGAGGCAATCTCCATGCTTAGAGAAAAAGTTTGAAGACTGCAACAATTTATGTGACTTTTATCTTATAGGTTAAAAAGCTTTGCCTGTCTTCCTTGCATGTCATTTCGTGTTCATGTCGCTCCTTACTAATTCATATACCGTAGGTACACTGTATCGAATGTCTGAATTTTATAAAAAGTAAACAATATGATCATCTCTGGGTCAAAACACAGAATACCACAAAGGCTCTTGTTGGGGAATTTTAAGTGCATTTTTGCTTTTCTCACCTATGTTATCGGTCATCCAGATTTTTCCCCGTTGCCAGATAACCAAAACACATACCTATGATTACTGCATCCTGATCATGTCTTCCTGTACTATATGAATTCCCTGCAACAATGCTACTTCTGCCTTAAAATTCTTCATCTGTCTTAATATTTTAGCTCTATCATTTAGGGATAGTAAGTCTTTCACACACATATCATGAGTCCCCTTTGTAATATGTCTTCACAAGTACATTTTACAACAAACAATTTACCCCAAAAATTAAATAATCCCAAAATACTCCAGATTTTGTATGGACCACCATACATTACCCTCCAAACTTTCAGGTTCCGAGTCGAACAGAATCCCGGTTCAGATCACTTTGGGGTTCTGAGTACAGTAGAACAGAGGGGTCGATTCAGACTCGAACGCTAAGCTGCGCTCTCTCGCTGCCAAAAGGGGCCGGGTATGCAAATTCCACGATCACACTGTCTGGCTTAAGGACGCCCTCTATGTTTTAGAGAGTGACGGCAGAGTGAGCTCACGCCAGTATAAAGACTCCCACTTTTCTTTCTTAACACACGTCATCTCCAGGCAGTGTATGATTAATCAGAACCATCGAGAGCCATCGGAGCTGCAAGCAGCGCTTGAAGTAGACCCCACCCCACAGCAAGTACTGCGATCACTGCAGGCTGAAATACAACCAAGTGACGTGTACAATGACGCTTCCATGCTAATTATGCACACCCATAAAACTCCGTCTTGATGCCCAGACACACCTGCGTTCACAGCACCACTCCCCCGTTCACATGCACCTTCTTGTTACCACCCACAAACGGCACTGTCACTCAAAATAGCGCTCAGTCTTTGCGCAACGAGCGCACAATTCCCGATCGCAGTGACTGGTTCGCGCACGCGCAGACGGGTGACAATCGCCCATAGCATGCGTCTGCGGCTTAGTGTCTGGGTCTGAATCGGACCCAGAGTTCCAACTCAGGTCTTCTTTCCAAGTTTGGAACTCGGATCTAAAAAAACGGATCTCGCATATTTTCGATTGCATTTAAGTCCCTCCCTCAGTAGCTGTGAGGTGGTCAAAATGGACTAGAAATGAATGATATTGATGTTAATAATACTATATGAACAAAGACAGGTTCAAGTTACATGATTTTAGCTGCCAAAACCAAAACATGATGATGATTTAGTACCAAAACACAGGGGTCTGCGCACATCTCTAGCTTCCATTTTGAAACAACATTATAGCGATCATTTCTGAAATTACCGTTAAAAAATGCATACATCATTCCAAACGCTTCAGCAACCAAAAGACAATCAGTGTACAGCGCGTACTAATTTTTACTGCAAACAACTCTTCTTGTAGCTGGACATGACACCTCCTTTATTCCTACTGCAAGGGCTACCCTTTTGTCTTGTGTGTGTGCCTGGTACAGGACAGGCTCACAAGCCCTTGTATAAAATGTCAAAAAGGCAATATTTAGCCATATTAAATATAATTGGCCATCAGAGCTGCCATATTGCTTGTCCCATCAGAATTATAAAAATGATACTTTAAAGCTGGAGCGATATCGGGCCATATGCCATTTCGTAATGACATACAGATGGGTCCACATATATCTAGCCTCCTTGCGCACTAAAAAGCTCTTCTAGTCGTGCCATGCCGTGGCGTCACTCGGTAGCGCAGAGTGTCTTTTTGTGCGACTTTTCACCTTCAAATGAGTCTTATTCGCATAATATATATATATATATATATATATATATATATATATATATATATATATATATATATATATATATATAAAAAGCACTAATCCACGGCACTCACCACTCCTAGTTTTGGGGTGCAACATGGTATGTGACCACATTGTTTGAATAGAAATCACAGGGGCTCTGCACTCACAATAATAAACAAAATAAACATTGGGGTTTTGGTTCATGAATTGATCAATGCATTTAAAAGCAAAGTGAGCTTTAAACCTTGATAGCATACCCTGAGTTTAACACTAATGTGATGGCTATGTCCATGTTATAATTCTGAGCAATAGAGTAGGGACTAGCAGTAAAGTGGGGTCCCGTTATTATGGTGAGTGCAGAGCCCCTGTGATATATATATATATATATATATATATATATTTGCGAATATTTAGAACAAGCAGCTTCTGCTGATTAAAATATTATGGAACATGGCTATATTCTGTGAGCAACTGCGGGTGTAACTACATGTGAATCGCTACATTACAGTGTCAGCGTCTGTAAACACTGTAACATAGCATTTAGCATGCAGTTACACCTGTAGTTGCACACAGAACTTAGGCATGCTGCATATCATTTTAATCAGCAGAAGCTAGTTGTGCTATTTGAATCACTACGCATTTGAAGGTAAAAGGTTGCACAAAAAGATGCTCAGCGCTACCAAGTCACGCGGAGCTCCCGTGTTATGTGTGGCACAACTTGTAGCGCACAGAGGTTAGATGTATGTGGACACATCTGTATTGCCTACATCGCTCAGTGTGTACCCATGATTGCGTGCTCCCGCTGGTCATTAGTGACTGTCACTGGTCGTCCGTGCTGCACATCAAACCTAGCAATATCGCTAGCAATTTTGTGCCTATCATGCAGTGTGTACGGAAAACCGGATGACAAACTATATGTCGGACCAATTTGAAGTCACCCTCATGCCTTCATCCTATTGACGGTTATTCTAGTGTGTACAGGAGCAACGATAAATCGCTATCGACCAACAAGATTGCAGTGTGTGTATGCTCAATATCGCTTGTTCGGGGCTAAAGGGACATTGGGCCTGATTCAGACCCACTCGCGAGCGGCTGTCCGCTCGCAAGTGGGTCGATGTTATGGACTGAGCATGCGCAGGACGGAGGGAGCTCCGTCGTGCGCATGCGCCAGACGCGACGAGCGAAGGAAAGTCCTTCGCTCGTTGTGTCCGATCAAAGGGGGCGTGCTGTCAATGTTGATTGACAGCACGCCCCCTTTGGTGGGCGTGCCGGGGGCGTGCCTCCCTGACGGGGGCGTTCCCACGGGAACGCCTCCCATCAGAAGCCGGCCCACTGACATCACTAGTGATGTCAGTGGGAGTGATTTTGGCTCTGATAGAGCCAAAATCACTCCGGAGCTTGCGGTTGAAAACCTCAACCGCAGGCTCCGGCTCGCAAATTCGATGGTCGCGATGGTCTCGACCATCGCGACCATCACAATGCACGCTCGTATAGCCTGTGGGTGGTGACCCACAGCTATACGAGCGTCCAGGAGGACGCTCCATGAAAATGGAGCCCGGCCCTCATTCAGAGCGTGCGCTCTGCTCAGAGCGTACGGCTCTGAATGAGGGCCATTGTCGGTAAAGTCGAAACAATTGCTGATCTCTCCAGTGTGTACACAGCCTTAGCCTACTGAATATATAAACATTGATCGCTTTCTATTTCCTAAGTAAGCCAGCGTGGCCAATGAACATTCTAATTGTAATTAAATGCATTGCACAAGTGTTAGGAATAAAAGCATAACCAGATTCAACTGTCCCCCACATATCATAAGTAATTTTATATCAAATAATGAACAACTGTGAACTTAGTACCTGCATCAAAAATAAACAAAACTGCAATGACAAGACTGTTTATTTGAATTTCTAGCATGTGCAAATAAAAAAAAACTAACTTGTCCATGTTATGATATTGTACAAATAGATGTGTCCTGTAAAAGCAGACCATTTATCTGCTGAAAATGTGGGAAACAGATGTCAGACAGACTCATTAATGACGTAAAAAAAGCTGAAAATATTAAACCCAGCACCATACCTTGTATAAATTGCATAGTAGTGAAATGTGCACATGCTTAGTTGGAAAATGCAAAAATCTACTAAACAGCCGAGGATGAAATGGGTACCAAGGGACTAATGGTTACCTGGGCAAATTAGCTGTTTTGGGGCAACAACACGAACCGCAAATTGGGGCAACAACATGCAAAAATAAACTGGCTTTGAGATGTCAGTAATCTTTTTGATATTTGCTACTGTGGTTATGCTACTAAGGAGTATGAAAGGTTATAAGATACCGATTCCTATTTGAGACTTTTTAGCCAATTCAGAAAACATTGTAGAGTTAATGCAACCCGGCCGCACATGCATCCGCTTTGCTTGCACGGAAAAAAAAAATTACTTGTATTCACCTGTACGCAAAGTTGTATATACTTATGCTTCCATTCAACACCCCATCACAGCACCTAAGTCTACTACGGCTTAAATGAGCGCGACTCTACATTGCCCGAAGTTGTGTACGTGTAGTAACTTTGTATATAGATTGTGAAAACACGCAAGAGGAGCTCTGCAAGCGGTGTAAGAATTATCCATCTGCCTGTCTGTCACCCCCTAGGTTAGTGTGAGCTTTCTTCTCGTCGTTCTGACATTACTCACTATGAATACAAACATACTGTCGCTGTCCAACACCCAGTTTGGTCTGTTGCTCATTTACTGCGCACTATGCACACACTCTCTAATACAACCACAGCTACTTAAATTGGTTAGCAATATTTTATGAACTATAGCCAGACATCATTTATAAGGTGAACAGAGCACGTTTACATAATAGCAGAAGGCGGAAATAATGAAGTGCCACCAGAAGTATACTGGAAATTCAATATCTCTGTATGTTAAAAAGAGCCAGGAGCTATCTGACATCCAGTTTAGATACCTAAAGGGATAGTAACATGACTTCTTAGTTGTCCCTTGGGCTATAAGACTCATTAACACGGGAATTGAATAGACAGAAAGTCTGGCAAAAGCTTCCCAGCTCACTTCTCTCTATTCGATGACAGGATCCTTATTTGTTTGGCCACACAGAAGCAGCAAGAGACCTGTGAAGTTGAAGGGAAATAGTTATCGGGTCCATGAGAGTAGAAGTGTTCTGGGTCGTTGCCTGTATTTTGTGAACTGTATTCCCTCTGCAAATCTTCCTAATAAACTTCTGGTAATCAGATACTTCTATAGGAATCTTGTGTTCAATGGCTTTTTCAGAGCCATCCCTAAGAGCCTTCCTGCAATGCTGAACACATAAGAATCGTGAAATCTGTAAAATCTTAATTATGCAAGCCCCTGTAACGGCGTTCAAATGCACAGGCACACCTGCGTGCTTTCAACCACCCCCAAACGGCACTTCCTGCCAATCATTTCTCAGTGGCTCTGCTTATCCGTTGTGTTCGCTTTCGCGATCACAGCAGCCAGATCGCGCACGTGAACTGCGGTGCATACATATAATGCAAACATTGACCGGTTGTGTGCGAACGCAGGCTTGCGTTCCAATCTGAGGCCCAATGTGCCATGGCACACAAAGGGGCAAATTCAACTAGCAGAGGGTCTGTTCTCCCAGGCAAAGTGCACTGAGGCTGCACTTAACGCTTATTTCTGCTCGCACGTCCGGAGATTGGGGAAGGAAATAAAAAAAAAAAAAAATTAAATAAAAACATATAACATTACTTTAAAAAAAATATATATATATTTTTACAGTATACGGAAAAGGATGTAATAGATCTCCCCTGCACATTATTTTCAGTGCTATTTGTCTTTAATAGCAGATTATATGTAGATGTTATTGGACCAGGTAACGCTGCATCAAATAGTTTTATTGACTGTGACCTGCTCTAGACTCTGCTACACTGCTTTTGGAGGTCCCTCAAACACACAGGGGCATCACCTAGTGTCCAGGTTACTCAGAATTTCACTTTGAAGTATTGGTTCAGGGGACTCCTCAGCTGACTACTTCATAAATGGGAAAAAAGACAGAGCTTTTACTAAAGGTGCATACACACGGTCAGATCAGACAACGATAACGATATCCTTGTGTGACCGTCCTGCATGTGTTGGATGATCGATATCGATCATCCAGCACACCACCAACCCCCGAACTACTATAAAGACACACGATCGACGATTGCAGGTCCCTATAGTAACCTGGTCGATATCGACCCAGTTGGACTGCATGCACAGGCGATGGTCGTTATCGTTATTGACCATCCGTGCCCGCGCATCTTCCGTCGTTTGCGGGTTGGAAGGGGCCAAAAAATGGACGATAGAAATGATATAATGATAAACTATATCTGTATAGTTTATATCGCCCTACAAAATCTGACCGCGTGTGTGCACCATTACTCAGATGTTGGACAGAGCTACGGCTTTGTCTCCTCAGTATTAGAAACTCTCACGGGGTGAATTGTCATTCTAAAGACAAGTGTAGCAACCAATCACATTCTTTCTTTTGTTTATATTGTATATTCTATAAAATGATAGCTAGTAGCTGATTGGTTGCTATGGGTAACACCTCCACTTCCCTTCTGTAAGTTTGCTATATCTCCTCCTCAACTAAACATGTAAAGAAGAAACTTTTGAAGCCTGGCAGTGTGAGTTTTCTGAAATACAGTGGTCTTTGGCACGAGATCGCCAAAGATCAGCTATTTGGACAAAGAGAATGTAAACTAAAAAAATACACCATTAAGTGGAATTAACTTTGCTGTGATTTTATTATTTTAGATTTTTTCTCATTTCTGCATGGCTGGCTCTTTCTTATACCCCTTTTACACCAAAATCCCGTGTCCGACCCTGGAATTTGAACACTGCTCAATCCCGGGTCGAACTCTGCTTCAGACCCCGTTTACACTGCAACTCAACCGGGTTATTCCCGGGTTTGCCCCATTTACACTGAACCCGGTACTCCCTGCTTTTCTCTATAGAAGTCTTTAAAAATGGTCTGTTTTAAGGTCTGACAAAGATGGTCACAAAAGGCAACAAAAGAGAGGGGTGGGGACGACTTACAGAATTGCTACAGGTTGCTGTTCTGGCTGTGGCAGGCTGTGTATCAGTCTGCGTTTGTGGCTGCTGGTCAGGCTGCAGTTCTGGCTGTGGCAGGCACTGTCTTCCTGCTTTTGTGGCTGCTGGTCAGGCTGCTCTGGTGCAGGAGGTTAGGCAGGCCAGCAATGGCTTCATGTGCGTCTCTCTCTGCAGTGCACTAACAAATTACATCATCTGCCGGTGCTCCAGAAGCTCCAATCAGCATCTTTCAGAGCTAGCCGAGTCAAATAAGCAGGGTAGCACCCGTTTACACTGCCTCATGACCTGGGAATAACCCGTTTTCCCAGGGCCTTTTTGATATATATAACATTATTTACGGGCCCTGTGCAAGCCATGCCCCCGTCACATGGAGGGGGCATGGCTTGCACAGGGCCCGTAAATAATGTTATATATATCAAAAGGGCCCTCGGCAGAAAAAAGCTTCCCCACCCGTGGTCTATGGGATCAGGAGTTTGGAATCTAAAATATTATACCGCGCAAAAGATGTGACATTCCGATCAGACAGTTGCAGGAGCGTTTAAAGACATTTATCAGCTAATGCATACCTATAAAATTGTTGGGCTGATCATCTCCAAGTGCAGGCTCTCCTAGGCTGTGAACGGGTCCCATCGACCTGGGTACCCATTCACACTGCACCATGAGCCAGGTTGAACCCATGTTCAACCCTGCTTATTACCCGGATTGAAATGATTATTTCAACCTGGCCCTTTCTCACTGTCCAATAACTGTGGTTGCTCCGCGTTGACGTGCAATAACCCGGAATATTGCTGGCAGTGTAAAAGGGGTATAATAGACAATTAACACTAGAGAAATGTTTCTGTACTTTTACAGCAAAGTGTTAACTTACATATCGCATGGGTAACAGATTGCTAATACAATATACTAATCACGGTTGCTAATATATGTTTGTAACTCACAGTTACAAATGATAATCACAAACTCAAACAGAACACTTTCACTTCACTCAACAACTTGGAATACATAACAGTGATGCTGTAAGCTCGGACCCTTTCTCCAAGATCAGACCCTTTCTCACCCGGGATTCTCCCACTATACTTCCTGTCTAGGTGAACTCATCAGCTCTTTTGACCTCCAATATCATTTCTATGCTGATGATAATCAAATCTACCTTTCCTCCCTTTACCTCTCTCTTAACTCGTATCTCCAACTGTCTCTCTGCTATCTTTTCCTGGATGGCCCAGCTCTTTCTTAAACTTAACATGTCTAAGACTAAACTGATCATCTTCCCACTAGCATAACCTTACTGCCCACAGTTTAATTATCTATTAAAGGCACAATTATCTCTTCTAGCCCCAAAGTGCGCTGTCTTGAAGTTATCCTGGACTCCTCCCTCTCCTACTGTTACGACCGGGCACTTGGGATACCTCTATTGAGGTAGAGAACTAGGGGGTTAGGAGAAGGATGAATAAATTATAGGAGGGACAATAACTAGGTCTCCTAGTTGCGGCCAAACCCAGGTTTGGCTAGACCTGTCCAGAGGTGCGGAGTCTAACTCACTTGGTGATTTTCTCCAGTGACCCCACCAAGTGAGCAGGTCACGGCTGTCACGCCTGAAACTGGAGAAGAGGACGTGGTGGGCCTCAGTTGGGGAAAGAAACGGAGACGAGGGGCCTGGATGTACGTTCTCCTCATCCACAGGTCTTGAGTGTTGGCGAGACCTGGGCAAAGGTGCGGAGTCTAACCCACAGGATGGTTTTCGCCAGTGACCCCCCCAATTGGGATATGGGCTTAGCTGCACCCCGTGAGCAGGTCGCGGTCCTTTGACCAGGTACCCAAGCCCTGCAGGGATAGAGACACTACACCCGTGGCCCAGCGAAGATATGCCTGTTAGGCACAACACAGTCCCTGAAAAATACTGTATAGACAACAACTTGACACGAGGATCAAATACGTCAGTAAGGCTTTCAAAGTGGGAAGCGACTCACGGTTACTTGAGACGTCACCAGAGATAGAAGGCACACGGGTAGAGGTGGTAAATGTTGTAGCACGGATGTCCACGGGAGACGTGAGGCACACAGGTGGGGATGATCACGCTGCTGCACGGGTATTCACCAGAGATGTTAAGGCACACAGGTAAAGGTGGTATCACTGCTGCACGGGTATTCACCAGAGACGTAAAGGCACACAGGAAAAGGTGGTATCACTGCTGCACGGGTATTCACCGGAGATGTTAAGGCACACAGGTAAGGTAGTAACACTGCTGCTGTACGATGAATAGGAACCTGGACCGGGAACTCACTAAGGCACGCTAGGAGACAACCGTTGTTCAGGCAATTTCCCATAGCCTGTGGGACAGTTTTATACCCAGGGGAACCCTTAGACAGGTGCACAGCATCAGCTGGAAATGAACCAATCAGGAGGGAGGATCCAGTCACATGGGCCGACTGTCATGGCGGCGCCCATGTCCGGGTTAGAGATGCCGGACACCAGCCCTCCAGGAAGCCACAGCAAGCGGGGAGAATCCTCAGCTTCTCCCCCGCCGTCGTGCAGGCCGACCGACCACCCAGGAAGAAAGGGGAAGCCGGCGGTGCGGTAAGCGGGCGCCGATCCTCGGCTGAGCCCTGACAGTACCCCCTCCTTTAAGGGTGGGCACTGAACACCCACCAGGCTTATCTGGGAATCGCCTATGAAAACTCTGGATTAGTCGCGGAGCGTGTACATCAGAGGCTCTGATCCAGGCCCTTTCCTCAGGGCCGTAGCCCTTCCAATCAATGAGATATTGAAGGGTGTGGAATCTGTGCCGGGAATCCAAGATCTTTTCCACCTCAAATTCAGTGCCTTGAAATGTCTTGACTTGAGGCAATTTAGGGGTACACTTCGGAAAACGATTGAGCACCAGGGGCCATAAAAGAGAGACGTGAAAAGTATTTGAAATCTTCATTTGAGAGGGAAGTTCCAATTTATAAGTTACTGGACTGATTATCTTAATGATACGATATGGACCGATAAAACGCGGAGCAAGTTTCATGGACGGGACTCTTAAGCGGATATTTTTGGAAGATAACCAGACCCTGTCCCCGACTCTCAACAGGGGAACCGCCAAATGTTTCCTGTCCGCAAATTTTTTGTAATTCCTAGAAGATTGCTTTAGAGATAAGTGAATTTTATTCCAAGGAACTGAGAAGGATTGAATCTCTTGATTCACAGCTGGAACATCTATAGACGGAAGCTTCTGGAAATCTGGAACTCGTGGATGTCTACCAAAAACCGTAAAAAAAGGAGTGGATTTAGAGGAAGAATGAAATTTAAAGTTATGCGAAAACTCTGCCCATGGCAGGAGGTCCACCCAATCATCCTGGGAAGAAGACACAAAGAGCCTAATGAAGGTCTCCAGCTCTTGATTGACCCTTTCCGTTTGGCCATTTGACTGTGGGTGGTAGGCTGAGGAAAAGTTCAGTTTGATTCCACAGGAACTACACAGGGCTCTCCAGAATTTGGCTGTAAATTGAACACCTCGATCAGAAACTATTTCCCTGGGGAGACCGTGTAATCTAAAGATGTCTCGAATAAAAATTTTTGCCAATTGAGGAGCAGAAGGAAGGCCAACGAGCCGGATAAAGTGTGCCATTTTAGAAAAGCGATCCACGACCACCCATACCGTGTTATGTCCCTTGCACCGAGGTAATTCGGAAATAAAATCCATTGAGATGTGGGTCCAAGGAGCAGTTGGGATAGACAAGGGACCAACCATCTGTCTACGTGGAGTTTTATGTTGGGCGCATTTGATACAGGAGCGGACAAACTCCGTGACATCCTTCTTCATGGTCGGCCACCAGTACGATCGAAGTAAAAACTGGTAGGTCTTGGTGATTCCAGTGTGACCTGCGAATAAGGATGCATGAGCCCAAACCAGCAATTTTTACGTAAATTAGGAGGTACAAAAATTTTCCCAGGTGGCAAGGACACTACTTGAGTAGGAGCAAATACAATTGGGTCAAAAATGGAACGAACTTGAGAACACTCCTCCTCCTCCAAATTAGTCATGAAGGAGCGAGATAATGCATCAGCCTTCTTGTTTAACACACCAGGACGAAACTGGAGTTTTAAATCAAACCTAGAAAAAAAAAGTGACCATCGCGCCTGTCTGGCATTCAACCGATGTGCAGTTTGTAGATAGATCAGATTCTTATGGTCTGTAATAATTGTGACGGGAAATTTGGCCCCCTCCAGAAGATACCGCCATTCCTCTAAGGCTAGGCGCATGGCTAGAAGTTCTTGGTCGCCAATAATATAATTTCTCTCGGCGGGGGAAAATTTACGGGAGAAAAATCCACAAGGATGCATCTTCCCATCTTCAGCAGACTGAGATAATACCGCGCCTACTCCAACGGAGGATGCATCCACCTCCACAATGAATGGTTTGTCTATTTGAGGCTGACAGAGAATAGGAGCTCGAGAAAAGGCATCTTTTAGGTTTTGAAAGGCTTGTACTGCTGGAACAGACCATTTAGAAGGATTGGCTCCTGTCCTTGTGAGGGAGGTAATGGGTGCTACCAGTGTAGAAAAGTGTGGAATAAACCTCCTGTAATAGTTTGAGAATCCTAGAAAACGCTGAGTACCTTTTAATGACGTAGGCAGGGGCCATTCAGAGATTGCCTTTAGTTTATCAGGGTCCATCTGGAGAGTCCCCCCGGAGATAATATGGCCTAAAAAAGGTACTGAAGTTTGGTGAAACATACATTTGGAAAGTTTCCCGAAGAGGTGATGAGTGCGAAGGCGGAACAATACCTCCCGTACATGAAGACGATGACTCTGTAAATCTCTGGAAAATATTAAAATATCATCGAGATAAATCATGACAAATTTATGAAGAATATCCCGGAAGACCTCGTTGACGTAACCTTGAAAAATAGCTGGTGCATTACAAAGACCGAAGGGCATTACGAGGTACTCAAAGTGTCCGTCTCTGGTATTGAATGCGGTCTTCCACTCGTCCCTGGTCTTAATTCGAATCAGATTATAGGCACCACGTAGATCCAACTTCGTGAAAACCTGAGCCCCTTGAACCTTGTCAAACAGTTCTGAAATTAAAGGCAGCGGGTACCGATTTTTTATGGTGATTTGATTCAACCCTCGATAATCTATACAGGGCCGGAGTCCACCATCCTTCTTCCCTACAAAAAAGAAACCTGCCCCTGCAGGAGAAGAAGGCCGAATGAATCCTTTAGCAAGGTTTTCCTTAATGTATTCCTCCATGGCCTTGTTCTCAGGTACGGACAAAGGGTAAACACGGCCACGTGGAGGACTTTTCCCCGGAAGCAAATCAATGGCACAATCCCAAGGTCGATGTGGAGGCAGTTTATCTGCGGCTTGTTCACAAAATACGTCAGCGAAGTCTTGATAAGCCTCGGGCAAGCTTGGCTGGGGGGAATGTTTAGAAGACTCTGGTCGAAGGGACTTCTTAGCCGAGTTGGCAAACAACGCTTGGTTACATAACGACCTTGGTCAAACAATCTTGGAAACACTGTGAACCCCAGGATAGAATTTGCATAGCATCCCAGTTGAACACAGGATTGTGTTTTCTCAACCAGGGCAGCCCTAATACCAGCTCATAGGAGGATTCGGGTAACACAAAAAATTCCAGCATTTCATGATGTAGGCACCCAATTTGGACAGACACCGGATGAGAGAGTGAAGAAATGGGTAACCCCACCAGAGTTTTACCATCTAGACCAGACAGTAACAATTTATTAGGTAGGGAAACGACTGGGATACCCAAGGTGTGAATCAGTCTCTCTGCAATAAAATTACCAGCAGCACCAGAATCAATTAAAGCGTGAACCTTTCTTGTCCTGGACTTATGGGAAAGCGACACTACTAAAAGACTTTCGGATAATTGGGATGGCTTGAGAATAACCCCCAACTGAATGCTCCCTACTTCAGTCAGGGTTTCGCATTTCCCGCAAATAAAGGACAATTCCTCAGAATGTGGTTAGGTGCAGCACAGTAGATACACAATTTATTTTGGAAGCGTCTATTGCGCTCTGCCTGGGTGAGTTTGGCTCTGTTGACCTGCATTGGTTCGTCTTCACTAGCTAGGGTGGGTATAGGCGGACTAACAGCTGAAGAGCGGACTGGTAGACGTTCACCTCTCCCCCTACTAGCCAATCTTTCCCGATGGCGAAGGTCAATTTTGATACAGAGAGAGATAACGTCAGCGAAGGATTCCGGCAAATCTCTGGAGGCAAGCTCATCCTTCATCCTCTCAGAGAGTCCATGAAGGAAGGACGCTTTAAGAGCTTCCTCGTTCCATTTTAATTCAGATGCCAGGGTCTGAAATTGGACTACGTACTGCCCCACGGACCGTGTGCCCTGTCGCACTCGGAGGAGGTCAGAGGATGCAGAAGCAGACCGGCCTGGCTCGTCAAAAATTCTCTTAAATGCGGAAACAAATTCCTCGCTCGTAGGTAGATACGATGGGGTCGGCCCGTTCCCATAAAGGGGAGACCCAGTCTAATGCTGCTCCTGTTAATAATGAAATCACATATGCTACTTTGGCCCGAGACGTGGGAAAGTTCTGGGGAAGGCATTCGAATTGGATTTCACATTGGTTGACGAACCCGCGGCACCACCTGGGGTCGCCATCAAACCTTTCTGGAGTGGCAAGCTGTAGTCGGGGTTTGGGAGTAGGAACCACCGGTGGAGGACCTGATGGAGAAGGTACAGGAACCGCAGGCGGGGGAACCGGGAGAATAGAAGCCAACGTGGTTTGGATCGAAACCAGTTGCCTCGAGAGCTCCTGTAAGTACTGAGCCACTTGTTGTTGTTGCGCCTCCTGGTTGTCCATCCGAGAGGTCAACTCTTGCAGAGACCCAGTACCTTGGGATCCTGCAGCTTCCATTGGGCCTGAACAAACTGTCATGCCTGAAACTGGAGAAGAGGACGTGGTGGGCCTCAGTTGGGGAAAGAAACGGAGACGAGGGGCCTGGATGTACGTTCTCCTCATCCACAGGTCTTGAGTGTTGGCGAGACCTGGGCAAAGGTGCGGAGTCTAACCCACAGGATGGTTTTCGCCAGTGACCCCCCCAATTGGGATATGGGCTTAGCTGCACCCCGTGAGCAGGTCGCGGTCCTTTGACCAGGTACCCAAGCCCTGCAGGGATAGAGACACTACACCCATGGCCCAGCGAAGATATGCCTGTTAGGCACAACACAGTCCCTGAAAAATACTGTATAGACAACAACTTGCTACGAGGATCAAATACGTCAGTAAGGCTTTCAAAGTGGGAAGCGACTCACGGTTACTTGAGACGTCACCAGAGATAGAAGGCACATGGGTGGTAAATGTTGTAGCACGGATGTCCACGGGAGACGTGAGGCACACAGGTGGGGATGATCATGCTACTGCACGGGTATTCACCAGAGATGTTAAGGCACACAGGTAAAAGGTGGTATCACTGCTGCACGGGTATTCACCAGAGACGTAAAGGCACACAGGAAAAGGTGGTATCACTGCTGCACGGGTATTCACCGGAGATGTTAAGGCACACAGGTAAGGTAGTAACACTGCTGCTGTACGATGAATAGGAACCTGGACCGGGAACTCACTAAGGCACGCTAGGAGACAACCGTTGTTCAGGCAATTTCCCATAGCCTGTGGGACAGTTTTATACCCAGGGGAACCCTTAGACAGGTGCACAGCATCAGCTGGAAATGAACCAATCAGGAGGGAGGATCCAGTCACATGGGCCGACTGTCATGGCGGCGCCCATGTCCGGGTTAGAGATGCCGGACACCAGCCCTCCAGGAAGCCACAGCAAGCGGGGAGAATCCTCAGCTTCTCCCCCGCCGTCACGCAGGCCGACCGACCACCCAGGAAGAAAGGGGAAGCCGGCGGTGCGGTAAGCGGGCGCCGATCCCCAGCTGAGCCCTGACAGCGGCCCTCTGGACAGGTACCTGGGAATGGCAGAAGACCAAAACAAATACTAAAACTACAAAGACTGGAAACACTAGGGATAATGGAAATGAAGAACACTAAAAGATTACTGAAAAGGAATGGCACTTGAAACACTAGGAGGAGAAAATCCAGAGACAGACTTGTACTGAGATTCGGGTAGAAAGTGCAGAGAGGTTAGCTTGAGACGCACTGAAGGTGCGGGCACAGATTACTATGGAGATCCAGGTAGCAAGTACACAGAGGTTGGTTTGAGATGCACTGAAGGTGCGGGCACGGTCTTGTACAGAGATCCGGGTAGCGAGTACAGGGTTAACTTGAGACGCGCTGGAGGTGCGGACACGGACTTGCACTGGGATACTAGTAATGAATACGCAAGGGTTAACTTGAGACGCACTGTAGGTGCGGACACGGACTTGCACTGAGACACTGGTAATGAATACACAGCTGAAAGAGTTGTTACAGTTTAGCTTGAGACTGAACAGCACATTAGAATTTCAGCATGAAGGGAGAAACTTGGAAATCTTGCAATAAGCTACACAGGTGAGAACAATTAACACAGAAAGTTCAGCTAGGGATCTGAACAGCACACAGGAGACAGTATAGCTGGAAGTCACTGGAACACTGGAGACAAGAAGTACTGAAGGTCTTGAAAGAACAGCAGTGTTATGTCATACAGCGAAGTTGAACAGCAGTTTCCTGTTCACCTGGAGTCCTGTTTATACCCCCAAGTAGCTGTCCATTGGATGAGTAAGTCAGCTGAGAACGGACACAGCTACCACTGGATAAGGATCTATCAGGTGATTCAGCCAAGATGGCTGCACCCATGACCATCGCCGCAGGAACTCAGATATGGAGGATTGCGTGGATGTCATTTGGACCCCGGGGAGAATACTCAGCAAGTCACCTACCGCTGCACCTGACGTCTCACTTCTCTCGCTAATGAGGGGAAGCCGGTACTGCGGTAAGTAACAGCCGATCCCAGGCAGAATCTGGACACCTACAAACCACACATTCAGTATTTCTCACAGTCCTGCCGCTTCCATCTCAAAAATATTTCCAGGATCAGGACCTCTCTCACCCTGGAGGCAACTAAGACCCTCATCCATCTCCAGATTGGACTATTGCAACCTCCTCTTATCTGGCCTCCCGGACTCTCACCTCTCTCCACTCCAATCTGTCCTCAATGCTGCTGCTCGGCTCATCTTCCTCTACAAACATTCTACATCTGCCTCCCCTCTCCTACACGCTCTCCACTGGCTCCCCTTCCCCTTCATAACCCAATTAAAGATTCTTACACTCAATTACAAAGCCCTCACCCATTCCTCTCCTACTTACATATATGACCTCATCTTCCTTCACACTCCCACCAGCCCTCTTCGCTCAACAAATGCACGCCGTCTGTCCTGCTGATTACTTCCTCCCACTCCCGCCTCCAATATTTTGCTCGTGCTGTTCCCTAACCTCTGAACGTTCTCCCTGTCTCCATCAGACTGCACCTCTCTAAAAATCTTCAAACGGGCTCTCAAGACCCACTACTTCATCAAAGCCTTCCAGATCTTTCTAACTCGCTGCTACATGCTCTTTCCGCTCTGTCTATCCCATCAGTTTCACGGTTGATTGTCTTCCCCTCCCCATTAGAATGTAAGCTCTCATGAGCAGGGACCTCTTCTCTCTTGTGCTTCTCCCTACTTATACTTTCATCTACTCCTTACCCACTAGGGCACCTAACTCTTGTGCTCTGTTGCGCATTTGAGTGTTATGATCGATAATGCAGCAATGTATATAACCCTTGTCCTTGTACTGCATTGTAATGTACTGTAAGTCACAGGTTTCTTGTTCACTTATTTGTTTATGCACTATGTAAGGTGCTTCAGAACACTTGTGGCACCATGTAAATAAAGGATAATAATAATAATAATAATAATAATAATAATAATAATAATAATAATAATAATAGTGAATGGACAGACGGCCACTGATGGATGAAGAAGACCAGTACATTTTCATCAATATCTTCCTCCTATTGCTCATATTAGTATAGAGCAATAAAACACAGAATGTTAGAATACAAATGACCTGCCCTTTCTTATTTATTTTCTCATTCAGATTACATCAAGCATCAGAGCTTGATTTTACATGTTGCTGCTCTCCCCGGCGATTTAAATGTGCTGCTGTGTGTATGTACAGCGATTCTGCCACATGTGACTATTAGCAAAACTCAATATTACATAACTCTATCCAGAAGTCTTGCTGGAACAGGATACCCACTATATGATATTATGCTTACCGTATATATTCGAGTATAAGTCGACCCGAATATAAGCCGAGGTACCTAATTTTACCACAAAGAACTGGGAAAACTTATTGACTTGAGCATAAGCCTAGGGTGGGAAATGCAGCAGCTGGTAGTGCCCCCAGTAGTATTCCCTCCTGGTAGTGCCCTCAGAAGTAATTCTCCCTGGTAGTGCCCCCAGTAGTAATCCCCCCTGGTAGTGCCCCCAGTAGTAATCCCCCCCTGGTAGTGCCCCCAGAAGTAATCCCCCCATGGTAGTGCCCCCAGAAGTAATCCCCTCCTGGTAGTGCCCCCAGAACTAATCCCCCCCTGGTAGTGCCCCCACAAGTAATCCCCCCCGGTAGTGCCCCCAGAAGTAATACCCCCCTGGTAGTGCCCCCAGAAGTAATCCCCCTTGGTAGTGCCCCCAGTAGTCCTAATAAAAAAATTTTTAAAAAACCACCCTTACCTGAAACCCCGCTCCTGGTCCCACCACTGCTATCAGCTCCTCCGGCCGCTTTGCATTATGGGAGAGACGTCGTCATGACGTCTCTCCCATTACCCACTGCGGGAGCCAGAAGATGGCTCCCGCAGTGGGAGCAGCAGCAGCTGATGATAGAGTCTGACAGACTCTCATCAGCTGCTGATTACAACAAACACACAGCTGCCGGCTCCGTGTGTTTGGCAGTGTGTAGTGCTGACTGAACTCCGTCCGGTCAGCGCTACACACGCGGTGCAGCTGTGTCACAGAGACAGTCTGCACTGCGGCCTGCATGGTAAACTATTCAGCTGCATACCATGCAGGCATGACTCGAGTATAAGCCGAAGGGGTGCTTTTTCAGCACCAAAAATTTACTGAAAAACTCGGCTTATACGGTATATGTTTATGCTCACAATTATAGCAACTATGTTGAGCAAATACTCAGTCTAAACATTTTATGAATTTATCAATATACAGATCTGACAAAAAGAAAGAACATCTTGTCCAGAGGTCAAATCTATTGTTCCTAATCCTCATCTAGAATAATCCATTTGGAGAAATAAAAAAGAAAAATCTTGTTTAAAGCCTTTGTTTCTCAATCTCTCTCTAGCCAGGGGGTAGGGGGTGGGGGGAATCTACATTTCCATCACTACCGATGGGAAAAATTAAGAATTTCAACCTATGCTTTCTGCTTATTGAAACTTTCAACAAATGTCCTGTTTCCACCACATTATAAGGGGCAGATGGAAGCCACTTGTACGCAGTGACCCCAAGTGCCACAGCGGGGTTACTAAGACCTCTAGCATTAGACTGGAAGTCAGTGGCGTAACTAGGGCAGGGCGAGCGGGGTTCGTGCCCTGGGCGCCGTTGGACCGGCGGCGCGGGGGGGGCCACGGTACAGGCCCGCCCTAGATAGCCAGTGTAGCGCCGACCGCAATGAGTGCGGACAGTGCTACACATTCGCACAGGACCGGCGCTAGGCTTCCAGCGCCGGTCCTGTGCTGCACGCCTGAGCCCGTTCCCTCCCCCTGTGCGCTTGCCCAATAGCGCCAGGAGGCGGGCTCAGGCTGTGCATAACACACGCATCGCCGCCAGCACTGGCGGCGATGCGTGTGTTAAACAGCAGCCAATGAGAGTCAGATAGACTCTCATTGACTGCTGCAGCACCCACTGCAAGAGCTGGACTTCCGTCCGGCTCCTGCAGTGGGTAATGGGACTGACGTCATGACGTCAGTCCCATAATGCTGAGCACGCCAGCCCGGGTGGACCGGAGGGCGGGAGCGGCATCGGCATCGCGGACAGGAGCAGCGTGGAATCAGGTAAGTATATTTTTATATATATTTATTTATTTTTAAACCTATCTGCACAACGGGGGAGGGGTTGGCTACTACTGGGGGGGACATCTACTGGGGGTGCCATTGGGAGGACCTCTACTGGGGGGGGCTACTCTACTGGGGACTACTACTTGGGGGGGGGGGGGACTACCACTGGGGGCATTCTAAAAGGGGCCTAGTATTACTAAAGGCACTGCACTCGGGGGACCACTAATGGGGGCAATAATAGGAAGGGCCACTACAGGGACCACTGGATAGGGGGGGGGTCACTACTGGGAGCCTGCATCAGGGGGACCACTACTGGGGGCACTGCATGGCAGGGGGGGGGGACTACTGCTGGGGGCACTGCGGGGACCACTACAGGGAGCACTGCATGGGAGGGGGGGACACTACTGCTGGGGGCACTATATAAGGGGCTTACTGCTAGGGGCACTGCGGGGACCACTACAGGGGGCACTAGATAGGGGGGATCACTACAGGGTGCCTGCATAAGGGGACCACTACTGGGAAAACTGCATGGGGGGACTACTGTTGGGGGCACTATATAAAAGGGCACTGCATAAGGGGATACCGCTACTGGGCGCACTGCATTGTGGGGACTGCTACTGGGGGCACTGCATAAGGGGGAACACTATGTGGGGCACTGCATTTGGGGGGGCCACTACTGGGGGTACTGAGTAAGGGGAACTAATTGGGGGCTGTATAAGAGGGACCACTACTGGGGATACTGTATAAGGGGCACTACTATGGGCCTGCATGAGAGGGACCACAACTGCATACTGGGGTTAAGGTGCATATGGATAGGAATGTTCAGTTTGAAAATAAAGGGGTGTGTCATGTTGACACATGCCCATTTTTTGCCGCGCGGGGGGGGGGGGGCTCCATTTTCAAATTTGCCCTGGGCTCCAAATACCCTACTTATGCCACTGCTGGAAGTTATTACATTACAGGGGTAGGCTAACTAGTGAGTACTCCCTGAGTTACAATCTATTGATTTATGAATTTTAATTTTTATACATACAATATTCAGATTTTAGAATACAATGATATAAACTATACTTCTAAAATAATGTTAAATTAATGAATAATAATCAAATTAAGAATAGACAGATGTGAATACTAATTTATCTAGTCTACTAATGGACAATTTACACTTGTGGCAAAAAAATGACCTTTGTTTTATTAATTACATATCCATTTTACTGCAACCTAAACAGCTGCTCCAGATTACCTTATTGTAGGTAAACCCCTGAATATATTTAATTAGTGTTTGCCTGCAGCTTCGCTCACCTGGATGTCTGTTATTGCTCAGCGGAACTAATTTTACAAAGACAGTAGTGCCTTCAAATATTGTGATGTATATTTTATATTGTAGACCAGTGGTTCCCAAACTTTTTTGAATCACGGCGGCCTAGAGAGTGTCAGCATTGTTTTCATAGCACCCCTAAGCCGAAAGTTTTTTATTGAGAAATTCAGAAAAAAATTTAGCAAAGTAGTAAAGTGAAGTAAATTGTGCTGACCTGTCATCCTCAGTTATGTTCAGTTAGATACACATATTTACATTACATTGACTATAAATAATTTTATTTGGTGCTGGACCACCAACCTGAGGCACCCCTGCAAGTGTCCCGAGGCAACCCAGGGTGCCACGGCGCACAGTTTGGAAACACCACTGTTGTAGACAATGATCACAAAGGGAAATTCAATTGTTTTTTGGGCATCTTAACTAGGGATGTGCAGGCTCGGATAGGGTCTAATTTTCCCGCCAATTTCAGATTTTTCCCGCTAAAAATCGGGTCTCAGAAAGAGGCAAAATTTAATCTTTCATGGACAAACATCATCTTCCATGGACTTTTGTCCAGGAATGATGATGTTTGAGGCCAGGAGATGCTGGGGATAAAAGAGGAGGAAGCTACAAGAGAGAATAATAATAAACAGGAAGATTGACAGGCCCAAACAGCACCCCCTGCCCTACGATGCCCTGTGCCATGGCACTGGTCACACCACTCTAATTACGGCCATGGTACCATGACACCAACACACACGTGAATAAATTCAAACCTTGATGATACATTTAAAAAAAAAAAAAAATAGTAATTGGAAAATACATTTTCATTCTGACATTCTACAAACTAAAGGACAAGTATGTGCATTGTGTTACAACAGTATGCAATTGAAATACACACCAGGAAATATTCTGCAAAGATCATTATACACCAAATATAATAGACTCAAAGAGGAGATGTACAATATTAATGAAAAGCGAAGCATTGTCATGCTGCAGTACTTGCACCAGAGACAAGATTATCTTTCATTTCCTTGATGATTATTATTATTGACATTTATTTATATGGCGCCACAAGTGTTCCGCAGTGCCTTACAAAGTACATAAACAAATAAGTAACCAGCGACTTACAATACACGGACAGGGATAATAAACATAGCTATAGTGCAACCTTTACACCAGCCAAGTGTTAGATGCCCTAGTGGGGAGTAAGAGATAAATGAAAATACAGAAGGGAGAAGCACTAGAAGGCTAGAGGGCCCTGCTCAAAAGCACTTACATTCTAAAATTAAAACAGTGTCCTCTACGGAACAAGATTATTACACAATAATATAGTATTAGTATGTACTAGAAATGTCAAGCATTGTACTTTAAATGTTTACATAATCTATAAAAATAGATCTACATTGTTCTACCGTAAATGGAGGACATTCTTAACAGCAGTCCATCATACACCGATCTACTAGACCTAATGTCTGATGGTCACATTTTTGGTCCAGAAACAGCTAGCCCCACCTCAAATTGAGTTTAATTTTTGCTATAAGGAAAATATTCCCATAATAATTTATTACTCAATATTAGCCTTGAACTTTTATCCTTTGGCTTAGAGTATGACCTGTACTGTCTGTCAGCATATTGCAAACAGAATACCATTTGTGAGCTTTATAAGGTCCCTTAATGCATGTAAATCTGTTTTCTTGTTCCCTGTGATTAAATATATATTTATTTTCACTTTGAATACCCACAATATGCCATACATCTAAATGACACAACTTAAATAAATGGGAGGTGAGGGCACATTCCAAATCAATAACTGGATAAGGATGCAGGCATACTTTCAGGCGCCAAAAAGAAAGGTGATGTAAAAACATTACCAGTCATTACCACCAATGCACTTTAGGATTATTCTCTTGATGAATATTGACAGTGAGTAATTGTGAGTGAAGGAAGGGTTAAAATTGAATTTATGCAAATAGTACATGACTCTATATGAGGTGGCCCAGTGTTTTATTTGGAAAAGATAGATATGTGTTTTAGGTTATACTGTCCTATCCATATATCTAACAGTTACTACATTTTCTTACATAACATATTACCGGCAAAAGACCAACGCATGAAACAACCACTAACCTTATATACTCTTACCCAGTAAATGACCACCATCATCATCTGAGATCCTGAGTGCCTCAAATACAGTGTAATATGCAGTTTAATAAGTTAATACAATGCTAATTCTATATGAAATGCTCCCGGGCTCCCTGCCGCAAGACCGTTACCTGCATCTCCACTCTGGTCCTTTGCGATTCAGCAGACTCTCAGCTCACCCATGTGCCTCCATTCCAGCTGTGGCCTCTGCCCTGCCTTCCCGCAGCAGTCTCCATGCTCCTGGCGTTCACATGCGGTGATTCTCACCACAGCCGGCCTATGGGAGCCGCCATGATAGTCCATGTCAGGTGACTTCCTCATCACCAACGGGAGACCAGTATTCCACCACCTGATGCCTTCAGCCAATCCAAGGACCAGGAGTATAAAAGGACTTCCGTTTGAGATAACCAATGCCTGTCAATGTTGTTCACAGTCCTGCTGTGACCTGCTTCCTGAGCTCCTGCACAATACTCTTTACATTTGTCCAAGAGACTTCCAGTGAAGTTACCATTGTTAGGATCTGAGGGCCTGATTCAGAGCCGCTCGTAAGCGGCCGCTCGTTACCTCCGAGCGATGTTCGCACATCTGCACATGCGTATGGGTCGTAATGCGCACGCGCCAACCAGTCAGTGCGGTCGGAAAACGTGTGTTCGCAAAATTGCGAGTGCCTGCTAATTTGAGTGACAGGATGAGGCGTTTGTGGGTGGTAACAGGGGAAGGTGCTTGAAAACGGGGAGTGGAGATCCGAACGCAGGCGTGCCAAACGGTCAAAACGGGCGTTTTAAGGGTGTGCATAATTAACAAAGCAGCGTCATCGACTACGTCACTTCGTTGTTTCTTAGCCTGAACTGTTCGCATGATTGCGGTAGGAAAATCCAACCACAAGCACTGCGAGCAATTCAGACGCCTTTCGATGTACTCGATTAATCTAATAAATAGCGGAGATGACGTAGTATGCGAGCGGCCAGGGGGCGTCTTTACAAAATAGTGAGCTCATGTTTCGTTTGCTTGCTCAGACATAGAGGCGACAACAGACCGCAAAGAGCGAGCGCTCAATTTAAATAGCCGGCCCCTTTTTCTGAACGAGCGAGCACAAATAACGTCCGGCTCTGAATCAGGCCCTGAGTTTGTTGTGGACCCAGGGTGGTAATAGGAACAGACACCTGAACAGATTTAAATTGAAAAGTGGATTTTTTTAATGGGTGAACTTGCAGACATGTACACGGATAAAATAGAGTCCAGAATATTAAGAAGATGGTGATGATTATAAACTGTAGTGAATTAATAATAATAAACAATGTCCAGTTAGTGGCAGAACTAATAAAAAGTCTTTGTAATCCAAAAGGGTTACTGCAAGGCTGCAGACAGGAAAACAGTTACTGATTGATACTGGTGAGATGAGATCCAGAGAGGTAGAGAGTAATTGGATTAGTAGCAGCTGATGAATTGAACTGAGATGGCTCAGTGGAGAATCAGAGAGCTAGGTAATGGAGGCAGTGTAGGTTCAGGGTTAATTGTACGCACAGGTCCTTTGGCAGGGAAAGGGTAAGTAGAAGGTGCAGGATGGTTCCAACAGGAGACTGGGAGCAGGCAGAGTGGTGCAGGCTACTTGGAAGCTGGGATCCAGCAGGAGCACAGGTGAGCACTCAAACAGACAGGTTACTGGAGCACAGGAACTCTCTCGCAGCATACGCTGTGAAACACGTTGCACTGGCAACTATGGGAAGCTCTTAACTCCCTTAAGTACCCAGTGCAGAATCGTGATAGGTCAGAGAGAGCATGTGACACACCAGGACTGGAGCAGCTAAGTCACATGACCAGAGGCAAGATGGCGGCACCCATACCAGAGTGCAATAGAAACACCACCAGGCCTACCCCAGCCAGAATGACACAGTGCCCGCGGAACACTTCGCACAGCCAATGCCCACCACCAGACATCAGCCCCTCCGCCGGAAGGACCACGCCACAGCGCCCTCACAGGTAATACCAGTCATCCCCTATGCCGGGAAACCCTGGTCGTGACAACCATCCTGCTGCACTGCCGGCCCCAGTCCGGTCTCAGTTATTCAGGTCCCATTCCAGTTCTCAAGCATTCCGGCCCCATTCAGGTACTCAAAGCATTCCGGTCCAAGTCCGTTCCAGAGCTTCAGCGGGTCCCTCCTGATCCAGTCCCTATCTGGTTCTAAACTGATTGAAGATTCCGAAGCTCTTCTTCATCTACAGTATGTCTAACCTGCATCTGTGTGCGCCAGTGTGACTACTCTAGTTCTAACCAAGACTCCGGCTGTTCCACCTAGCAGTGGGAGTAGAATGGTCTACAAAGGAATCAGTCCTCCATATAATCTTGTTAAAATAACAGCACTCAGTTCACTGTACATACCAGAAGATGTTCAAGGGGTCTCTGTCCTCCTGCGTCTAGACAACAGGACAGAGGTATCGGACATATACATGATTAAGGAATCTTGTTCTATATCTCTTTGCCAAAATACCCTAGAGATATAGGATTGAGAATGTCAGAAATATATTGTGCTAAAAAAAATTAACAAACTTGTAGACTCCTTACTCCGGCAAGACATGACCTTTGATGGAGTGCCTTTAAGTTGTCACTTTCTTCGCACATAGGCCCTGATTCAGACCCACTCGCAAGCGGCTGTCCGCTCGCAAGTGGGTCGATGGTCTGCACTGAGCATGCGCACGACGGAGGGAGCTCCGTCGTGCGCATGCGCCAGACGCGACGAGCGAAGGAAAGTCCTTCGCTCGTTGTGTCTGATCAAAGGGGGCGTGCTGTCGATGTTGATTGACAGCACGCCCCCTTTGGTGGGCGTGCCGGGGGTGTGCCTCCCTGACGGGGGCGTTCCCAAGGGAACGCCTCCCGTCAGAAGCCGGCCCACTGACATCACTAGTGATGTCAGTGGGAGTGATTTTGGCTCTGATAGAGCCAAAATCACTCCGGGCCTTGCGGTTGAAAACCTCAACCGCAGGCTCCGGCTCGCAGTTTCGATGGTCGCGATGGTCACGACCATCGCGGCCATCAAACTGCACGCTCGTATAGGCTGTGGGTGGTGACCAACAGCTATACGAGCGTCCAGGAGGACGCTCCATTTTTATGGAGGTCGGCCCTCATTCAGAGCGTGCGCTCTGCTCAGAGCGTACGGCTCTGAATGAGGGCCATAGTTTGCTCATTCAGAACCCCAGGAGATCTTTTTTTCTCCAATCTCAAAATACCTTGTTTCGTTTGTTATCCTTAATGATAAATCAGACATTACCCTACAACTTATATCAGCCTAAGTTTGCTGTTTACTACAAGGGGGCAACAGTTTCACTATTTCAGATCTTTAATTATCCCAAATACCACAATGGTATCAAATTATCTTAAATGATCAAACAAACAACATCTGCCATTATCCAGTCTATTATGCTATTTGACATGGTTAGAAATTATGAAGATCCTACTCTTTGTATGGCTTATTTTGTTTTTCTAATTATCTTTCTGAATACATCTCAATCAGGATACACATTCAAGAACGGTTTATAACCTGTAGGAAACCTTTCCAGCCTGTCACGGCTTCTACCGTTTGAGGATAGATAGTGAGGAAAGAAGCCGGACTTGGCACTTGCCATTGAAAGGGGTAACCCTCACAAGTGTCCACAGCAAGCACAGTTTAACATTATGAACTATTATACATGTAGGCCTAGCTTGTAGTGTTTATTATGAAAAGCACTCACTCCAATACACTTTAAGCTTAAAGTTCTTAATCATACCCTTAATGCCAACTTTGAATATTTAATCCATTATCATATAGGTCTACTTTGTACTTCATTATTCACTGTGTAAGAGTTCAGGTTATATATTAATTGCTTTGTTCAGTAATACAGTTTAGATTTAATGAACTGTAGTCTCAGTCTCTTTCTTGCTATTATCATACTGTATATATGTAATTTTAACTTTCACATTAGTTATTTGTAATGGGATTGTCATTAGTAAGCTTGCGGAAAAGGTGTCTCATAGAAGCAGGGGTACGCACAGCTGACCGCTGGCGTGCATGTGGCCTGCTGCTGTGTGCATGTGCAGCTTCCCTGTAGTTATGGCAGGGAACTTAATATTTATTTTACTCTACCTGCCTTCTATGGTAATCAGAAGACTTACGAGCTATACACATCATCTGTTGCTAGGTGGCAAACATATTCCATAGAACAAATAGAGTTTGCATGCCATAGATTCCCGCACACTACTGTATCTCACTCTATCATTTGTTTTTCTAATTTACCCAGATACAGAAAAAGACTAAAGGACCAGCCGGTATTTCATATTTTCAGACATCAATTAATATTTTACATAACAGAAAATTTATCTAGATACAGTGATATATATCACATATAAAAAATATGCAAGGTATCAACTTTCATAAATAAGGTTTATGTTGCAAGATCAGGTTAGAGATGCTGTCTCCTGGTGTAAATAGTAGCACTTCTCATACAGCAGACAATCAATAGCACCGCAGTCCAGTGCCTCGGTGCAAGTACAGTAGCTAGTTTTATCTAGCAGAATAAAATAAACAAAACATAAAAATAAATCCTAGCCTGTCTGACGTTAACTAAAATAAAATTCCCTCCATACGGGTGGAAGTACCTAGTGTCCAACTCACAAACAAAACAACAATTTTGCACAGCATTTACATCAAGCAGATACATGCTCTCTCAGTAGACCTCCGACCTGCTCCCCTGGCAGCGAGAGACTGACTAGAGAACTGACATACCTTTTATCAGCCAATCACAGGTGGTCTGGCAATCAAGATTGCTAATCAGCACCAGACAGCACCTAAAAACCTGGGGCATACATATCTCCCCACTACTTCTACATAAAGAAACATTTTCCACTTACTTAAAGATATCAAATAGGAGTTACTATCTGATTGACAGGAGTGAAGATATCAAATAGGAGTTACTATCCGATTGACAGGAGTGATGTCAAATCACTATATAAGGATGTGAGAGTATAAGTTGTTTCCTAATGAAGGATATGACCTCTGTAAATACTTAAAGAACATTTACAATAGATGGTATAACATTACTTTAAAACAAAATTACTTTTGGTTTGAAAGCAAATTGTACCAGCAACAAACAGGTACAACTATAGGAACCAGATTCGCAAATTATGCAAATCTTTTTGAGAGAAAATTTAAAGAGCAAATTATGTGGGAAAGCAGTCAATTTGGAATATATCTATTTCTTTGTTGTCTTTATATAGCTGAAGCCCACTTTATCAGGTGTGAAAGCAAAAGATACATACTTGGAATTTGTCTCAGTAATAACCGGTAGAGTTTGAATTTCATAACGTACTTTAGCAACACCACAGTTGAATTGTCAGGAAAAAAAAAGAGAGACCAAAGGCATTTAAAAACTGGTGTTGTGAACAGTTACAGTCAAATCAGACAGCAATCAGATATCGTTGTCTGATCGTCCTACCTGTGCTGGATGATAGTTATCGAACATCCAGCACATGCACCATTCCCCCAACTACTATAACGACCCTCGTACAACGATCGAGGGTCCCTATAGTAACCAGGCTATCCTGGACAATATCGACCAGGTTGGCCTGCATGCACGGGCGATGGTCGATATCGATCATCCGTGCCCACGCATCGTTTGAGGGGGAAAACAAAGGACGATTAAACGAACAAACGATAAACCATATCAGTATAGATTAAATCGTCCTTTAAATCTGACCGTGTGTATGCTCCATTACATTCGTATACGAATAATGATCACTCAAACCAACATGCTAATGTACCAATAGGCAAATTTTAAAAAGCCAGAAGAATTTAATCCAAACATTGTTTATTATGTATAATTTGCGCCACAATAATTAAACTTTAAGCCACAGGGTAAGATCTATATTTAGAAATCACTTACACACAATATTGATGGAGGAAGCAATAGGTTTAATAGTGTTTACTCTAGCTCTGGCGGCAGGCAGGGGGCCGGAACTAGAGAGGGCACTTCCGCGCGTGCCGTGGCCATTGAAAAGGGGGCATGTCTATTTTGTCACTCTTGGGGGCGTGCCCGGCACTTAAGGACACGCCGGGCAGCCCCCAAGCACTGCTGACAGGTAGAATAGATGCCGGGCGCATGCGCCCAGTGTCTATTCACCGGCGGTGAGCGGGTCACCGCACATTTCCCCACCAGTGGGACACTGCGACCAGCGGGTGAAGACAGCAACCGCAGGCTGTCTTAGCGGTGCGCTGCGCAGTGAGGGCAGGGTGAAGGAGGGCAGGGTGCAGCGCCCCGCTAATACAGCCTAGCGGGAACGCTAGTTTAATACTTCTGAAACATCCAGACGTAGTATTAAAAAATGGGCAAGATTTGAAACAAGTTTTTAACTACCTTGAAAGTAAACCTAAAAAGGGAACAATAGTGGGCTGCCTCCAAGAGGGGCAGGGTTCTATGTAGTCTAGTTAGTGGAGTGTCCCTATGAAGTACAAGAAGTGGGGAGGACAACAAAACAAAAGAAAATCAGGATAATGAAACAGATGAGAAACATTACAAAAGGCGGCTTGACAGAATTAGCCTGTTCATAGCAGTGACCCTATAGCACTGAGATTCATGGGGGTATATTTACTAAACTGCTGAGTTATAGAAGTGGAGTTGTTGCCTATAGCAACCAATCAGATTATATTTATCATTTATCTAGCACCTTCTAGAACACATGTTCTCAAACTCGGTCCTCAGGACCCCAAACAGTGCATGTTTTCCAGGTCTCCTCACATAATCACAAGTGACATAATTAGTTCCACTTGTGGATCTTTTAAAATCTGACAGTGAGTAATGAATGCAATTGTGCATCTGCTAGGTGAGCTGGAAAATGTGACCTGTGCCCAGTCCTGAGGACCGAGTTCTAGAACAGTGGTTCTCAAAGATAATAGCTAGAATCTGGTTGGTTGCTATGGGAAACATCTCCACTTCTATAAACCCAAACATTAGTAAATATACCCCTAAAGCTGCATACACACACAACGATTTAGTTAATGAACTATTTTAGTAAACAATTTTTTTCCCTTGAAAAAATTAACTAAAATCGTTTACTAAAGTTGTTCATTTACTAAATGTAATGAACGATATTTTAGAACTACAAATGATTTTTGCATATTAACTTACTGAAAATCGTTCAGTTGACAAGTCTGACTGAACTACAAATTACAAACTACAAACTACAAACGTGAACGCTCATGAACGGTAATCGTTCATCGTTTGACTCAGAAAGTGAACAATTTTTTTAAACGATATCGTTTAACGATAATCGTTCAAAAAATCGTTGTGTGTGTATGCACCTATAGTGATAAAAAGGGTTAGAAAAATTAATTTATGGCGTGATTTGAAAAATAACAAAAATGGATTTGAAACACAATAGATTTGTATACTCTATAAACTCTTAAGGTGCATACACACACAACGATTTTGTAAATGAACGATTTTAGTAAACGATTTTTTCCCTTGAAAAAATGAACAAAAATAGGTTACTAAAATTGTTCATTTACTAAATGTAATGAACTACAAAAGATTTTTGCATATTAACTTACTGAAAATCGTTCAGTTGACAAGTCTGACTGAACTACAAACTACAAACTACAATCATGAACACGCAAGAACGATAATCGTTCATCGTTTGACCCAGAAAGTGAACGATTTTTAGAAACGATTATCGTTAAACGATATCGTTTAACGATAATCGATCAAAAAATCGTTGTGTGTGTATGCACCTTTATACCCAGAGCAGTAAACATGAATTTTGCGATTTTGATACTTTCTGTAGAGGAGTTAGTAAGTCAAATTTCTGGTTTTACATAATAAATATATTTTTAATTATGTATTCATCATGGATACATACTCAAAAAAGTTATTTTTTTGTTTTGTCTTTTTTTTTATCACACTATTAGGTTTATATTTCATGGCTCATTAGGGTTATTTATCTATGCATTTTAGTGATTTACATTTACTGACTAATAGATTCATTGATTTATGTATTATTTTTGTTTTAGTTATGCTGTATTGGATTGTTTTTCCTTTTTGTCAACCCAATGTGAATAATATTAATATTTTTATAATATTGAACCTTTATATGTAGTATTTGAGATTAGTCAAATAATAATTTTGATATTTCATTGTTTGGCCTGGCAATTTACACCCATCACATACAAACACTAGCAACACATTGGCAGAATGTGAGAACCCCTGTGGAAGTCAATTGAACTGACTAAACGTTATGGGAATATCAGCAATCGAGTTTGACACTATTAGGTTTACTTTCTAAAAAGCATCTGCATGTTTCAGTGCGAACTGCAACAAAGAAGAACAGCCACTGAATACATGCTTCAACATTATTATTACTGTTTAATAAATATTTGTTCACATTTAACGAAGATATTTTTTTGCCTGTTCTTACCAAGGAATAGTGGAAGTGAGAGCCTCACAGATAGTATACTTCCAGACAAGGAAACAAATCTATCCACTGTACATTTCATGAGAGGCTAATAGAAAGATTCAAACAGTGAGATTTTGATTAATAAATTATTAAGCCACAAATTTATAAGCTAAGTTAATATTGGATTACTTGAGGATTTGAACTTTCTTAAGGTGACAATTTGAGTGTACTGGGTAGATTTGGGCTAATTTGTTGTTAATGCGATTTGAGCACATCATTGTTCTTTCAATTTTACTTGATTTCATACAGATATTAAACGTGCATTTTAAATTTCCACATCACATTTAAGAGATTGATTTAATTAGACTGGTAATGGCTGCATACACTTAATTTAGGCTGCTCTCTCAGGGCCTGATTCAGAGCCGCTCGTAAGCGGCCGCTTGTTCGCTCATCTGCGCAGGCGTATGGGTCGTAATGCGCATGCGCCAACCAGTCAGTGCGGTCGGAAATCGAGCGCTCGCAAAATAGCGAGTGCCTGCTAATTTGAGTGACAGGATGAGGCGTTTGTGGGTGGTAACAGGGGAAGGTGCTTAAAAACGGGGAGTGGAGATCCGAACGCAGGCGTGCCAAATGGTCAAAACGGGCGTTTTAAGGGTGTGCATAATTAACAAAGCAGCGTCATCGACCACGTCACTTGGTTGTTTCTTAGCCTGAACTGTTCGCATGATTGCGGTAGGAAAATCCTACCACAAGCACTGCGAGCAGTTCAGACGCCTTTCGATGTACTCGATTAATCAAATAAATAGCAGAGATGACGTAGGATGCGAGCGGCCAGGGGGCGTCTTTACAAAATAGCGAGCGCATGTTTCGTTCGCTCGCTCAGACATAGAGGCGTCAATAGACCGGCCCCTTTTTCTGAACGAGTGAGCGCAAATAGAGTCCGGCTCTGAATCAGGCCCTCAGTACTCTCATTTAGGATTCTGAGCGCTGATTTTCTAGTTAACTGTTTTCCACCATCATCATAGCCAGCAAGTCACTACTATTATTACTCGTAGCATACAGCCACAACGTACCCAAGACATCTTGCCCTCTCTAAATAATATATAATTGTATTCCTAGGTTATTATTGTGAACAGATCATCATTGCACAGAGAAACCCTCTATACCTGTTATATAATACATGGTTAACACTCCATTACCAGTACTACATACAAATACTCTTATTGCCAGCTAAGTATAACTTGCACGGATATCCGTCAATCACGAGACTTATGTTGCGCAAACACTTTCCATTTAACTTTGCCCCTCTCTCAATTGAGAAGTTAACAGGTGAGGGGCACTCGCTGTCTTTTTGAAGGAAGGTCCATCTCATCAGATCCAAGGGGAGGATAACTCCGGTATTATTATTTCTCTTATTAAATCCACCTACAAATTAATTTATAGTTTCTGACAGAGATATAATTTAAGGAGAAGGATATTCTCAAGTAGTAAATAAATATGCTTTTAAAAGAGCGACTACTAGAATATCAATTCAGTTCTACGAAATAAAACTAAACACATGGAATACAATATTTGTGTGAAAGCCAGAGGGAATTCAGGCAATCATGGAGGGTGAATATGCTAATCTGGCCATTGACAGGCACTGCAAACAGAGTTTAACGCGGTTATTGAAGTTCCCCCAAGGTTGAGCAAGCAGAGATGAAGAATTTCTGTATAACAGATGGTGTGCCGCATATTTCCTCCATCTAATAACCTATGGCCTGAAAATGAGCTCCAGTCTGTTATCACAATGTTGTTAACCTGCAAAGAGGTTTTATAGTTTGTTTGTGTGGCAGAACATTTAAGACACACTTACAGTGGTGTTCTCAAGGGCATGCTAAACATCCTTAAACAGCTGTTAACCATCTTACAACTAGAAGATATTTTACAGCTGCACAGTCATTGCACGCATAACTTTGGGAAACGTGATTACCCAAAACGTCTTTGAATGCTGCTTCCTCTTCAAAGCTACTCATGGTTCATGGTTGAAACCTTATCTAGAACTTAAATCAGAAATCATTGTGTATCCTGCAATATGCAAAAAAATCTGCATACAGGAGTGTGTCACAGTATAAGACACTGCCTGATAACCTAAACCAACCCGCCACTTTAGTAAACTAGCTGATGCAAAATAAAATTATTTAGAAACCTCAAAATAATTTTATTCTTTTAGTGGATTAGGAAGTTTTTTTTATTTTTTTAAATGACTCAAGTCACAAGTCTGCCTTAAAAAGTATGGGTGGAGTTCATAGAAGTTTGTGTAATACAACAAAACAAAAATTGTTCAATTATGTACTTTTTAAATTAATAACTATGTAAAGCAGGGTACACACTGACAGATATATTGCCCGATCAATTGATCGACCAATATATCTGGTGCCTATCAGCCAGTGTGTACCAGCGATATGTCTGTGAACGACATCGTTCACAGACATATCACGTTGGCTGTGCTGCATAGCCGATGGACAGATATATCTGACCATCGGCAAGTGTGTAAGGGCGGTCTGCCGTACACATGCAGCCACGGGGAGGAGAGCGGCTCCGCCCCCCAGCCAGCGGGACCCACGGCTCCCTGGAAGATGATGGTCATTCAGACCATCATCTACAGCAGGGATGGGGAACCTCAGGCCCTCGGAATCATTTGGTCTGGCCCTCGAGCTTTTTTTGCTAGCCTCATTTGGCTAGCGGGTGCCTAGAATGGCACCCTGCAGCCAGAATCTATGCAGCAGTGCTGCCTGGAGCATCCTTAGGACGCTTCACACAGTCACACCACTGACCTTACAGCTCCCCGGAGCATCCTCAGGATGCTCCGGGTATTGCTGTAATCTCTGGCCCCGCTCCCGTGTGACATCATGTGGAGGGGGTGTGGCCTGCGAATAATGTTATATATTTCAAAATGGCCCTCGTCAGATAAAAGGTTCCCCACTCCTGATCTACAAATATATCTGCAGATCACTCAATCTGCAGATATTTCTGATAGGTATGTACCCACCTTTAGTCTCCATTTATGCAGCCAACATGCACTACTGATGAAAATGTTTGTTTTTTTAATAAATCTTTTAAAGTAGGTGAACAAACCAAAGGAACTCATTCATTCAAAGTTGTCATCTGGACATCCTAATCAGCATGACATAGAAGTACAGACATCGACATATTGCTCACTCACTTGTGAAAGACATGCAATGCATAATTCCAAGAGTATTTTATCAACAATAAACTTAGGGCCTCATTCAGACCCACTCGCAAGCGGCTGTCCGCTCGCAAGTGGGTCGATGGTGTGCACTGCGCATGACGGAGGGAGCTCCGTCGTGCGCATGCGCCAGACGCGACGAGCGAAGGACTTTCCTTCGCTCGTTGTGTCTGATCAAAGGGGGCGTGCTGTCGATGTTGATTGACAGCACGCCCCCTTTGGTGGGCGTGCCGGGGGCGTGCCTCCCAGATGGAGGCGTTCCCAAGGGAACGCCTACCGTCAGAAGCCGGCCCCACTGACATCACTAGTGATGTCAGTGGGAGTGATTTTGGCTCTGATAGAGCCAAAATCACTCCAGGGCTTGTGGTCGAAAAACCCGACCACAGGCTTCTGGTCGCACTGGCGATGGTCGCGATGGTCAAGACCATCGCGACCATCATCCTGCACGCTCGTATGTGCTGTGGGTGGTGACCCACAGCTATACGAGCGTCCAGGAGGACGCTCCATTTTTATGGAGGACAACCCTCATTCAGAGCGAGCGCTCTGCTCAGAGCGTCCGGCTCTGAATGAGGGCCTTAATCTGACCCCACTATCATCATACACATTGATTCATCTGGTTCTTTCAGAACATTAGATATGAGAACAGAATGCATGAATCAGTATACCCTTACATCCTGGGATCTTTCTTCACATTTTGTACAGTAGGTGGCAAAGTTGAAAATACGTTCTTAAAAGGACATTAAGCATTAAATACAACTTAATCAAATATGAAAAGGCATCATAAACCATTAAAAATCATACTTGTATCCATGCAATGGCAGCAAATAACGTGTTTCTCAGCGCACACACACAGTAAGCAGCCCACTTCGGTCAAACAGAGGGCCTGATTCTGACCCGCTCGTGAGCGCTGAGCGCTCGCAAATGGGTCGATGGTGCCCAAGTGCACATGCGCGCTACGGAGGCGGCTCCGTTGTGCGCATGCGCGAGACCCGAATAACGACGGCCAAGCCGTCGTTATGGGTCTCGTACCAAAGGGGGCGTGCTGTCGATAAAGGGTTGACAGCACGCCCCCTTTGGTGGGCGTGCCAGGGGCGTGGCTGCCCAGACGGAGGCGTTCCCATGGGAACGCCTACCGTCTGGGTCCGGCCCCACTGACATCACTAGTGATGTCAGTGGGAGTGCTTTTGGCTCTGATAGAATCAAAAGCACTCCTGGGCTTGTGGCAGCGAGACCCTACCGGAGGGTCTCGTCACAAGCCCGATGGTCTTCACCATCGCGACCATCATTTTGGCTGCTCGCTATAGCTGTGGGTGGTCACCCACAGCTATGCAAGCGGCCAGGAGGCCGCTCCAAAAAGGAGCAGGGACGGCCCTGATTCAGAGCGAGCGCTCTGTCAGAGCGGCCAGCTCTGAATCAGGGCCAGAGAGCGTAGCATGTTAGTTACAGCATTAAAAAGGCATGGGAATGAAGCTCATAGGTTCTCATAAAAGTTCCCAAACTTTTTTGAACCGTGGCACCCTAGTGCATCGGAATTGTTTTCACGGCACACCTAAGCCAAAGGTTTGTTATTGAGAAATTCAGAAAAAATGTAGTGAAGTAGTAAAGTGAAGTAAATTGTGCTTACCGGTCATCCTTCAGTTATGTGGTGGAGGACAGGTTTGTGCTTCAGTTTGTCCACATATTTACATTACATTGACCATAAATAATTTGATTTAGTGCTAGACCACCAACCTGAGGCACCCTTGCAAGTGTCCCGAGGCACCCCAGGGTATCGCGGCACACAGTTTGGGAACCACTGTCATAACCTCATACCCACTAGCATTTGACACTAATGAAACTATTTTTTATGCTCACAATAGGGAACACATTCACAACTGCCTGTCAACCAACACATGTCAAACATTTATCGGGTTTGACATCAAGGAGAGATTTATGAATCTTGGAGAGAAATAGTGGAGAAGTTGCCCATAGCAACCAATTAGCTTCTAACTTCCATTTATCTAGCACAGCCTGTAAGAATGCAGTTAGCTGATAGGTTGGTACTTTATCTATTTCCACTTTATCTCACTCCAACACTTAATACATTTCCAAGTATATTTTTTCGCATCCTACTGATGTGGCAAGCCTAAATCAGCAAAAAGCCATGTTTTGGGGCACATAAACTGAAGTTTGGTTGCGCTAACAAGGACTTTGCACAGATTTTAAGCTGCTTTATGCGTCTAAACTGGGTGCTTTCGCGCATGACATGCCTGGTAAGAAGTGACTGCCAAAAACAATTATCGCCCCCTTGATCTCCTGTCACTTTAGGCAGGAGATCGGGTGTGAAAAAAACAATTGAATTCCCCCATTTATGCACAAATGCGCACATGAACATTGCCGTGACAGAACAAGGCAAATTTAAACTTTTGTCACTGTGATCAGCAGCGGAAGTACAGGCTTTAGCATTCACCGGGACAGCTGATTATCTGAGCACTAGACCCAGCATGAATAATCTGATAAACAGCTCAGAAAAATAAATACTCATTACTGTTAAATGCGAGGATACGAAATTATACTTTTGGGAGGCCAACTGCCACCAATGACAAATATTAATTTAAAACCCTTGGCGCTGGACATTATACATTGCATTATGGCTCTCTAATGAGACCAAGATGTCCTCTAGTATTTAAAATCAAGACTGCTATTTAATACCAGAGCCACTGCATTATTAGCTTGAAGGCATTATAGAGATTACCACTATTGGGGAATTGATTATCCCTTTAGTATTTGCACAAATAATCTTTTTCATCTTGTTGCAATATTGAAAGACATTTATATTAGTGATAATACAATACAAATCAGTTCCCTTTTTATAAAGAATTAGGAGCAATACAATTCCATGTGGATAGATAAGATTGTTCATTCTAGCACCCTGAACCTGTCGCAACCCATGCAGTTCCTCTTTTCTGTCTGGGGTGTCGTCTCTGCTCTGGCGCTTCTAGCACACTCTGGTCTATATATCAGCAGTTTGTTGCATCAGCTGAGTTTGCTAGAAGCACCAGAGAGCGACACCCCAGGCAGGAAAGAGGAAGTGCATGAATTGTGACAAGTGCAGGGTGCTAGAATAAACGCTAATATATATATATATATATATACATATACACATATATACTGTATATATATATACACATATTATAGTTTCATCCATATAAAACTGCTAGCTGAAGTACCCAGCATTCCCAAAGTTCTGCCCAGCGTACACCAATGGGGGTCTGACTGGGACCTAATCTTCAAGTTATTAAATTAAGCATCCTAGACTAACTGACACCCCTCTATGAAGTTTTCAACCAAATCCATCCAGTGAAAGGCCCGGAACAGGTTCCCCGGGTCAAGGTTCTGCCCAGCATACACCAATGGGAGGTGTGACCTCACGTTGGTTTCATCCCAATCAGTGCAGGAGCGTCTAAATGCATAACCAGACAGACAAACAGGCCAGTGAATTCTATATATAAGATGCTCTATGTCACAGCCCGCAACAGAGACCCCAGGATCAGACCCCGTCACTTACCTTTGCGGGTGCTGTCTCCCGGCTCCCACGAAGTGCAGCAGTGTCTTCTCCCTCTGGTGCAGGTACCGCTGCTGTCCTCTCTGACGGGTCCTGCTGTCCTCTCACTTCCACGCCGGCTCCTGCTGACTGCTCACATGCTGGAAATGCTGCCCTCCGGTCCATGGGCGCGGCCATCTTGGTTTTGCCCATGTGACTCCACTACTACCAATGAGGACGTTTCTCTTTCTTTCTCAGCCAATCAGAGTCCTGTGGATCCTATAAAAGTATTCCCTGTTGCACTCACAAATTGCCAGTGCAACAAATCCCTTAGTATAACTAAGTGAGCCTCTTCACTGAGCTCCATGAGTGTTTGCTACCATCCAGTAAATACTTCTCCAAACGGCTTCCCAGCCGCTCCAAGCAGTCCGTACTGCCACCATTCTCCAAATGGCTTTACAGCCTCTCCAAGCAGTGCATTCTGCCACCATTCATCTTACGGCTTCCCAGCCACACCAAGTTGCTCCCGTGCTACCACCATTCATCTTACGGCTTCCCAGCCACACCAAGTTGCTCCCATGCTACCACCATTCACCTTATGGCTTCCCAGCCGCACCAAGTAGCTCCTGTGCTACCGCCATTCACCTTACGGCTTCCCAGCCGCATCAAATAGCCCCCATGCTACCACCATTCACCTTACGGCTTCCCAGCCGCACCAAGTAGCTCCCGTGATACCACCATTCACCTTACTGCATCCCAGCCGCACCAAGTAGCTCCCGTGCTACCACCATTCACCTTACGGCTTCCTAGCAGCACCGAGCAGCTTTCGTGCTGTCACCAGCTTTCAGCCATCCTTCTACACGCACTAATAAATAAGTATCTACAGTTTTATACTCTTTCCTGCGTAGAAACTTCATCAAACCAAGTCCCCTCCAGAGAGCATCTTAGTTTAATAGTACAGGTCCAAGAACCAGCCTGGGAACACAATAATATTTATGTATCTAGCATATGCTAGATGATTCAAGTGTTTAATACGTTCTAAAGCATATTGTTTATATGTGTTTTATTGTTTTTAACAAAGTGTTATTGTTTTTCACAATCTCAAACACGTAATATTTTTATATATATTTTGAACATTAGCTCAATGTAATTTTGTATTATTATTTATTAGCATTTACTTATTTAGCATCAGCATATTCTGTTGCGCATTAAAATTCTTGTTGTTCACCAAAGATAAATAGGATACTAGGATTTAAACATGTTCTACTCTAGTTTGGGTTCAGGACTTGAGTACCTGCAGGTAGGAATGCTTTATTTTTTGTGAATAACAATAGTATTCAAAAGGGCACCATCCATATTAAGAACCATATGGATTAATACATTAGGACAGGAATTAAAAGTGAATAAGGTTTGATCCAAAATTGTTTTTATCCTTTTTCTATAAAATGGTTGGAAAATCTTGAAAGTAGGAAATGAATACCATTGCTGGCATATTTTGAGTTATCATGGGTCTAAGGCACATCAGCTTACTGTCCACTATACTTTACTAAAACCTTAAGTGTACTTTTAATGGAATTATTGGTGTGAGTGGTCTTGAGTGCAGACAACTTTGGTTATATTGGCCTCGGTGCATCACAAGCACTCCTAATGTCCTAAACAAAGTGGATTTTGTGGTCGGCTGTGGTGTCATTGTGCTGACAAGTTGTTGATTGGACCTTTGCATATTCTGCAAATAACAGGATATTAATGACAGCACTCTCTCCAGTACATTAGCCAATAATAATTAGTCCAGCTTATACAGAGTAATAATATGTGCCATTACTACAGCCAGAGCTGCACTGTCACCTTCTCTGTCATTATCCAATGTCCCTATACAAGAAAGGAATGCAGATTTGTCTCTGGCCAAGTTTAGGGGGGAAAAAAAAAATAAGAAAACACACACAAAAAATATCCTGGGGTACAGACAAGATTTGAAGTATTAGAGGTAGAGGGAAGGTTGGTCCCAGCACAAGATTTAGACAGGAGGATTTATGATCTTAATACTTTTCTTCAACTCCTATAGCCTGGAGAGAAGAGTCTGGGCACCAAACAGTTACTCACTTTCTTCCCAGCAGCCCCCAGGCTCCCTCTCCACTATACCCCACCCCCAGCCCAGCCAGTTTAAGTTAGCAAGTTAATGGCAGGAGCAGGGAGAAGAAGAGGGAGACGGAAGACTTGCACACACCCAGAACAAAGGCAGAGAAAGGTGCGCCAAGTACCGGCATCAGAGGAAATAAACCCTGCATAGAAACAAATAAAGTGTGGGCAGAGAACCATGTGGCAGCTGTACCGCAGAAAAGTCACGCTGAGCCACCCAAGAAGGTCCACTGACCTTGTGTGAAGAGCAGTCACCACAACAGGGACAGGAGTTCTGCCACAGAGTGGGGCCAGCAGGATCATTTGTTCAGAAACTGACCAGCCCCATTTGTAAAAATCCTACCGGACCATAGAGAAACCGATCTCCGCCTCTGTCCACTGAAAAAAAAAAATACTGGAGAGCTCCTATCCCTAGAGGGGTCCTCCGCCGAAGAATCTGGAACGCGGAAAGCCAGAACCACAATACCAGGAAGGAGAGGAACCGAGACACAACCCTGGGCAGGAACCCAAGCGAGATCGCAGAACCGTCTGATCCACGTGTAAGATCAGAGAGGGGGAGTGACAAGCCAAGGTGCTCCAAACAGACACCCACCACACCAAACGATGGCAAGTAGGAAAAAGCTATCCAGGAAAACCAATGACTGAGCAATGTGCACCGCAATCAAGGACTCCTAAGGAAGCCACCTCAGGGAGACCAAAGAACTCAGGAAAGGTTCTATGGAGCCACCTGGTAAGAACAAATGGTGGCTGCACCTAGAGGATGCCCTTAAATAAACACCCAAGTCACTGGTAGGAGCAGAAGCAGTTCGCTGGAGTAGAACTGACAGGTCTGAGACCTGTATCTCCAGGAAGAGGGCCGTAGGACCAAACTGCAACAATTTGCAGAAAAGAGGACTCATGATAGCTGGAAGAAGCCTCTAACTAGGTAACAAATTCTGACAGAAGTGGGCTACTAGGCATGCAGCAGGGTACAACTGACAGAACAGAGTTGTCTATATCTTTAGCGCACTAAATCAAATTTAAAACATAACCTTTATTCCGGAGTAAAAAAAAATTATAATATTATATATATATATATATATATATATATATATATATATATATACACATACACACACACACACACAGACACACTACCGTTCTAAAGTTTGGGGTCACTTAGAAATGTCCTTATTTTTTAAAGAAAGGCACTGTTTATTTCAATGAAGATAACATTAATCAGAAATATACTCTATACATTGTTAATGTGGTAAATGATTATACTAGCTGCAAACGTCTGTTATTTAAAGGAATATCTACATAGGTCTATAGAGGCCCATTTCCAGCAACCATCACTCCAGTGTTCTAGTGGTACATTGTGTTTGCTAAGCGCGTTAGAAGACCAATGGATGATTATAAAACCCTTGAAAGCCCTTCTGCTATTATGTTAGCTGAAAATGGGTTTGCGCGTTAGAGAAGCTATGAAACTGGCCTTGCTTTGAGCTAGTTGAGTATCTGGAGCATCACATTTGTGGGTTCGTTTATACTCTCCAAATGGCCAGAAAAAGAGAACTTTCATGTGAAACTCGACAGTCTATTCTTGTTCTTAGAAATGAAAGCTATTCCATTCGAGAACTTGCCAAGAAACTGAACATTTCCTACAACGGTGTGTACTACTCCCTTCAGATAACAGCACAAACAGGCTCTAACCAGAGTAGAAAGAGAAGTGGGAGGCCCTGATGCACAACTGTGCAAGAAGACAAGTACATTAGAGTCTCTAGTTTGAGAAATAGACGCCTCACAAGTCCTCAACTGGCAGCTTCATTAAATGGTACCCGCAAAACGCCAATGTCAACGTCTACAGTGAAGAGGCGACTCAGGGATGCTGGTCTTCTAGGCAGAGTTTATATTTCATTCTTTGGAATAGGGAATCTGATAATTACTACTATCCACTGATTATAACTGAAAGGTACAGATCCCTTTCCCTTGCATAGTGAATTCCACTTATTCAGTATTTTGTGTTTTAGTCTAGTTTCATCATTCCCCAGTCAAGATGATCCACAATTTATTCCCTTTATTCTCGAATATAATTTATATTCTGTATTATTTATAATATATACAGGATATCTAATTCTCTCTGACCCTCATGGTGCATACACACGGGATGACCGTCAGCGATAACGGTATTGCTGAACGATCTCCCGAGTGTGCTGGATGATCAATATCGATCATCCAGCACACCACCAACGACGGCGCGGGTCCCTATAGTAACCTGGTCGATGTTGACCAGGTTGGCCTGCATGCACGGTCGATAGACGATATCTTTTGTCCATAAGTGCCCGCGTATCGCAGATTGGTGGTGGGTTGGAGGCACCAAAAAATGCACGATATGAACATTCATATCGTGCATTTTAATCGTACAGTGTGTACGTACCATTACACATTCTTGTGGAGTGTTAGATTCCTAGACCAGTCGGAAAAGTGAAACATTGAACTCTTCACAATGTTACAATAATATTTATATTTGCAACATTTGTATCCAAACTGAATGCAATGAGCAGGATGTCTGTCTGCTCAGACATATGAGTTCAGCATATATTTCTTTCATGTCTATTTATTGCCTTATGCCCTTTATAAGAAAAGGGGTTATTGATATATCACGGCACTCTATCCTGTATCACACAACAGTTATATGTTTATTCACTAACAGATTATAATATCAGAGTGCAAACTCATTCCATATTACAGAGCACTGCACTTGTATTATCATCATGCAACCTTATGTATACATTAGGTGAGTACACTCTCCGTGATGCAATATAAATTTCTGTCTTCTCTCACAGGACAGCTATATATTCATGTACAGCGAGGGGTAAATTTAGAAGTGATGTTGCCCATAGCAACCAATAATATTCTACTTAACATTTAACTAGCACCTTCTAGAAAATAATAGTTAGAATCTGATTGGCTGCTATGGGCAACATCACTTCTAAAAACTCTCACTTACGCCTAGTATCAGACACGAGAGTAAAGGTCTTTTTCTACCTGTGGTATAATAATTTTGCACTGATATATATTGTATATAATATACATGTATTGTAGTTCTTTTATGTATGTCATTACTGGGTGTCCTTATTCACAGGATATATATACATTTGCCCATTATTAGTTGATCTCATTAGGAACACCTAGCGGTTAGTTAACATGCAGTAAAGTGGGCTATACGCTCTCACACTGCAGCTATGCGCTTGTTTTTCACATTAGAATATGAGAGAGTTTATCAGCAAAATATTGCAGCACTGGTGTTCATTAAATACATATATTACTTTCCTTCGTTATATATTAATATAAGATGATTCATGATATATTAATCTAAGCTGATTCAACTCATTGAAGCCTGTTTTCAAGCAGCATTGCTCCCATCTCCACATACATTGTACTGAATTCACTGAGCAGACACATGCACACACATCATGCTTATAAGGACCCTCGTATGTATAGAACAATTAACTTATGTTTGGTCCATTATACATTACAAGTATCTATTAATATACAATCATTAGACTTTCCATAGTAAAGTTAACACACACAGCGTGGGGACTGCCGCCGAAGCACATTTAGCTGGTATTAGCTTCTAGGACAGGTGTCAAGAACTACTCTGGCAAAACGAGGCGGGTCAGAATCGGACGGAAGTACGGGCCCAGAGACCAAAGGACCGACCACTGAGGAAGATGCATTGGAGTGCCGACTGAGAGGCAGAAAGAGCTGCATACTACGGCCGCTGTGGTAAAGCTAAGCCACGAGGAACACCATGCTCCCTTCCAACTGCAACTCGTGGGAGCATGGAAAGTGTAGGAAAGACAAATAAGAACGGAAGCTTATACTGTACCGCCGGAGCGACCAATAGGAGAGCTCCTGAAACTCAAGAGCCGGAACAGTATCTCGGTAACCTGTGGTTATGACAGACATCATAATCTCGATATTCATCAGGCCCCAGCAATCACAAGGCTGATACTAGGAGCCAAGGACGCCATCGCCAGACCCATCTAGGCACGGGTGGTGCTGGATGTCTCCAGGCTAGGCCGGATGTGTCTGGTTGCAGAAATGTCTCTGGATGAGGGCAGCGTGGGATCTCTTCAGGTGCGGGCAGCGCAGGATGTCACTCACATCTATTTTGCACTGATTGATAATATACAATGAGTAATCATTGTGGACATTCATGTTGCTAAAAAGAGGAGGTCTTTGCTGCCAACTATATTGGTGGTTATTCTTGATTATAATGATCGTTTATAAGGCACGCTCAGGGACCTCTGGGATAGCAGCAATAGATATATGCACCAGGACAGGACAGCCAAGTATTCTGTATTTTATTTGCATACCTTTTCATCTAGCAACGTGGCGAGAAGCCACGTACCCGTACCCCCTCTAATTTTTGCAGTTCATTGCTAAATTCACAGTCGGCACATAGCCACAGCCCCTCATAAATATGGCCTATACCCCCCTCCCACCTCCTGGAAGCCATAACCGAGATGGGGATGTGTGCTGTCTGGCCCTACAAACCACCCACAAAAGAGATCCAGGTTTATTGACAATTGATTGTTGTTATACTCTCAATGACTAATCATGATTTTCTAAATTAAAACAATACATTAAAGCAGTATTTTCTTCAACTGTATGCCACTCTCACCAATTAATGTTTTGCCTTTACTGACCCTTGGGGTCTGTTTTGCTCATTTACCCCTGAAAACAAGCTTTAGTTTAATTCATTTTTAAAACTGTGAAGAAATGATGACTACAGGTTCCATGAAATATTGTCCATTCATTTTAAATCACCACAGTATTACTGTTAAAGTATTGATGTTATTATTCCATAACCCCAGTGTGATCATGAACACCTCAGATATTCCCCATTTGTTTCCTAATAGAACAAACGTGTTGAATTAATTGAGAGCTAGAGCATATTTGGCAACTCTTCCGAAATATCAGGAAGACTCCCTAAAATACTGCAAATTTACCTGAATCCTTGAAAAGTCTAACAAGCCCCGAGTCTGGGCTAGGGATGAAATTGATGGTAGATAGTTACGGACCATCAATGTTTTCCTTGCGATGTTAACGTTTTTACTATTCACAGGCGGCGTTTCAATGTTTCGTTGTTGTCCTGACTCTTCATCACTCATGACGTGAGGTCCTGCTATATCTCCTCCCTGCCCACTTAGTAACAGAGAGACTGTCCGACTCCGCCCACGCTGCTCTGCTTTTGATGCGATGGTTAGTTACCATCACATCGGAACATTCGATGGCAGAAGCCTGTCCCACCATTTGATGACGGGATTCCGATGTCCATTCCTAGGCAGGGCTGGCTTGGTACAACACAGAGACGGTGTCATCACTCTCTGTCTAACATGAAGGAAATATGGGGAGGATTGTTCTACAAGAAAATGGCTACCACTCTCCAGCCCACTGATGGTTACATGAGGAAGAGTGATTAATTGCATGAGCCTGGCGGAAGGGATAGAGTTTAAGAGGGTAATTTTAGATACTAGAGAATAGAAGTATAGTGCAGTATATTTTTAATGCACAGACATAGCTACAGTATGGTAAAACATCTCAATTTATCATATTCACGGGTCAAAGAGCAGACTCTCTCGGAGCGTTTCAATTCAGTGCGCTGTGTGGTCAGAGAATTCCCAGTTATCGCGCCTTAACAATGGTGTTAAGGCGCGTTAACCAGCACTCTCTGACCAAAGTGCCGGGCGGGATCCCCAGGAGGGTGCGAGAAGAAATCCTTAGCGCGCCCAAACAGAGCGGTGTATTGAATGGCTGCGGGAGCTCCCTCCCTCAGCTATTCAACATCGCGTTGAATTGAATTCCCCCCATTATCTGGCTGTTATATCACTTGGAATATGAAAAGAGACATCAGATAATAAGATTTATATGTGCCAAACTATGTAACAGCCTCGGGTCTAATTTAGTTCCATATAAATCCATTTTCTGAGGCTCCTCTCATGCGGAGCAGTACATGCACTATACTCTTAGGTGCTGCTTTCACAATCTCCCTGAAATGCTTTTTCAAAAGTAAAGGATGAACAGGACTATTATTTCAACAACAAGTATCAGCCAGGGAACTGCAGTAACAAATAATTATACAATGTGTAAGTCAAAGTGTGCAGTAGTGGCAGATCAGGGTCTGCTTGTTTAGCTGTGCCTATGACTCTCTGATGTGAAACTACAGGTGCCAGCACCTATGACACCAGCAGAGCCTCAGATTGTCCTTGCCGTGCAGCCACCACTGCACAATGACAGCTGTGATGCCGGCTCCTGTATTACACTGTATTTATGATAACACATCCCCCTACCTCACTGACCGGCGCAACGTGCCACTTCCGGGTACCGAGGAGGGCAACTGAGTGGTGAAACCGTCCCACCGTCTTCTGACAAATCGGAAATCCCATTTAATATGTGACATCACAGCGCATAGCAACTGAGAGCAGATTAGGGAAATTGAGTGAAATTGTAGAGTTTAAGAAAGCGGTATCAAACTCGGGCCCTCCAGCTGCTGTGGGACTACATATCCCAGCATGCTCTGCCACAGTTTTAGCATGCCCTAATAGCAAAACTCTGGCAGTGCATGCTGGGATGTGTAGTTCAACTGCAGCTGAATGGTCCGAGTTTGACAGCTCTGGTTTAAGGCGTCAGCTACAGTGTCCATTTTCTATGGGCCAATTGCAGATGCGTCCCTTACAAACGGGACTACGGGAAAATGGCCGATGAGGTGGTGATCTTTTCATTCTCCAGTGAGAAGAAGCGGAGGTGACGTCACGGCAGCGACATTCTTGGAAGTGTGATGTGGCTGGAAGGGGATCACCATGGTAAGTTGGTAGTTGTTGTGCCTTCGTTTTGGCAGTTCTGTATATGAATATCGCCTGACGACTGTAGTTTATATCAGGTTATTCTGTGCAATAATCAGCAATGGAGCGCATTCAGTTCTCTTAAATACAGCAGAGGTATTTATCTAGTACATCTGTTCTGCTTAAGGTGGCTCTATCATTATTTTATAGGCTACACTTACATCAAATATTTGTGTTGGCATTAAGATGTGTTATTTTGTGCCTCAGCAGAAGGGCTAGGTGCACATTTCATTGTTGCTGCAGCATTTACATATAATGTAGAAATAATTTTACTGTGCTTTCTCATATTTCAGTATTTGCTTTGGAAAAGTTTCTTATCACATTAATGATCAGGCAGCACATTGTGTTGAACTGAATTTCCCTCAAAGGGGGACCTCCAATTGTTTATTGGGCACTTGTAAGTAATGGGCACACGACAGGCGATATTCAAATGTTTCTGCTGTTGGGAACCACTACTTATCGCTCATGGTGCTGACAAAAGCACCTATACAAAGTACTGGTTGAGACGAGCTTGAGCACCCAAGAGCCAGACTATTGGTGTATTTCTGCTCGCTACAACAACAGGATGCACGCAGAAATAATTGGTACCCGCGGCACTCACGCCCAGTGGCACAGCAATTGAATAGCTCCTGTCACTTTAGATGGGAGTCGCAGGCGCGAGGGAGCATTAATTGAATTACCCCATTAGAGTCTATGGCATTTATATACATAGTTCAGTGTTACACTCTTATGATTGAGATTAGGGTTTATATTAACCTTTTTGCAATTTAATTAAAATATATATATTATTAAATATATATTTTATTGTGCCAAGTCACTTTTGCACCTAATCATTGTCAGGTTGCTTGTAATAGTCTCCTAATGGTAGCTGGCATGCTTATTGCGGGGAGAACCTAAATTGAGACATGCATGTATAGCAGTCAACCCCATGATGTCAGCATGTTTGGAGGGGGAAGAGCTGCCTCCCTGCCAACCGTAATGATTATGAGGTTCTTAATTAAATAGGGCAAAGGTCTGCTGTTGGGAAGCTGCTAAAAGGTAACATCACCGAAATGTATATATATATTTTTTGAGTAGAGTTCAGTGAGAATAAAGTAAAGAACACATGATTACAAGGCAGCTTTGTTGTGCTGATGAGCATCCTGTTGTTCTAATGGTCACACCCTACTAACTTGGCATGTTAGTAGCGTTCCCGCTAGGCTGTTTCAGCAGGGCGCCGCACCCTGCCCTATTTCTAAAGGGCAGAAAGCACCCTGCCCTCCGGCACGGCGCCCCGCTGAAACATCCTGTGAGTTCTCTCCCCTCCCGCGGGCCGCAGAGTCCCGTGGGTGGGGAAAACGGCGGTGCACGAGTCACCACCAGGGAATGGATGCCGGACGCAGCATCCATTCACAGTGATCGCACCGGTAGGGGGCTGCATGGCATGTCCATAAGTTCTGGGCACGCCCCCAAGAGTGACGAAAAGAGGACACGTCATAAAGACACGCCCCCTTTTCACTGGCCAGCCCCCCTTTTCGGGCGCGCGCAGAAGTGCCCTTTCTCTAGGTCCGGCGCCAGACCTAGAGTGAACACTATGCTAGTGTATAGGGGTTGGGTATGGATTGCCGGCGGTCGCGATGCCGCTGGTCAGAATACCGACAGCTGCATCCTGACACCCATAGGTAAGTATGCTAGCACTAACAATAACCCCTATCCTAACCTCCCGCACCCTAAATCTAACCCTCCCCCAACTTACCTTTGGGATGCTGGCGGTTGGGATACTGATGCCGGCGGTTGGGATATTGGTGCCGGGATACTGATGCTGTCGGGATTTCGGCACCAGTATGTAGACTGTCGGCATCCCGCACGCCGGGATACCAACTTCATCCCATGTATAGATCCACTTCGCTAGATGTACCTGGAAGTGTCATGGAATGAGGGCAGACGTGCGGTTCCATGCCCATAAAGGCCATCAAAAAAAGGAGTTTGGCCCCTCGCAGGCTCGCTTCACTCACCATGCTTCAGGTTTATATTCCTCCTCTATGTCCACGTAGATAGTAAGTAATGACTTAGGGCAATAACTGATTATGTCAAGGTACATCTACGGAAAGGGATCTATCCACTACCAAAGGAGGGGAGGGAGGAAGGCCCTGCTCATGGAGCTTACAGTCTAAAGGGAAGGGGGAGACAAACAGAAGACTTAAGGAGTGAGCCAGTGCAAGAGAGCTAAAGGCAGAAAGCAGGAAGAGAGAATTGGAGGGTGCAAGAGGGTGAGGTAGACTACATGGCTAAGTGGTGGACGGATATGCTTTTATGAAGAGGTGGCTTTTCAGCGCTCGCTTGAAGCAGTGCAGGCTTGGGGGGTAGTCTGACAGAACAAGGGAGTGTTCGTTCCAATGGTGGGGGGGCAGTTCGAGGGAAATCTTGAATTCTGGAGTGAGATGTGGTAACCAGAGGGGAGGAAAGGTGACGGTCATTGGCCGACCAGAGAGGGCAGGAGGGAGTGTGTAAGGAGATAAGGTTGGAGATTTAGGAAGTAGACTCATAAACCTATCAGGCATCGTAGTGTATACAGCAGTGATTTTCAAACTTTTTCGACTCTCAGCACACCGAACAAGATTTTAAAATTTCTAAGGCACACCATCAGTCCCTCGTGAGAAAAAAATACACACATTTGCCCCCAAGGGAAAAAACACTCACAAATTGGTCCCCCACAGGAAAAAGAACAGATATTGGCCCCCCACAGATAAAAAATAAAACACAACAATGACCCCACAGAAAAAAAATATAAAACAAAATGGTCCCCACAGAAAACAAACACACACATTGGCCCCCACAGAAAAAAACAATCTCATTGGCTGGTCCCCACAGAAAAAAAACAAAAAAAAAAAATCACATTGGCCCCCACAGAAAAAAATAAAATAACCAGCTGAGAAGGCTCACTGATGTCCCTGTCCTGTCCCTCATTGGCTGGGGTTGCTCAGTCGCACTTAGTGATGGGAACAGTGTGCAGACAGGCCACAGGTCACTGCCTTGGGCGTGCCTGAGCCTCCCAGAAGAGCCCAGCACTGCCCGGGCCAGCAGTACAAGTAAAGTCAGGTCTCACGGCACTGACCTCGCTGCACACTTGACAACCGCTCGCAGCATACTAGTGTGCCACGGCACAGTGGTTGAAAAATGCCGGTATACAGCAATCGTAACACAGACTAAGTAATGTGTCGTTTTAGGTTGAGAAGGGAACTATGTAAATTTGTATTTATTTTTATGCTTAAGTTTTCCTTAAGGTGGCCATACACGGCACGATATAGGTGCTATATCGTGCCGTGTATGGGCACGATATCGTACCTGATATCGTGCTGCTCGCTCCTGTGGGATCGTAAATCGCATCTCCAGATCTTCCCGCAGGTTCATTTGATCTGGGATGCGATGTACGATCCCATTCAGATGGTGGAAGTTGGAGCCGGCATATCGTGCGGTCAGCGGGGACCATGCGATTGTCAGTGGGGACAGCACGATCTGTAGTGTGTACTTAGTATTGTCAATTGTTTTCGCAGCAGTATTGTGCACCCGGCGGCAGCTATTAAATTGTTCCTCTCTTTACACGGCTAAACCTGGTCTATTTGGGCGCAACATACGCGAAAAGTCATGGGCGCAAAACAATTTAATATCGCTTTCCGATCTCCCTTCACTTTAGACGGAAGATCAGGCACGTACAAGCTATTGAATTCCTCCCTAGGAGTCACGATTAAAATAACATTTCAATCACATTCAAAATAAACCCATTCACTTGCAACAAAGAGATACTTATAAAGGGGCTGATTTTGAAAATATATTTAGTTTTTAACATGACTTTAACATTTTGCAACTGTGTTGTTATACAAATGTTCAACGGTTACAGCATAGTTATAGCACAGCGGTAATGTTAGTAGCGTAAAACGGCGGTCATTGTTAGTTTTTGGGATATCCCTCTAATTATGCACTTTTCAATATAAGCATAAACCATGGTAAGCCACCGCTTACTTTGATCCTTCTATCGCTGGAGTGGGTTACCTTGTCGGTGGTATGTGGCATCGATGCTCCTTTCTTTGTGAGCTAACCACGCTACTAAAATATGCTTGTATCCACTCCGGAACATTTCCCCGGCTGACCAGAAGGACTGCAGTGTCTCTCGCCTTCCACTTCCGTGACCGCGATTCCGGCTGCCAAATGTGCACTGATGTTAGCGTCTCCAGTAACGCTAAAGATCACCCCATGCTGTGCTGCTTTTTGCTCTCTCACATGTTTCTGCTGAACAATTGTATAACAACACAGTTGGATCGATAAAGACTCATGGCTCGATTCAGACCCGTTCACTAGATGCGTTCGCTCGGTCCCAGCATATGCAAATTCGTCCAAGTGACGGCATGGCAGGCGAACACAAGGCAAGGCATAAGCACACCCACTATGTCTTGGTGTGCGATCGCTTTGTGTGTGCAGACACCCACCAGCCTGTCTTAAGATGCCCAATTGCACATGTCATCCCCAGCAAGTGTATGCAACCATCGGTACATCGTGTACCATCGGATGCATTCGCTTGAGGTTGACTCATTCAGCTGGGTGAGCGTACGCTTCCTGGGCCGCTCAGACTAGTTCATGCAATGCATGCGCACATTGCAAAACATCTGCAGCTACGAGCGAACGCTTCTTAGCGTCCGGGTCTGAATCGCACCCTTTAGACTTTTGTGGCCTGCTTATAACATACTAACCAGGATTTGCTTGTGATGTGTGCATACTCACCCACAATACTGCTTTGCTGCTACTATGCATGTTGTTGGATTGATAAGTAACCAGACTACTGGGCTTGATTAGAAAAGTTTTATTCACACCAACCAGGATCCCATCTGTTTGTAATGCTAAAGTACATATTCACCCAGCATTCTGTTTTGCTGCTAACAATTGCTGCTATCTTGCATGACCTACTCTCTGGATTTGTTTAACAAAAGACTTTTTATTATTTTTATTCTATTTTTTTACTAATTGCTACATCCTTTGCTTAAAGTTTTTTGATGAATAAATAGCATGCTAAAGAATTTGATATCATGTGGCCACAGGTTTAAAACCTAAACAACATATTGCCTTTGGATGCATGTGTGTTAGCCAGCTTTTATATATATTTTCAGGTTTTTTTCTTAAAATTTGTTTATGTAATTTATTGATTTATTGTTGTGCATCGCATAATAAATTCATTGTTTAGATATACACAGCTTCCTGATCAGTGCACTTATTTTCATCCCCAAAATGTAGTTCATATAAATGTCACATGGGGAAATTCTAATATCCACGAGACTTACCGCACGGCTATAGATCCAGCTTTAACGCCCAGAGCTATTTCTATTAGCAGCCCGTTTTCTCACGTGGTAAGGCCTGCGGCTAATGTACGATAGATTCCGGGTGGAGTGCCCGAAGCTATAGGTTAACGGCTTGCGGACAGCTGTGGTAAGCTCTGAAAGCTGTGGAATGAGGTCTATATTATAGCAAGTTTAGGCAACTTGTTGCAAACTCTAGGGAAGCCTAAAGCTGGGTACACACTTACTGATGTGTACCCAGCTGATGTCTCGTGCGGCGGCTCCCAGTGGGGAGCACACTTGATGCCAGGAGCAACAGCAGGGGCCATGCTGCATTCGGCTGACTATGCATTCAGGACCGATGGGCAATGCATAGTCAGGACCGATGGGCAATGTCACTGACGATGCACGGGAGCGTCCATCGTCAGCGACATAGCAGGTGTACACTAGCTGATGTGCCCGATATGCGAATCGGACGACATATCGTTTAGTGTATACCCGGCATAGCACTTCAACAACACAAATATTTTCTGGCCTCTTCTATAGAGTACCAGCAATCCCCTTTGTTGATTGCTGCAGGTGACACTTATCTGAAGATTGTATATTTCGATTGATGCATCCAGGCACCATGATTTCTCTGTTTTCTGACAAAATTATTCTTTCTCAAGTATGAAAAAGATTTATTTTTTAAAAATTTTGTTTGTAATTTGTCAGTTGGTTTAATTTTTCAGACATTAAGGGGGGTATCCGATTAGCTGTGATAACGATAATTTTTTTCTGGAGAAAACTTTTCAGACTATTTACCCGTATTTGACGCTTATCGCATATTTACACGTTCCCGTTTATAGTGCCATCCTATTGCAAAACCGGAGATAACCAATTTGAGCAATAATTCTTGCATGGATCACAGGTGATGAGTACAAGTGAAAATGGGGAAATCAGCTTGTACCCAAAAGGTAGTTTACCTGTTTTTGGGTACAAGCTGGTAATGGTATAGAAGTATGTTAGTGGTAATGGTATAGAACTATGTTAGTGGCCATAATCCAAGGGTTTGGGGTTCTTAAATTGTGTCAAATGGCTAATGGTAATATGCAGTTTTCTCTAACAGTGAAATAAATTATAGCAATATAATTTGACCAAAATAAATGCTGTAGTTAAATTAGGGGTACATTAAAATAGGTGTAAGTATGTTTTTTGTGTCATTATAGGACGTTTTTGTTTTTTTAAATACACCTGTCACTTGCAGCTGCAATGTTTAAACACTTGTCCCATCCATACTCATATACCTGTCCCACTACTTTAATCCCATTTTCCAATACTTTTTACCCCAAATTAGGATTGGGTGTGATGTGAAAAATTCTGTAAGGGCATTTCTCCTTCTGAGACATTGTGCTGTGGTCACTTAGACACCGGCTGTGGATGCTAGACTGACATGCGAGCTGCAATCAGCCGGCACATAGTCTACGTGCTCCTATCAGAAGGATGCACGTAATGGGAGGGGGAAGGGATTGATCCGCGCAGTGCAGAATGCTGCTCCATGCATGTAAGAAGGAGGAGTACATTGATCTGGAAGGATTAGCCTTTTCCGTGAATGCGTATCACCCCATGATAGGAAGGTGTATTCTTTCCAATATAAGCCACTTTACTAACTGTGTATCTGCGGGCATAGCAAGTAAATATAAGGGTACTGTTGGCGAATTCCCAAACAGATTTCAGAATTTGATGGCTTTATTACAAGACATGTGGCCAGATTCAATTACCCTCAGTATAGTGGTCTATCAATAATCAAACTTATTTATTTAGGAAACATATAGGTGTATGCCAACTCGGACAGTTCCTGTATTGGTCTTAAGCTGGCCACACATCTAAAGATTATTACTCCAAACCAGCCAACTAGTTGGATGTAGTTGGGTGCAGCACAGTTTAGCAGCAGCAACTTTATCCAGATTAGATTCTGTTGTTTTGGGAAACAATTTGGTTTTGCGAGAGGATGTTAGTGATTACAGAACAGTGGCGGGCTGGGCCGGGGGACAGGGTGCCATGTGCCCCCCGGGCCGCAGCGTCATGCGGGCTGCAGGCAGTCTGTGTCACTGTGACACAGACTGCACCGCGTATGTAGCGCTGACTGGACAGAGTTCGGTCAGCGCTACACAAGTGACAAACACACAGCCGCCGGCTCCGACAGCTGTGTGTTTGTTGTGATCAGCAGCCAATGAGAGTCTGACAGACTCTCATCGGCTGCTGCTCCCACTGCCAGAGCCGGACATCTTCCGGCTCCCGCAGTGGGTAATGGGAGTGATGCATCACTCCCATGACGCGTCACTCCCATAATGCAAAGCGGCGGACGGAGGAGCTGATCTCGGCGGCGGGACCAGGAGCGGGTGTCCGGTAAGTGTTTTTTTTTTTTATATATTATGTGTGTCTACTGCGGGGGGTCTGGCACTATAAGGAGGAGACCACTACTGGGGGCACTACAAAGGGGGGGACTACTACTACTGGGGGCGCTACAAGGGGGGGGGGACTACTACTACTGGTGGCACTACAAGGAGGGGGAATAATACTACTGGGGGCACTACAAGGGGGGGGAATACTACTACTGGGGGCACTACAAGGGGGGGACTAATAATACTGGGGGCACTACAAAGGGGGGGGACTACTACTACTGGGGGCACTACAAGGGGGGGACTACAACTAGGGGCATTGCATAGGGGGGAGTGGACTACTACTAGGGGCACTACATAGGGGGAGGGGATTACCACTGGGGGCACTGCATCGAGGGACCACTGCTGGGGGCTCTATATAAAGGGCAATAGTGGGAGTACTGCATAGGGGCAAGACTACAACTGGGGCCACTATTTAAGGGGCACTGCATAAGGGTTACCACTACTGGGGGCACTATATAAGGGGCTTACTACTGGGGGCACAAGGGGCACTGCATAGGGGGGATAACTACTGGGGGCACTACTTGAGGCCTGCATAAGGGTGTCCTCTCCTGAGGGGGGGGGGCGCCGTAGCACGCACGTTCTTTCGGGCACCCTGGCTACACGCTACTCCTCTGCCAGGGCCACCTGCATGCATTTGCCCCCCAGGCTAAAAGTTGCCAGCCAGCCCCTGTTACAGAATGAAGAGGAGGAGATGAGGATTTATTTTATGGATGTCCATAGGAGGGCAGGTTTAGGCGGATGTGTTGTTTAGATAAACCAGATATATTAATGGTAAGTAGGTTATGCTCAATCAGTGAGATGGCTCTGTTTGTCAGTCATGCTCCCAAGTCTTGAAAATGACTTGTATCTGAGTGTGGGTATTGGTGCTTTGTGACAGTCCATGTTTGGTGCTAAAGGTGCAAAGCATTAAAGATGGTTCCATCAAGGAAAGATGTGTTATAGATGGTTCCATCAAGGGTAGCATTAAAATAAATACGGATGAGGATAAATATGTCGGAGGAGAGGATACAGTATGTTAAAGAAAAAATACAGTGTGATAAAATAATTGGTAGGTAGAACAAGGGATCTCCTAATGATTGCAGCTATGAATGGGAGAGTCTGAAATAGTCGAGTGCGTGGGCTTCAAAGGAGGGAAAGGCATGGAGGAGTATGGAAATGGTAAATGAGCGGGGCAAGAATTTGTCACCAAGTCTAGGACATTGCATGAGTTGCAGACCTCAACAGCAAAGTGCTGCAGCAGAGGTTGTGTATGAAGCTGATAGTAAGGTTACATGAATTAGAAAGATCGGGACATAAACAAGTCATAAATGAAGTTTAACTTGCCTAAGATAGATCAGATGTTCCAGAGGGAACGAGTGAGTATAGGGCTACATTTGTAATAGATAGGGGTGGAAATGGGGTTAGTAGTATTCTGATTGTAGATAAGTAAATGGTAGCGCTAGTAATATGGATAGGACCAATGTTTGGGGGTTGTGTAGCTGGAGGAGAAATAGACACCGGGTGGAATAGGGGTTTGTGCTTCATTAACCTATATGGCACTCGAGATTAAAATATTGATAGAAAATAAATATCCAAGTTTGAGAAGTGGGTTACAGGGAAGATTGTGATTCATTTTGACATAAGTTGCTGAAGTGATTGATAGCAGTAAAGTGTGAAGTATCTGATATTACAGTATTGGCTCCTGAGAGACTATTAAGTCCTTCATTTTATGTTCCAACATTAACAAAGCTACAATGAACAAGGTTGAAGTCAGAACATACCTGTGAGGAGATTGTGGGGTAGCAGGTTAGAGGCTGGTTAAGATGTAGTATGTTAACAAACAGTACAGGGTAACCTAGATGGATTAGTCATGTATAACTCCTCATAGTAATGCCTGCTTATCTTCCTTGTGATCAGAAGCAAAGTGAAGAACCCCCAACCTGTAAGGTATAAATCTTACTGACATCAATGTGGATTTATTACTACTGGAGAAGCTAAGTCTGTTTATCTCCTTTGGATAAGGGTAATTTCAGAGGAGGCCTGCTAAGGCATAACTTGTATGATGGCAACGTGCTTTTCAGCAAATGGACAATAACTTAACATTAAGTTTTATTACTTGCATGCATGTTTACGTTTTATTGGTATTTGAGATCTCACGAAAGCAGGAAGCAACGGAAGGATGAGGGGGCAGAAATTGCAAAAAGTGAAATATTTGCCAGATGTCAATATAAGGGCTGTGAGCTCACCCTAGGTCAGTTATTTTGTGCTCACTTTGTGTTAAGGCTGGCGTTGATTGATGAATTTTCTTTTTCTTTTGTGCACTCTGCCCAGAAATGTTCAATTTTAAATATGGGCAGTTTGAAATCTTTTGATAAACAACTTAATTTTTCTTAAGTGTCAGCAAAATTGGTTGTTTTTCATTGGAAAATAAATAATACCACCTGGATTTATAGTATTGGTCCTTTGTTTCAGAATGCTCCGGTATGGCTTTTTCCGTCAGTAGTGCCGCAGTGCGTAGACTGGATAATGTGGTGCCACTTAATTTAATCAGGCATGTTTGCCACCAGGAATTGCTAGTGCTAGCTGTTGGCTGATATGACACAGGAGAGCATTGGCGGCATTTCTGATGCAGGAGAGCATAGCTATCCAGCTATTGGCATCTCCAAAGTAAGAGAACAAAGCTGTCCTGGTGTCCCATCCAAGTAACTACAGCAGTCTAGTTAATGGAAAGTCAATGGGCCTTATTCAGAGTCAGACGCAATTTTTTGCATTGGTCGCATTTACATGTTTCTGGCTCATGTACCTGGGTCATAAGCGGCTGGGATACGACTGGAGGCATGGTTTCAATGTGAGTACTGCTAATGATCCCAGTACCCAAATGAAATCACATTACAGTTAATAGCTGGATAATGCCATTATAAGCACACAAGTGGCTTGTAGCATGTGAAGCAGACACAAATTAGAAATTCCAATGTTTTCTGACAATACTATACAATGTATGTGCTGCGTTATCTTTCCCCAGCTATGCGGCATTCTTTATTTGTGTAAACAAGTGTTAAACATCGAACTTCCGATGAAACATTAAATGATTCCCATTCATTTCTGAGGAGGTTAATGTCATCTTGCTGGCTGGACTGGATACTGTTATATTACACATAAATGGTGATCTTCAAGTGTTTTTGGGCGCCCATGCCTTTTCTACATGTTGCGCCCAATAAACCCGGATGTAGCTGGGTAAAACAGGTAAACCCGTTTAAAGTCCTTGTTACCGTGCCCAAACAGAAGTTTGGGCACCTAAAACCAGGACTTTTTGCACATTTCTGCTCGCCACCTCAGGAGGGTGTGAGCAGAAATGTGTCCACCCATGGCATTTGCGCCCGAACGAAGCAACAATTGAATTAATGGTTATTGCCCTCTTGCTGACTGGACGCTCTTATATTAATTGTATAGTAGCACACATGAGGTGTAATTTTGTTCTCCCTGCTTCACCTTAGTGTCGTGCCAAATATTAGCTTCATCCTTAGATAATTTCAATAGTGAGTTGTCAAATATATAGTGGAACAGGGCACACAAAATCTGTGAGCGGACAGAGTAGTAACGTTTCACCGCTGATCTAAGCTGAGTACGCTATTGAAGTGCTTAACAATATGAGTTTTGGGGGGGCGATTCAATTCAACGCGAATTGACTAGTGCCGGGAGCGAGCTCCCGGAGCTATTCAATTCAGTGCGCTGTGTGGTCGGAGAATGCCGTTTATCGCGCCTTAACAAGGGTGTTAAGGCGCGTTAACCGGCATTCTCTGACCAAAGTGCCGGGCACACGGCTGTTAGCGGCTCGCTAAGCAGAAAAACTGCTGCGCGCCTGGATTTCTCCTCTCATCCTCAGGGGGGTGCGAGAAGAAATCCTTATCGCGCCCAAACAGCGCAGTGTATTGAATAGCTGCGGGAGCTCCGTCCCGCAGCTATTCAACATCGCGTTGAATTGAATTCCCCCCATGGAGAGCACATCTGCACTCTCTTGACTGTCTGCACAGAGGTGTTCCAGCCGCTCTAATGCTACGTCACACTGAAGGGGAGACATTTAATCAGAAGTGGGATGGACATTGAGTAGGAGGGATCTACTGAGGAGTGGGACAGTGAGTATGAGAGATCTAATGAGGAGTGGGACGGACAGTGAGTGAGTGGACAGTGAAACAGACTGACAGCTGCGTGGTTTGGGAAAATGTTGGGCACCGTGCTCGTGAATAAGGCCCTGGGGTGGACACGGAGGGTGCACATCTAGCCTTTGGTGGCTCTAATCCAGGAGTATAAATGTGTCTAGCCAGTGGTGGCTGCAGTAGAGGAGAGTGAATGGGATCAATTTGGTCATGCCCACGAGTAAGTGCGGCTATATGCAGCACTTACGGTAGCATTGGATTCGTGAATTTGTTTTCCCATAGGACTGCATACAATAACCCACGAGTCCAGGGCAAAATTAAACTGCCAGGGGTGTGAGCACAGTTGCTGGCATTTCTACGCTGTTACGACGGCAACTCCGCCCCACCCTGCTTTCTTAATTGAATTACCTCCAATGTGTCTAGCTAGGCCGGGTACACATTAAACAATATATTGGAAGATTTATCGTTCCGACGCAGATAATGTGTGCGCACAGTCGCTCGTGCACATATGTCTACAGCGACGTTGTCTCGATGGCTTTGCTACACGTCAGATCGGACGACGTCACTAACGACGGCATGCAGGTAAGTGGAGAATAGATAGCTATATTGTACGGTTGTACACCGTATTGTGCAGTGTGTACAGCCGACCGATAGATCGTTCCATATTACCTCGGGTCCGCTGGGATACACATCGTTCTGATATGTACCCAGCCTCCTTAGTGGTGGTTGTAGTATAGAGGAGTGTGAATGTGGCTAGTGGATGGTTGCTCCAGAACTGGAGGGTGAAGCTCTATAGCAAATAACTTCACGTTATGCAACATTCACCGTTCTACTTCTTAGCTGATGGCAATGTTTTCTATTAATACAGGGATTTGATATCTGTAAATTTAGCATATGTGGAACATGAATCTGTTTGAAGAGTGTGTTGTAATAGACTAAATTACAAGTCTGGGTAAGATCTCTTTAGCACTTTTTTAATGTCACTGACAGCACTGTTTGCGATTTGGCCTTTAGTCTGGGAAAGTGGTGACTAAACCCATCTTTTCAATGAATGCCGGTGATATTGTGTAATCTACTAAGACTGTTTGTAAACCTTATGCACTGTATTAAATCACAGACTGTTTTAATTAAATTGATATCAGTATTATTCAACCAGACTGACCTTTTTTGTCTGTACTAAACATGTCATATTTTCGGCAGAATACTTTTAAGTAACAAATAGGCAGAACCCTTACAGAAGCAAAGTATAAATACACTGACGTCCTAAAGGACGGTGTATTTTATCTATACAAATCCATAGTAGTATATTAAGATGTTAAGGGGGACTGTTTAGTTTTCATGCGAATGCCAGAAGATTTCTGTCTGTGGAACTAAGGCCTGACTGAACATTATTATTTATTTTAATTAAATAGGCAGTATAACACATTAGGGGTGATTCAATTCAGCTGAATATCCCCAGGAAGGAGTTCCCGGAGCTATTCGATTGACCACGCTGTGAAGTTTGACTAGAACCACATTAAGTCTGGGAATGCCGGTTACTGAGCCTTAAGCTGGGTGTTTGGTTGTGGTAACGGCATCCTCTGACTAAAGTGCTGGATGCGAGACTGTTAGCAATGCGCTAAGCCGGAAAACAGCATTGGGGCCTGCACTCAAGGTCGATTGAATAGCTCCGAGAACACCTATGCTATTAAGCATCGCACTGAATTGCTTAGCCTCCATTATCATTTAGTCATTTTCTTCCCCGTGTTATCTTCTGATTTGCATATATTAACATTTGTGGGAGCTGCCAGTATGCGTTATAGAGCCTCTGGCGGAAATGGTATCCCTACTCACAAATTAAGAAAAAAATTAGAATACGTGCATAACAATACCAATAAATATGTTGTGAACAAATCATATGATCCTACATTTTTCTAGTGAATTAAAATCTCTTTAAAAATAGACCCTAAAGTAGTGGAACTGCTGGGCGAACCTAGATTCATCACCATCCCCCTACACTCCCACCAGTGCCAGAGTTCTCTGTTTTGGTTTGCTTAATTAGGACCTCTGTCATTTGTGCTCAAGCGTGGATATCCTTAAAACATGGACTGTAAGATAGCTTTCAAGACCGAGTTTAGGAAACAATGCTCTAGGCCAGTGGTTCTCAAAATCGGTCCTCAGGACCCCACACAGGTCACATTTTCCAGGTCACCCAGCAGATGCACATGTGTATTCATTACTCTCTGACACAGTTTACAAGATCCACAGGTGGAGCTAATTATTTAATATGTGATTCTGTGAGGAGACCTGGAAAACATGCACTGTTTGGGGTCCTGAGGACTGAGTTTGAGAACCTGTGCTCTTGGCCAGTGATTCCCAACCCTCAAGTTTTCCCAACAGGTCATGTTTTCATGTTTTGAAGATTTCTGTCTGTGGAAGCAGGTGGGATAATTATTGAGCAAAATAGATGAACTCACCTGTGCATGATTAAAGAAATCCACAAAACATGACCTTTTGGTGGTTCTTGAGGACTGGAGTTGAGAACGCCAGCCTTAAGCTTGGGTGCACACTACGCGTTCCATTGCACTATATAGCATTCTGATGCGGATCGGGACAACATGCATGGTGTGTATGCAGCATGGATGGAACAACACAACGCGCCATCGTCCACTGCATCGTGCAGTGTGTACAGACAGCACAATGTATTGTGCCGTCCCTGGGTACACACATCGTGTAGTATGTACCCAGCTCTAGGTACTGGTCATAGCTGATTTGATATATTTCAGCAGCTGTCTAGTCAGCTGCATTGGGTATGGTATACAATGTCAATATTTCTATAAGTTGCCAGCATAATGTCGACATTAACAGTGAATGCCAACGGTGGGATGGATTTTAAATGTAAACTTAAGTCTAACCCTTATTACAGCTTAATCCTAAATACATGCATCGTCATTCTGACAATGTTGGCATTATGTCAGGGCCGACATGCCAAATGTTTACATGGTGACTATATACCGCTGCATTAACAGTGTACAGACCATCTTCCTGGGCGTAGCATTCCCTAAGTAGCTCCTGACAAAGCAGGTCCTGCGCATCAGACCTCTGAGGTTGCACTAGTGGTAGAGTAGAGAAAGGTTTATTGATGACATGATTTATTTGCTTGTTTTTCTTCAAATAGGAATTAGATTGTTCCTGTCATTCTTGTGACTTTTTCTGACAATATTATTTTTAAAAATATGTCTTGTTGCTACCAGTGACAAATCTTCTGTAATGTATCTGTGCATAGCTGACCCAGAGAGCTCTGAAACGATGTCACTGTGGCCAGGTTTCCAATGAGGCTACTTCCTCTTTAATGTGGCTAGATGCTATGAATAGAACATATTTAATACCATCTTTCACCAGCTTTAGTGGGTGTGATGACAAGATACACAATGCATGCTTGTACATCTGTTCACTGTCTCATGGGATAGTGGAGAACAAAATGCTTATTTTGCTTTTATTTCTCAAATTCCATTGTTCACTTTGATGAATTGTGTCAGAATGACCAATTTGTCTTCCATTTTATTACGTCTTCACAAAACAACATCAATAATGTAGTCTATCAGCTATTTAGAATCTGCTAAATAGTGTAAAATTACTGAAATAGTATTTTGCTCTTCAATGCATGTTCTTCTAGGAAGGGCCTCAGCTTGTCTCATATCTGGTACTGACCAGGCCGGTCAGTAGGCATTGTTCTTGATTTAATTATTCTTTAAAACTGTGGTTGTAGTAAAGTCGTGGAGTTTAAAGGGTTTTGTTTTCAGTTTGTTAATAAGCTCCACAATGTATTGAAAATAATTGTAAAACTCTAAATTGTCGTTCAGGCTATTTCTTATTGAGTAACTACTTTTTATCATAATATAGTTACTTAGGACTTTCCTCTTCTAAACATACAGCAGTCCATACGGCAAGTTTCATTAACACTGTCATCTTGTTTATATTATACAGTGTGAAAAGTTATTCCCGCTGTACAATTTAAACCCTAGTGACAATAGGCAGATGTGGGCACATCAAGTATATCTGTGTACAGCTCCCTGCCCCTGAAGAGAGTGCTTAGGCAGGTATTTACCCTATCAGTCTATTACATCTGTGCCACAAGAATGCAATATTCCCAAGGGCGAACATGTCACTTGTGAAGTATTTTTAAATAATTATTATTATCATGCTGTCTCCTGAAGTGGAGTTATTTCATAAAGAACTCTACACACAACGTAGTTACCCCCACTAGACATACCTGTTATTGGGGAATCTCCCTTGGGATCTTTTACTCATCAAAGATTATGTCTGCAGACACTCCCACTTCCTGAGCCCCTCCGGTGATGGAGGAATGTGGGCACCTAACACATTTAAAACTGCTGTGAGCAGGGGATGAGATGGAAGACACTAGCACAGAACTTCTATCTATGGTGGTGGTGGGGTTGTGCTCTCTTAAGACAGGTGCCCCATTGTAAAGGGAGTCCTTCATTTAACATTACTTAATAACTGAAGGAGCACCAGAAATTTTAGCCATCATATTCGGTCATATATACAAAGCTTTGTGTGTACTACATTTCCTGGCACAAAAATATATGTAGACGTCTCGTCTGGTCACACCTATGACTGTTGTTTCCCACTGACCTTGTCATGATAAGAGCTGCATCACTTCCTGGACACACACGTTTAAATCTGAAGTGGAAGAAGGTTTGTGAGATGAGCAAAGAAGTTAGGAGAGTGATAGGAAACTGAGAGACTCTTAAAAGCTTTCTGAAGAGCGATATGTGAGGCCTCCGCTGAATATGGGAAACGTTAGAGTACTGCAGAAGATTAGATTATTGTGTTATTCACTGTACAAATAAATAAATGATTGACGAACATAAAAAATTTCCTAGAGCCACACTGCCTCCATCACCTCCTACTATCTTCCTAATCCCTGGCATTGTGTACCAAAGCATTCCAAGGGGAGGTACTTTCTATGATGGACACCCCAAGTTTTAATTTTTTATATTTTATAAAGAAGCTTTGAAACCCACACCAGGGACTTTGCAATTTAGACTCGTCATGTGACTTTTTCTTAAAAGATGCCTCTTAATCTGCTTCTTTATACCAATTATCTGAGTAAAATCACTAATCTTAAGTACTTTTTACACTTTTAGCGAATTAAGACTCAAAATTCTGGAAAAAGAAAGCAATCTGGTTAAAAGGGCAAAAGACAGTCCTATACGAGCTACTCGCGCCAATACCTTTGAGACAAAAATACTAATCATAAGTACTTTGTACACTAGTAGCGTTTTAAGACACAAAATTCACAAGGAAGGACTCAAGCATGGGAATCGCTACCTATGGCAGCGCATCCTTGTCTCGAGCCATATAGCTCAAAAAAGAGATGAGGACGCATCTGTACATACATAGACATGCACAGTGAGTACCCAATCACATGTCAGGAACTGATTGATTAACTTACGAGCCAGATCGCAGTAACAGCGTTCATTGTAAAAGTAAAACAAATTTCGGTCCTCTCATTCCCCAATGCATTCCACTGCACTCTGGGCCTGATTCGGACCCGCTCACGAGCGCTGGGCGCTTGCAACCGGGTCGATGTTGGCCCAGTGCGCATGCGCACGACGGAGCTGGCTCCGTTGTGCGCATGCGCAAGACCCGGAGAGCGACGGGCAAACCGTCGCTCCAGGTCTCGTACCAAAGGGGGCGTGCTGTCGATGTTGAGTGACAGCACGCCCCCTTTGGTGGGCGTGCCAGGGGCGTAGCTGCCCAGACGGAGGTGTTCCCATGGGAATGCCTACCGTCTGGGGCCGGCCCCTCTGACATCACAAGTGATGTCAGTGGGAGTGCTCTCGGCTCTGTTTGAGCCGAAAGCACTCCAGGGCTTGCGGCAACGAGACCCTACCACAAGGATCTCGACGCAAGCCCGATGGTCTTGACCATCGCGACCATCTTCCTGGCCGCTCGCTATAGCTGTGGGTGGTCACAGCTATACGAGTGGCCAGGAGGCCGCTCTAAAAATCCAGAAGGATGGCCCTGATTCAGAGCGAGCACTCTGTCAGAGCGTCCGGCTCTGAATCAGGGCCTCTGTTCCTTGTTTCATTTTACACTTTGTCCCATTTACATACCAGAAAATTTACCCATATAGATTTGTACTATATAATGGATTTTTTTTTGTCCTGACAACTTAGTACAGTAACCAAAGTTTTAGTATAACAAGATAAAATACATAGTCTATAGGACTAGAAATATGTGAACAAATAATTTTTTTGCATTACCATTTTACTTAACTGTTCAGAAGTACATTTTTATTTTCTTTCTAAGAAGTACATCACGTGGAAACATTTTACATGCTGGACCAATCTGTTTAACAACATACTCAAATGTGGTCAATTATAAAATGCTTTGTTCCTCGATATTTCTTGCCTGGAAGGATTTTAGATTTTTCCAGCATTTCACACTTTTATGTATCTATACCTGTTTTCCTGGTCCCTTAAAAAACAAAAATGGGGTTTGACTATGTTTTTTACTTGCCTTCTGCCATCTATAATACAGTACAGCCAATATAATGGAATGTTCCCTCTATCTAAACCCCATTAACCCTATTAGCCGTTATTACGACGGGGTTATCCAATTAGCCCCTCAAACCGCCACTTATTGGGGATCGTGTTTCACCTGCCTCAGGCAGGCGAAACAAATTCCTCTAAATCATCCCCATTTTCGTGTCCGAGATCGTGAAAACACACAGGTTTCATGGACCATGTATGTTTACTCACGAGAATAACGGGATTTAAGTGGATAGCCCAATAATGATCATCAGACAAAAATCACATAAAAAGACACTTTTTTTTGTGAGGAAAATGTTTGTGGCTAATAGGATACAAACCAATGAGATGTTTCACTGCAATATATATATTTTTAAATAGAAAATATTTATGTATATATTGAGGGACATAGTGACACAGCTCTGAGGTCATGGGTTTGGTTCCAACTAGGGCCCTGTCTGTGCTGTATAGTCTCCCTGTGCTTGCGTGGATTCCTCAGGTGCTCCAGTTTCCTCCTACAATCAAAAAATATACTGGTAGGAAAACAACCAAACCTAGCGTGTAAGTGTGTACATGTGATAGGGAATATGGTTTGTAAGCATCACTGTGGTAGGCACTGTTGTGAATGTCTGAAAGATTCTCGGTACAGCACTGCGGATTATGTGTGTGCTAAATAAACTGATAATAAATAATCTTTTCTTTTTTTCCCTTTTAAATAATATTTATGTAATATTTGGTGTGTAAAAGACATTAGTTCATCTTGGCGTACATGTTCTTATGCCTCCATCCAACTTATCTCTTGTTTTCTTTACTTAACAAAAATGTACATTTGGGCACCATTTTATTTTACTACAGACTTCCTATAGTTTACAAGCTGCAAAGTAATGTTTATCACACCTCGGGGGTCTCAGAGTCCCTCTCCCGCTGCTTCACATCTGTCACACTAGTTACTTTAATAGAACCGCGTCCTTTTTATTATTTTTTTTGCACAAGCAGAGGTTCTCTCTTTCTTTTGTTAATGTGAATTAAATATGCAGAGGGGATATTTATTGATAACATCCACAGTATGCGCATTCCTATGCTTGTTCCCGTTGAAAGATACATTCGGGCATGAAGATGGAAGCCAGAAGTATATTTCTCCTTGATCAGATAAAAGGTTGGGCCCCAGAGAGAGATGGTCATGATAGCTAGGTTCTAGTATCCATTGCATTGACAGCTCTCCAACCTGTGCCTGGGGCAATGCTAATGTTTTGTCTTCGGAGCATATCAAATGGTTAAACTTAATTTCCAGCCTCCAGTGCAGTATAAGTGAGGTCAAACAAAGTCATAGTGAAAGTGATCTGCTTCCCCTTGGGTCTAAATATCTGACCAGGAGTTGCAAGGTATTATTACAGGAGTGCACTGACATACAGTCAGGCTGTGGATGATTGTGAATTATCTTTTTTCTAGATCTGTGACCTCTAGTTTGTTGCACAAAAAGATCGGTCCTTTGTCTGTAATATTGCTTGTGGGCACCTTTTTATACTCCTTATACTTTTCTTTTACAGCTTCATATTCATATGACATGGTTTTATGCAGCTACAGAATGTACATATGAAGGGGTATTTAGTGAACATTTCATGTTACTGTAGAAATGGATTCAAGCTGCAATGATCAGGAACTCTTGCTAATTACCAAGATTTCTTTAAAGTAAATCAAACATTTGTTTTTGAGTCCACGCAAACATCATACTGTGATAGAGCAACCCTCCCGAAGGGGTGCCTAATCCTAAAACTTCCAGGGTTGGTGCCTAATCCAAACCCTCCTCCCCAGCACCCTAAACCTAACCCTCCTGGGGTGGGGTGCCTAACCCTAACCTCCCCCCAGTGGCGCCTAACCCCCCCTTCCCCTAGGCTAATCCTTTTCCCCGCAGCTAAGTGCTAAGGAAGGCCGGACTTACCTCGATCAATCCGGCATCCTTCTGCATTCCGGCATCGGGATTAAGATGGGCGTCGTTATTTTGACGCCTATCTTAAGTCCCTTGTCGGGCTTCTTCTGTCGGCATATAGACCGGCGGCATTTAGTCCTCCGGTCTATAAACTACATCCCGTTTAATCATTTGAGTGTCCACTGCAGTTGTAGGGCTAGTCATATTGTCTGCATGTAATATGGAGTTTTAAATTATATTTTCATGAAAAAGTAAATGCAGTGTTCTCCCCATCGCCCGGCAGATACAGCCTACCGCCTGGTACTTTCCCCCGCCGACCCCCGCTGTTAGCAGCCTCTGCAAAAGCTCTCTGGGACTTTGCTAGGCCGCCACCACCGCCGGCTGATCTGTTCCCCTTTTCTGGAGACCACAGAAATATAGCCGTTTTGGGTCTGCAGTGAGGACACTAGTAACAGGTACGTATGTCGGTGCTGCCGGGATAGGCCATCCATGCACGGCAGTGCGGCCCACGTTGGACGCTGCTGCGGAAGTAAATGGGCCCGGCAGCCCCGATATACATTATACTGGCAGTCACTAGAAGAACATAAGTACTTGTTACTAGTGTCCTCACTGCAGACCCGCGGCGGCCATTTTTCTGTGGTCTCCAAAAATGGGGAACAGATCAGCGGGCGGTGTTGGCAGCGGCCTTGCAAAGTCCCAGAGAGTCTGTTAACTGGGTGAGAAGCTGCAGTGAGCGTAATCTCTGGTAGGGTGCAGTGACTGAGGGTGTGCCCAGGGTGGGGTGCAGTGACTGAGGGTGTACCCGGGGTGGGGTGCAGTGAGCGTGGGTGGGGTGTAGTGACTGAGGGTGTGCCCGGGGTGGGGTGCAGTGAGTGTGTGCACGGGGTGGTGTGCATGGGTTGGGATGCAGTGAGGATGAGCACTGGTGGTATGCAGTGAGGGTGTGTGCAGGTAGGTGGGGTGCAGTATGGGTGTGCCCGGGGTGGAGTGCAGTGAGGGTGTGCACGGGGTGGGGTGCAGTGAGACTGAGCACAGGTTGGGTGCAGTGAGGGTGAGCACGGGTTGGATACAGTGAGACTGAGCACTGGTCGGGTGCTGTAGGTGTGAGGAGTGAATGGAAAGGAGGAGATGTGATAACAGGAGCAGTGTTGGGAAGATCTCTTTTAGTTTTTGCAGCAGTTCCAATCAGCCGGTTGATTAATACCCTAAAGAGCTCAGTGTTCTCCCCAGGCTGCTTTCTGCGGGCGCATCGCCCGGCAGAAACAGCCTACCGCCCGGAACTTTCCCCCGCCGATGCCCGCTGTGGAACGCTGGCCTCTGAAGTGACCGGAGGCTAAAGAAGCCTCCGATCGCTTCAGAGGCAAGCGTTCCCAGTGATGCAGTGCGCGGGTGACATCATGACGTCGCCCGCGACGTGAGGAGCCTGCCCCGCGCGCCTGCTGGATCTACTTAGATCCAGTCAGAGCAAGGCAGTGGGAGCGCGAGCGGCGAGCAAGTAAAGGTAAGTTCTGCCCCGTGGTGCTGCACTCCCCTGTGATACTGCTGCCTGTCTTCTGTGCTGAGCTTGCCTGACTGTGTGTCTTCTCCAGAGTGCTCCCAGCTGCTCTGATAACATTCAGCCGGGCTGGAAGTCTCCCGCTCACCGCCATTTTCTGTTCCCGTCCTCTGGTTCCGCTGCTGTCATTTGCTGGGCTTATTCCTGACAGGCTAGGCTTAGTGGTGCCCCTGGGGACTTGGTTTACTGGCCCCTGCTGCTGTCTCCTATGCATCTCACTGCCTCTGGGACCTTTAGACACTACATAAGGGACACAAAGCCTGGGGGCATTGCATAAGGGACACTATTTAAGCCTGGGGGCACTACATAAGGGACCAGTATGGGGGCACTACATAGGGGCACTATGTATGCCTGGGGGCACTGCATAAGGGTAAAGCAAAACTACAGGGGGCAATGCATAAAGGGGAAAACTACAGGGGGCAATGTATAAAGGGGAAAACTACAGGAGGCACTGCATAATGGGCACTTTTGACTGAGAGCCAGTGGGGGAGCAGCCTGAGACCTGTCAGGCTGGAATGGTAAGGGAGATACCCCTTATCCCTGCACATGCATAATTGCGAAGGCCCCCACCCAGCTACTTTTTGACGCCACCCGGCTGGAAAAAATTTCTGGGGAGAATACTGAAATGTATTATCCAGCTCCCTTCCCCCCTCAACTATCATACCTGTGTGGGTTCCATACCAGTGAAAGGCAAATTGCCCATAGTTTCTATTTAGTTTCTTTATCTGATGTCTGCAAATAATTCTGCAACACTTCAACAATTTTGGAGGAAACATTCTTGCAAAAAAGTTATCATGAATATATATGTAATATTATTGACTATAGTCCTATACCTGTCAGTGGAATTGTATAACCAAGGTCATTTATTTTACTAATGTATAATTTTTTTCTCCATTTTGGCAGTCGGCCATTTTCAACTTCCAGAGCTTGCTGACCGTGATTCTGCTGCTAATCTGCACGTGCGCCTATCTCCGAGCCATGGTTCCCAACCTTCTAGACAAAAATAAAACTGGGTAAGTGAGCAATATATTACCTTACTGTATAGCCTGAATTCTCCTTTTCAGGTCGCCCTTCTATACTCCGGCCCTGAGGGGAGGTTACCAACAGAGGGGCCAGCCGGGTGGGCTGAGCCTGGCGGCTGCCAGAAGATGACCTTGCTAGAGAAAGCCCAACTTGGCGTGGTGGCATTTGATGCGACTACACCAGGCACCTTATTAATGGGTAAAAAGCAATAGTCATATTTGGTGATCTCCCAGAAATCAGAATGACTGACTGTTTTCGTTTTAATATTGGATTATAATGAAACCCCCCAATCATGCATTGGGGCATATTTAATGTTTACCATTTGACTGGCAGCTCTGATGGTATTTCTCCTTACTAAATGATGATTCTGCAAACCAACCTTTGAAGATGCAGTAGAGATCGGGATTTACATCCCTACATATGTAAAACCGCTTAAAACGTGGGCTACTTAATGAACCCCTGTTTTTTTTTACTTAGGACTTTGGGTTTACTTCACCTTTTTTGGTGCTTTTGTTTTAGCTACTTTTGTTTTTTTTGTTTTTTAGCTAAACCAATGGTCACATTTCTGCAATGCATTGCTTACATTTCGAATAAATGTTTTTTAAAAATTTTTTATTCTTTAACAGTTTTAGAAAGGAGGAAAAGCACAGGCATGAATAATGAATGTAAAAGCATAAAAATATTTCAAGGGACGAAAACTTTAATATGGTAATATCAAGAGGGAAAGAAACATTATTTTCTGTTACATTTCATACTCCAGTTGACCTTGCTGGTGGATGTAGAGGGACTGATCATGTCACCTTTTAAAGATCAAACTGAGAAGTGTTGAGTAAATAAAAGGTGCCACAGGAGCGTAGATGAATTTCCGTATCGGAACAAAACTCTTCTATAAGGAGAGAAAATAGGGTAAATAATATTCAGTGTATTGTCTGTCCTAAAAGAAGGGAGGATGAAACTTATGATGTAGACAATATTGTTTCAGAAAGTACATCCCATGCTTGCATAATAGGGGCTACCTAGAGTCCCAGCTTCTTTTATAGTAACCATTTCAATTGTAGCCCATTTGTAAAGTAGGAAACTGGCTGGAAAAGTATTCAAAATCCAGTGCAAGTAGCATGATTTTCACAGTAGTGTCATGGGAGACCAGGTATTTGTATTGTACACTAAAACTTTGCACAGTGGGGAATTGCTTACAAAGGTGACATTGATCTGATGAAGTGTCAGCTGTTAAGACTTGAGCTCCTGTGGTTACAAAAAATATTATATATAAATAAAATAAGGAAAACTTATATTGAGGAACTAAACTTTATGAAATGACAATATAAACATGAAAAAGTTTCCAGCGTTAGAAGTTTACGACACAGTAAATCTAGAGCGCTTTAGTGAAGAGTGAACCAGAAGGGGTCTGATGAAGCTAGTTGGATAAACAGGTGAGCAAGTGACCCTCGAAGCAGCCTTTCTAAAGGAAAGAATGTTAGGTATGGAAGGTGAAGCAGGGTAGGGTCTCCGAGCCATTGACAATTACTGGAATTCCCAAATGTCACATCCCAGAGTCACAGCTATCAGTTCTGTGTAGGACCAACAGATTGCAGGAAAAAAACTAAATAAATATTGTCATTACTCTGATTCTTCCTTTTCTTCAAAGTTATTAGGCTAGGTAATTAGAAACGTGTTAAGGCCGGATGCGGTTTAATAAAACTAGGGCTTCCCTTGGGGCATTTAGGATCACTTAACTAACACAGTAAAGGATGGACTCACTAGGAGTGTGCTCACCTAGTTCAATCCTCAGGGCACTATAAAGCTGGGGTACACACCATACGATATAACATGTGATTTTGGTCTTTCTGCATGATCATCATATAGTCTGCACCCCCAATCCATCGGTCTCACCCATTATTCATTGCATTGTCGCATTGGATGTTCTGGATGTCAGATAGGACTATTCTCCGGACAACATGGTGTTACATGAAACATGTAACCATATATTGCGTAATTGTGCAATGGATTGTGTAGTGTGTACGGTGATGCAATATATTGTCACATCGCATCGCTAGGTCGCACCTTCGTTCAGATGTGTACTCAGCTTTACAGTGCATGTTTTTTAGGTCACAAAGAATCCTAAATGAAATCATTTGAACCTGTCGATCTTTTAGCATGTGTCAGCCTCTAATGAATATACCTGTGTGTGTGCTCCATGAAGGAGATGTGGAAAACATGCACTGTTAAGGGTGCCCTGATGACTTGTTTGGAAAGCATTGCCCAAGGAGGAGCATCAGGTTTTGGATTGGAGCAGAGGGCTGCATGAGCTCTCAAATAGACAATCACATAGGGTTGGTGCTGAGGTGAATGTTTGCCTATTTGCAGATGTGCTGAGTAGGGAGAACATTTTTATTGGAAAACTTTTATAATCCAACATTTTACGAAAAGTACAGTTCCTCGATTACCCTTATTTATGTATGCTTTGTTTTATGTTCCATGTTGTTCTTAGCATCTACCTATCTATCACCAACTGTATAATGATCTCAAAATCTTTGAGGAATCGGAATGGTTTGAGTACAGTCTTTCATACTCTCTTCTTTCCCTCATACAACGCTGCTTCAACTTCTCATTTCTCTTTGTTGCAGTGTGCTTGGCATATTTTGGAAGTGTGCACGGATTGGTAAGTCTCTCATTTTTCCTGTTTTCCGTTGCAGGTACTTACAGGCTCAAATCTTGCAAAATCTTGTTTCTTAATTTCCTTAACGTTTTCTCTATGAGACCAGAGCTGTACTCCTTTAGAAATACACTCTAATAAAACTTTAATTCTTATGAAAATTCTGCATATTTATCCAGCTCTTACCCTTTAATACCTGCCATAGGTTTTCATTATGTTGTGCTGTGTGCTAGCACAACACAACATTGATCCAAGGCGTGTTTACTTGATTGCTGTCTGTGAGCTGTTAGAGTCATTTGATAGGGTTGAAATCATTCAACCTTGCGTTCGGTATGTATGTTATGTTTTACAATGTAAAGAATGGAACTTCGGACCTGCGGTCATTCAATGGCTTTCGGACATGAGATGAATAGAGCAGAGGGAGACCATCTGCATCTTTTATTGATGTGTATCGGTGATCCATTCCTAGCTGGCACACAAGCTTTCAATAATGAGCTATTGATATTACAATTCTGCGATGCGTAGAAAACTGAGATTGTGTCTATCCACACCCAGATTAAAAGTGAAATAGATGATGTCAAAATAAATTAAATGGTACAAGTTCCAAAAATTACAAATGAAAAGTTGTCTAGCTCCATCCCAGTCACCTTAATAATGTGTTGCCCACTCTTGCGTGATACTAAAAACATTTTGTATGAGTGTCGCTCACTCGCACAATAATATACGAAGGTTGTGCAGATGCATTCTGTGTAAGATAAGAGTCAAGGTGTCAACCCACCATATTTGTCCTCATGCTATTAGCCCCATCTCTCCTCACTCACACTATAATCACTTAGGGGTCTATGAACTAAGCCATGGAGAGAGCGATAAAGACCCAAACCAATCAGCTCCTAACTGTCATTTTTCACAGAGAGATGGTAAAGTGACAGGAGCTGATTGGTTGGTACTTTATCTCTGTCCACTTCACCTCTCTCCAAGGTTTAGTACATAGACCCCTTAGTGATTGATTCAATAAGCCACAAACTGGGTGAATTGCCGTTGTAACGGCACCACATCTCGCCCCCATCTCACCTGAACTCACAGATTTTTGTATGCAATACTGTGGGGTTGCGAACAAAAATCATTGACTCCGGAGCTACTGTAAGTGCTACATATGGCCTCACTCGTGACGCACGCAGACTCGCGGCTAATTGCATTGACCTCTTTGTTTGCACCAACACCTAGCATACACTAAAGAACAATCCAGACATTTTATCTATGCACCTTTCAGTCTTAGCTCTTCAACTCTTGTGAAAATGCACATATTTGTTATGCCCACAAGAACTAGAAGTTCATTTATGTATTTTCTGAAAGTGTTGCTCTCAGGAAATGTGTAAAAAAGCTAAACAGCACGCAAGCGCCTTTATGGATCACAACTCACAGGTGTCCTAGTATGAAGGGATCCCTGATGCAAGAATTATTTTGTAACATGGAAATTTGGAGTATGCAGTCTGGAAGGAAAAGCTCATCCAAGCTTCCTGTACATACGGACATGAGTTTAAAAATGCATGACAGGCAAATCTAAAGTGATAGGTAACAAAGACTCTACCTAACAAACTAAAACATTAAGCCAAGTAAGGAAACGGCACTTTTTGTTACATGTAATCTGTTATTACTACACTATAAGCAGAAAATAAGTCGACTGAACATTATAGCATGTGATAGGAAAATATCCTTCTTAACCAAGGGGATAATAATTACTGAGATATGTACAGGGTGGTCATAATTCAGTATCCCTTATTCAGAGCAGAGATATGCACAGACCCCCGTGTATTGGTTCTAATTCATTTTACCAAAACCACCTCACATGTTTTAGATCTGTTTTCTAAAAACAGAAAATCACATAATTTGGGCCTGACTGTGCAGTCTGCAAATACTAGGTCCCTATTTAAAAACATCAGAGGCTGGTGGGAGTCGTGCTAGTCCAGAGTGAAGGAGTCTCGACCTTCAGGTGTATATACATAACCGTAATATGGAATATATTAGGGGGAAAGATCATAACTTTGGCCACATTTATGACAAAAACCTCATATATGATGTATAATTATTAAATTGTTGTATGGTGCAACCTGCTCTCCCCTTTTTTCTATGTTGTAGCCGTATTCAATTTGAGCCGAGCCACGTTAAGTTAACGCGGCCCGGACTTAACGCCGACTTTGCCTGTTTTGGAGGCGGAAAAGTATGGCGCGCTTGCATGCTTTACCCCGTATTCAATTTGAAAGTAGGCGTAAACGGGACCCGGCGATACTTTAACAAGCGTAAAGTATTGTCAGTTTTGGGGAAATCAGTCTGACACCCCCCAAATGATGCTCTGACTTGGGGGTTCACTATGGTAGCGCCCGATTTGGATTGCTGAAGGTATTTGGTGTTTTTAAATGGGCTCAATAGCTGCTAAATAGCATTTTTCTATACCTGATGCAGAATAGTATTAAGTAGTATTTTTTACAGAAAATAAGTTATCCCAGCAAAATTGGGGTACTTGAAAATGGGGGTCAGAATATTTAAAGATGAAAATATTGTGAAAAATCCACCTGCCGCAAACACCTGCAATAAAAAAAACACTTGGGGCATACTTGGGGGCCCCCCCCAGAGTCAAGTTCACTAGTTTTTAAGTTTGTACCCCAACATTTGTTTTTTCGCCCCCTTTTTCAAAGGCAATTTTTGGGGTGTCCTTAAGTTTTTTTTTTCATTTGTTTTTTTTTACACAGATTACCTTTTGGGGGACTGTCTGAAGGCTGCAGGGAGGTTCCTGCAACATTGCACCCCAAAACCCCATTCTGCACTTTTTTCCGCCTGCCATTCATAGGCGATACTTTACCGCCTATTTCATTGCATTGGCGGAAAGTCTTTCAAATTGAATACGGGGTAAAACCAAAACAGGCGATAATGACGTCATCAGCGGTAACTTAACGCGGATCCGGACTCAACTCTTCAAATTGAATACGAGCCTAAGTCTCAGCTCGGTAGCACATCCCATTAGAAGAAGCTAGGGTGTGCAGTCCAGGCCCTCTCCCCCTAACAGATGTATACATGTATAAGATTCACTTAGTGACTCTTTTTTTCATTCTCACTATTAATAAGATTAGGTCCTCTTCATATAGAGAGATGTCACATTCATGACATCACTAAGTGACCCACATGCTCTTTAGTAGGGAGGTTTCAAATTCATGTCATCACGAAGTGCTATTTTTCTTTTTTTTTGTCACGTTAACCAGGGGTATCTCCTTTTGTTTGTAGACTTCACACTACACTGTTGATATAAATATAGTGGGGAGGGCAATTAAGGTGATTGAAGGAAGGCGCTAGCCACGTCCCATGATGCAGACCACACCCCCACAGCACTAGTCACACCCCCATACGGCGGCCCACAATAGGCCCTTTGTAAATTTCAGCTCCAAGCCTGTGTGGACCTTAATTTGGCACTGAGCATAATAGATATTTTTTGGTGGCAAGTTATAAATGCTGATTGCACCAAGTGGGCCTCATTGTTTAGGTCGGTGTGTCCTGATTTATAGCAGATTGTGCACATTTGCTGGAAGAACTGAATTATTTTAAGGGTTAGCAAATTTATGTTTTTGTTTCCTCTTTCTTGACTTTTATATTGGGAATGACGGCCTTTGCATATTACATTAGAACATGTTGACATTTTCAACCACAGATTTTAAATCAATCCATCTGAAAACATCAGCGTTGGTAAACCAACTGGTAAATAATATAAGATCCCTAGAATAGATATTAATCCTTTTTACTTGGTGAAAGTCGTATTCACTTAAAAGTAGTGAAGGCTGCCAAGGGCTGCAAGCTAGAAAAGAGATGGCCGCATGCAGCCCCCAAAGCACTGATTTGACATGCATGATCTATGAACCAGAATTGCGGCACATTCATTATAACCGTGTACTGCTGCCAACTCAAACAAAATCCTGAATAAATATCCTCAAACAAAGTCTGGCTTCACACGATACCAATGCCTGTCTAAATTCATCACAGATTGTTTAGTTCAATAGACATTATAGCCATGTATCATAATGTTTATCGTCCTGATTGACATGCTGTCTTGCACACAAGGGAAATACGTACACATGATATATTTCAAGGTGACTTCATATGCCAAAAACATTTTAATCTTGGATAGGTTTCACCATTTGTGCAGACCTGGGCACTTTTTTATCAGACTGAGTTTGCTTCTTAGGTCTCAAGCTTACATTATCTTCTGAGGTTTAATATCGTTTTCTGTAATGTAAATGTGCGGTAGTATGATGTCATGTTATCTCTCTCTCCCTCTCTCACAGGTGAACGGAAAAGTCCATACGTTGCCGTATGCTGCGTGGTGATGGCTTTCAGTATACTTTTCATGCAGTAGTCTCCCAAGGACCTCAGCTTTAAACCTTTATTTTCTCATGGATTATGTATCATCATGATCATTAATATGTTTATAAAGAATTTATCTTGTTTGATGCACTGAGTGTCTGAAAGTATAAACTGCACGTTTTGGGACCAAGATGGTCTTACAGAGGATTTGGAGAACATTTGCATTCAGTGTATAATTTAATGTTTTATGTTTTTTGAGGGGGGTTTTGTTTTTTTGTTTTGTTTTTTTCAAATAACACTCAGATCCTTTGAAGTCAAATTGTTCTTGTGAAAGAAACAACCTTTTTAGAAATTCTCAGTAAATTATTCAAAACTTGGAAAACATTTTTTATTTCATTTAACCGCAGACTGATAAACTTAATAAAATGAAATTGCTAACCTGTTTTTAGAAACTAGTTTCTTGTGTTTTTGCCCTGTGTTGTTTAGATTGAAAAAAGTAAAAGCATTGTGCTGTTTATTAAAGAAACAAAGTACTAAACTATAGTAACTGCTTTATTTTCAAACCCTCCAATAAATTAGGAATATAGGTGATGGACAGGAAGAGGTCAGAGAAAATAAACACTCTGGGGTGTATTTACTAAAGTGTAGGTTTTCAGAAGTGGAGATGTTGCCCATAGCAACCAATGAGATTCAGCTTATCATTTCTTTAGCACCTTCTAGCATCTGATTGGTTGCTATGGGCAATACCTCCACTTCTAAAAACCTGCACTTTAGTAAATATATCCCTCTGTTTCTCTTTACAGAAGGCAAAGCGTAATGCATCCAACTTTCCCCATAGAGCTAATTTCACTATAGTTGGATTCCATCAAGTTTTATGCCTAAAAGCCCAGATATTCCCTGTAGGACCAGGCAAGACTATATTTGAAGTCAAGATCAGATGATTTGGGCCATTAATACCTAATCAAAGTCAAGACCAACCAGATCAGAAAAAGACGCCGTCACAGGCACGACACACCCGTTTTCTTAACGCTTCCTGTCACCACTCCAAACGCCAGCAGCATGTCAATCATACTTCAGCGTTTGGGGCACTGTAAGTGACATTGCAGCTCCAGATCTGCACAGTGCTCAGTGCGGCTTCTGCACAAGCGCAGATCTAAATACATTGGAGATGTGCAGAAACCTTGGGTTTACGTACATCTCTGAATTAGGCCCTTAGTGCAGAGATCCAGAACATCATCCTCTGGGATAGCTTCCCCCATCTCTTCCCTTTTTCCCAATACAGACATTATCAATCACATTGATGACTGGATTAGAATTATGGTGGCGTTAAAAGAAATTTAATGGTATTAAACACTAGTATAGTTTCTATATACATTTTGTATTGTGATTTTCATTACTTTTGGTTTATCCAATATATTTCAATCCACACTTACATTCTGAAAGATAAATAGCTGAAGTTCCTCTTTGTGTTTTTTTTCTGTTTGTTTTTTTTTTTTTTGTTCTTTATAATAAATATTCCCCTTTAATCCTGCATGACAATCATTACCGTCTAAAGGCCAAATTCAATTAGCCGCGAAAAGTGCAGTTTAGAGAGAAGTTTTTGCCGATTTGCACTTTTTGCCTGTTTTCAAAGTATCTCCATATTCCATTCCCCGGAGTTTTCGCCTACGTGAAAACTCCATAGGCAAAAAAGTTTTTCCAGCAAAAGGCAGGAGAAAAGAAGTGCAAAGTCCATATTTTGGGGTAGAAATGTGGGGACTTGGTTCAGAACCCTTTGGACACCCCCCTAATGACTAACTAGGGAAAAAATTAAAAATAACTGACTTCACCCTAAAAAAGACGTCATTTTTGGGCCGAAAATGAAAAAAATGTTGGAAAATGGGAAAAAAATGGAGGGCCTGGTACTTTGGGGGGCTATATGGTTGGTGCAGGTGTTTTGGGGATTGCAGGAGGCTGCAGCTGGTGTCTTTTTTTTAGATTTTTTAAATCTTCATTTTAGAGACATCAAAATATACTAGTACCCATTTTCAGGTACCCCAAATTTAACCTCTGTACTTATTTTTCCAAAAAAAACATTGCTTTCTATCATTTTTCCACAAATGTGCATATAACAGCCCTTTGCAACAAAATAAGTTCAATAAATACTTTTATTAGGGCTACTACTACTATTCTATATTGATTCCCAGGGTCACTGAATCTTTTTATGGGGTACAGACTGATTTCCCCCCAAAAAATATCCTTTACGCTAGTTTCGCTTTGTAAAACATTTGCTTATCCGTGTTTTCGCGTATTCTCCAATTGAATAGGGCAAAAAGCGGGGACTCGCATGGAGAAAACATCGCGTCAAAACAGGCGACTGAGGCGAATTCAATCCACTTTTCGTGGCTAATTAAATTCGGCCCTGAGTTGAGTAGAGAAATGTAAATAAAAAATGCCAAGAGTTAGAACATAATTTCTCTTCTTCCTCTATGTTCTTGCTTTCCTACATGATGGACTCGGTAAATCCATACTGAAAGAAGATTTGATTATTTTTTTCCAAGCAGTGAAAATGATTCTCCCCTTTATTAGGTCCTCTGTGGCAATGTAGGACCTGCATATCTTTCCTGATGCTTTGATGGATGCACCTTTGCAGTCGCTCTGAGATGGGTGACATAGAAGGTAGTGTTCTTGGTGGCTATAGGCAATGGAGTAAGGAAACCTTTTAAAATATCTACAAGGACAAAGTGGATCTAAGAACCAATGCAGCCTTCTTACCAAAAGTATTTACATTTCATATCAAACAGTGGGTTGTATTACCGTTGTGTTACCCAGAGCTGGGAGGTGAAAAGTAGAAACTGAGTTCACCGAAAGGTAGGGAGGGCCCTGCTCATGAAAGAGCTTACATTCCAATTGAAGTAGGGCATAGTTTAAGTAGAAGGAATGAGTAAAGTTCACAGTGAAGAGTCTCAGTTGTAATGATACCTTAGTGTGGCTAGTATAGGTGAGCTATAGTTAATATATAGGTTTTCAGAGAGTTCTTTTAAAAAGGAGCAACCAACATGGTTTTGCCTATTAAATGATTGGCACTTTAAAAATAAGGACAGACTTGCCAGAATCTCAGGTTAGTACATAAGCCCCATTAGCGGAAGTGCTTTGCTTTATATAGATAGGGAAGATACCTGCATGTTTTGTATTCCCACTTTTTCCTTGATAAAGAATGTTTTGTATTGCACAAGGTGTTTTATTAATTTAATACCCTTAAAAACTAATTTCAGCAATTTTTTATTGTTGTGTTATGTAAAGATAATTATTTCAAGGATTTAACAATCCTCAATTCCCAGATAGTAAGAATTGAACAAAAACTTTGTCATTTCTGCTATAGTAGACTGTCAGGCTAACTTAACATGTACAGTATTGCAGAGTGCCAACTAGTGACATGTATAGATAATTTATAATGCATGTGATTCGTAAATATCCATTGTTCACCCATCCCGAAAATTCTCTCCAATCTCTTTTAAAGGACCCATCTCTAAGGGCATGTCCTGCTCCTTTGTAGTCTCATCCAAATGGGGTCTCGTCTCACTCTATGGGAGCGTAGTCAACATCCACTCTCCCCTGTAACTCTTCTGTATGTTATATAATAAGTGCCAAGCGCAAACAAATGAAGTCACTGTATAGATGTGGATATGTGGTGACATGGGAATGATTTAAATAAAAAGTGTGATTTGCAGTTAAAACTGTTCTTATTAAAATAAGACCCTGGAATAGAAATTCCCTCTCATTCCAAATGCAACATTATCTTTGTTTCATTAGTCTTATGGGATCTTGGCAGTGGTTGTTGGTTAGGCTTGAAATGTGGAGGATTTTAAAGCGAACTTCTTTATATGGGAACATGTGTCCTCTGGGATATCGAGGCGCGATCCCAAACTGTCCATGTAACCCAATTCGCTAGCTCAGAGGAAAATTTCAAAATAAATGTTGCTTGGTTTCAATTAGTCTTTTATAAAATAGTGTAAAATGTGGAATGTTTACTATGGCATGTACAATGTTGCTATAGCATACAATATTTTATATAAAAAGTATGTAGAGTGGCACTACCCAAACTTTATTATTTATTACCAGTTTTTTTTATATAGTGCACATATATTCTGCAGTGCTTTACAGAGAATATTTTCCCATTCACTTCAGTCCTTGCCCCAGTGCAGCTTACAGTCTATATTCCCTACCACATGCTCACACAACTAGAAACACATGCAACGCAAGGCATGATAACTAGCAACACAGCGAAAGACTAGTCATAAGTACCAAAGAACTAGCGTCTGCCTATCTATCTCTCTCTCTATATTATATATATATTACATTATACTACAGATGTGTTCACATACACCTAGCCTCCCTGCGCGTTAAGCAGCCCTTCTAGTAGTGTTATACCGTGACACGACAGAACTGAGCGTCTTTTCGTGCAACTTTTCCCCAAAAAATGTGTCCCATCCGCAAAGTGATGCAAAATAGGATGGGCAAGCAGCCCACGCTGATTAAAATGACATGTGGTTTGCCCACGTTCCGTGAGCGACTGCGGATATACAGTATCTGCATGCAAAATGCCACACCACAGCATCAGTGGCTGTGACACTGCAAAGTTGCACCTTGCATGCAGATATAGCCGCAGCCACACACACAGAATACAGGCATGCCGAATATAACCCTAATCAGCATAAGCTGCTTTTGCGACCCATTCGCATCGCTCTGCAAATTAAGACACCTCCAAGGGCAAAAGTCGCACGGAAAGACGCTCTGTGATACCGAGTCACATGGCGCTCATGCGTTATTTGTAACATATCTTATAGCGCTTGAAGGATAGATGTATGTGGACACATCTGTAGCTAACTAGTGTCTATCAATGATCGAGCTACCTATCTATCTATGATCTATCTTTAAATATTAGACATTGGAGGCAAACCTTCTAATCAAAAGATTCACATTTTCCCAACATTAAGCCCAGGTGTTTGAAAAACCACCCCCAAGATTCTTGGTTGGGAAAGGTGAGTGTAGTGCTGTTTGGGATTTTGACTAAAAATCATCATTTATGGAGTAAAACAGGGAGAGTGAACAGCTGAGATAAACAGAATTACTGTATATCTGACACTACCAAATCACAGTGTCGCATAAGTAGAAGAGTCCATAGCAAACAGACATTTTTTAAGTATCAATGTAGAGCAGGAACATATCATCATGCCTTTGCAGGTCTAGAACCAGTCTAGCCTGAGAATTACCGGTAATTAATAATCATTAAATAAATAATCATAAAATTCCCCCAATCTCAATATCCAATCTGGGGCTTGCCCATATACGCTGCAGTTTTGGTGATCAATATGCCATTTAGATCTATGTGGCTGCATATGATCGAGATTTATCAGATTTTGCTTGTGGCAGGTGACAAATGCAGATGGACTAGCCATGTATGTAGTTGTTATTGAGCTTGGCTTTATGTGCCCGAGCACCAAGCAGCCAGATCTTTCAGATTGGGCCACATTTGTATGTACAATGTACATGTTGTGTCATGTGCCAGATCTATCAATGTATAGCTAACTTAACTGTAATACGCCTTTTTTGCACGTGAACGCGCATCAACAAGATTTTTATCAGTGGAAACTGCTCAACCCGGGTCCAGTGACACTGGGATCCAACACGGGTAGCTTGCAAGGTTGAGCGCGGGTTGTTCCCGTGTCACCCTCCAGTGTAAACGGCATGACTCGGGTCATGCCGCATGCTATTACATCATCTCCAAGCGTCCGCTGCAACGCCGGAAAACACGGGTCATTGCAGACTCGGGCATAACCCGGGTTGGCATCACAGTGTGAAAGGGGTCTGTCCTGGGTCTGATTCAGGTTGGAAACGTGTTCCAAATCCCGGGTCAGACTTGGGACTTTGGTGTAAAAGGGGTAGTTTAGAAAGGGAGATCTAATAGATTGCCAGGTTACAAAAAAAATGTGAATGCAAAAAGATGTACTCTAGGTTTGCGCATGGTTTGTATTATGTATCGCATATTCATTCTCCAGTACTAAACATAATTAGGAAAGGAACATTTTTGAGGTCAGAGTGCCTCGGCAAGCAATGCAGGCCACAGGGAAGCTAAGGAACTTGTAGTGTCACTTTATACTGCACCAGATTCACCCCCTTAGTAACTTTGCATAATTAACAAGTTTAGACTACTATTGGTAAATCACCAGCAAATGCTTGTTTAGCATTTATTTCTACTGCCATTTTAAAACTATCGATCAACGACACAGATGATCAGTGGCTTTGAAAACATGCTGGTTAATATATATATATATATATATATATATATATATATATCTCCATGTCATTTTTATATACTTTTAACTTATCTAGTTCAGTTTGTGACCTACAGTTAAATGGAAATACATACATTTTGGTATTCCAGTTCCGTTCTGACATGCAAAAATAAAAATGAAGCAGCAACTAATAAATTAATTATTTGGGATTCTTTATATACATTGTATACTCTGCTACACAGCAGGATATTGATGGGGGAGAATTTATTATTCTGGTGCCTCTCACACAGCCTTAAATTCAACCTCCGCTCTCCTAACCAAGACATTTTGCAGTAACTTTCAACATGTACATACAACATGTAATTCTAAACAATAGGGAACACAGATTAAATTTAAAGCCATTATAATCTTGAGTATATGCTGGTCCCCTGCCTTACAGTATGTTCAGTCACATCTATAATTTAAAGGCTAAGTGAGTTTATGTATAACACAATGAAGCCTATTTAGTTATTGAAGCGGAGTCCACATTACACTTTTCCAGTAACCAGGACTGTTGAGGATTAAATCCCTTATTGGAGCTCCACACACATTTTATATTGTTCATGGTATAATGTGCTTTACACAGCAGCAACAAAGGATGTGAGACTTGGCTAAAAAACTATGCTTAATGTTCTAGCCTTCTCCTTTTCATGTGGCTAATTTAATGTCAGCTAGGATTTCTTCAAAGACATTGGTATTTTCAAGTCAAATACCGTAAAATGAGATGTCTGAATTATTTACAAATGATTTTAGATTTAACTTTTCCCTTGCATAGATAAGGAATCATATACACACACTGCTTGCAACAGGCATTTTGGAAAATGGATTTTCCTATACAGTAGTTAGGAGAACATAACTCAAATATACTCAACGGTTAGAAATGACCTCGCTTTTTCAGTTACTATGCACCAAAAGTCTCTTCATTATCGCAGGTCTGCTGCAGAGTTGCACAGAAGTCAGCTGTGATTGCTCCTGTTCTCCGTGCATGGTTCCTGAGGGCCTGATTCAGAGTTGGGAACAGAGTTAGAAAAAAACAAGTAACTGCATCTTGGTAAAACCATGCTCCACTGCAGGTGGGGCCGATGTAAAATGTGCAGAGAGATTTAGATTTGGGAGGAATGTGTCCAAATTGACATCTAAATTGCAGTGAAAAAATAAAGCTGTCTAACATTTTTGGGCTACATGCAAAAGCAGCCAGTATTTATCCTGCATGCAAAATGAATTATGTATTTGCACCCCTTGCATTGCAACATGGTTTGTCCAGGTGCTTGTTCTATCTTCAGACCCCCATACACTGTGCGATATAGCAGCCGATCCGACGGATTGGTATGATATCGCTGCTATATTGTATCGTGTGTGGGCATGATATTGGCCAGTGTACACTCACGTGGGATTGTACATCGCACCTCCAGATCTTACATGCTACATAAGATCTGGTGATGCGCTGTACAATCCTATGCAGAGGAGTGCCGGCATACCGGGTGGTCAGGCAGCGGATCGCTCTCTGATGTGGGGACAGCCCCAATTCGTCCGTTGCGTCGCTAGGTGGCATATCGCACCATGTATGGTGGCTTTTACTCTATTCCCAAATCTGAATCAAGCCCTGAATGTGTATATTCACCTATATACAGAGGTTTACACATCTCTGTAGCCGGGCTGCCTCCCATCCATATTCTGTGTTTCATAGCAGTTGTCGTTATCAGTGCACACTTGCACCAGCCATATCCTTGGCCCAATAGGTCCATATGAAAACAGAAGTAATTCCGTATATGCAAAACTCTGTATATCCTGTAAACTTCCGCACCATTAAACCCAGTTTAGATCCGTCACCCGCAAGTTGAGAAGTGACTGGATAAAGTTTTGCGTAGACAGCACTTGCGTATCCTCTGCTCCTGGCATGTGTAGTGAGAAACGAGCAAGATTTGTTCATAAAACTGATTTGCATTCAACTCAGCCCCACAGCAAGGGGTCAGCATACCTCCCAACTGTCCTGACTTCAGCAGGACAGTCCCGCTTTTCAGGCACTGCCCAAGCAGCGAACCACAGCGTACGGACACTCTGTCACCGCTGCGCTGCATAGCAGACGTGAATGGATGGCGTGTGGTGTCCATTTAGTGCCAGGAGGAGGCTGGGGTAGGCCAGCAGCTGGAGTGCTGGGCTTGCCCCATGCATTGCAATAAATGGGGACATGACACATGGTCACCAGGGGCATATCTATAATGGGGGGCCCACACCGCACACCCTGTGCCCATAAACTCTTTATCCTTACCTGTCCGTTGTCTTCAGTAGATCTAATCTGCAGTGGCAGACTGGTGCTGCAGGGCAGCAAAAGTCAATGGGGCAATGGCGGCGGCCATTTTCCCGGTGACTCGCACATACGCAGTACTGCTGACAGCATTAAGCCAGAATCTACTGAAGCATCACCCGCCGTGTCACGGCTAGATAGAGAAGGGGGTCCACACTGAGTCTGCACACGGGACCCCTCCTCTCCAAAAACGCCCCTGACGGTCATGTTGAAAAGGCATATCAGGGTAACTGACTTTGAAGGACACAAGGCAATGCCCCTTTATCACAAGCACGCAACTGCGGTGTGCACATAAGTCTTTACTACGCTGATCGGACAGTTGGTAGGTATGGGTCAGTACTAGCCATGTCTTTATATCCCCTCCTTATCACTTTGTGCAGCAGCCCTTCTAACAGTGACTGTAGAAATAGCCAAGGTTGGATTAAGGGCCACATGGGGAATGGGGCTGAAAATTATCAAGAGCTTGTTGTGAGAAGCAGAGGAGCTGTGACCAGTGCCATCAGGGTGTGTACACTCCTACGCTATCAGTCCCAATGTCTCCTCAAACATGTAAGGAACATTTAAATATAATTTCAATACTTATGGATAACGCCGTGGCTAACTGGCCAGTTGGTCATCCTCGTGCTGTCATGATGATGGGCCTATATTTATGAGGAGGCCTGGAGCTGTAGCCCAATCCTCCCCATTGTTAATCTCTTTCTGCAAATCGCAATAGCTAGACATATCTGGGATTCAGAAATTTTGGATGCCATAGCGGTATGCTTGCCTGTATTTCCTGTCTGCATGCTCAGTAGTTTAATCTCTCTCAGTATGCTGAAAGCCCATTCCCTACCACTGGGCATGTTTAATCCCTTCACAAAAAATAATGTTTAGAAACTTTATATCTGGTGCTGTTATACCACAGATGGACATGTCTCCAGAGAGATTACACAGGTCTGCGACATTTAAGGCATTGAAAGCTTTTTTAATAATACTTTTATATTCTTAATTATACTCCAGTGTACATCAGGAAATAGTATATTTAAAAAAAATACCACATCATATTTACCTATAAGAAAAAACAAGAAGTTTAATTGTTTTTGACATATTTACTGTGAAATACCAAGAAGTGTAGATGATATCACTGTGTTTTTGCCTTAATTACATAATAAAATAACAATAAAATGAAACCATAATAGAAACAAAACCATAATTATTGAATAAATCGGTAATATCTTGTTTTTTTGTCTTCAAACTTCATTTTTTCGCTTATAAGCCTTTTCTGTTTCATCTCTGTGTATCATCCAGCAGTAGTCAGCCATCATGCTGACGTCCCAACGACCCTGGTGTCTTCTTTCTACATCTTTAACGTTAGGTGGAACCGTTCACCCTGTTCTTCACTGTAGTCTCCGAGATTATTCGGGAAATGCTCAATATGGGAATTCAAAAAATGTACCTTTAAACTCATATTGCAGCCAAGGTTTCTGTAACTATTAAGCATTTCCCTGACAATTTCTTTGTAGTTTGGATCCTTGACAATGCCTAAAAATTTTGAAATCACTTGTTTGTTGTTATTATTGTAGTTGCAGTGTGTGTGCAATGGGCCTGATTCAGAGCCGGACGCTATTTGCGCTCGCTCGTTCAGAAAATAGGGGTGGCTATTCAAATGAACCGTTCGCTCTTTGCGGTCTGTTCACGCCTCTATGTCTGAACGAGCGCACAAAACTTGCGGTCGTTTTTTTAAAAAATACGCCCCCTGGCCGCTCGCATCCTACGTCATGTCCGCTATTTATTAGATTAATCGAGTACATCGACCAGCGTATGAACTGCTCGCTATTCTTGGGGTTGGTTTTTGCTACCACAATCTTGCGAGCAGTTCTGGCTATAAAATAACCCAGTGACGCTGCTGTATTAATTATGCACACCCTTAAAACGACCGTTTTGACCTTTAAGTACGCCTGCGTTCGGATCTCCACTCCCCGTTTTCAAGCACCTTCCCCTGTTACCACCCGCATACGCCTCATCCTGTCACTCAAAATAGCAGGCATTCGCTATTTAGCGAACAAACGATTTTGGGCCGCACTAACTGGTTCGCGCATGCGTATTACGATCCGTACGCATGCGCAGTTGGGCGAACATCGCTCGGAGCGAACGAGCGGCCGCTTACGAGCGGCTCTGAATCAGGCCCAATGTTCCTTTAGACAGTATGGGGTTTAGGCCCTTTGTAAATATCAGCTCCAGGCCCATGTGGACCTTAATCTGGCACTGGGCGGGGGGAAGTTTTATGACGAGAACTGAATTGCAACGTTCTATACTACCGACTGAATTAATTTAAGACAAGGGGCCTGATTCAGAGCCGGACGCTATTTGCGCTCGCTCGTTCAGAAAAAGGGGCCGGCTATTTAAATTGAGCGCTCGCTCTTTGCGGTCTGTTGACGCCTCTATGTCTGAGTGAGCGAACGAAACATGTGCTCGCTATTTTGTAAAGACGCCCCATGGCCGCTCGCATCATACGTCATCTCCGCTATTTATTAGATTAATCGAGTACATCGAAAGGCGTCTGAACTGCTCGCAGTGCTTGTGGTTGGATTTTCCTACCGCAATCATGCGAACAGTTCAGGCTAAAAGACAGCCAAGTGACCTGGTCGATGACGCTGCTTTGTTAATTATGCACACCCTTAAAACGCCCGTTTTGACCGTTTGGCACGCCTGCGTTCGGATCACCACTCCCCGTTTTCAAGCACCTTCCCCTGTTACCACCCACAAACGCCTCATTCTGTCACTCAAATTAGCAGGCACTCGCTGTTTTGCGAGCGCTTGATTTCAGACCGCAATGACTGGTTGGCGCATGCACATTACGACCCATATGCATGCGCAGTTGTGCGAACATCGCTCGGAGCGAACGAGCGGCCGCTTACGAGTGACTCTGAATCAGGCCCAATGTTCTATAATAAATATAGGCAGAATACATTTATTACTTTAAAGAATATGAAACAAAGACTTATTCATAAATACACGTTTTGCAGAAAAACGTGATGTGATATGCAAAATCGGGAGTCAGCTTCGTGTTCAGAAACCAAAAATCTATAAGTATCACATAAATTTGTTAAAAATTGCAGACCTGTGTTATTATCCTTTATTTATAAAGAGCCCACATACTGTATTGCACAGTATGTACATTAAGGGGATCATGACTCAAATGAATAGCATGCAGTGACACGAAACAGAACGTAAAGAAGTCTGCCCACATGATCTTAAAATTCAAGATGTGTGGGAAACAATTTAAACCTACAGTATAATCGTATTAACTGGTGTTGGGAAAAGTATGTGTGTGGCTATTATAAGTCAGAAACATCACCTGTCACACATAATAGAGCAGACATTACTGGCATTTCTATGCAGCTACCAGTTACATTTGCAATGAGGAGAGACCATATACAGTGGAGACTTGAAAGATGAACTAGTCTGTGTGTTAATGACTGTTACCTTCACTCTGCACCAATAATATACTGTAACTAGCAACACTACATTTACAAATGGCAGTCAAAACTGATTGCTGTTTATGCAATATGAAAGTACCCAAGTAGTGATGACCATTGGTGGTTAGAAACAATCCATGGTTTGCCACCAGCGGTGCCATTAATGACAGAGACCTGATGCTTCTCCTCCATCAATGGTAGTGAGTGTAGTGATGGAGTTCTATTCCCTGATGCAAGGGGCACATGCATAGTTCTCCCACCCCCCCACCGATGTGGCCAACATGCACCCCATTCCCTAATTGGCTCTCCCCCCTCTGTGTCCCACCTCCCACTCAGTCAGAGCTGCTGCACTGATGGCCTTAAATGTTGTAAGCCATTGATGATTTCATGTCGATTGTCTCCTGTCATTGAAGGCACCATCTATGGTAGCCACATTGATGGTCAGCCCTATACCCAAGTACATCCATATTGGGCCTGATTCAGAGATATTTTGCAGTTGCCCTTTGTTTTAATTACTGCGCATGCGCCCTGATGGATTACCGTTGTCCCTTGCAGAAAGAAATTAGATACAGAGTGATTGACAGGGTGGGAACTTTTGTGGAATGTAAGGGGGGGTGGTTAGAGAATTGTGGGCATGTCGCAACCATTTTGTAGGCGTGTCGCAGATTCGCTGACACCGGCGTCTTTTTTCCGATGGACATTCTGAGTAACCATAGGGTTACTCAGAAGTTCAATAATCGTCTGATCTGCATCCAGTGCTGCATCTTTTTACACAATGGCATGGATTTTCGAAGATGCCGGTGGGCATCTCAATAGAAAGCTAAGCGGCTGTGACCTTTGCATATTTTCGCACATTTGTTGCTCACAAAGAAGCAGTCACAACAGGATTTGCGTCCATCTCTGAATCAGGTCCAAGAACCATGTGATGTCACTTTGGATTTTTTCCTGGTAACTCTGGGCCTGATTGTGTGGATGGTATTGCACAGCCGCAGGGAAGCATGTACAATGCAATACCGTACAACTACAATTCCAATGTAGCAGGAAGCGTCTGTAGGAAATAGAAGCCTCCTGCATGCATCTGCAATCCGAGTGCTGCATCTGAAGACGTAGCATCGGATCACCATCGGTCGCGAAGGTCGTAGCCCCTGGCCAGTCTGCATAAGCTGAAATTTACTTAGACTGGCCAACGAAACTGAACAGTGGGGTCTAGGAAAATGGGGGCGCCGTGTCCCCATTTTGTAGAATGGTCCTGGTCTCTGCCCCCCAAACACTGCAGCATGTCATCGGGGAACTGCGAGGGATCACGCAGGACACGTTCTGCACGTGCGCAGATTCCAGAACACTGGGTTTGTACATAAACCATCGGGTTTGAGTACAAAGCCGAATCAGGCCTTAAAGCAACTGTCTGTCAGGGGATAGAAGGGTCTAATGCTAACAGTACTTTGCATTGTATTTATTAGTAATTAAGGTGTACTGACATAAGACCCTGATTAAAAAGTATAAAAATTTGGTAATTATTACCTATATGGTCTAATGTAAGCGAAAGATGTGAGTATACGCCGATGATGATGATGATGATAGTCACCAGCTTTAACAGGCCAAATCTGATTAGTTGGTTGCAGATTGACTTCTGAAGCTGACAGGTGCTTTCTTCTTTGATTGTACATGCCTTATAGGATTTTGTGTGTGTATTTTAAAATCCAATATCTACTGTATTATATAAAGCTTTGCCAACTCACAGGAGTTTTTACAAGAAGCTTAAAGGGGCACCCTCAGCAACAAAACCCCCCAGTTGTTTTCCTATGAACGAAACCAAGTTTTGGAGGCATGCATGATGGAATACATACGATCTACGGCCGGCCGCATGGCCGGCGGTTCAAATCCCTACAGCGTGAGCCAGGCAGGGGTGAAAATCCCGATCGTCCTAGGTAAGTATTTCCTAACCTAATTTTACCCCCTAAACCTCCTTTAGGGGTGCCCAACCCTAACCTCCCCCCAAGTGCCTAACCCTAATCCCCCCTCTAAGTGCCTAACCCTAACCTCCCCCTGGGGGTGCCTAACCCTAACCCCCCCTTCCCCTAGCCTAAACCTAACCTCCCAGGGGGGTTATTAACCCTAAGTCCCCCCCGGGAACCCTAAACCTAACCCTCCCCTCCCCCGCAGCTGTCCTCGCCCGGCGCCTGGCTTACCTTCAATCGGTAAGCCGGGTGTCGGGCTCCCGTCGTAGGTCATTAGACACCTGTCGGGATTAAACAGTCGGGATGCCGACATGACATGTTATACTTTTTAACTTAAGGCCCTGTATATACTGTACAATATATTCTTTTGTAGTGAAAACAGTAAATTTGTTTTGCTGTCCAAGGTATAGAAAGTAGTATTTTTACTTTAGACGTTCAGCAAAATGATTATTTTGAAACACAGCATAAAGAGCTTTAGAGTTTAGCTTTTGGTTTAAGTGTGAATTTAATATGTGCAGCCAACAGCAATTCACAACATCTTGTCTACAAACTGTGTCAATTAAAAACGTTACTTATGGCCAAAGGCTGAGCAACATGGAATTCTTGTGCTGATATTGTCCAAGAAGAGAATATCAAGTCTCAGAACACCCAGGCCTCAATGTATGCAACAAGATCACTTCACAGTTACTATACACAGAGCAGGAATATGAACTGCAAAGACAAACAAATGAATATTTGCCTACTGTCCCGAGATGTTTTGGCGACTCTTAGGAGGAAATCTCCTGGACTTTTCCTGAGAGCGCTGTAAGGTGGGCGGAGAGCAGATATGAAACACTATCATCATTCCCATGGCCCTCAATTTCCTGAGCTGGAGATGGGTTTGTTTGATGATTCAATGTTCCCATCCACATAATCAAGTCCTGCCCATCTCCTGTTTTACGATATAGCCTTCCCATCTCCCAGAAATGAAGTAGGAAAATTAGGCAAGTATGAATAAATGTAATAAGGTCAAATCTCCATGATATATTATTGTGTCATATCCTTGAAGTCCTATATTTAACTCTTTTGGATTTATGACATCAGATATTTATATGTTTGCAGGGTGTGAGAATCAGGTAAGTTAACTTCATTGGGATGTAGTAAATAGGTCGACCAAAGAAATTTTGCTAATTTTTGCTGTTAAATGTTGCGTGTTAAAATGTCAACTGGCAACATGTCGACATTCTCAGAATGCTGACATACTCAACCAAGACCATACCTAAAAATAAACAATCATCAGGGATAGATTGGCCATAGGCCTCATTGGGAGTATCCCAATATCAGCATTTTATGTTTATTTTTATTTTTTTGTAACCAGTTTTCTGCCTGTCTTTTTTTTTAACTAGGAAGCATGGAGAAATCTAAGACCCATACCATGATCAAGGTGGTCTATTGGCAGTGTGCTTTGTAGTAGCTGACCCCCTCCTGCCACCTTTATCATCCCTGATATTTTCCCCCCTTCCTGTTCCTGCTAATCCCTTCCTCCATTCTTGCTGCCCTTGACAGTAACACTGCACAACAATGAAAATGTTTCCGATGTGAAAATAGTTACTTCTAATTGATTTCAGCATGCAAAGAATGAATATGACATTTAAAATCTCAGTTAGCTCAGTTATACTATTGAATGATCCCGTGCTATTGGATTACAATATTCACCATAGACATAGAGCAAAGTATACTATCCCTACTCGCACTACATTCTATATACAGAATTCTGGCTAAATCATGAGAGATTTATTTTTCGGTTAATAACCACATAAGAACCTACATCATACCAGAAATAATTTATTACACTGGTTGTGACCGGATTTCTTAGATACATTGTGTGATATATGATCTAGGAATATTATGTAATTATATATTTTTTGTGGGATCTATTTTCCAGTTTCCCCTGTTTCCCAACCATTATACTGTTATCATACCTCCCAACATCCTGAAAGTATTGATAGCATACCTCCCAACATTCTGAAAATATTGATAGCATACCTCCCAACATTCTGAAAGTATTGATAGCATACCTCCAACATTCTGAAAGTATTGTTAGCATACCTCCCAACATTCTGAAAGTATTGTTAGCATACCTCCCAACATCCTGAAAGTATTGTTAGCATACCTCCCAACATCCTGAAAGTATTGTTAGCATACCTCCCAACATCCTGAAAGTATTGTTATCATACCTCCCAACATCCTGAAAGTATTGTTAGTATACCTCCCAACATTCTGAAAGTATTGATAGCATACCTCCAACATCCTGAAAGTATTGTTAGCATACCTCCCAACATTCTGAAAGTATTGTTAGCATACCTCCCAACATCCTGAAAGTATTGTTAGCATACCTCCCAACATCCTGAAAGTATTGTTAGCATACCTCCCAACATCCTGAAAGTATTGTTAGCATACCTCCCAACATCCTGAAAGTTTTATTAGCATACCTCCCAACATCCTGAAAGTATTGTTAGCATACCTCCCAACATCCTGAAAGTATTGTTAGCATACCTCCCAACATTCTGAAAGTATTGTTAGCATACCTCCCAACATCCTGAAAGTATTGTTAGCATACCTCCCAACATCCTGAAAGTATTGTTAGCATACCTCCCAACATCCTGAAAGTTTTGTTAGCATACCTCCCAACATCCTGAAAGTAATGTTAGCATACCTCCCAACATTCTGAAAGTTTTGTTAGCATACCTCCCAACATTCTGAAAGTAATGTTAGCATACCTCCCAACATTCTGAACGTATTGTTAGCATACCTCCCAACATTCTGAAAGTATTGTTATCATACCTCCCAACATTCTGAAAGTATTGTTAGCATACCTCCCAACATCCTGAAAGTATTGTTAGCATACCTCCCAACATCCTGAAAGTATTGTTAGCTTACCTCCCAACATCCTGAAAGTATTGTTAGCATACTTCCCAACATTCTGAAAGTATTGTTAGCATACCTCCCAACATTCTGAAAGTTTTGTTAGCATACCTCCCAACATCCTGAAAGTATTGTTAGCATACCTCCCAACATTCTGAAAGTATTGTTAGCATACCTCCCAACATTCTGAAAGTATTGTTAGCATACCTCCCAACATCCTGAAAGTATTGTTAGCATACCTCCCAACATTCTGAACGTATTGTTAGCATACCTCCCAACATCCTGAAAGTATTGTTATCATACCTCCCAACATTCTGAAAGTATTGTTAGCATACCTCCCAACATCCTGAAAGTATTGTTAGCATACCTCCCAACATTCTGAAAGTATTGTTAGCATACCTCCCAACATTCTGAAAGTTTTGTTAGCATACCTCCCAACATTCTGAAAGTTTTGTTAGCATACCTCCCAACATCCTGAAAGTATTGTTAGCATACCTCCCAACATCCTGAAAGTATTGTTAGCATACCTCCCAACATTCTGAAAGTATTGTTAGCATACCTCCCAACATCCTGAAAGTATTGTTAGCATACCTCCCAACATCCTGAAAGTATTGTTAGCATACCTCCCAACATCCTGAAAGTATTTTTAGCATACCTCCCAACATTCTGAAAGTATTGTTAGCATACCTCCCAACATTCTGAAATTATATTGGGAAATAGGCATTGTATCCGCTAGGTCACACAACCTGGAGCATAACTTGCTGGGGCCGTTAATGCACGTCCAGCTGCTGCGGAGCTACCCCCAGCTTCCTCCTGGCACTGAATGGCAGCCACGCTCATGTGCGCTCGGCATCCATCCACTGCTGTCATGGAGGACAGCGGAACAGTACCCAGGGCCGGCACTACCACTATGCAAACTTAGGGCAATTTCACACATGCCAATTTTGACCGGGTGGCAAAAAGCTGCCCGGTTTTTAACCGGCTGTGAAATATAGTACTGCAGGGAAAGGACAGGCTCCTTTCACATGGCACGGTCACGGCACGGTCGCCGTGATATAGCCTGAAAGAACTACTATGCAGGACGGCTGCCGTGCCGTACTTGCACGCCAGTGGTGTAAAGTAAATGATGTTTCCTTTCACACACACTGGCTTCTGCCGGCCGGGCATGTGCGGCAGCGGCTGCTGCTGCGCATGCCCAATTGGTTTTAAAAAAAAGAAAACATATAAAGCAGCTCAAAGCCGCTCCTTGTGAAAGGCACAAAGTGCCTGGAAAAGCCGGGCACCTACCGTCAGGTTCTCCCCGGGCCGCCCAAAACCGGCATGTGTGAAATTGGCCTTAGGCATTTGCCTAAGAGCGCCGGCCACTGCAGGGCGGTAGTGTGGACGGCACATAAGTGCTGTCCGCACTACACTACTAGGAACAAACACACAGCCGCCATACTACTAGGAGCACTGTTGGGGGCACTGATGGGGGTACTAATAGGGGCACTACGGGGTACTACTAGGGGCACTGATGGGGGTACTATTAGGGACACTGATGGGGTACTGCTAGGGGCACTGCTGGGGGACTACTAGGAGCACTGCTGGGGGGACTACTGGGGCACTGCATAGAGGGTGATTACTACTAGGGGTACTGCTGGGTGGACTACTACTGGGGGCACTACATAGGGGGGATTACTGCTGGGGGCACTGCTGGGGGGCTACTACTAGGGGCACTGCTACTGGAGGCACTGCACTGGTGGGACCACTACTGGGGGCACTGCATAGGGAGGGATTACTGCTGGGGGAGGGTTGCTACTGAGGGGATTACTACTGGGGGCACTGTTGGGGGGGAGACTACTACTGGGAGCACTGCATTGGGGGGACCACTAAAGGGGGCACTGCATAGGGAGGGTTACTACTGGGGTCACTATATAAGGGGCACTGCATAGGTGGGGGACTACTACTGGGGGCACTGTATAAGGGGAACTATATTGGGGGCACTGCATGGGGGGGACCATTACTGGGGTATTGCATAGGAGGGACCACTACTGGGGGCACTGCATAGGGGGGGCCACTACTGGGGGCACTGCATAGGGGCTTGTGTAGCTATCAAGAGTGGGGGAGGGGGTCATAAGTCTGAAGAAGTGCCTAGGGTGGCAAGAAACCTTGCACCGGCCCTGACAGTACCCAAAAAGCAGGACTGTCTTGCTGAAATTGGGACGGTTGGGAAATAGGGGTTAGGCAACCTGATATACTTCAATGTAACATGGGCAGTCTCTCTAACCTTCAAACATTACACTTACATACATTTAATCAAAGAAAAACACTCCTATTTGTAATAACATAACATGAGGCATTTTAATAAGTGTTATAACAAACTTGACAAGAACGCAGTAAGGAGCTATGGCTGCAGGTGACTAGACAGACCACCTGTTACTCATCACTGACCTACAGTATGCACTTTGTATATGATACATCATACTTTCCAAAATAACTAAAAAACACAGCAGCCCCAGCAATATCATTCGACTTAATTGTGTATTGAACTAGACATTTTAGCGCCCTTAGTGAGAGAGAGCATCGTCCCCCATTGCTATATTTTGATATTACTGATGGGGCCATGGCCAATGCTAGTGGCAGTGTGGACCTGGGCATCTGGGCTGTTAATATCTCTCAGTTTCACTCATCTTATACTTTTCCTGGTTTTCTTCTTAACACAGGGCCTGCACCAGCTTGCGAGTCTTTGCAGATTCCATCAAGAGTTGACTTTGTAAACTCACAAACTGACTCCAAAGGAAAAAAAAAAACATTCACAAGTAAACGGGATGAGTCGAAGCACCTTACAGAGTACATATGCAGATATAATTAAAACAACTAACAATCCCATGCACGAGAATCATCCACAACCAGTAAGTAGGAACAGGGCCGTAGCTACGTAGCTAGGGTAGTGCGGCTGGTGCCATCATACAGGGCACCACAGGTCAGGTCAGGGGGCGCTGTTTGGACCTGTCAAATTTCTGTTTATTATCATTCTTGCTTGTAGCTTCCTCTTATTTCATCCCCCACCATCTCCTGGACTCTCCTATCTTCCCTGGCCCTTCCCCATGAAGCCATGGCCCTTGTTTGGGTGCATTATGTCCCTTTGAAAAATGAGGGGGGTGCCAATGCTCTTTCTGGCACAGGGCACCAAAGTCTAGTTACGGCTCTGAGTAGGAAGTAACCATGCACCATGTTCCAGCCTTAATGCATATGGTTCATCATATACAAATAGTCATCACAATAACTAACAAGGCTACAGTAACTGACCAAACAAAAGGTCAAATTAACCATGATAACAAGTAACTAAGGGCCTGATTCACTGCCGTACGCAACTGTGAATGCAGTAGCGATTATGCACGCAGTTCAACTGCGATCGTATGCTAATCCATTGCGATCGCAATGCTGCCGCAGGACAACACAAGGAAGCCCACTTTACTTAGCACACATCAGTAATGTTTAGTAAGACTGCGAAACCATCAGTACAATTGAGTACCATCGCAGCCTCACGCACACTTGCACAAGCCCTGACCTTACTTAGAAATTGCTAACTTCCACGCACTCTATCAGGCCTCAGGCTGCATAGGCTATCGCAGTGACTAATTTATGCACACCCTTGCAATGGTGTTGAAATGCACTGGGGCACCTGTGTTCGCCCAACCCCCCCCCCAACTCCCCACCCCACCGTCACCACCCACTAATGGCACTTCCTGTCAAGAAAAAACGTATTTTACCCGCGATCCAAATTTGATGAGATGCAGCTTAAATAAATCTTTGTGACCTACACAAGTCACACCACACTACTTAGAAAAATGTGAAAAACCAAGCGCTCCTCCTCTGAGGTATACAGAATAGTCACTTTTTAAAGCAGCCGTCAGTTCTTTAATAAATGTCAAAACTTCCTCCGGTGAAAATAGATTCTTAAGGTCTCCTCCAATAAATTTTCTTTGTTTCAACACACTCCAAAAACACCCCTTCAGTGTCAGACCGCACCTCAAATAAGCACAATATGGAATCTCATTGTGAAATACTGTCACATTTATTTCTTAAAAAATAATTTCCACATCATATGTAATGGTCATAAATAAAAACAAGATGGCAGCGTACCAGACACAACCTTTTCAGAAAGGCACAGTGTTAAAGCATTAGGGGTTGTAATGCTACCCCAAAGCAGTTCACCTTCCCTGCAGGATAACAGCTTCCCTTCAAGTGGCAGATGCTGGCAGCTTCCACAGATCACCAACGCATTTTGGCCCACAGCCTTTGTCAAGGTATATCTGTGTATACTAGTGCTCTGTATATATAGGGGTGTTTTAAGTGGTACCGCCCCTCCCTTATGTTTAGGATGTGGTTCGGGTTACATTGTTATTTTCACTAAACTGTATAATCCGATCTCAGGGGGATAAAAACCGGCTCCTATAATGCATTGTTCATTTATTCTTAATGTACGAACTTTCCACATACCTGAATGGTTTTTAAACGTCGCGGCTGTGCGTTCCATGCATTGGAACGCAAGACGCTTCCGCCGGAAGTCCGGCTTCTTCCTCTCTCTTTCATGCTTATGCGTTCCACTTGTTGGAGCTCATATCGCTAGATCCACAATAGGTAGTAGTTTTAAGTCCAGTGCACATGCCCACTTTTAAAGATGGCAGGTTACTATGGTAATCCTTTTGGTTTATATATTCATTAGTTAGGGAGATGAGGAATAATTAGGGAAATGAGGAATAATATTGGTACTTTTATGGTCCTACATGGAACTCCGTTGTCCTTTTCAAGGATCTTTATATGTTTCTCAAGGTGCTATATTAGCAATAGTGTGGTTCTATATGATATGGTTATATCTATTACACTAGTCATTCAAATATGAAGAGATACATGTTCATATAAATGACCTAGACAAGTCTAAAGATACATATTGCACAGATATCCATTTGAAGTGCTAATCAGTATAAATACAAATAAATCTAAAAATAATAATAGATTCTGAATTATTAAGAACATACATATAAGAAAGGCAGAATAAAAACTTCATATAGATTTATGAGAAGAAGTAACAAAAGGTGGATAATAATTGTGCACTTCCTGTCAATTACTCTGCAATGGGTCTGCGTGGTCACTGCGATCGCAGTCCCGATCGCAATGGCTAGTTCGCACATGCACAGTACGCAACAATTGGCCGATTGCGAGCGTATTAGCAACTGTGTTCCTTGCTGAATTAGACCCTTATACCACACATGAAGAACATTGACATACAGTATATACAAAGGGTTAAGCTCTATAAGAGACCATAGGAAGTCACAAGATATATCCCAACTCCAATCTCTACCTAAACACCCACTTTATACATTAATATTTACCACAAGACAGCATAATAATGAAAAATTAGAACAAAGTTGAAAAAAACATATCAATTTGAAAAACAATACTAGAAAAAATACATTTATCAATATCCATAATGCTGTGTGAAGTCTTTTTCTTCTAGAATAGAATCATTTATTGTTGTCACTATAACATTAAAAAAATGCATAAGTGAAATTACAATGCAATACAATACACTTATGAGTCTCGTAATAAAATTAAAAATATACAGTATTAAAGATACAGACTAGCAATTACAGAAGGACCTGCTGGTTCAGCATCCAAGACACCTAGAACGTTTCTTGGAGGGCAACAGTGTAAAAAGCAAGTGGCATGGATGACTAGGATCAGAAATGATTTTTTCAGCCTTGGCTATACTCCTTCTAGAAAAAATATCCTCTAATTTAGACAAATATTGGCCAATAATTCTCTCAGCATCTTTAACAACCCTATACAAAGAACTACGATCAGAACACTTGCAATTCCCATACCACACTATGATAGCATAAGTTAAAAGGCTTTCAATCACGCAGCGGTAGAAATTAACAAGCATTGGCTTCGATAAACCCACTGCTCCAAGTCTTCGTAAAACTAAAAAGGTGTTGATGGGCCCTACCCACCACAGCTGCAATGTGGGAGGACCATGATAAATCCTCAGTAAAATTCAAACCAAAAAACGTAATCCGACTAACTATCTTTACCTACTCGTCATTTAGGAACAACAGCTATGGAGTGGTTTTCCTACATCTTCTAAAATCTATAACCACCTCCATAGATTTCTTACTATTTAACAAGTTGTTATTCTGACCCAACTTAAGCAGCCGCTTTACCTCCTAACTATAGCTGTCCTCATCTCCCTTGCTAATAAGACCCACAAGTGTGGTATCATCTGCAAACTTTACAATTAAATTGGACTTCAGTTAGTACAACAATTGGAGGTATACAATGAATATAAAAAGGGGCCTAAAACACATCCCTGAGGGACTCCTGCATTCAGTACAAGCTCAGACAAGAGACAGTAGTACCCATCCTAACTGACTAGCAGACGATTGGTCAAAAAAATCTAATAACCAGTTACATATGGGCACTTCAAAGCCAATCTCCTGAAGCTTGGCAATTAACACTGCTGGTACAATGGTGTTAAAGGCGGAACTATAGTCCACAAATAACAATCTTACATAAGAGTCTTTATTTTCCAAATGACAAAGAACCTCATGAAGAACAGTGAGAGCAGCATCATCGGTGGATCTGTTTGACCTATACGCAAACTGATGTAAATCAAAACCCACCGGTATCACACTCATGAGGTGGCCCAAAACAACCCTCTCAAAGCACTTCATCAATAACAATGTGAGGGCAATTGGGCGGTAGTCGTTCAATCCAATTGTTGTTGATTTGGGGACATGAATAATTGTTGACACCATAAAACATTGCAGAACAATACACTGCACTAGTGATAGATTAAAAATCTTTTTAAAAATGCCTGCTCACTGATCAGCACACACCCACAAGACTCTACCCGGAATACAGCTATAGCCAAAAGTTTTGAGAATTACACAGGTATTGTTTTTCACAAATTTTGCTGCTTCAGTGTTTTTAGACCTTTTTGTCAGATGTGACTATGGTATACTGACGTAAAATTACAAGCATTTCATAAGTGTCAAAGGCTTTTATTGACAATTACATTACGTTTATGCAAAGAGTCTATATTTGCAGTGTTGACCCTTCTTTTTCAAGACCTCTGCAATTCTCTCTGGCATGCTGTCAATCAACTTCTTGGCCACATACTGACTGATGGCTGCCCATTCTTGCCTAATCAATACTTGGAGTTTGTCAGAATTTGTGGGTGTTTGTTTGTCAACCCGCCTCTTGAGGATTGACCACAAGTTCTCAATGGGATTAAGGTCTGGGGAGTTTCCTGGCCATGGACCCAAAATTTTGATGTTTTGTTCCCCAAGCCACTTAGTTATCACTTTTTCCTTATGGCAATGTGTTCCATCATGCTGGAAAAGGCATTGTTCCTCACCAAACTGTTCTTGGATGGTTGGGAGAAGTTGCTCTTGGAGGATGGTTTGGTACCATTCTTTATTCATGGCTGTGTTCTTAGGCAAAATTGTTAGTGAGCCCACTCCCTTGGTTGAGAAGCAACCCCACACATGCATGGTCTCAGGATGCTTTACTGTTGGCATGACACAGGACGAAGACTTTTGGAGGATGGCCTGGTGTCAGAAATGGCAGCAAAGAAGCCAAGAAAAACATCAGGTACAGACTAATATTCTGCAAAAGGTACAGGGATGGAACTGCTGAGGACTGGGGTAAAGTTATTTTCTCCGATGAATCCCCTTTCAGATTGTTTGGGGCATCTGGAGAAATGCTTGTTCGGAGAAGGAAAGGTGAGCACTACCATCAGTTCTGTGTCATGCCAACAGTAAAACATCCTGAGACCATTAATGTGTGGGCTCACTAACAGTTTTGCCTAAGAGCACAGCCATGAATAAAGAATGGTACCGAAACATCCTCCAAGAGCAACTTCTCCCAACCATCCAGATTGGTGATGAGCAATGCCTTTTCTAGCATAATGGAGCACCTTGCCATAAGGCAAAAGTGATAACTAAGTGCCTCGGGGAACAAAACATTGAAATTTTGGGTCCATGGCCAGGAAACTCACCAGACCTTAATCCCATTGAGAACTTGTGGTCAATCCTCAAGAGGCGGGTTGACAAACAAAAACCCAGAAATTCTGACAAAATCCAAGAAATGATTAGACAAGAATGGGCAGCCATCAGTCAGTATGTGGCCCAGAAGTTGATTGACAGCATGCCAGGGCGAATTACAGAGGTCTTGAAAAAGAATGGTCAACACTGCAAATATTGACTCTTTGCATAAACTAAATGTAATTGTCAATAAAAGCCTTTGACACTTATGAAATGCTTGTAAATTTACTTCAGTATACCATAGTAACATCTGACAAAAATGTCTAAAAAGACCAAAGCAGCAAACTTTGTGAAAACCAATACTTGTGTCATTCTCAAAACCTTTCTCCATGGCTGTACAATCTGGACCTGGACCCTTACTAGCATTAGTTCTGTTTCTGCAAAGCCTGACCACAAACTCAGATAATTCCAAAGGACTATCTGATGAGAGGTCACATGTTTTTACCACAGGAGTGGAATTAGCCTCCTCAAACCTGGCATAAAATTTTTTAAATTAATCTGCTGAGGGGCCATCTTTCCTAAAGGTACGAGAATTTGAGCCTTTATAATCAGTTAGATGCTTAATAACTTGCCACATTGACCTAGCATCACCAAGTTCTTTAAAATGACTTTCAATTTTATTTGAGTATGCCTCTTTGGCCAAATGAATACCCTTTTTCAAATTTGAACGGGCAATCTTATAAGCAATACTATCTTTTGCTCTGCATGCCCTATCCCTGGATCTTAGTAGAGACCAGACCTCACTATTCATCCATGGCTTCTCGTTTGGAAACAATCGAATTACCATTTTCCTTGTAACACTCTCTATACAACAATTGAGATACATCAAGACCATAGAGGCCAATATATCTATATTGATACTAGAGTCCACTTTTGCCTCCTCAATAAACAAGTCCCAGTTAGAACATTCGAGGCAGCCTTGCAGTCTTAACAAAGCCCCCTCGGGCCAAATAGTGACATTCCTAGTAACCAGCCTAGACCTTTTAATCACCAAAATATATTTTGGGACCAAGAATATGGAGGAATGATCCAATTGCCCAATATGGGGACACAAAATAGACTTAAAAGCGTTTGTATAAACATTGTCGAGTGTGTTATCACCACGCGTAGGTACTCCCACATTCTGTACAAACTTCGGAAGTACAGACTTTATTTAGCCCCTATTAAAATTCCCGCCACAATGAAAGCACGGTCCAGATGAGCAGTCTGCTGTTTGGGGCAAAATTTACTAAGCGGCGGGTTCTAAACCCCGGGGGTTTTGCTATCCGCAGATTTACTAAGGCCCAAACCGCCGTCAAATCACATTTTAGAATAGAACAGGGCTGTCATTTAGACACCACCGCAAAACCGCCACCAAAGCCCCGGGGGTTTAGAAGCTGCCATCAAACCGCCACCATAATTCCGGGGTTTAGAACCCGCTGCTTAGTAAATTTTGCCCAAGGTGTCCAATGCTGTAGTGACATTCACTTGGGGCGGAATGTAAACTGTGGCCACAAGAACTACAGAGAACTCCAGAAGCAGATAAAATGGCCTGCACCATAACAGCATAAATTCCAAGTCAGCTTGGAACATTAGTTCTCAATTAAGCTCACATTCAAGCACCAGTTGTTATATGTATAAATACAAAGGCCTCCACCTTTTTTCTTGCTGGATTCTAGTGTCCTATCGGCTCTAAACAAAGCCTTCCCAGCAGGGCCGGATTTACTGCTATGCAAACTAGGCGGCCGCCTAGGGCTCGGCGGGTCCCAAGGGTCCCGTAGCTGGGTGCCCTGGTAATCTGGCCCTGGTGAGAGCGTGCAGTGCTGCACTGAGTTTTGAGCGCACCAGCCCCCTGCCGCAGATCAGATCCTATCCCGCGATCCTCAACCATCCCAGAAGCAGCCGCTGTCTTCCGTCCTTCACAGTCCCCGCCGGTGCCGCAGAGAAGTGCTGAGTTGCCGGGCCGGCGGGGGGCCAATCATATAATAAGTTGCAGCCTGCGGCTTCCAGTAACTGGTTGGCACGCAGGCTGCAGTGAAGAAGAGGACGTGACTTGGTATGGAGGGGCGAGCGCCAGGCACACAGCCGCATATAGAAGAGAAGAGACGGTGGAAGTTGTTTCATGCCACGATGCAGCTGTGGGCGGCTGTGGCTAAGCCAGTGTGTCATACAGTATAACAGTCTGTCAGCATCATAATAGTAAGAGACTGTATTGAACAGCTTTCTTTCTTTGTCACCAAATAAAATGTCATTAATCAAAGGCATTGGGTCCTATAGCTTTGAATGTGTATATATATTAGGGGTGAGCGGGTTCGGATTTCTGAAATCCGAACCCCCCCGAGCCCCCCCGATCCGAGGCCGATCCGAGTCAGGCTTGACTTTTCCCGCCTGACTCGGATCTGAAATCGAGGCAAAACATCATCATCCCGCCTTCCGAGTCTCGCGGGTTTTGGATCCTATATAAGGTACCCGCGTCGGCGCCATTTTCTCACTCGGCTGTGGACAGTGAAGAGGGAGGGTGGGAGTTAGGGCTGGCTGGGATGTGTAGTGTAGTGTAGTGTAGTGCAGAGTAGTGTTGTGCTGTGCTGCGCTGCGCTGTGCTGCTGTTGTCCACTACTTCAAAGTCCATAGGGGCTGGCTGTGTTGTGCTGTGCTGCTGTTGTTAATAGGGGCTGTGTCCACTACTTCAAAGTCCATAGGGGCTGGCTGGACTGTGTTGTGCAGTCAGTTCTCCATAGGGGCTGTGTCCACTCCAAAGTCCTGTGCAGTGTCCCAGTCCTAAAGGGGTGCTGTAGTGTTGTCCAGGGGGTGCTCTGTCCATCAGGGGTGCTCCCCCCAAGTGCTAAAAAAATAATATATTTTCTGTGTTTGTGAATTGTGTACGCAGTAGCCGCACGTGCATCAACAAAGTAGTGCCAAGCATGCGCCTGTGTCATAAGTAAAGGGCCGGCTGGCTTGACCGTTAAAGGGTGCTGTAACCCCCAAAGTACACTCCAGTCCAAACCAAAAAAAATTAATTTTCTGTGTTTGTGAATTGTGAGCGCAGTAGCCGCACGTGCATCAACAAAGTAGTGCCAAGCGTGCGCCTGTGTCATAAGTAAAGGGCCGGCTGGCTTGTCCGTTAAAGGGTGCTGTAACCCCCAAAGTACACTCCAGTCCAAACCAAAAAAAAAAATATTTTCTGTGTTTGTGAATTGTTTGTGCAGTAGCCGCACGTGCATCAACAAAGTAGTGCCAAGCGTGCGCCTGTGTCATAAGTAAAGGGCCGGCTGGCTTGACCGTTAAAGGGTGCTGTAACCCCCAAAGTACACTCCAGTCCAAACCAAAAAAAAAAATATTTTCTGTGTTTGTGAATTGTTTGTGCAGTAGCCGCACGTGCATCAACAAAGTAGTGCCAATCGTGCGCCTGTGTCATAAGTAAAGGGCCGGCTGGCTTGACCGTTAAAGGGTGCTGTAACCCCCAAAGTACACTCCAAACCAAAAAAATATATATTTTCTGTGTTTGTGACTTGTGTGCACTGTGGCTGCACGTGCATCAACAAAAGAGCAGCGCCAAGCGTGCGCCTGTGTCCCATAAGTAAAGAGCCGGCTGGCTCATTTCTTAAAGGGTGGTGTAACCCACAAAGTGCACTACTCTCCAGCAAAAATAAAAAAATATTTTCTGTGTTTGTGTGCGCTTTAGCCGCACTTATATATCAATATAACATAAATGGAGGACCAAACTTTCTCCGATAAAAATAAAATAGGGAAAGATCAAGAACCACTTCCTCCTAGTGCTATTGCTGCTGCTGGGAGTTGTTCATCATCCCAGAGAGGAAGTAGGAACATCACTACTTTTACTAAACAATTGACCCTCCAACAGTCCCTAGCGATGAGGATGAAGTACGACAGCAGTCATCCTGAAGCAAAACGTATAACTGAGGCCTTGACTGCTATGTTGGTGTTAGACGTGCGTCCGGTATCCGCCATTAGTGCAGTGGGATTTAGACAATTGATGGAGGTAGTGTGTCCCCGGTTCCAAATCCCGTCTAGATTCCACCTGCATCCTCAAAGCAGCAGCGACAAGCGTGCGTCTGTCTGTTAAAGGGTGGTGACACCCTCAAAGTGTGCTCCACAAACAATAAAAATATTGTTCTTTTTTTTTCTGTCTTTGTGAATTGTGTGGGCTGTAGCCGCACTTGCATCCTCAAAGCAGCAGCGACAAGCGTGCGTCTGTCTGTTAAAGGGTGGTGACACCCTCAAAGTGTGCTACACAAACAATAAAAATATTGTTCTTTTTTTTTCTGTCTTTGTGAATTGTGTGGGCTGTAGCCGCACTTGCATCCTCAAAGCAGCAGCGACAAGCGTGCGTCTGTCTGTTAAAGGGTGGTGTAACCCTCAAAGTGCTCCAAAAAATAAAAAACTATTTTTTTTATGTGTTTGTGACTTGTGTGCGATGTAGCCGCACGTGCATCAACATAGTAGCAGCGCCAAGCGTGCGCCTGTGTCATAAGTCAAGGGCTGGTTTGGACATCTGGTCCGGACTGAAGGACATGCCAACAATTTCTGACAAGTCTACTGTCACTGCATATGATACTGTCCTCAAAGCAGCAGCGACAAGCGTGCGTCTGTCTGTTAAAGGGTGGTGACACCCTCAAAGTGTGCTACACAAACAATTAAAATATTGTTCTTTTTTTTTCTGTCTTTGTGAATTGTGTGGGCTGTAGCCACACTTGCATCCTCAAAGCAGCAGCGACAAGCGTGCGTCTGTCTGTTAAAGGGTGGTGTAACTCTCAAAGTGCTCCAAAAAATAAAAAAACTATTTTTTAATGTGTTTGTGACTTGTGTGCGATGTAGCCGCACTTGCATCCTCAAAGCAGCAGCGACAAGCATGCGTCTGTCTGTTAAAGGGTGGTGACACCCTCAAAGTGTGCTACACAAACAATAAAAATATTCTTCTTCTTTTTTCTGTCTTTGTGAATTGTGTGGGCTGTAGCCGCACCTGCATCCTTAAAGCAGCAGCGACAAGCGTGTGTCTGTCTGTTAAAGGGTGGTGACACCCTCAAAGTGTGCTACACAAACAATTAAAATATTGTTCTTTTTTTTTCGGTCTTTGTGAAATGTGTGGGCTGTAGCCGCACCTGCATCCTTAAAGCAGCAGCGACAAGCGTGCGTCTGTCTGTTAAAGGGTGGTGACACCCTCAAAGTGTGCTACACAAACAATTAAAATATTGTTCTTTTTTTTTCGGTCTTTGTCAAATGTGTGGGCTGTAGCCGCACTTGCATCCTCAAAGCAGCAGCGACAAGCGTGCGTCTGTCTGTTAAAGGGTGGTGTAACCCTCAAAGTGCGCTCCACAAACAATAAAAATATTCTTTTTTTTTTTTCTGTCTTTGTGAATTGTGTGGGCTGTAGCCGCACTTGCATCCTCAAAGCAGCAGCGACAAGCGTGCGTCTGTCTGTTAAAGGATTACATCGGTGCCAGCATCCAAGTAGGCATGTCAGACAGTCCGTACCTGTACTGGCAGGAAAAAGAAGCAATTTGGAGGTCCCTGTACAAACTGGCTCTATTTTACCTGAGTTGCCCCCCCTCCAGTGTGTATTCCGAAAGAGTGTTTAGTGCAGCCGGGAACCTTGTCAGCGAAAGGCGTAGGAGGTTGCTTCCACAAAATGTGGAGAAGATGATGTTCATAAAATGAATTATCAACTCTTCCAGGGAGACCAGCCTCCAGAATGTACAGAGGGACCTGTGGTTCCAGCGGGGACGAATTAATACTCTGTGAGGATGAGGATGTACACACTGAAGAGGGTGAGGAATCGGTGGATGAGGAGGATGAGGATGACATCTTGCCTCCATAGAGCCAGTTTGTGCAGGGACAGATTAATTGCCAGCTTGTTTTGTGGGGGCCCAAACGAACCAATCATTTCAGCCACAGTTGTGTGGCAAACCCTGGCGCTGAAATGATTGGTTTGTTAAAGTGTGCATGTCCTGTTTATACAACATAAGGGTGGATGGGAGGGCCCAAGGACAATTCCATCTTGCACCTCTTTTTTTTCTTTGCATTATGTACAGTTTGGGGCCTAGTTTTTCAAACTGCCATCCTGTCTGCCACTGCAGTTTCACGCCTAGATGGGTCACGTGTTTGTGCCGCCCACTCGTGTCGCTTAGCATAGTCATCCAGCTACCTCGGTGCAACCTTTTGGACATAAAAACACTATTGTGAGGTGTTCAGAATAGACTGGAAATGAGTGGAAATTAAGGTTATTGAGGTTAATAATAGCATAGGAGCAGAAAAACCTACAAATTCTGTGATTTTAGCTGTTTTTATGCTTTTTTTCAAAAAAATACAGATCCAAAACACAAAACCCAGAACCCAAAACACGGAAGGGTGGTTTTGGCAAAACCAATCCAGATCCAAAACACAAAGAAAGATCCAGATCCAAAACCAAAACACAAAACACGAAAAGTGGCCGGTGCACACCCCTAATATATATATATATATATGTATACATGTACATGTGTGTGTGTGTGTATATACAATTTTATATATATATATATATATATATATATATATATGTGTGTGTGTATAATATATATTATATTTATCTATATATAAGCAGGTGAAAGTAACGGTGACACTCTGAGGGCCTGATTCTGCAAGGATCGTAATTGTAAAGCTGCATGCAGGCAGATTTGCAATTGCGATCCTTGTATATATGGTAATGCACAGGAGGCATGATGCCCCCTGTACATTACTTATCCCATCTGCGTTGTCCAACGTAGCATCGGATAAGCTGCGTAACATCGGCCGGCTCTGGTGACCCATTGGGTCCCGCAGTCAGCAGCTGCCGTTTAGAAGAAGAGGCCAGGATATCTAAATCAGCCAACGGAGATCCTGGCTTCTTCCCTCCTTCGCAACGGCGGAAAAACGCTTCCATTTTGTGAAACGGAGGGAATCGCCGCCCCCTCCCCGCCCACAAATGGCAGCAGACTGTTAAACACTGACAGTCTGCTGCCAGTCTGCGAGCGAGATAGCAGGACCCATTCCGCACACTCGCTGAATGGGTCCTGCGTCTGCGCAGATTCCCAAACATCGGGAATCTGCATTCAGCAGTTTACTATTGTGCACTGCTAAATCAGCCAACGTTTCAGGACACTCAGGTCCTTTTGTCAAGGCAACATATATATATATATATATATATATATATACATACACACACATATGCATATACTATGTGAGAGGAGGCTACCAGAGCAACGTCAGCCACTCCACAGTGTTAGTGACGAACAACATATGTGTTCTCTCTATCTATGGGCGGGATGTACTAAGCAACACATCTGCAATGTGGTAAATCCCGCCTCTCTTTGGGTACATACCGCAGTTGATTATCACGGTATGTACCTAGAAATTTGACTTATATCGTAAAGGGCTGCTCAACTGCGGTGGACATTTTCTTCAGGGTGCTGTACAGCGTCATGAATTAGGAATGAAAGTATAGTGCTATGGATTTTTTGAGGGAGGTGGGCCCCAAAACCGGTATCTTGCCTAGGGCCCCATGAGGTCTAAATCCGACTCTGCTTCCCAGGCAATTTAAAGGGGCAAACAGGATCATTCATTCCCAACCAAGTCTCGGTAAATATCAATAAAGAGCAGTTATTTAATGGCTGATGGCAATCAATTCTTAGGGCTCTATTTACTACAATCCGCATATTGAATGCAGATTGTAGTGTGATATAACAGGGATTTACTACAAATCCCTTGCAGGGACAAAGCTTGCGATAAAGCTCTGTCCCTGTGAATCCCATCCGCACTCTAGTCACTGTATTTTCGGAAAAAATACAGTGACAAAGTGCCCATGCATGCGCCGACCGGCATCTGCTACCCCCGGCGCTAAACCCCGCCCCCCAGCGCTAGGCCCCGCCCCCACGACCGCGGACCCCCCGCGACCCCCCCCTCCCTTATTCACACTTACCTGCATGATCCGGGCCTCCGGTGATGTCCTCCATGCCTCCGGTCAGGTGATATCCCATGCTGCACTGCAACCTGGAGGTGGCGTTATTATCACAGGGCCTCCCTAGGTATTTATTTCACAATTTATTTTTAGTAACTACCAGACAGATCACATTTCCCATTACAATTATGGGAAATGCGATCTGATTACTAAAAATAAGTGATTCTTAGGGGTTGGAGTAGAATTTTACGAATTCTACTCCAATTGCCCTGTAATAACTATAGGTGATACTAAAATAATGAGAAAAGGACGTGAAAACACCCTTTTTCACTTTATTTTAGTCAAAATAATGTTAATAAATAGAGCCCAAAGTCTGATTTAATTTATCTTTTCAAAGAGATCTTACATTGGATAAAAACGCACTAGGCAGAGAAGGTTTAAATGGCTGACACCTCAATCTTGCTACGTTGCCAGCCCTCTTCCCCCTTTTTTGCCTCCTCAGCCGCCACGGATACAGTCAGCGCTGTTGGTGAGCCTGCTGCCAGGTCTTCCTCTGCTCCCAGTTCTCGGTCAAGCCGTGATGCTCCTTCCTGTCATTGCTCCTGCCGCGATGATTATAGCTCCATCCGGCTTCCTGGGAGGCGGTTCTGGGGACCGCAGATTATGCATCCTCTGACGCAATCACCCCAGCAACCCCGACATCATCACTCCAGGACACGTTACCTGGGGGAACGGCTGCCAAGCAGACAATGCACGGACAGTGCACGGCGCCGGTCACAGCTCTCCATGCTCCTGCTCCAGCAGCTCCCAAGCTCTCCAACGCCAGAATATCATGATGGGTATACTGAATACGCCCCAAGCAGCCTGGAGCTGTGACAGCCAGGCACAGCATCAGGAGACCGGGCACAATGAGCCCTCGCCGATACCCCCGGAACACAGTCCTAAGTACAAGCATTGCAGCCGCTGCAACTATGCGCACCGCCTACTGAATTATTAACATTTTTAAACAGTATTATTGTGAATCTGACTTGCCATCTGTCTTAGATCTGGTGGTGTTTTTATTTCTTCTATGACGGCAATCTTCAAAATAGGAGTGCATAGTAGAAAACTCTTTAATTAAAATATTCTTATTATCTATGCTAATACTCAGACTGTCACCCACACTAAGACAATATTATTTAGGGGAGTCTTCTTATGAATGGACATGAGGAGGGATCTGATGGTCCATACAGTAAGGGGCATGTGGAAAGGTCTGATGGTCCATAAGAGTCACCTGGAAGGGACTTAAGGCACATAAACTACATGTGGAGGGGTCTGTTGGCATAAAAGTGGCACATAGAAGGTCGAGGCCATGGGGAAAGTTACATTCTGATGGGAGTCAGAAAAAACTAACAAGAAGATAGATATACATTCTTTTTCCTGTATATTTTTTTAAATTAAATTATATATTTTTTCCCAGGGAGGTGCACCATAAAATATGTATGGTAAGGAGAAACCAAAAAAGAATACATTTTATGAGCACTCTGACTCAAATAATCTCTATATCTATATAAGTGAGAAAGCGTGTCTGTCTGTCCGACTATTTGTCCTTTATGCGGGGCCAGAATTTTGGTCTTAGCTCCACCAAATGTGGCATGGTTGTGTAGGTTGACCAGGATTAGATTTTTGAATAGGGTTTGAACTTTGTCAGGGCCACATACTGTGACACAATCAGTAAATATTGGGATACTCTTAAATTCCACAGGTTCTGGGACTGGCTCCAGTGGAAATTGGCAAGCTGCCAAAAACCTGTGTGAAAAAAAACAAAATCCTTTTAACCCCAGTCTGAGCGAACTTGATGACTCACTCAAGTTCATATTAAATTCAGTGCCTCTGTGTTTGTATGCAAGGGCGTAACTAGAATTTTGTGGGCCACATGGCAAGATCTTAAAAGGGTCCCCACCAGAGGTAAAAAAACACATAGCTTTGCCCCCACACAGAGCCCATTCAGGTTATGCCACACAGTAGTACCCCTTATACATTATGCCAAATAGGATGTTTCAATACCGACATCTGAATCCCGGCAAGGGATTTAAGATAGGCATCAAAATACCAAAGCCTATCTTAATCCCAACACCAGAACGCCAAAGGATACAAGACCGAATGAGGTAAGTCCGGGGTGCCCTTAGCGTTAGCCATGGGGGGAGGGTTAGGGACCACCCCAGGAAGGTTAGGTTTAGGGTGCGGTAAGAGGGGGTTAGGGTTAGACACCCCTTGGGGGAAGTTTGGGTTAGGCACTAGGGGTGAGGTTAGGATTAGGCACCTCTGAGGGAGGGTTGGGGGGAGAGGGGTAGAAATAGGGTACTTACCTGTCCTGTGGGATCTTCTCCCTTTGGGCTGCTGGTGTCGGGACTTCATACCCATTCCTGCCACACAGTAATGACCCTTACACATTATACCACACAGTAATGCCCTTCACAGATTATTCTAAATAGTGGTAGTGCCGCATATAACACATTATTCCACACAATAGTAGTGCCCCTTATACATTACCCCCTCCCAGCAACTCACCTCCCTGTGTCCTCCAGCAGCCTCTTGCCTCCCCCTGTGTGCCATCAGCAGTCAGCAGGTGTGGATTTGGGGCTGGGCCACCAGATAATTACAGCTGGCGCACAGGCAGGCAGCAACAGATATGGACAGACAGCACCAGCGCAATTTGAATCTGGCGGTGGTCGTGAGCCCAATCACAGCTCGTTGACCAGCAGCCAATCAGGTGTCACCACTGCTGATTGGCTGCGTGTCCATGAGCTCTGAATGCCTCGCACCCAGTTGCACTGTCTCTCCATGACTGCCTGACAGTGCGCCAGCTGTATCAGCTAGTGGTCTGGCACTAAATCAACATTGCTGACACTCGGGCCCCACCTCGATGAACCTGACTAGACCAACGGGCAACAGAGGCAGCTCGGGCACCATAATAGCCACACCCCTTGCACCCACAGTAGTTATGCCATTGTTTGCATGCATGTTAGCAACAGTGGGATCCTTTTCAGGATCAATGGAATGGATTATAGGCGAGGAGAATATAAACAAATAAAGGCTGCAGGTGTACTTCACGGTCCAGTTTTCAACTCGGGCAACACCAGGTATCCTAGCTGATTTTCAATATGCAAAAAGAAACTAACAAAAACATTCTCATTGTGGTTTATGTATTACAGGTGGGTTTTAATCATAATTTATTTAATTTATTTATTTAAATGACATATATGAGTTTATTGCTTTTTATTATAATTTTATTGTGCCAATTTTTGGTCACCATGAACATTGTCTTACACACCATTATCAGTTTTACAATATCACACATAACATATTACACCATATCATTCTGTGTAATTTCACACACACATAACATTATAGACACTTGTGCTTTATCAATCTTTTTTCCAATATAAAAACTTTTTATGCCCATCACCCCCTCATAATATGTCAAGCCATATGTAACAATTGCAAAGCAAGAGTGAGTAGAGGGAGGGACCTAAACCACCTAGGAACCTCCTCCTTGTTACGTCACTTGGTCACTTGGAGCGCATTCATAAAATATGAAAGTGTATGTCGCCAAGTTCCAAAACTCAAAACGTAACAAGTCCAGTGTCACATACCTGCTCCCTCTCTGTGGGATCCAAGCACCTTCGATCTCCAACACCAACACCTGCATCATCATCAACATCCTCATTCGTGATCAGAAGTAATTTAAAAAAACAATTGACTATTAAACAGTTCTTTGATAGAGGAAATAAGTATAACAGCTGTCACCCAGTTTCACACCGGATCACTGACGCCATGACGGCTGTGCTAGTATTAGATGGTGAAATAATAAAAAATGAGGATGATAGTGTGGAGGAAGTGCAAAAGGAGGACGAGGTGGAAATTTCGGTCTTATCTGACGCTAACGTGGATGTTGATGATAAGGATGTGGTTTGCGTAAATCAGCCACCAGTGGCAGCAGTTCTTGCTAATGATAAAAAGAAAGCCAGAAAAGCAACGTCTTGGGTGTGGAATTATTTTAATCTAAATTCTGTCAACAGTTGTGAAGGCGTCTGTTCCATTTGTAAAGCCAAAGTTAGCAGAGGACGGGACGTTAACCATCTAGGCACCTCCTCCCTGTTACGTCATTTGCAGCGAGTTCATGCAATTTGTTTAACAAAATTATAATTTGTAAATGAATAACAAGCAGCCCAGTATCAGCTACCAGCAGTTTGGACCAGCACATGCAATCTCCACCACCAACACCCTCATCATCAACCTCCTCCTTAATAATTAAAGGTAGTCCTTCCAAAAAATCTTTTGTGGGGGCCCAAACAAACCAAGGAGTTCAGCCACGAAAGTGTCAGTCCTAGTGGCTAAAGTGCTTGGTTTGTTAAACTGTGCATGTCCTTTTTAATATCCCACATAAGAGTGGGTGGGAGGGACAATACCATCTTGCACCTCTTTCCTTTACATTTGGCACAATTTGGGGCATTGCCGACTGACATTATTATAGTTTATTAAACTGCCATCCTGTCTGCCACTGCTGTGTGTCAATGTTTCATAGATGTCTGATATTTTTTTAAACTGCCGTGCGTTTGTGCTGCTGCTCTGTTGCTTCTTTAGCCAGCCAGCTCACTGCAGCCTTTGGCCTGTATTGGTTAAAAATAGTGAAATCAATATTGTGAGCTGTGAGGTGGTTAAAAATGCCTAGAAATGCCTGAAAATGATTGTTATTAAGGTTAATAATACTGTAGGAACAAAAATAGACCCAAATTATGTGGTTTTAGCTGTTTTTATCATTTTTTGGAAGAAATACAGATCCAAAACCAAAAACAAAACCTAAAAACAAACCACCAAGGAAAAAAATCCAAAACCAGATCCAAAACCAGGAGAAATCGAGATCCAAAACCAAAACCAAAACACGGGGCTCGGCGCACATCTCTCTATATAATATATTTTATGCCCATAACATCCCCCCCACTGTATATATTGTATGCCAATCACCGCCATATTTTTATGCCCATCAACCCCATGCCAGTAATCTTCCTAATATATTTTTATGCCACTAACACACCTCCGTGCCTATCATCCCACTTATATTTTGCTGCCTATCACCCTCTCAACTTACTACTTACTTCACTAGCTGAGGCTGCTGCTGTGGGCAGCTAGTCATTCCCCACAGGGTGCTGGCTGTGTGTGATGCAGTCAGTGTCACAGTAGGGTGATGGAGACAGTTCTGCATGGTCCCATGGCTCCTTGCACATCACTGTGGGAGATATCATGATGTCTCTTCCCACACAGTGTGGAAGGAGCCGGGGGAATCAGACAGAAGGAGCCAGGCGCACCACTAACATAACATGCATCGCAGTGGACGTCCGGCAATATGGACTGCAGTGGTGTGTGGCGGGTGAGCATGGTGGGTTAGGGCACTGCTGATTGGCTGCCTGTCCGCAAGTTCTGATTGTCACGTGACCGGCGGTTCTGTCTGTGATATCTATGCTTGGCTCCAGAGCAAATGTGGTGCTTAACCCTGCAAAATACAGTTGGCACACGGACAATCACTTTGTGTCCAATGATCTGTCTGGCAAACAGTTGTGATGTTATTGCACATTTGCCACCTGGCAGATCGGCTCATTAACAGCGCATCTGTCTCAATAGGGAATCCAAGAGATGCAATCATCTGGGGAGGCATGTCAGAGCTGTGGGGTAATTCTAAAACTCAAGACTTAGGGCCTATAAAGAATCGCTATTGCGATTGCAGCTCCATAATTGCACACAGGTCTGCTGCGAAAATATGCTAATGAATGCTATAGCAATGCCGTCGCCAGCATAGAGACGCCCACTGCCTCCCACTACCGCTATCTCACATCCGTAATACCTTGCAAACTTCCATAAACATTGGTAACATCTAGTACCATCGGCCCCTCACGCAGAATTATAGCAGCCCTTACCTTACTTAGAAAATGCTAACCTTGTTGCACGCTGTAAGTACTCAGGCATATGCAATTGCACTGGCTAAATTATGCACGCCCATGCAATGGCGTTGAAACGGACAGACACGCCTGTGTTTCGCCGACCACCCCCCGTCACCACCCCCAAATGCTCACTGCCTGTCAATCACTCTGCGATGGCTCTCCATGGTGTTCATGATTGCAGTGGTGCCTTTGTGCACACGCGCACTGCGATGCCTATGCATGCGCAGTACGCAAAAGTCGCCCATCTGTGTACGCTTTAGCAATAATGATCCTTAATGGATCAGGCCCTTAGACTTAAACGTTCTCAAAGATTAAAACATAAAACACAGTTGTTGAAAAGCACCAAAAATATCTGCACAGATTGGGAGTGATGAATGCATTGGTAAGTTATTTATCACAAAATAATTTTGTTTTTAAAATTGGAACATATATTTCTCTTTACTAAAATTATCCTTTCAATGCCAATGTTGGCTGATACCTTTGTGGTTCACAAACTACATTCTTTAAGAGAATGTTTTCAGGCCATGATTTCTGTAGCGGTAATGTGGTGAACCCTACAAAACAAAACAGCATTCCAAAATTGACAAGTAATGTTAAGAATTGAAATATCTAAATTCTATGTAACATCTTCAGCAATGTGAGTATTCATCCAGCACACTTCCTCAAATTCCTAAATGAGCATGTAATCACCTAAAGCAGAAATCTCATAAAAGATCATTCAACCATAAAGAGTTACGCAAGTAATTCAGAATTCACAATATTCTTGCTTAACAGAACTTTGAACTGCTGTAGGAGAACGTATGAGTGAATATATAATTCATTTAATTAAACATAACATATTGTCCTAAAACTATGTCCTAAACTTGTTTTTTACTCTGAATGCATATTTAGTTGATAATACTGTACACATCATATTGAAGTTAGTTACACTAAACACATCTACATTAGTCCATTACTGTTTGAATGTTTGGCTAGTTCCTTGAGCATGTGAATTAGATCCCAAGAAGAGACATTGAAAGAGGACCTAGGTTTATTTGAAAGAGGTGGTGATGGAGGAATATAAACATATCGCACCAGTAGTAATTATTTTGTGCACTTCTCCTTCAAGGAATGTAGAACACGAGTGAGGTCATGCTGTGATGTCATAATGATAACTGTTGGCTGTTGCTACCTCTCACACACCCAGGACACTGACATTAGCATTATTATTGCTGTCAATAGCATACTCCATATACATCTTCTGCACCCTGATATTTTCCTCATATACACACAGCCCACGGAGGGAAAGATGCCCAAGTAAGGTAAGTATCTTGTCAAAGCCAAAGACGCCTCACTTAGATGTGCCTACAGACTCGGAGCATGACCACCCTAAAATAAAATATGACCTTGAGCTTCTTTACTTCTACAATCTGAGGTTCTAGCTGGGCAACTACCGCTATATCTCAGCCATTTGGGTAAATTTGGTGCTTCTCAAAAGGGGATAGCCATCCCCTTCAGCAAATTGCACAGCTTTTCGAGGAATGTGAATTGGGTAATGTCAGGAGATGTGGACAGGAGCTATATTAATAACATCAGCCTATGTTAGTTATTAGTATGGTATGGTGTATATTTCAATCTCACATGTTGACATTTGATTAAGTTTGATAATGTTACTCTGCATAGCCTCCTAGTGCCCAGAGGGACGGGCAGTCCTTCAAGCCAAGGGTCCCCAGAGGTTTCCTCCATAGGGGTTTTTTCCCTCTCCTGAGTGCTGAAGAATGATTCTTTCTGAGTCATGAGGTTTTCACCATCTTGGTCTTCTTATAGGATAAGCTTGTAAGAGCGGCCAGCCAAATTTCATCAATAAATTCCTAATTTTGTAATGCAGAGTAAAAAAAATTGTAGTTTTAATTGTGACAAAAACTCTTAATAAATGTCATTTGAAATAGATTTTGCTTGATGTGTATTTTGTTTTATGAATGGAGGCCCTCAGAAGGTGTAGAGGCTGTACGGCCAAGCAAAGTCATTGAGATCAGAGTGGGTAATGGAAAATAGTACAGTACTGTAGCTGGGAGGCTGAAAAGATGAAAGTTGTACCATATACAGTACAGAGCATGGGTACAGGCATACCATTTGATGATGCTAAAAATTAGGATATATTAGGAGAAGTTAGGAAAATGAATGGATGCTTCTAATATGTGGTCAAGAATTGGTAGGGAAACACTTAATTTGTATGTCAATTAAGAGATCCGTGAAAGGCAATAATAGTTATATCACATATAGGTTATAAACTTTTAATTATATCTGCTGCTACACAATCAAGAACATGGTCTTACTCTGTATTTGCTGTTATCCACTTTTATACTGCTTTACGCCAAAATTAAAATGAGACAAATAGAAAATATCAGAAGAGTATCCAGTGTCATTTTGCAACTGTTTACAAGAAACAAAATCTGACCAAAAAATAATAAGAAAATAAAATATGAAACAAAAATGTTATGTTAATTCTGTGACACTCACAAAGCACTAAAGGCATTGTATTCAGAAACACCTAAAATATTAGGAGTGGTGTCATACTTTGGGGCTGTGGTAAGCATCCCAATGACAAACACTTTGTGTGCTACTAGGGTGAAGCTTTTAAAGGGACTTCTACTGTGTTTTTTATTTTTATATAAATATTAAGGAATTAATGTATTCAAATAATCCTAATATAGAACTTTATGCAATTTCTAGGCTGCTTGCCGAGCTCATCATTTACTAAACTTCCATTTCTCTGCTTTCTTTTACCCAGAATGAATTAAGGAAGATGTGATAGAAGCTGATTGATTGAACAATTGGATGCAGTAATAGTGAATTATACTGAATATGGAGACGGTAAAGGGACAGATCAAGAGTGTAGAATTCTACACTTAAAAAAGGATGCTTTGTGGCATCCAAAACGCGTTGTGTTAACAGCTATGCTGCTTTGAATGGACTTCTACCTTGGACTCTTCCCCAAAAGATTGAGGCAAAGCCTGGTGGTGTGTAGTTCAAACTGCCTAAATCTACAAGGCCTCTTGATCATCTAAGAGTTTATGCACACCACCAGCCCAAAAGGGTATGAGAGTATGAGAGCAAGGAACTATATACATTATGTAATTTGCATTTTTATTGCACTAAGTAATCACTTTGTACTTGGTGTATATAGAATTTTATTGCACTTTATGGGATATTCCTGATTTTTAATTTGTATATGTTTTAATTTTTATATTTACTAAAAGATATTCTCCTTTGATTTGAGAGGTTATATATTTTTTAGATACATTATGTAAAGCTATTTTTTGTAATACATAATTTATAAGGAAGCGCTTAGAGGTACTCATCGATATATTTTGTTTCTATGAATCATGGGCCGGTCATACATGTAAAGCGGCGGCTGATTGGCTTGTGCCCCGTGAGAAATTAAATAAAGTTTTACTAGGCATGGCGTGTGTTTTGTCTTTATTTAACTATTTATTTTACAGTGGGGGCACGGGTGCCGGCCGCCTGCTGGCGCTTGTAGTTCCACAAGTGCCAAAGGGTAGGCACCTGTTTCACTGTAAAATCCAATAGTTCTCTTTGATTTTACACTTTATTACGCCTGTACCCACAGCCCAGGGGTGCAGGGAATAGCCCCGTGCTTCAGACCAAGCCTGGGGTTTCGGGGCGGATCCCTTCTTGGGTGGTCCCCACCTCCCTTGAAATCCCCGGCTTGGCCTGAGTGACTTGGGGTGAGAATGCTTTGGCCCTGGAGACACGGTAATAAGGTCTCTGGCCTGTGGCATTACAGGCTGGCCATTTTGGGTCCGGTGCTGGTTTTAATTATAGGGGGACCCCTAAGTAATTTTTTCCCCTCTATAATTAACACCAGGACTGGCCCTGCAGCCAGGTGCTGGTTCCTAAATTATGGTGGAACCCTACTCATTTTGTTTTCCCGTAATTTTAGGAACCAGGACTGGCTGGCAAGTTCGGAGCTGGTTAGGCTTTTGGGGGGGGACCCTACGTAATTTTTTTAATAGAACACTTTATATTAGGTATTCAGGCAGCAACATACACAAATCACATTGATCTATTTATGTTTTTGCCAAACTCGCAGCTCAGGAGGTGGTCTATTTGAAACATCAATTTATCAGTGAGTTTGCTACAAACTCACCCCAGATTGTAAACTCGATTCTTAGTAAATTTGCGAGTTGCAACTTTTGCATGTAAAGTACTTCCTAGTTGGCCAATGGTGAGTTTAGTCGAGTTTGCAAACTCACATGAGTTTTAACAGTGAGAAGAGAAAACTCACTTCCAAACTCACACCTGTTTGGTCTTAGTAAATTTGCGAGTTTGAAAAAAGGCCCAAACTCACCCAAAATCAATTCTTAGTAAATTTACCTCTTAGTATTTCCACCACAACTGAGGTGCTGATCATTGGTTCCCATCTTATAGCTTTATGTATTTGAACTTATGAAGAAAAAGAGTATTTCTTGATAACATTTCACCAATGTAATAAAAACTTTTGAAACCAGTATAGTGACAAGTAATAAAAAGTGACAAGTAATAAAAAAAATCCAGTCTCACCACTTGTATGAATAACAATACATAAATTGATACATATTCTAACAATTTTTAGGTAAATATGAATAAATCCATGTAAACTCATGGTCCCAAAGGTGTTACCAAAGTTGGACCTTTAAGTGATGTTTCACTGTGTTTCTTGTATGTGTATGGATAACTGCAGAGTACCACTCCTTTTGTTTAGTATGTGGAATGTGTTTCTTTGTTCTGTTTTTATTGTCTAAGTATGGTCAACTTCATAGAAGTACATATTTTGTTCTGTATATTGATTACACTTCAGAGTATTTTTTATGGTATTAATCTACATCACTGTTTGTTAAACTCAGTCCTCAAAACACACTAAGGGTATATTTATGAAAGGTCGGTTATTGTTTATTTTGGTCGATTTTCCATCGGTTTTGCAAACCAAGCAATTACTAAAGGCAAAACCAACGGAAGACTCACAAAATGCCAGATTTCAGAACGCTTTAGAACATCGGACCAACAATCAATAATTTAACACTAGCGACCCGCCCCGGCTTCACATAGGAGCAATTTCATCTCGCTACAGACCCCTGCATCTCATAACAACCTACACCGTGTCACCACAGCCCCCTGCATCCCACCACAGCCCCCTGCATCTCACAACAGCCTCCTGCTTCTTACTCCTAACCCCTGCATCTCACAAAAACCTTCTGAGTCTCACTCATGCCCCAGCATTTCACCACAGCATCCTATATTTAACCACAGCCCCTTGCATCTCACCACAGGCCTCTACTTCTCACTCCTTCTACTGGTTCTTAACACAGCCCTCTGCCTCTTACCACAGGCCTCGCACCTCACCACAACCCCCTGCTTCTCACTCCTACCCCCTGCATCTCACCAGTGTCAGTGTCACCACAACCCCCAATGCTGCTGCCCTGCAGGTGGCTGGGGTCCGGCCACTGGGATGTGTAGGGAAGGGCAGGAGGATCATGGATGAGAAATTTGTATTGCAGCTACTATAATCATTATCAGCAGCATGTCCCTGTGGCTGGTGCACCTGTGTATATTTCTGCAGTCTCTATGCACACCCTTTTTTTTTAAACAGAGCAAAGCTTCATGATAAAACGATGGCAAACCCACCCAAACAATAAACCCGCCTGAGGCAAGTGAGTCAGGGAGAAGCATTGCACAGATCACTATGATCTGTGGAGGCTTCATTAGGTTAAAATGTAAAAAGAAAGGTTAAATATAAAGTAAAATTTATAGGCCCTCCCTTCCAAATCAATATCCAGCCCTGAATCTCTCAGCATTAGCGAATATTGGGGGAAATACCAGCATGGAGTTCCCCCTATTTTCCACTAAAAAGCACCCGGCTGAACTAGCCAGAAGACACACAGGGGTTTATGTACTAAGCAGTGATAAGAGACAGAGTGAAAAGTGATAAGTAAGTGATAAGGTGCCAGCCAATCAGCTCCCAACTGCCATCTCACAGGCTGTGCTTGAAAAATGACAGTTGGGAGCTGATTGGCTGGCAACTTATCACAGACATCACTTTTCTCTCTGTCTCTTATCACTGCTTACTACATAGACCCCACAGTGAGGGGTTCCCCTGCCACAACATTAACCAGAACCAAACTGGTCAGCCCAGGGCTGGAATTCTTCAGAATGTGGGGACCCCAGAAATAATATCTGGTTCTCTGTTCCGGAGAACAACCACTGTTTACAGTGAAAACCAGAAATGACAGATCACTCGGGGACAATGTCATAGAACTTAATGGGGAAGCACTCATTAGCTGAGAGAGAACACTGCAATAATAGCCAATCACCGCTTTCTGACTTTCAGCAATTCCGCATTCATTTCTATGACAGTGTCCCCGAGTGACCCGAAGAAGAGCAAGTGTGTGCAAAATTATTTTAATATTTTCTTTACAGGCGCACTACAGCTGCCAGCGAGCCCTTAATGTCTGAGCATGCTGGCACTTCTTGTTCCACAAGTGCCAGCATGCCAGGGCAGCCTGTCACTTGTAGCCCATCTGTAATGGACAATTTGATTATCTATGTTATTACTATTAACCCCGCTTCCACCGCCACCAGAGTTGGTTGCTCCTCTGGAGGGGGGACCCCATTTTATTTTGGGATCTCCATTTTTCAAGGAATTCCAGGCCTGGGCTGACCAGTTTGGGGATGGTAAATGTTATGGCAGGGGGACCCCACTCTTTGTGTCTCTCTGCTATGGCATTATCCCCTAGCTGGTTAAGTCTGGTGCTGGTTATTGTAAAATAGGAGGGACCTCACACCGTTTTCCCCCCTCTTTTCCAATGCCAGCCCATCCTGAGAGGTCTGGGGCTGGTTATTGATGATAGTGATCTGTGCAGTGCTTCACCTCCGCATCAGATTGACGGCGTATTTGCTATCAAATCTGCTGTGTTATAGGGGTTTGAAATTCGATATAGTCAGACTTGGACTCAAAACCAATGGTTAGTAAATTTACCCCAGGCTTTAAGTATATCCATGCTTGAGTACAGATAATTAAATTAAAATTACTGAGGAGCTCAACTGTGCTCAAGTATGAATATACGGTGCTTAAAAAGCAGGACTTTTAGTGTACCTAGAGGACCTATGGGCATATCTACAGTACTAAAGATTGGTTATTCAATGCTGCCAATTCCCAGTGTTTTTTTAGGAGTGGATTTAAAAGGGCAATAGTAATGCACACAAAATCAGGCATATATCACTATTTCCCTTTTAAATCCTACCATCAAAGGCACAGAGAATCAGTGACTTTAAAAAATATGATCTTTAGTAAAAATGCCCCCAAGTTAAAAAAGTGCTGATATACCCAGTACCACTTCCCTTATTCTGTAAATTTGATGCACACTATGAATAAATTATATAAAATCTCTTCTTCTCTGTATGTTTTTATTATCTGTGGGATATTTTGTTCTATAGATTATATGCTATTTTAATGCCTCATATCTCTAAGTACTTTTTAAATAATATTTTCATCCACAAACTCAGTAGATTTGTGAGGCCTGCAGACATTTACGCATCATCCAAGCTTAAACTCTATTTAACTGTCCAAAGACATCTCTTTTATTTATTTATTTTAAATCTCTTGTACTCTTTTTCAAATGAAATCAGTTGTGTTATTGTTAGTGTCTTCCTAGGCTTTCCCTTTCTGCAAGTACCGCGCCCACCAATTCATAAACTAACTGCTCTTGTGATTTTTTACATTTTCTCCTTGTTTATTGTTAGCTGTATATTACCACTTGATTTAGCTTTAGTAGTCAGTTACTGTAATCTTTTCATTCTGCATCTGACAGAAAGGTGGGTATGTGACATGCCTATTAGTGATCCACCCAAACACTTCAACTCAGCCCTGAATAAGTTGTTCTCAGTCTCAGCACTGGGCTCTTTTCCTGTTATAATAATGTACTCAGCTTTTAATTTTTCATTCCCCCCTGTACAATGTTTAGTCTGCTAGAGGACTTTAATGATGTTCTGAAAATGTATACAGTATTTACAAAAGCTAGTATTTTGGATCCATCATTGAATAAATCACTAATAATCATGTTTAATCCCTATCTACCATCTCTGTCATCCTTACCACACATCTCTTATTTATATCCCCCTTAGCCCCCTTCTCCCTGTCTCTAATCTGTTCCTTCACCCATGTCTTACCACCTCTCATATGTCCCCCTCACCCACCCTTCTCCCTCACTGTCTCTCTGTCCCCTTGCCCCACTATCCCCTATTCTCATCTCTGTTTGCTCACTCCCCTTCCCGTGTCACATCTCTGACCCCCTCACCTTCTCCCTTCTTCATGTCTCTTATGTCAGTCCTCTCCCCCATCCCTCATTTCTATTCCCCTCACCCCTATTTCCCTGTATCTCATCTCTGCCCCCCTCAATCCCCTCTTCCATCTTTCATCTCTTTTCTTTTACCCCTATCCCTCTTCATATATGTCCCTCTGCCCTCATGTCTCTCATCTCTGTTCACCCCCCCATCTCATTCTTTCTCCTCTATATTCCTAATGTCAGTCTCTCTCATCTCTGTCCACCCCCAATCTTTCCCTGGCAGTCTCTCTCATCTCTGTTCACTCCACCCCCCATCTCCTCCTATCTCACCTATATTCCTAATGTCAGTCTCTCTCATCTCTGTCCACCCCCAATCTTTCCCTGGCAGTCTCTCTCATCTCTGTTCACTCCCCCCATCTCCTCCTATCTCACCTATATTCCTAATGACAGTCTCTCTCATCTCTGTCTCCACCCCCCACCCCCTTCCCCTGGCAGTCTCTCTCATCTCTGCCTCCAGTCTGATTGGACAGGACTGTTTACTCTTGTTAGCAAGCTTCAACCACCTACCCCCCTCCAGGGAAAAATATGAAATGGTGCAACAGCAAGTGATAAACTGACAGAGTTTTCTTATTTAAAGTTTAGGTTAGAGAAAAACTTGTAAAATAATGTTAATTTCAGAATATGAAAACTGGGTTTTTCAGAGAACAAGATTTGTTCATTGGAAGTAAGTTAAGCCTTGAAAATTGATGCAAACAATTCCTACTGGTGTCCCAACTCCTGTTAAGTACTTGATTATAAACCTCATGTCTATAAAAACAGCACTGGAACAGACTTCTATTACACACCCTGAATCATTTTTTGGACAGTTGCACAGGAAGTTGTATATTGCTATAATAATGGCAAGAAAAGGGTAATTAACAAAGGATGATATACAGACCATTATAACCCTAAAAATGTAGATATTTCTTTTAGAGAAATTGCAAAGAAAGCCACGGTGCTTGTGAGTACAGTTTCCTATACCATCAAAAGGCACTTAGAAACTAGAGAAAACTTAGACAGAACGAAAGCCACAACAGACACGTTTCTGAGAGTCAACAGATTGCTTTGTGGCTTAGTGGAGTACAGCTTCAGGTGCAACTTAATATTGGTCGAAGTAAGCAAGTTTCAAATGAGAAGACGTTGAGTTGCAGGTTTGACAACTTCGAGTGGCAGTACGAAAACCATTGCTAAGATGGCAAAATAATAAAAAGAGGCTTCTATGGGCCATGAAGCACCACCAGTAGACTACTAAAGAATGGAAGAAGGTCTTGAATCATAATGTAAAATATTTGGTTCATCATGCAGGGTTTTTGTAGGTCGTTGAGTAGATGAAAAAATGTTTGTGACACCAACTGCCAAATGTGGAGGAGGAAGCATGATGGACTGGGTCTATTTTGCTGGACTTGCACCCTGAACCAAAATGGCTACCACTAAATTTTGTAGCTCCATGCACTACCCACTGGTCTATGACTAGTTAGTGAAGGGAACTTCTGAAACAGTGTTGGGAAGAACTTCATGAATAATATTTCATTTCCAGTGCAGAAAAAATGCCACAAGTTTGTTTGACAGTTATATGTTATAAATAGTCAAAAATTTTGGTAAAATTTGTTTAAACAAAACTATTCTATGAGGTTTTTTTTATTTCAAATTGTTTATTTGTTCTGTGCTTTAATTTTAGAGTACATTAATACATTAAACTTCATAAATTTCAAGAAACACTGAAAAAAATAGCGGTGCTTTAAAACTTTTGACCGATAGTGTACATCTAATTGTTATATGTTGATTTTATTTTATTTTCTAAATGTATTTATTTAAGGCAATAAAATATTGTAATGAAAAATTGGGACACTGATATGACATGAGGATTGCTCGAGCTATAAAATCCACTGCATATTTTCCTCTTAGTTCCATATAAAGTAAAACATTTGTAGGAATCTATCCCCACCTATTATGGGTCCATAAGAAACTTCAATTTTGATAGAATAGCGCAGAAGTTACCAAACTCAGTCGTTAAGATACCCTAACAGTTCAGGTTTTGAGGATATCCAAGCTTTACCTCAGGTGACTTAATTAGTACCTCAGTCAATTTGATTTAACCACCTGTGCTCAACCATGGATATCTCTAAAACCTGAACTGTTGGGGTGCCTTGAGGACCGCATTTGGGAACCTCTAGAATAGACCATTAAATGTTACATATTGTAGGTGGAAAAAAGTACTGTCCTGGGAAATTTGGGACACACTAGAGCTATAACCAAAATTCAGTGTGAATTAAAATTTAGAGGATCAAGTTGCATAACCCAAATACCCTCTACTTACTTATTCTCCCAGAGTGTCTGCCGAATTACAGAGACTTCTCCCACAGTCCAGGGAGAGTAAACCAGCTTCCCATATCCCCCTCAATTTCTCAGTGAAGTGGGTGGTTCATAGCTTTGACAACACAATTTGCAGTGAATCATATATCATTGTGCTTCCGTCACCAGCTGCACAGTGCCACAATTATCACCTCCCACCTGGACCTCAACCTCCAGGATCTCCTGGAAGGGACCATTGAAAAGTCATCAACTATGATCTACTCAAACCTGGGAAACTGGTAGCAAATTGTTCTATACAGCACATTTTGGGACATTTAAAAATTTCAACATTTGCTTACAGCATTTCATATTTAATTAGCATGTGTTTTAGGCAAATGTGCCTGATTTTAACCTATGTGTACTATTTTTGCAGAAATGTAACATTTTTGGGTCAATTCAATTAGGTGTGAGTTGGGTTCTGCGAGCCGTTCTCAAGGCGAACTCGCCCCACAAATTTCAGTTGCAATTCAATTGCAAAATCGTTTTGCTTTTTCCAATGAAATTTTCATTTTTTTATGTGCGCTCCACTGAGCATGTGAAATGGTAGGAAATTCTTTGATTTAAGGTACAAATATCGGGACATAGGGCCTGATTCAGAGCCGCTCGTAAGCGGCCGCTCGTTCGCTCCAAGCGATGTTTGCCCAACTGCGCATGCGTACGGATCGTAATACGCATTTGCGAACCAGTCAGTGCGGCCGAAAATCGTTTGTTCCCTAAATAGCGAATGCCTGCTATTTTGAAAGACAGAATGAGGCGTATGTGGGTGGTTACAGGGGAAGGTGCTTGAAAACGGGGAGTGGAGATCCGAACGCAGGCGTGCTTAAAGGTCAAAACGGGCGTTTTAAGGGTGTGCATAATTAATACAGCAGCGTCATTGACCACGTCACTGGGTTATTTTATAGCCAGAACTGCTCGCAAGATTGTGGTAGCAAAAACCAACCACAAGAATAGTGAGCAGTTCATACGCTGGTCGATGTAGGATGCGAGCGGCCAGGGGGCGTATTTTTTTAAAAAACGACAGCAAGTTTTGTTCGCTCGTTCAGACATAGAGGCGTGAACAGACCGCAAAGAGCAAACGGTTCATTTGAATAGCCACCCCTATTTTCTGGACGAACGACCGCAAATAGCGTCCGGCTCTGAATCAGGCCCATAGTGCAGAACCTCTGGTACGCCCCTCCTAATGAATAATCATCCAATTGGTGGATTTTAATTAGAATAATTTGCCCCATAAAGACATGTCAGTTTTCAGGTAAAATTCTCAAAATGCTTAATAATGAGTTTAACTAGGTGGGACAGGTATGTGAAGGTGTAAATGATGTGCAACAGGTATGTGGAGGTGTAAATGATGAGGGACAGATATGTGGAGGTATTAATAATGTAGGACAGGTACGTGGAGGTGTATATGATGTGGGACAGGTATGTGGAGGTGTAAATGATGTACGACAGGTATGTGGAGGTGTAAATGATGTTGAACAGGTATGTCTAGGTGTAAATGATGTTGAACAGGTATGTGGAGGTGTAAATGATGTGAGACAGGTATGTGGAGGTGTAAATTATGTTGAACAGGTATGTGGAGGTGTAAATGATGTGTGACAGGTATGTGGAGGTGTAAATGATGTAGGACAGGTACGTGGAGGTGTATATGATGTAGGACAGGTATGTGGAGGTGTAAATGATGTGGGACAGGTATGTGGAGGTGTAAATGATGTGTGACAGGTATGTGGAGGTGTAAATTATGTGGGACAGGTATGTGGAGGTGTAAATGATGTAGGACAGGTACGTGGAGGTGTATTTGATGTAGGACAGGTATGTGGAGGTGTAAAAGATGTGGGACAGCTATGTAGAGGGGTAAATGATTTGGGACAGGTACACTACTGTGTAAAAGTCGGGATCACTTACAAATTTCCTTTTTTTTTAAAGAAAAGCATTTTTTTTTAATGAAGATAATATTACATTAATCAGAAATATACTCTATACATTGTTAATGCGGTAAATGACTATACTAGCTGCAAACGTGTTTTTTAAAGGAATATCTACATAGGTGTATAGAGGCCCATTTCCAGCAACCATCACTCCAGTGTTCTAATGGTACATTGTGTTTGCTAAGCGCATTAGAAGACTAATGGATGATTAGAAAACCCTTGAAAGCCCTTCTGCAATTATGTTAGCACAGCTGAAAATGGGTTTGCTTGTTAGAGAAGCTATAAATCTGGCCTTCCTTTGAGCTAGTTGAGTATCTGGAGCATTGCATTTATGGGTTCGATTATACTCTCCAAATGGCCAGAAAAGAGAACTTTCATGTGAAACTCGACAGTCTATTCTTGTTCTTAGGAATGAAGGCTATTCCATGTGACAAATTGCCAAGAAACTGAACATTTCCTACAACGGTGTGTACTACTCCCTTAAGAGAACAGCACAAACAGGCTCAAACCTGAGTAGAAAGAGAAGTGGGAGGCCCTGGTGCACAACCGTGCAAGAAGACAAGTACATGAGAGTCTCTAGTTTGAGAAATAGATGCCTTACAAGTCCTCAACTGACAGCTTCATTAAATGGTACCCGCAAAATGCCAGTGTCAACATCTACAGTGAAGAGGCGACTCCGGGATGCTGGCCTTCTAGGCAGAGTGGCAAGGGAAAAGCCATATCTGGCCAATAAAAGGAAAAGATTAATATGTGCAAAAGAACACAGACATTGGACAGAGGAAGATTGGAAAAAAGTGTTATGGACAGACAAAGTTTGAGGTGTTTGGATCACACAGAAGAACATTTGTGAGATGCAGAACAAGTGAAAAGATGCTGGAAGAGTGCCTGACGCCATCTGTCAAGCATGGTGGAGGTAATGTGATGGTCTGGGGCTGCTTTGGTGCTGGTAAAGTGGGAGATTTGTACAAGGTAACAGGGATTTTGAATAAGGAAGGCTATCACTCCATTTTGCAAAGCCATGCCATACCCTATGGACAGCGCTTGATTGGAGCCAATTTCCTCCTCCAACAAGACAATGACCCAAAGCACGCCTCCAAATTATGCAAGAGCTATTTAGAGAAGAAGCAGGCAGCTGGTATTCTGTCTGTAATGGAGTGGCCAGCGCAGTCACCAGATCTCAACCCCATTGAGCTGTTTTGGGAGCAGCTTGACCGTATGGTACGCAAGAAGTGCCCATCAAGCAAATCCAACTTGTGGGAGGTGCTTCAGGAAGTGTGGGGTGAAATTTCTTCAGATTACCTCAACAAATTAACAGCTAGAATGCCAAAGGTCTGCAATGCTGTAATTGCTGCAAAAGGAGCATTCTTTGACGAAAGCAGAGTTTGAAGGACAAAATTTAGCTCTGATAGAGCCAAAATCACTCCAGGGCTTGCGGTTGAGAAACCCGACCACAGTGTTTCACTCGCAAGTCCGATGGTCGCGATGGTCAAGACCATCACGACCATCTTGTTGGACGCTCGTATATGCTGTGGGTGGTGACCCACAGCTATACGAGCGTCCAGGAGGACGCTCCATTTTAATGGAGGTGGGCCCTGATTCAGAGCGAGCGCTCTGGTCAGAGCGTCCGGCTCTGAATCAGGGCCAATATGTTCTATTCATTTTGCAACTCATTTGATAAATAAGAGTCAGTTTTCATTTAAAACACGAAATTGTCTGGGTGACCCCAAACTTTTGAACGGTAGTGTATGTGGAGGTGTAAATGATGTGGGACAGGTATGTGAAGGTGTAAATGATGTGGGACAGGTATATGGAGGTGTAAATAATGTGTGATAAGTATGTGGAGGTGATGTGGGGCAGGTACTTGGAGGTGTAAATAATGCGTGATAGGTATGTGGAGGTATAAATGATGTGGAACAATTATGTGGAGGGGTAAATGATGTGGGACAGGTATGTGGAGGGGTAAATTATGTGGGGCAGGTATGTGGAGGTGTAAATAATGTGTGATAGGTATGTGGAGGTGTAAATGATGTGGGACAGGTATGTGGAGGTGATGTGGGGCAGGTATGTGGAGGTAATGTGGGGCAGGTATGTGGAGGTGTAAATGATGTGGGACAGGTACAGTATGTGGAGGTGTAAATGATGTGGGACAGGTATGTGGAGGGGTAAATTATGTGGGACAGGTACAGTATGTGGAGGTGTAAATGATGTGGGACAGGTATGTGGAGGGGTAAATGATGTGGGACAGGTACAGTATGTGGAGGTGTAAATGATGTGGGACAGGTATGTGGAGGGGTAAATTATGTGGGACAGGTACAGTATGTGGAGGTGTAAATGATGTGGGACAGGTATGTGGGGGTGTAAATGATGAGGACAGGTATGTGGAGGTGTAAATGATATGGGACAGGTATGTGGAGGTGTAAATGATGTGGGACAGGTATGTGGGGTGTAAATGATGGGGCAGGTATGTGGAGGTGTAAATTATGTGGGACAGGTATGTGGAGGTGTAAATGATGTGGGACAGGTATGTGGGGGTGTAAATAATGTGTGATAGGTATGTGGAGGTGTAAATGATCTGGGACAGGTATGTGGAGGTGATGTGGGGCAGGTATGTGGATCTTCATTGATTGTGCATATATTATATTGTTTTTTGAGTGTATTTTAATGTACATTTTAGAACCTTTAAGTGTAAACAATCTTTTTCTCCTGATTATCGGTGTAAGGACTTAAACCTGGTTCTAGTATTATTGGCGCAGAGCACTTCCTTCAAGTCAGCATCCAAGTGTAGATACACTATTCTTACATGCAGCTTTTTAGAGATTATTTTTTGGTGACACGTGCGTCCACCTAAGCCCCAGCCCCCAAGTGTACTAAAACTATCTGCCCCCCCAAAGCATCTTATATAGTATATGATTTGCTTTTCTGTATTATGTAAACATTTGGCTTTAAACATCATTATGTGTAGATGATGTAAACTTATACCACATGTGTTATAAGTTATTTAACTGTTAATCTCAATGTTTTAAAAGGGGCGAACACAAACAAGTGATAATTTGCTACAACATGTAAAATACAGACAGAGCGGTTTATGTATCAAGCTGTGATAAGTGAACCAGTGGGGAAGCATTTATCAAATACAGTCTATAAAATAATAGGTAGGAGCTGATTGGTTGCTATTGGCAACTTCTCCACTGGTCCTCTTCTCCACACTTTTCACTGTTTGATACATAAACACCAATATTTTTTGACTAAAGCTGGGCATCCACTATACAATTTTCTGTCAGATATCTGGGCCTGATTCAGACCCGCTCGATGGTGGCCCAGTGCGCATGCGCAATCCGTCGCTCCGGGTCTCGTACCAATGGGGGCGGGCTGTCGATGGTGAGTGACAGCACGCCCCCTTAGGTGGGCATGCCGAGGGTGTGGCTGCCCAGATGGAGGCGTTCCCATGGGAACTCCTACCGTCTAGGGCCGGCCCCACTGACATCACAAGTGATGTCAGTGGGAGTGCTTTCGGCTCTGTTTGAGCCGAAAGCACTCTAGGGCCTGCGGCAACGAGACCCTACCACAAGGGATTCGTCGCAAGCCCGATGGTCGCGATGGTCTTGACCATTGCGGCCATCTTCCTGCCTGCTCGCTATAGCTGTGGGTGGTCACCCACAGCTATGCGAGCGGCCAGGAGGCTGTTCAAAAAAAAAAAATAGCCCGGCCCTGATTCAGAGCGAGCGCTCTGTCAGAGCGTCCGGCTCTGAATCAGGGCCTCTGTCCAATCTGGCTGGTTGGAATGAAAACCTGGTAATGAATGGGAGCAAATGACTATCGTCCATTTGCTCACAAACACTGGAAAATAGACAAAAATGGTTGTTCAGACAAATTGGTTAAAAGTTAAAACACACATATTTAACCAATTTGAGCAATTTTTTTTGTCCTTTTTTCAGTGTTTAAAACTATATGATTGACTGTCATTTGCTCCCATACATTACCAGGTTTTCATTCCAACCAGCCAGATTGGACAGAGGGCCTGATTCAGAGCCGCTCGTAAGCGGCCGCTCGTTCGTAGTCAGTCGATGTTGTACAACCACGCATGCGTCGGTGTAACAGTGCGCATGTGCGTACGTCTGATTGCGGTCATTTTTCAGTCGATCGTAGACACAGCGAACAGGAAGTGACATGTCAAATGTGATTGACAGAATTGTCCGTTTTGGGGTGGTGACGGGGGTGGAGATTGAAAAAAATGCAGGCATGTCGAGGCATTTTGTGGGTGTACATAAATTATCTTATGCGAGTGCCAAATGTGAACGGAACAAGTGATACGTCACTGTCTCATCCAATATCCATTAAGACTGCTTGCTCAGCTTGTGGTCTGGTATAGTCTACCACAATGACGATGGACTCTTCGTACTTCCCTGGGATCATCGATGGTGTAGCGATTTATCAATTGAGGCCACAAAAACAATCATCTTTTAATTGCAAATGTGCTTGTAAGGTGTTTAGGAAATAGAGTTTTTTTAGTAGCTAAAATCCGAACGCAGGTGAACTCAGCTGCTAATTTCTGGGTCATACAATCAATTAGCTAACAATTTTTTTTTTTATTGGGGCTTTCAAAATATTTGTAAGTGTTTCTTTTTTATGGAAACAATATTGTACGCATGTTTTTTTATTTGCTTCTTTTTTTGGAGGACAAGAAACCAATCGTCCTTTTGTTTTTTGCTAAGTGTTAATTCAAACTCATAAATTGTTTTTAACCCTTGTTTTGTTTTCCTAAATTAAATGTTTCTATTTCCGTTGTATTGTTTCTAAGTTTGTTTGAGGGATTACCTTTTATCCCGTTTTGGAATAAATCATCAACAGAAATTTGCAGATTTTTAGCATAATTTTATTAAATGATTGTGTCCATTTTTTTTTTTTTTGCCATAAACATATTTTTAATAAGGAAAAAAAACTTAAAAATGATTTGGCCCACACACACAAAATAAGTGGCATTTGAACTTTAAAAAAAAAAAAAAAAAAATTCACAAGAAAGGAGAGGGAGGTTGTTGTCATGAAGGAATATGGTGCAAACACAGAGATGGATTGTGGAGTAATTAGCCAGTGCTGTCATCGCCTTTTAGGCCTTTTGGCCGGGGATTGGAGGGAGCCGGAACGGGCCCAGGAGCTCCTTCGGCTGGCCTGGCCAGAGGCAGATGTTTTTGCCTCTGGACTAGGCATAGGGCTAGGCACATTTGGAGGGATGGGTGTTGTTGGAGGGTCCTGATGTTCCGGCAGGAAGGGCGAACGAGCTGCTCCAGGGCATTTGCAATTCTTATGTTTACCCCAGTATTTTCCGCCAGGGCATTTGCAATTCTCACGTTGGCTGCAGTATTTTGCTCCAGGGCGTCCGCCACCCGTAGCAGATTGGTGTCCATCCTCAGCAGAATTTCGGTGTGCTGATCCGTTCTAACATTGAGATCAGTGAGGAGGGCCACTGCCTGCGAGGGTAAATGCCCTGGACTGTCTGCCACAGGGTCCCCAGCCGGTTCTACTGCTTCCTCCCCTGCAGAGCCAGAAGAAATTCTGTGGCCAAAGCTCTCCTCTGGATCAGACTCATCCGCCTGTGTCTCTGTGTGAAAAAAGAGAAAAGATTCAAATTCAAAACGAGATATTTTACAAAACACATTTCTGAGTTGTTAACATTACAACATTTACCTTGGGCAACATGAGGAGCCGCAAAGTCTGGCATGTCGGTATCCATGTTCGACACGCCAAACACCTCCTCATCCTGCACACACCCCTGGGCCAGCTCCTCCAAATCCGTGAGCTCAAGTGACACAGGGGTGGGACCCCCACCTGTTCCCCCTGCATGCCTAGCCCTATCAGCCATTTTTTGTTTAAGCCGATATTTGAAGTCGCTCCATATGTTGGTTAAAAAGTTGGCATTATTACTGCAGTATTTGGACCTGTAACCATTTTTTATTCAAATGTAGTTTTTACTTACCGGCGTTTGACCTCCCGGGTTGAACAGTCAATCTCACCCACCGCATTGACAGCACTGGCTATGTCGTCCCACAGTTTCCATCTCTGGGTTGCACCCATATTCCTTGGTGCCTGTGCCAGGTTGTCTTTGCACATTTGCACCAAAACCTCCATCTCCTTCCTTGTGAATTGTGGCTGTCTTTTTTTTTTGGCCCTAGTTTGCCTACTAGGCCCAGCAGCCTCTTCCATGGCATCCTCCACAACTTTTTTTTAAATGGTTGAAAAATTTTAAAAGTTAAGTGTTTAAAAATGTAATGTTAAACATAAGCATTTTCACATAATTTATAAAATAATTACATGGCGCCTCTTGGCTAGTACTTTGCTGCTCTGTACTCATTGTCTTTTATCAATGTAGCAGACCGATTTTGGCCTTCAGTGACGTTTTTATACATGCGTCAGCATTATTCTGCCACATCATTCCTTGTGCGCTCCTATTGTCTGTCCTTAATTTGAGCGGGAAAATAAAGCCTATTTATGGCTTGGTGTGACTCCATTCGAGGTGGCATTTTTGGATTGTTGGAGGTTTTTCAGTGTAGTGGTTTGTTCGTGGTTTGTGGTTTCTTGAAGGAGTAGTTTGTATTTTTGATAAGTTTTTTTTTTTAATTACTTTGTTTGTTTACGTTAGCATTTTTGTGGGTTTTTTTGCTATTTTTATTTAGATTTTTGAGTAACTATTTCAAAAATTCCCATAAAATTATTAGTAAATAGTTTAAATAAAATTTTTTTTTTTTTACAGTTATTTTGGCAGTGACCAAGTGACCTTTTCTAACTTTGGGATATTTTTCTGTTTTTGGTAAGTGTTTTTGGTTTTATGAATTAACAAATTCGATGTGTTGGTCTTAGCATATGTTTCGCTAAGTAATGTGTGTTTTTTCAGTGTAAAATCATGTCTTAATTCTAAATCTAGCGTACTATTTTGCAAACTAATGTGTGTTTTTTTCAGTGTAAAATCATGTCTTAACTCTAAATGTAGCGTACTATTTTGCGAACTAATGTGTGTTTTTTTCAGTGTAAAATCATGTCTTAACTCTAAATGTAGTATACTAATTTGCGAACTAATGTGTGCTCCCTTCTCTAAATTTTCGACAACTATATTTGGCTTAATTCCTAGTTTATTAAATTAATCATAAAAATATTTTTTACTTTTGAAATGTAGGTTGCTTTTCACATGACACGACCCAGGCCTGTAAGAATCTTTGGTTTGCTTTGAAATGATAAGTATATTTTTCTTAACACATTTGTCTAAAACAATAACTACCTGGCTTAACATTTCAGGTTGATGTTGGTCGTATTATATTGGCCATGGTTCCAGAACCCGACCAACCTCTACTTTGTCCCAGGCGTAGGCCTCATAGGCATGCAAGGCCCCAGATATACAGAACACGTGTCACCCTTTTTGGAATGCCAGATGATGAGGTGTTAAGGTGATACCGTTTTCCGCCACAAATCATCATAGACACTCTCTCATTAATAGAAAGTGATCTTGAACGGCAAATTGACAGTCCTACAGCAATACCACCACTTACGCAATTAATGTCGGTGTTACATTTTTGTGCCTCAGGATCCTTTCAAACCACCGTGGGAATAGTGGCAGGAATATCCCAATCCTCCTTTTCAAGGATCCTGAGGGCAGTGATGGAGGCACTTTTTAAACACCTCCATCATTTTATTAAAATACCATTGCATATGGGTTCCCTTAATGTGGTGAAGGCTAATTTTTACCAAATTGCTGGCTTCCCACACATCATAGGGGTTGTGGATGGCACTCACATACCACTTCAGCCTCCAGCAAGGCTGGTGGCTATATTTAGGAACCGAAAGCACTTTCACTCGATGAATGTAATGGTGGTATGTGATGCCTCCCTCCAGATCCTGTCCCTGAATGCCAAATTCCCAGGCAGTGCACATGATTCCTTCGTCATCCGGCAATCAGGGATTTGGCACAAATTAAACAACCTACAAGCTGATGATGCATGGCTTCTGGGTAAGTTGACACCTCCTGTTGAAACCAATGCAAAGCTTGGTACACAATGGTCCTGATGTTGCTTTTTATATTTTCACAGGAGACAGTGGTTACCCTTGCACGCCCTGGGTGCTCACTCCTTATTTGGTTCCCACACCAGGGCCACAAAGTCAGTATAATTCTGCACTTACAGCCACGAGGCAGGTGGTGGAGAGCTGTATCGGCCTTGTAAAAGGCCGATTCAGATGCCTCCACCGCTCTGGTGGCAACCTCATGTATTTGCCGGCTATGGTTTCGAAAATTGTGGTCCTGTGTGGGATATTTCACAACATCGCCATAAGGAGTGGTGTCCCAATGCAGCCAGAAGATGCCTTGCCTGAGGACGGCCCCCCCGAGGTTGGTCGGAGGTCAGTATGTGTGGGGGGCCATACACGATGAAGTTGTTGCAAGATTTTTTAGGTAATTATTTCCACAAATTTATTTAATTGACACAATGAAGACATGTAATATTTTAATGTACACTTTTAACTTTTTTTTTTTTTATTCCCTAAAATGACCATAAAATCCATGCATACTACCTGATCAACACAAATGACTTTATGTGGACACATTGGATATAAATTCAGGAACAATGATTTCTTCTCCTCATTTGTGGATTCATGTAGGCATGCTACTTCTTCAAACAGTTCCTGATTTTGTTTTTTGGGGGGTTTTGGTGTTGTTTGGACTTTTGTGTGTGTTTTCAATGTTTGAAGTTATTGTGTCAATTCACTTGGTGTTTATTATTTGTGTGCATTAATTTTTTTTTTAACATTACCCAACCATTTCCATCGTAAATTACAACCAAGTGTAACCTGTTTCAAAAAATGCAAAGTTGCTTAATGCCTAATACTGTAATTTCTTAATTTGTAAACTTTAGTACCCTGCTTTGTTGCTCAAAACAAACCCCAAAGGTATTATGGTGAATCAGTATGTTTTACATTCTAGGCCTAAGCAGGTAGCTTTAATTTTTACATTACCCCCCCAAAAAAATATTCTGTTTTTGAGGTTAATTCTACAAACCTATTGGTATTGTTATCTGTTTAATGTGCAAGCTTACATACTTACTTGAGCTTTCTACAAACAAATGTACATTACTTCAAAACACAGGGACAAATAGTAGACTTATGTAAGGTTCAACAATCTAAGATTTACAGACAAGGAATGAGACTTAAATAAATCAAAACAAACTTTATTTTTAGGGTAATTTTTTGGGGGCTTGTAAAAAAATTAGTGGCGCAGGATCGCCAAAAGATGGTCCAATGCCACCAGCATGGCAATTACATGGCCCCGTATATCCAGTAATCCGGCAGCAATTGCCTCGTTACGCCTCTGGTCCTCTGTGGGTTAAAAAAATGTGAGGATTACTAAAATGACACCTTCATTTAGATTTTAACAACCAAGCAAAAATTCAGACTTTACCAAAAAAATACATCAGTTACCAAAACATGTCCAAAACAAAAGGAATGCAAAAAGATAAGATTTTAAACAAATAAGGGCCCAAAAAGAAGAAAAAAAAAACCTAAAAAAACCTAAAAAAATAAATAAGCCAAACTACGACATTTGTTGGTAGCGTAAACAAGAAAGACACAAGTGTGAGTGATTGGACATGTGTCATATGTGTAAGGGGAAAACATCCTTGACATTGTTTAAGAAAGATATTTTTAAAAAACATTGGAACTACTTTACTATTTTGAAATGCACAGGCAAAAATACAACATCAACCAAAATAAAACAAACATAACAAAAAACCATAGTTTCAAATGTAAACATACCGGGAAAATTGCTGACTGGGCCTGGAGCCCCGAATTCCTCATCATCAGAGGTGGGCCAGTGGCTCAGGGAAGGAGGAGGGGTAATGTGGGATGAAGTGGAGGGTGAGGAAAAGAGAGGGGGGGTTTGAATGGAGGGGGAAGTTGGAGGGATGTTAATGTTAGGAGACAGGAGGGGACTGATGGGCGGCAAGGTCTGGGCTGGAGGGGGAATTTGGGGAAGAGTGGGCAGAGGATGTTTGGGTGGGAGTGGAGGATAGGGCACGAGACACACATCTGCGACGTGTGAGTCTCCGCTCTGCCCCTAAATGATGGAGAAAAACATTTGTAATTACAAATTGCCTTTTAGTATTTGGAATTTATCCAAAAAATGTTAAACAAAATCAGGGCTATACTGTAAACATGCACATGCAGGTATGTCCAAAATAAACAAACAGGGCTATATTATAAACATGCACACGCAGGTATGTCCAAAATAAACAAACAGGGCTATACTGTAAACATGCACACGCAGGTATGTCCAAAAAAACCAAACAGGGCTATACTGTAAACATACACACGCAGGTATGTCCAAAAAAAACAAACAGGCCTATACTGTAAACATGCACACGCAAGTATGTCCAAAAAAAACACACAGGGCTATACTGTAAACATGCACACGCAGGTATGAGAATAAAAAAACCAAAAAAAAAGAAAAAAACATACACAGAAACACTTACTTTGCACTATCTGGAGACGCAAACGGGCCAGCAGGCGTGGGGATCTGCGCCTCAGATCCGACCACCTGCGTTCCAGCTGGCCGATATTTCGACGATAGCTGAGGGAACGCAGGTGGCGGCGCACCTCCGCGTAGGCCAGCCGCTTTTGGAGGTTGGTGATGGGGTGCGGATAGTCAGTAATTCTCCGGTCCATCACCTCAGTGAGGACCAGGAGCTCACGGCGACAAAAAGCTGCGGCTCTCATGATGGCAATGATTTTTTTTACACAAAACAGTTTTAATAAAGGTCCTAGAAAAAATTTGATTGGCTAATGTACTTTGTAAATTAACAGGAACAATTTTATTGGTTATTGTATGAGTCATGTGACCTACACCCTCACAAATATAATGTGAGTTATGATAGGCTTGATGCAGTGACATGCGTAAGCTAATTTAAATATCCAAATTAAAGTATTAAAATCTGCCTATAAAAATAAAACGCAAAACAATAGCAGCATTCTAACAAACTATTAATTTCGAAAAACCATCCCCTTGGTCAAACCGTACGTATTCTGCGGAAGAAATGACACACAATAACAAGAATAAAGTTTATTGACATTGAAAAAAAAAACAGGATTGCAAACATGTGAATAACAATTAAGGTAAGTAATATAGTGATTGCCATTAATCGATTCAAGTATGTTTGCAGAATGAAATAGCAGGCAATCGAAAAATGACAGGGCCACTTCCGGAATTGACTTGTCCGAGCGCTCAATGCAACCAAAGAGGAGACGGACGCTCGCTATTTTGAATGCTCGCTGGCTAGAGGAGGGGTTGGGAGAATATGGGGCGGAAGGTTAGCTACGAGCGAACATACGAGCGAGCGCTTAAATTGCGTCCGGGTCTGAATCAGGCCCAGATATCGGACAGAAAATTGTATAGTGTATGCCCAGCTTTACGTGTGTATGCAGCTTTACAGTAAGTGGAAATGTTGTCCCATTAATGTGTATAAGTTTCAGACCCTCCAACATGACCCATTCTATTAGGTACCAAATGCTCTGTTGCTGGACTTCCTTCTTATTTTATGATTGCAGCCACCTGTGTTGAAACACCTTTCTCATCAATATACAAGTTCAGCAGAGGTGGCTGCAATCATAATTTAGGTGGGAAGTCCAGGAGCAGAGTATTGTGTACCTGGTGGAACGGGTCTTGTTGGATGGTAGGTAGTTTCATCCTCTGGAATTATATTTCCAATCACCGTGCTAATTAGAACTATGGGCTTGATTCATAGAAACATAGTAACATAGAATTTGACGGCAGATAAGAAGCACTTTACCCATCTAGTCTGCCCCTTTTCATTTATCCTTTTGGTAACTTCAACCCTATTCTGAGTTGTAAGCTAAGGCAATATTTAAGCAGTTGAGCGAATATTGGTAAGCTGCGCATACATCAAGGTACATAACCATAGTTGCTCACAGAGACTATGTACTCACAGTGTGATTGACTGTCAGGGAGCATTTTGGAGGAGGTAACAGAGAAAACATTGCAGATGAGTCGCGACCGTTTTGGGGCGTGTCACATCCTGCGCCTGCCATCTCATATGCAAAATAAATGTCTCCAGCATCTCAGTTCCCGCAGCCATAGTGTTACTCAGAAGACTGATGCTGCATCCTTGTGCACTGATGCCTGGATTTGCAAAGCCGCAGATGTGCATCTTAATACATTTCTGAGCGTCTGCGACATTTGCATATTTTAATTTGCATATTTTCGCACATCCGCTGCTTATGCCTGCACATTATCCAGCGTACAACTGAATCAGTCCCTGTGTACTTCTCTCATGGTATTTGGAGCAATGGGTTGACACTGGGCCCCTTTAATTGTTGCATACTGTGTACATTGTAACATTGCAGCTTTGTATGCATTTACCAGAAATTGTTCTGCCAACATATTCCAGAACCAGAAAAAGTAAGTTAGAAGACTTGAATATGTTTCTCACATGAATTCTAGACTTGATATCCCCATAGGAAATTGTATTGCATATACATCCTTAGCCAACACAAAATAGGAAACACATTTCGTCTCACCGCAGTACTGGACACACAAGATGTTGCTTTTAAAGGTAGGTTTTCTCCGTTTCATAATAATACATGTCCGCTTGTGTTTTGATATGTAAATCCTGGGGCGCATTCTGTCACATGAAATGCAAATAGGCTTTTATGACTTCTGCAGACAAAAAAAAATTCACATACATCTACTAAATGTTTCTCCAAGTCATAATATAATTTCATTTTGTCAATATCACTGGATTCACATAATGTAACCTCAATAGGTTTAAATAGACCATCCTGGCATCAGATCAATTCTGAATTTGGTTGATTGTATTATTTTCTGTTTTGAACTTTTTGCCAAATAAAATAATAAAAAAAAGTAAAAAGTGGAAGCACGCAATAGAAAAAAAAGTTATGGCACAGTCCACATTTCTGTATTTAATGAGAAGTGGCATCATAGTCCTGTATCTCAGTGCCAAGAATATTGCATGCCAGTTCTGATTGCTTTGTTTGATATTCATATATAATCCAGTATTTATAACATGATTTACTAAATTAATTCACTGTGTTTTTATTTACTATGTAAGTATGTATTAACTTTATAGAACACATTTAAAATAAAGTACAGATATAAGGAGCTGATAATGTTGTGGAAAATATTAGGGTGAATGGGTTAGGGATGTGCACAACCCTAAGGGTTTGTGGCTGATTACAATTTATTTTGGTGGCAATTTGTATTTCAGTGACTGGAAATGAACCAAGAGTACTATTATATTTGCCCAAAGAACAATCAACAATTCATGTGTGACCCTTAATAGTACCCTGGGCCTATGGCAGTGTTGGCTAACCTTGACACTCCAGCTGTTGTGGAACTATATATCCCAGCATGCCCTGCCACAGTTTTAGCATGCCCTAATAGCAAAACTGTAGCAGTTCATGCTGGGTTATGTAGTTCCATAACAGCTGGAGTGTCAAGGTTAGCCAACACTGGCCTAGGGAGTAGCAGGTTGTGCAGCAGGTGTGTGAGTGGCGGTTAGTCCACAGAGGAGGCAACTTAACCAGGTAGGTGTATTAACCAAGTAAATTAACCGGTGACATAATTCATAAGGTGGATTTTGTACTGTTCTGTGAGGCCAGAGATAACATTGGATTAGGGTGCATGAAATCTAACTGGCTTTATTTGTGGATTATCTATTGCTAGATGTCACTAATCCATTAGGGCGGAATGTACTAAAAGGAAAATGCGGCCAAAACTCAGAAAGATGCAGTTTTCTGAGTTTTGGCCGCATTCCCCATATGTATCATAGCTCGGTAATGCGATACTTTTAGGAGCTTGGACCAGTTAAGCTAAGCTATCTATAGATGGTTTTGCCCTATTGAAGCCTATGGGGTTATCTTCACAATGTTCCCTGAGAGGGACTCCCCACTGCTTCCCCCACGGCACACGCATAATAAACCCTCAATATAGCTTACTTGCACCCAGGGACTGGGATTGCTGTTTGGTCCCTGGGTGCAGAGTCCGAAAACGGACCTAAGCCTTTACTAACGCCATCTGAAGATAGGGCTAATTTAGAAGTGCTTGCTCTGAAAAAAAAGATCACAATTTGACCTTTTTAAATTTGGGCTGATCGCGTTTCCCATTACAAGTATGGGAAGTGCGTTCAGGATTCGAATCAGATGTAAATTTTAGGGCATGGAAGAGATTTTTGCGAATTCTCATCCAAAAGCCCTGTGATAAATTTAAGTGATACTAAAATAATGTGGGGAAAGTGTGTGAAAACATCAGTTTTGACATTATGGGTAGAATGTACTAAGGGCAATAATGCGGGCAAAACTCAGCAAATGCTGTTTTGGCAGCATTTCCATATGTACCAAGCTCCGGAATGCGATATATTCCAGAGCTTTGACCCAGTGGGTAATGCCATTAGTAGATTGTGTTACCCAATAGAAGCCTATGGGCTTCTTTCCGCATTTTCCTCTGAGAGCACCCTTGGTGGTGATCGGGTCATACTGCGCATATGCAGAGGGAATTCTGGGTCATACAAACCAGAAAGTCCCTCTATCGCATAGGACAGCTCTTACCGGGAGTGCTGTCCTTTGCGATTAGAATTTCATTGCTAGGTACATACTGGTACATAGTTACATACTAGGTACATACTGCCGTTGTTAATGCTGGTATGTACCCGATAAGTGGTAAAATGTACCACATTGTCCCTATTTAAAAAATGGGGGATGGGGGCGCCAATGCTCATAATGCATAATCAGGCTCAGACCTACATTACTTATATGCTGCATCGCCAAGCTTTAATTGTTTGTGTGCATGCTGGGCCTGATTCAGGTTGGTACGCAATGCTGCGTTTGCACGCACTTGGCTGCTGCAAAAATATGCTAATGAATGCATTCGCACTGCCGTTGCAACACAAGATGCAGACGTCCAGCACTACATAAAGCCGCCCCCTTACCTTCTTCTCACATCCGTACTAATGTGCAAGTATGTAAAATCATCGGTAACATTGGAGCTGCATGCACACTTGTGGTTGACATGACCCTGTCTCAGAAGTTGCTAAACTTCCTGCACGCAGTGAGTACTCAGGCTGCGTATTGGTTCTGTGTGGATAATTTATGCACGCCCCTGCAACAGCGTTCAAACACAGCGTTCGCACAACCACGCCCCCCATCACCACCCACTAACGGCACTTCCTGTCAATCAATGAGTGATGGATTTGCGTACTGGCGGCAATCGCATTCCCGATCGGACAGCCTGGTTCGCACACATGCACTGAGGTGCAAACATCAGCCGCCTGCGTGCGAACGCAGCCTTGCGAACCAACCTGAATCAGCCCCATTGTACAGTGTCTCTCATGGGGAAATCTGTTCTTCTATTTATTACACTGGCTTGTCAGTGTGTTGGCCACATATAAATGTATTTAATAACATATAAACATAAGACTTTCTATGTTGAACATTTGTGATTTACGCTAGTATCTGCATCATTTTAAACCAATACACAATTCATGCATGAGTGAAACACTGCCCCTAGTGGTTAACCTAACATTGTACAATAGTTGACATTATTCACCAGTATTGAAAATTTAAATATACAAGCAAACATATCCACAGATTCTGTGCTTTTTACTTAGAAAGTTTTGTTAAAAAAAGTGACATTTATGTGAGAAAAACAATAACCAGATTAGTATCACTTTGGATGTTTCACAAGGAACAAATAGTATTGTGTCTGTCAAATATGCTACATGTATTTACATTAATCTGTGTTTTTTTATTTAAAATGTAATTAGCGAATGTATTCACTATATGGGAATGATGTTTGACTATTAAAGCCCACACAACTGAAACTAATCAGAAAGTCATTTCTAGCCTTTGCCTTTGCTTAGAAATCAGGAAGTGATTATTTAGAAAATAGGATAATTAATCAGCAGTTGCAGGAAATGTTAATTATAATGCTATATGAAGATATATGAGCTTAAGAAAATATTTCCCTCTCCTTCACTTAAACAATAACAACTTCTACAAAGGCTGAACTCACACATGCGGTCATTCATACTACTAAGGAGATCAGTAGTTAGCAGAACACTCTGCTGATTTACTAAATATCGGTGGCAGATTTGTGTCATTTATTTATGAATACTTGGAGCATACATGGTACATATAAAAGGGATTAATCAAGTCTCAGATACTACTTAGGTGAGCTATTAAAATCAGATTAAAGTGTAACTAACACTAGGGAGCTCATTTGCATATTGACAAAATGTCAGGAAATATAGCGTGGGTATGGTAATGTCTTACTTTCTGACTCTTCCTAAATGTCATGGAGACTCCCTGAAATGGTGGTGGTCTCTGTGACTCTCTGGAGTCTAGCAAGTTCCCTGTGATGATGAAATTACTCTCCGCCCACTGTGTGAGAAGAGTTAAGCTGGGTACACACGTAAAGATTTTCTGTCCAACCATCCAACTAGTTGATTGGTTGGAATGAAAATCTGGTAAGGTATAAAAGTAAATGACAATCAGCAATTTGCTCCCAAATGCCGGAAAATGGATAAAAACTGTTGTTTGAACAAATTGTTTAAATCAAACATTTAACAAACTTGTCTAAGGACCATTTTCATCTGTTTTCTGGCATTTAGGAGCAAATTGCTGATCATCATTTTCTCCCATACGTTACCAGATTTTCACTCCAACCAATCAACTAGTTGGCTGGTTGGACAGATAATCTTTAGATGTGTGTATACAGCTTAAGTAGAATGTGTGCTACAAGAAAATGGCCACCGCTCTCCTGCACACTGATGGCTACATGAGTGGTTGTGTGCCAAACAATGCCTGATCACATTTCAGTGGATGCTTGATGAATTGCATGAACCTGGTGGAAGGGCGAGAGTAAGAGAAGCCTAGGTGGCTTCCAATATATGAAGCGGCAACACCTGGCAGGTAACCACACCAAGGTTGACAGTATAATCTATAGAAAGACAACGAAGGCTCCTCTTAGTATAGTAATCTCACAGCAAGCAAAGTTTGCTCAATAAAATCCTTCTTACGAATAATCCCACAACTACTAGCTCTCAGAGAGAAAACAGTAGGAGTTCATGGTGTAGTATATAAGCACAAAGGTATTTAATTAGTTAAAATTACATGTACATTAAAAACAATACAATAATAAAAGTCCCACAGTAACTGTATCATACAAGGTTGTCAGCCTGTAAACAGAAAAAACTCTGTCAATGCGCTTTGCCCTGACCCCACCAAGGTGTCACAAGTGACTGTGAAGAAGTCATTGTGACACCTTGATGTATTATTGTAAAGGGATGTAGCCAGCATCCCAGTGCATAGAATGCCAGGAGTCAGAATCCAGACAGACGTCAGAATCCCGGCTCCAGAATCTCGGTGGCTGCGATCCCGATGGCTAGCATTAGGTTAGGGTAAGGAGGAGTGGGTTAAGATGCCTACACACTAGACGATATTATGCACGATTTGGCCGATTCCGATGCATCAGACAGATCGCGCATAATATGTGCAAATCGTGAGTGTCCACTTACAATTACTCGGGTTGTCCATCGTATATTCAGATCTTAAGGTGTCTACACACTAGATGACCTGTAAATTATGCAATTTCATCAGTTATTTCCACCGCCGGGATTGCGCTGCAAGGTTTTGACTTTAGTAAATTTGGCCAATTGAAAATGACCAAAACACAATGGTTTCAACAAAGCCACTTTATTAAATTTCCACCAGAATCCTTACAGTTATGTACAGTGCAGAAAATGTCAGGGCTGGATTCCGAGTGGCCAGCAATTCTATATGTGTACGGAACTTGCAATTATTAGCAGACCACACATGTGTCAGGGCCTGGATCTGCAACTTAGGGCAAATACAACGATTCAGATTTGTGTGGATCTCAGTTGCATCTGCACTTGCAACTGAATGGGTGTTACTGTATGGAAAAGGGTTATTCAAATATTTCAAAGTGTGTTGTGGGGGCGCTGGCAGTATTGTGGGTTACTCAGAGGTGAGTGTATGCAGAGATTCGGATGCTTTCAATTGGGTCTCCGCAGGAGAGAATATAGGCTTTCTGTCACTCAGGGCACTTAGAGTTCAGTACTCCTAACATCACCTTATTTAGATGTCTTCAGTTACAGCATGCTTTACATGCCCAGTTCAGGGACTCCCCATAATGTATCTCTGTCTCTCCAGTTAGGAAGCTACTTCTCTCTCTGCGGGATGCATCAAGGGAAGAAATTAGGTCAAACTCCGAAAATGCGGGTTTGACTGCATTTCTCACATGCACCAAGGCTTGGTTGCGGTGGGTAATACCATAATCCTGATGGTGTTACCCATAGAAGTCTATGGGCTTCTCTCCGTAGAGTGCTGTGAGAGGGATCCCTCCCAGAAACCCCCACGCCGTCTGCGTCCTTTTGCGCATGCGTAGAAGGACGCCGGAGGGGCTTCTGGGTCATAGACCTGGGTGCATACGTTACCAACAGATATACTTTATTGTGCTCCACAGAATATATTATACACCACTTATTTTATTTCACATGGGACTTAGAGTGAACTCTGTGTGTAGACAGTGTGGGTTGCTCAATGCCTCTTTCTGGCATCTTCTATGGGAGTATAGGGAGGTTCTGCAATTGTGGACTCAGGTCTGGGATTGTGTTTGTACTAGAGTTGTGCGGGTTTGGTTTTACTCGGATTTACTCGGATATGTACGGATCTCAAAAATGGCATTTTATTGGCTATCGGCTATCACGTGTTTTGTATAGTCAATAAAATAAATCTGAACTAATCCGAACTTGCGATAATTTTGGCAAAAATAACTGAGTAAATCCGAGTAAAACCGAACCCGCACATCTCTAGTTTGTACCCCTGTACCTGCCCTTCCCCCTTCTGACCCTATAATTTGTTTTTTCATAAGAAGAATCCTTTAATGTTATAATTAGGGGTGAGCGGGTTCGGATTTCTGAAATCCGAACCCCCCCGAGCCCCCCCGATCCGAGTCCGATCCGAGTCAGGCTCGACTTTTCCCGCCTGACTCGGATCTGAAATCGAGGCAAAACGTCATCATCCCGCCTTCCGAGTCTCGCGGGTTTTGGATCCTATATAAGGTACCCGCGTCGGCGCCATTTTCTCACTCGGCTGTGGACAGTGAAGAGGGAGGGTGGGAGTTAGGGCTGTGTAGTGTAGTGTAGTGTAGTGTAGTGTAGTGCTGCTGCTGTCCACTACTTCAAAGTCCATAGGGGCTGGCTGTGTTGTGCTGTGCTGCTGTTGTTAATAGGGGCTGTGTCCACTACTTCAAAGTCCATAGGGGCTGGCTGGACTGTGTTGTGCAGTCAGTTCTCCATAGGGGCTGTGTCCACTCCAAAGTCCTGTGCAGTGTCCCAGTCCTAAAGGAGTGCTGTAGTGTTGTCCAGGGGGTGCTCTGTCCATCAGGGGTGCTCCCCCCAAGTGCTAAAAAAATAATATATTTTCTGTGTTTGTGAATTGTGTGCGCAGTAGCCGCACGTGCATCAACAAAGTAGTGCCAAGCGTGCGCCTGTGTCATAAGTAAAGGGCCGGCGGGCTTGACCGTTAAAGGGTGCTGTAACCCCCGAAAGTACACTCCAGTCCAAACCAAAAAAAAATTATTTTCTGTGTTTGTGAATTGTGTGCGCAGTAGCCGCACGTGCATCAACAAAGTAGTGCCAAGCGTGCGCCTGTGTCATAAGTAAAGGGCCGGCTGGCTTGACCGTTAAGGGTGCTGTAACCCCCGAAAGTACACTCCAGTCCAAACCAAAAAAATAATTATTTTCTGTGTTTGTGAATTGTGTGCGCAGTAGCCGCACGTGCATCAACAAAGTAGTGCCAAGCGTGCGCCTGTGTCATAAGTAAAGGGCCGACTGGCTTGACCGTTAAGGGTGCTGTAACCCCCGAAAGTACACTCCAGTCCAAACCAAAAAAAAAATTATTTTCTGTGTTTGTGAATTGTGTGCGCAGTAGCCGCACGTGCATCAACAAAGTAGTGCCAAGCGTGCACCTGTGTCATAAGTAAAGGGCCGGCTGGCTTGACCGTTAAGGGTGCTGTAACCCCCGAAAGTACACTCCAGTCCAAACCAAAAAAAAAATTGTTTTCTGTGTTTGTGAATTGTGTGCGCAGTAGCCGCACGTGCATCAACAAAGTAGTGCCAAGCGTGCGCCTGTGTCATAAGTAAAGGGCCGGCTGGCTTGACCGTTAAGGGTGCTGTAACCCCCGAAAGTACACTCCAGTCCAAACCAAAAAAAAATTATTTTCTGTGTTTGTGAATTGTGTGCGCAGTAGCCGCACGTGCATCAACAAAGTAGTGCCAAGCGTGCGCCTGTGTCATAAGTAAAGGGCCGGCTGGCTTGACCGTTAAGGGTGCTGTAACCCCCGAAAGTACACTCCAGTCCAAACCAAAAAAAAAATTTTTTTCTGTGTTTGTGAATTGTGTGCGCAGTAGCCGCACGTGCATCAACAAAGTAGTGCCAAGCGTGCACCTGTGTCATAAGTAAAGGGCCGGCTGGCTTGACCGTTAAGGGTGCTGTAACCCCCGAAAGTACACTCCAGTCCAAACCAAAAAAAAAATTATTTTCTGTGTTTGTGAATTGTGTGCGCAGTAGCCGCACGTGCATCAACAAAGTAGTGCCAAGCGTGCGCCTGTGTCATAAGTAAAGGGCCGGCTGGCTTGACCGTTAAAGGGTGCTGTAACCCCCAAAGTACACTCCAGTCCAAACCAAAAAAAAAATTATTTTCTGTGTTTGTGAATTGTGTGCGCAGTAGCCGCACGTGCATCAACAAAGTAGTGCCAAGCGTGCGCCTGTGTCATAAGTAAAGGGCCGGCTGGCTTGACCGTTAAAGGGTGCTGTAACCCCCGAAAGTACACTCCAGTCCAAACCAAAAAAAAATTATTTTCTGTGTTTGTGAATTGTGTGCGCAGTAGCCGCACGTGCATCAACAAAGTAGTGCCAAGCGTGCGCCTGTGTCATAAGTAAAGGGCCGGCTGGCTTGACCGTTAAAGGGTGCTGTAACCCCCGAAAGTACACTCCAGTCCAAACCAAAAAAAAATTATTTTCTGTGTTTGTGAATTGTGTGCGCAGTAGCCGCACGTGCATCAACAAAGTAGTGCCAAGCGTGCGCCTGTGTCATAAGTAAAGGGCCGGCTGGCTTGACCGTTAAAGGGTGCTGTAACCCCCGAAAGTACACTCCAGTCCAAACCAAAAAAAAAATTATTTTCTGTGTTTGTGAATTGTGTGCGCAGTAGCCGCACGTGCATCAACAAAGTAGTGCCAAGCGTGCGCCTGTGTCATAAGTAAAGGGCCGGCTGGCTTGACCGTTAAAGGGTGCTGTAACCCCCGAAAGTACACTCCAGTCCAAACCAAAAAAAAATTATTTTCTGTGTTTGTGAATTGTGTGCGCAGTAGCCGCACGTGCATCAACAAAGTAGTGCCAAGCGTGCGCCTGTGTCATAAGTAAAGGGCCGGCTGGCTTGACCGTTAAAGGGTGCTGTAACCCCCGAAAGTACACTCCAGTCCAAACCAAAAAAAAATTATTTTCTGTGTTTGTGAATTGTGTGCGCAGTAGCCGCACGTGCATCAACAAAGTAGTGCCAAGCGTGCGCCTGTGTCATAAGTAAAGGGCCGGCTGGCTTGACCGTTAAGGGTGCTGTAACCCCCGAAAGTACACTCCAGTCCAAACCAAAAAAAAATTATTTTCTGTGTTTGTGAATTGTGTGCGCAGTAGCCGCACGTGCATCAACAAAGTAGTGCCAAGCGTGCGCCTGTGTCATAAGTAAAGGGCCGGCTGGCTTGACCGTTAAAGGGTGCTGTAACCCCCGAAAGTACACTCCAGTCCAAACCAAAAAAAAAATATTTTCTGTGTTTGTGAATTGTGTGCGCAGTAGCCGCACGTGCATCAACAAAGTAGTGCCAAGCGTGCGCCTGTGTCATAAGTAAAGGGCCGGCTGGCTTGACCGTTAAAGGGTGCTGTAACCCACAAAGTACACTCCAGTCCAAACCAAAATAAAATTATTTTCTGTGTTTAGCCGCACGTATATATCAAATCGATATAACATAAATGGAGGACCAAACTTTCTCCGATAAAAATAAAATAGAGAAAGATCAAGAACCACTTCCTCCTAGTGCTGAAGCTGCTGCCACTAGTCATGACATAGACGATAACATGCCATCAACGTCGTCTGCCAAGGCCGATGCCCAATGTCATAGTAGAGGGCACATACAATCCCAAATGGCAAAGTTCAGGAAAATGACCTTGAAAAAGACATTTAAATCAGCTGAAGAGAAACGTAAACTTGCCAATATGCCATTTGCGACACGGAGTGGCAAGGAACGGCTAAGGTCGATCCCTAGTATGTTCATGACTAGTGGTTCAGCTTCACATGACGATGGAAGCCCTCCTCCCACTAAAAAAATCAAAAGAGTTAAGCTGGCAAAAGCACAGCGAAGAACTGTGCTTTCTAAGAAGATATCACAAATCCCCAAGGAGAGTCCAAGTGTGGTGGTGGTTGCGATGCCTGACCTTCCCAGCACTGGACGGGAAGAGGTGGCTCTTTCCACCATTTGCACGCCCCCTGCAAGTGCTGAAAGGAGCACCCACAGTCCACTTGCTGATATGCAAATTGAAGATGTCACTGTTGAAGTACAACAGGATGAGGATACTGGTGTAGCTGGCGCTGAGGAGGAAGTTGGCGAGGAGGATTCTGATGGTGATGTGGTTTGTTTAAATCAGGCTCCGGGGGAGACAGTTGTTGTCCGTGGGATGAAAAAGCCCATCACGGTCATGCCTGGGCAGAAGACCAAACATTCCACCTCTTTGGTCTGGCAATATTTCTATCCAAATCCGGACAACAACTGTCTTGCCATATGTACCATATGTAAAGGTGAAATAAGTAGGGGTAGGGACGTCAACCACCTAGGAACATCCTCCCTTATACGGCACCTGCAGCGCGTTCATAAAAAGTTACTGTCAAGTTCAGAAACTTTGGCTAAGACCGTAAGCAGTCCAGGGACACCTAAATCCCGTTGTCCTGTTGTATCCAAGCGCCTGCAAACCACACCGTCAACTCCCTCCTCGTCAATTTCCTCCTTAGTCAGGATCAGAAGTAGTCCTGCAGGCCATGTCACTGGCATGACTGACTCTCCTATCCGGGATTCCTCTGGAGGATCCTGCATTGCTACGCCTACTGCTGCCGCTGCTGCTGTTGCTGCTGCTGGGAGTCGTTCATCATCCCAGAGAGGAAGTAGGAACACCACTACTTTTACTAAACAATTGACCCTCCAACAGTCCTTAGCGAGGAGGATGAAGTACGACAGCAGTCATCCTGAAGCAAAACGTATAACTGAGGCCTTGACTGCTATGTTGGTGTTAGACGTGCGTCCGGTATCCGCCATTAGTGCAGTGGGATTTAGACAATTGATGGAGGTAGTGTGTCCCCGGTTCCAAATCCCGTCTAGATTCCACTTCACTAGGCAGGCGATACCGAGACTGTACAGAAAGGTCAGAAAAAGTGTCCTCAGTGTCCTGAAAAATGCCGTTGTACACAATGTCCACTTAACCACGGACATGTGGACAAGTGGAACAGGGCAGACTAAGGACTATATGACTGTGACAGCCCACTGGGTAGATGTATCACCTTACGCAGCAACAGCAGCAGCGTCACCAGTAGCAGCATCTCAGAAATGCCAGCTCGTTACAAGGCAGGCTACGCTGTGTATCACCGGTTTCAGTAAGAGGCACACCGCCGACAACCTCTTAGAGAAACTGAGGGAAATCATCGCCCAGTGGCTTACCCCACTTAGACTCTCCTGGGGATTTGTGATATCTGACAACGCCACCAATATTGTGCGGGCATTACATCTGGGCAAATTCCAGCACGTCCCATGTTTTGCTCACACAATAAACTTGGTGGTGCAGAATTTTCTGAAAAGCGACAGGGGCGTGCAGGAGACGCTTTGGGTGGCCCGAAAAATTTCTGGCCACTTTCGCCATTCAGCGACTGCGTGCCGAAGACTGGAGCGCCAGCAAACACTCTTGAACCTGCCCCGCCATCACCTGAAGCAAGAGGTTGTGACGCGGTGGAACTCAACCCTCTATATGCTTCAGAGGATGGAGGAGCAGCAAAAGGCCATACAAGCCTATACATCCACCTATGACATAGGCAAAGGAGGGGGTATGCACCTGACTCAAGCGCAGTGGAGAATGATTTCCGTGTTGTGCAAGGTTCTCCAGCCCTTCGAACTTGCCACACGTGAAGTCAGTTCAGACACTGCCAGCTTGAGTCAGGTCATTCCCCTCATCAGGCTTTTGCAGAAGCAGCTGGAGAAAGTGAAGGAGGAGCTAAGACGGAGCGATTCCGCTCGGCATGTGGGACTTGTGGATGAAGCCCTTCATTCGCTTTGCCAGGATTCCAGGGTGGTCAATCTGTTGAAATCAGACCACTACGTTTTGGCCACCGTGCTCGATCCTAGGTTTAAAGCCTATGTGGTGTCTCTCTTTCCGGCCGACACAAGCCTGCAGAGGTGCAAAGACCTGCTGGTGAACACACTGTCAGCTGAAGCGGAACGTGACACGTCAACGGCTCCTTCTTCATTTTCTCCTGCAACTGGGGCTGCCAGGAAAAAACTTAGGTATCCTAAGCAACCCGCTGGCGGTGATGCAGGGCAGGCAGGACCAAGTTTGGACATCTGGTCCGGACTGAAGGACCTGGCAACAATTTCTGACATGTCTACTGTCACTGCATATGATACTGTCACCATTGACAGAATGGTGGAGGATTACATCGGTGACAGCATCCAAGTAGGCATGGCAGACAGTCCATACCTGTACTGGCAGGAAAAAGAGGCAATTTGGAGGCCCCTGTACAAACTGGCTCTATTTTACCTGAGTTGCCCCCCCTCCAGTGTGTACTCCGAAAGAGTGTTTAGTGCAGCCGGGAACCTTGTCAGCGAAAGGCGTAGGAGGTTGCTTCCACAGAATGTGGAGAAGATGATGTTCATCAAAATGAATTATCAGCTCTTCCAGGGAGACCAGCCTCCAGAAGGTACAGAGGGACCTGTGGTGGTGGATTCAAGTGGGGACGAGTTAATACTTTGTGAGGATGAGGATGTACACACTGAAGAGGGTGAGGAATCGGTGGATGAGGAGGATGAGGATGACATCTTGCCTCCATAGAGCCAGTTTGTGCAGGGACACATTAATTGCCAGCTTGTTTTGTGGGGGCCCAAACGAACCAATCATTTCAGCCACAGTTGTGTGGCAGACCCTGGCGCTGAAATGATTGGTTTGTTAAAGTGTGCATGTCCTGTTTATACAACATAAGGGTGGGTGGGAGGGCCCAAGGACAATTCCATCTTGCACCTCTTTTTTTTCTTTGCATTATGTACAGTTTGGGGCCTAGTTTTTCAAACTGCCATCCTGTCTGCCACTGCAGTTTCACGCCTAGATGGGTCACGTGTTTGTGCCGCCCACTCGTGTCGCTTAGCATAGTCATCCAGCTACCTCGGTGCAACGTTTTGGACATAAAAACACTATTGTGAGGTGTGAGGTGTTCAGAATAGACTGGAAATGAGTGGAAATTAAGGTTATTGAGGTTAATAATAGCATAGGAGCAGAAAAACCTACAAATTCTGTGATTTTAGCTGTTTTTATGCTTTTTAAAAAAAAAATACAGATCCAAAACACAAAACCCAGAACCCAAAACACGGAAGGGTGGTTTTGGCAAAACCAATCCAGATCCAAAACACGAAGAAAGATCCAGATCCAAAACCAAAACACAAAACACGAAAAGTGGCCGGTGCACACCCCTAGTTATAATATATAAACATGATTTCAGCTGCTGTGCAAAAATAAGCTGAAGGAGGAGTCTGATAGAAGAGACGCTTACTGTCGGCATCCCAGATCCAATGCCTGCGTCTGAAGATGCATGATCGGATCAACATCACAGCTTAAGCTTACTCAGAATGGCAGCCTCATGCCCGCTTGCAAAGGCAGTAAATCTGTGTCGTAAGACACAGACACTGGCCTCAGCTCTCCCAGAAAATGGGGCCAATACTCCCCCATTTTATGGAAACGCAGGTAGTGCTACCCCATCCCCACCCCCAAACAGCTGCAACATGTCAATAATGCTGCAGCTTGGGGGCACTACTTGCAACGAGCAGAACCCATTCTACACATGTGCACAACGGATCATACGCATGCACAGTCCTCCCGCCATCAGAGATGTACGCAAGCCATAATGTATATAAACCTAAAGATATTATTTACTATATAAATATGACATTTATCCCAATGTAATCCAAATATGATTAATATTAGAATTTTTACGTTCGGATGAAAGATTTTGTGCAATACTTTTCTATACCTATCTGCTATAGAAATAATATGGACCGTGTTTTACGCAGACACAACTGTGCCTGTTGGTGCAATTTTTCATTTAATGCATATAATGCATTGCACTAGTGCAGTGGTTCTCAAACTCGGTCCTCAGGACCCCACACATGTCACGTTTTCCAGGTCACCCAGCAGCTTCCTCCCACTCCCGCCTCCAAGATTTTGCCCGCACTGCTCCCCACCTCTGGAACTCTCTCCCACTCCCCATCAGACTCTCCACCTGTTTGCAATCCTTCAAACGGGCTCTTAAGACCCACTACTTCATCAAAGCCTTCCAGCTATCATTCTAACTCCTTGCTACATGCTCCTTCGTCCCCATCTGTGTCAACCCAGTTTGTCTTCCCCCACCTTTTTAGAATGTAAGCTCTCATGAGCAGGGCCATCTACCCTCTTGTGCTTCTCCTTACTATAGTGTCATTTACTTCTTACTCACCACTAGGGCACCTAACACTTGGTTGCTTATGTTCTGTTGCTTATCTGGGTGATATGGTCGCTAATGTAGCAATATATATTATCCATGTCCTGTATTGTATTGTTCTGTAAGTCACTTGTATACAATTTGTTTTTGTACTTTGTAAGGCGCTGCGGAACACTTGTGGCGCCATATAAATAAATGCTAATAATAATAATAATAGGTGCACAAGTGTATTTATTACTCACTGACACATTTTAAAAGATCCAATTATTTCACTTTTGATTCTGTGAGGAAACCTGGAAAACATGCACTGTTTGGGGTCATGAGGACCGAGTTTGAGAACCTGTGCACTAGTGGGTGACATTCCCTTATACCCCTTTCAGACATACAGCAAAAACTCAGGTTTTTGGACACGAACATGCATCAACCCGGGTTTTTGCTATGTGTGAACAGAAACGACCCTGGTCGAAGTCCTGAGCCCATGACCCTGCTCCGTACCAGGGTTTTTCCCAGGTGTAACCCGGATAGCCTCTAGTGTGGATGCATCCAACCCTGGTTTTTAGACCCGGGTTTTAAGAAAACTTTCTCATTGGCTGTTCTGTGCACCTGCAGATAACATCAAATGCAGGCGTCCGGACCACATGACTGGCGAGCAAACTAATTTAAGTTTGCATTATTTATGTTTAACATTTTTATATGAAAGGCTTTGTATAGACCGAAACTTTCTAGAGGCTATATTCATAATTTTCTTGTTTTGTAATGTAAAAATGTATTGGTTTTCTATAAAAAAAAAACATTGGAAGCAAACAAACTTTGTGGCTTTTAGTATTTACACTAAAATTCTAATTTATATTATGTCATTACTGTGAACAAAAAAAAAAAGTATCGCCTTTAAATTCCAGGGCAGACCCGGTTTTAGTGTTAACGTATCCGTACTGCAATTTCCCAGGTTTTGGTGTAGTGTGAATGGGTGTGATACGGCATGACGGCTGTTGGGATGGCGGTGCTCAAAAGACCGACAACGCCATCCCGATCATCAGCATGCAGACGGGGGCTTCATAAGTAAATTAACCCTACCCCCTTCACCCTCTATCCATAACCATCCCTTCCTGCACCCTAAACCCCCCTGCACCTTAACCCTAACCCTCCCCGTTAGAGCCTAAACCTAACCCTCCCCCCTTAGTGCCTAATCCTAACCCCATCCTGGTGGTGCCTAACCCTAAACCCCTCCATGGTACCTAAACCTAATCTCCTCCCCAGAGCCAAATGCTAACCCCCTCCCCGTGGTACCTAAACCATACCACCCCCCGTGGCATAAAACTTACCCTCTGTACCATCATTCGGGATACCGGGCGTCAGGATTTAGACGTAGGCATCTCATAACCCGTCTGAATACCAGCGCTGGTCTGTAGTAGTACTTCAGGACTTTAGGGGCTTTTGATGGCCGGCATTCCAAACACCGGCAAATTAAATACATCACCACTAGGGCACCTAACACTTGGTTGCTTATGCTCTGTTGCTTATCTGGGTATTATGGTCGCTAATGTAGCAATATATATTATCCATGTCCTGGTCCTGTATTGTATTGTTCTGTAAGTCGCTTGTCTACAATTTGTTTATGTACTTTGTAAGGCGCTGTGAACATTTGTGACCCCATATAAATAAATGATAATAATAATACATCCCATGTGAATGGGGGTCTCAGACTACAAGACCTGGGAATTTCCAGGGTTGATAGACCCGGGAAGTACCTATGTATTTCCTGGGTCTTATGTCTGAGAGGGGTATTATTAGAGAGCTCCTAGGGGTATATTTACTAAAGTTTGGATTTGTAGAGGTTGAGATGTTGCCCATAGCCACGTATCAGATTCTACTTATTTATCTAGCACCTTTTATAAGATAATAGCTAGAATCTGATTGGTTGCTATGGACAACATTTCCACTTCTTAAATCCGCACTTTAATAAATATACTGCTACTGTATTGTGGGACTCCTGAACAAATTTGGCATCCACAAAAGAGAGCTGCTGAGCCCCCCCAGCTGTTTCATGCAAGTGTCTCATCTTGGTAATATTGTGATACCTTTAATTTCCAGTGTCAATAATTAGTGTGTTAGGACTTTTTATGTGCATTATACTGATGAAATCAAGATACAACATGATGTTGTGATCCCGGCAATGCTTCTCACTTGGCCACATCAGGTTTTCCTTTGTGAAAGCTTGATTTCTTTCACCCAGGCTCAGAGAAAAGTTCTATAATATAAGTCATGTCATACATTTCTAATGGTACTTGATGCATAACTTTGAAGGGTAACAACATTACCTGTGTAACCTGACCATAAAGGAGCATACCTCCCTTGGCCACAAATCAAACACAGTAATGTTTGATTTTAGCAATGCAAATATGTTTATTTCTTCTCATGCTGAGATACTAGACTGTTCAAAGACATACAAACAGTGTCAGTAACGTGACTTTCTCTGAGCAGCTTCTGGAAATGATGGATTTCTGGGATTAAGTAACACACAACTTGTGATTGTCATGATTTTTAAATGACAACTATATAAAAATTCAATGCATATGGAGCAGAGGCATTTTAAAAGAGGAGAGGGCCCGTGTGCAGACTCAGGGGCTGACTCAGCTTTGATCGCAATTTTGCAATTGCACGCACCACTTAGTGTTGATTGTTTGTTGTGCGTACGCAAGTAATGCTAATTGTAACTTTGAACTTGACAATTTACCAAAAGTCTATTGCTCTACATGACAGATGTCTTTTTTTCACTTATTTCCATACTGTATTAATCTGTTGTTTGTTAAAAAAATAATAATAATATATATATATATATGTGCGTGTGTTTCCAAGGGTCCCTGCATACTGTGGGCTGGCTGCAGCACTCTGTGATGCACAAAAAACATGCCATAAGCGTGGACTGCAGCACTGTGTTGTTGTTTGTTCCTAAACAAAGCCTACTGAGGCGCTTTAAAAAAGTACCGCATGAGTCCACATTGATGTTGCAAGTCGGGGGGACTTGGTGTGGTGTGTTAGAGAAGAAGGTCTTGAAGATACCGTGATGTGCATATGAAAATACCTATTTCTGTGAGTAAGGGTACGTCATCTTATTACTCACATAATAGGGTGCCATATAAGTTATATTGTGGATGTGTATGATTCTGATTTAAAGAAACCTTGATGTGCTTAGTTCCCCTTCACCACATTGTGAGTGGGGCACGCCATTTATTGGATCAGTTCATTATTTGTTTTGTGTTCACATGCTGTAACACAAGCTCCGTCCTTTTTTTCGTCTTGTTTATACATGTCCATTTCATTCGAATTGTGGAGGAGCTGTTGGTCCAACAAAACGCAGTCTGAAGGATCACTTCTGGATTGATTGTTTCTGAATTAATTTGAAGGACTGAGTATCATTTACTATTTTTTCATATTATTGCATTTGAACATTTGATGTAGATACACTTTTCTCTTGCGCCATCTCATATCCAGAGTATTTTTATTTTGATCAGATATTAGCTATTATCTTCTAGAAGGTGCTGAATAAATGAAAGTGCTAAATAAAGGATAAATAGGATTTGACTGGTTGCTATGGGCAACAACTCCACTTCTAAAAACCTGCACTTTTGTAAATATACCCCTAAGTCTACATGTGTCACCTTTAAACCAAGCAAATTAGTTCACCAAAAAGAAAAACTAAGGCTGAAGAACAAACTATGTGTTTATAAACTTCACATATCCCTGAGGAGAGTCTAAGTGTGTCCATGAGTGCTATGTGTGAGTCTGACATTTCTGATACTGTACTCTTAGAGAAGCCTCCATCCACCATTTCTGCACCCTCTGAAAATGTGGGTATTTGAAGTAGTAACTATTGAAGTGAGGTCAGACATTGTCAGCTTGGGTCAGATGATTCCTTTAATAAAACTACTGGAAAAGCAGCTAGAGAAACTGAAGAAGGAGATGACACAAAGTGATTCTGCTAAGTATTGTGGATTTGTAGAGCAACTTCTTTATTCACTTTGCCAGGACCAAAGGGTTGTCATGATCATGCAATTGAATCACTACATTTTGGCAACCATGCTTGATCTGATATTTAAGTCATACATAATGTCTTTCTTTCCAACTAACACAGATCTTAAGAGATGCAAAGACTTCCCTTCCAGCAAGTTATCAGCTCTAATGGTACATAACATGATGATGTCTACTGCATCAGTTTCTCCTGCAAATGCTGCTGCCAGGAAAATCTGACCTTTTCCAAGAGACCTACTGGGGATGTGGCTGATGAGTGCACCAAAGTGAAACACCATTTAGAAATCTGGTCAGGCTTAAAAGAATTGCTCACAATTATTGACACCTCTACCATGATTCAATCTGACTAAGTATCAATAGGATGGTGAAGATTTATTTTAATGATAATGTAAAATTAACATGTCACACAGTCCTTTTGATTACTGGGAGGAAAAAGGGCAATTTTGAGCCATTTAAACTAGCTTTCGTGTATTTAAGCTGCACACCCTCAAGTGTGTACTCGGAAAGAGTGTTTAGCACAGCCGGGAACCTTGCGAGTGATCGGCGTAGGAGGTTACTTCCTCAAAATGTGGAAAAACTCATGTTGATAAAAATGAACTACAAATTCTATGAAGAAAATCTGTGCCACCAATTGCAACAAAGTACAGAGACTTCTATAATGGTGGATTCCAGTGCAGATGAGCTAATATTGTGTGATGATGATGTTAACACTGATGAGGGGAGAAGGAGAATGAGGATGATAATGACATACAGTGTAGAGATGATTAACCATACTGACACCTGCCTTAAGCTGATTGGTAGCTTGTTTTGTGAGGTCCAAACAAACCAAGCTCTTCAGCCATAAAAGTGGCAGTCCCTGTTGCTGAAGTGCTTGATTGGTTTAACTGTGCATGTCCTTTTTAATATATAATATAAGGGTGAGTGGGAGGGCCCAAGGATAATTCCATCGTGGACCGCTTTTCTTTTCATTATGGGCTGTTTGGGGGCACTCTTTTTTGCATAAACAAACATTTTTATTGGTTATTGCTCTAACACATAACTAATTTGTAACACATTTTTAACCGAAATAATGTGGTGCTTCACAAAATATAAAAAAATACCAAAATGATGGCACATATTTAGGATAGTTTAGTAATATGAACAAGGCCATGTCTCAAGTTTAATTTTTTGAATTAATCAATCATTCTTTTTTAAACTGTCTTCCACTACATACTCCACCTCCATTTTCCTGTACTGCCTCAGGCCTCTGAGCTAGTTCCTCTCATACTCAGACTCCCTGTTAAATGTACTCACAGACTCACCTAATAAATGTAGTACTAAAGGGGTTGTTACCAAATTAGGAAGAAGGGATCATATGGCCAGCTTTTTTGGCAACCCTTGACAGGAATCCTTGGCTATATTAACAACATTGTATTGTTTTATGTCATTTTCTCTCCTCAGATGCTAAAAAACAGTTCTCGGAAGGCCATGTCTCAGTTTAAATTTTCTCAATCAATGAATGAATCAATAAATCAATCAATCCTTTATCTGGCTTCCACTACATACTCCACTTCCATCTCCCTGTACTGCTCTTGGGCCTCTGAGCTAGTTCCCCTCATACTCAGACTCTCTGGTGCACCTCATAAATTTACTACAGGGGTTGTTACCCAATTAGGTTGCAGGGAGGAGGGAGGGTAGTATGGCCAGCTTCGTTTGCAACCCTTGTCAGGAATCCTTGGCTATATTAGCAACATTGTATTGTATTATGGCTTTTTCTCTTCTCAGTTGCTGAAAAACAGATCTTGTAAGGCCATAGAGCAAATTAAATTTTCTTAATTAATCAATCAATCAAATAACCAACCAACCAATGGATTATCTGCCTTCCACTACATACTCCACTCCCATTCCCCTGTACTGCCCTCTGCCTCTGATCTAGTTCTTGATGAAAACATTCTGTCTTTGGGGTATAGTTTATTAAACTGCCATCCTGTCTACCACTGCTGTGCCGCAATGTTTCATAAATGTGCTATATTTTTTTAAATTGCCATGTGTTTGTGCTGCTGCTCTGTTGCTTAGTTTAGCCAGTTAGCATTTGCCCAATAATGGTGAACAATATTGTGCCCTGTCAGGTGGTCAAAATTGATTTCAAATGACTGGCAGTTACTGTTATTGAGGTTAATAATAAACCTTTTTTTTCTGGGCCTGTTCAGAGATGATTTCTAATGCAGCCACGTTCGCAGCCGCATTCTCAATAGCATTTGCAGCAATATGCAAATGTTATCTCAGTCTTTCTTTGGGGCTCCACAATGTGATGGAGTGTAGTAGTGGTGAGATGCCCACTTTCAGACTGTGTGGTCTGTTGGAGATTGTAAACACTCCAACATCGATGCACCGTCAACATTTCCGATAGCCTAAGGTCTACTCTAGCTACTCTGCTCAAAACCAACTAAATATGGCCTCTGAAGCTTTGGATTTATGATTGGGAAAGCAGCAGCATTCCCAGACATGCCAGTGACACTCCCATAACACACCCATGAAACACCCTTTTTGCAATCACTTTAGGTAAACTCCCAGTCTCCACCCTGATATGCCCAGGTATTGCAAACCCCTTCTCAAGTGTTAGTGATGCCGCACACAACTGCGAACAGCATAGGATACTTCCCTTTGCACGTGTGCAATAAGGGAATTCTGGCCTTTTCATGCATGCTCACTAGCAAAACATTGCTCAACTGCATAAATATGGGCAATATATTCATCTCTGAATCAGTTTGGGTCTCTCACCAGTCTTGTATCTGTGTGTTCCTTTTGGTCTGGCACTGTTAGTGTTTTAGAATCATATATTCTTTGTTAGTATACCATCTGTTGACAGTCACCAGGTTCTAGTGTTTATTATGTATTGTCCGCTTGTAGATGAGGTACTGTAGGTTTTCTGCACCTGTGTAATTGTTACGTAACTACTGTGTGCCACATGTTTTTCTGGCTGAGCAAATGTATTTTTTATTAACACTCCAACAGTTAAACTTTTAACACAGACTTTGTACACTTTGTCCCGGATTAATATATACTGAGACACCCAGGGATTTTATAGACAGGAAAAAAAATACAGGAAAAAATGCTGTATTAGTGAAGACATGAAGGCAGACCTTGTCCATGGCTGTTTTTATGGATATAAGCAATATTTTTGGTGGTTTACGTATGATCACAAGCATACAAAGTGGATCTTTGGTACAGTGTATTGCATTTGCACATTTAGCAAACAATTCCGTTAAGGAAATAGAAGGAATTGCCGTGAGTCAGCAGGAAAAAATGTAAAAAGGTAATAAACACCAACAGTTTTTTTTTAATCAGGTTTGGAGTCATGCCTCAGGGATATGGGGACAGCTAGTAAACGGATAAACTCCTGGCATGCTGGTTTTTCATCACCACCCTTGCAAACAAAAAAAAATTATATAAAACCACCCGAACATTATATAATGTCAATATTTATTTTAAATGTTTATTCTATTTTTTAAATGGCAAGAAGTAAAAAAGTATGAAAGTCAACAACTGAAAAAACATGGAAACAAATCAAAATTGTTCATATTAAATACACGTATTAAACAGATTTTTTCTGCACCTGTGTAACTGCCATAAGTCATGAACTCATGTTTGTAAGGGAAACCATCACTGTCTAGAAGAGTATGAGTGCATTAGGAAAACAGTTTTTTTTTTTTTTTTTTAAATAATACTGAAGATTCAATACTGAGGGCAGTAAAAAAAATTGCAAAGAAGATGGGTTCTCACTGTTCCATCATATCACATTATTGTCTGTTATGTCATACTTACCTACTCTCCCGGATATTGTGGGAGGCTCCCGAATATTCAGGGAGCCTCCCACATCCCCGGCAGAGTATCCGGATTTCCCTCATCCCGCCCACTTCCTAGTAAAGTGGGCAGGATGGGGAGATAATTGCTGGGAATCACAGCATGAATGCAGTTTATTGCGGCTCCGTATGGAGGGGGTGGGGCTAAACTATGCAATAACTAGGAATTTAGCCCTGCCTCCTCCTCCCGCACCAGCTATTCGCTGCAGTTTCCCGTGACGTGGGGCAGAGCCTAATAACATAGGGACCCAGCCCTGCCCTCCTATTTGGCCAGCTGTGTCTGTTCTCCGGGCATCTCTCGGCGAGCCGATAATAAAAGTAGGTAAGTTTGTGTTACGTGTACATGTATATAAAAATGAAACCCATTTTAGCTTCTTATATGTTTAATTATACATATTGTGTACGAAGAAATATCATACCATACCTTACAACTTTCCTGTTAAGCAGAACAGTCCCAATTTTATTGGATTATACTGCAGTTCCACTAACATACTTCCTAACTGTTGCCATTTCAGAAATTCTGAACTGTTAGGGTGTCTTGAGGACCGAGGGGTCGATTCAGACCCGGATGCTAAGCTGTGCTCTCTCGCTGCCAAAAAGGGCCGGGTATGCAAATTCAGCGATGGCACTGTCTGGTGTGAGGATGCCCTCTATGTATTAGAGAGTGACGGCAGTGTTAGCGCACACCGGTATAAAGACAACCACTTTTCTTTCTTAATACACCTCATCTCCAGGAAGTGTATGATTAATCAGAACCATCGAGAGCCATCGGAGCTGCACGCAGCGCTTGAGGTAGACCCTACTCCACCTCAAGTGTGGCACCCCATCAAGACCCTAAATAAATGTTAAGTAATAATCTGCTTCCTGCCACTGTCTAATACAGACCATTATATAACTGTTTTCATTGAGGTTCAGGCACTCTTTGCACTGGCTCTCTCAGCAGCGGTGGACATTAGGGGACAGTGAGTACTGTGGCAGGCTCAAGGATTGAGCTAGAGAAAACGACAGATGGTGGCTGCACTGGGGTGAGGTAACTGCCAGTGGGAGCAAAGCTGCACAGTGTGTGTGTTTTACCCAATTCTCAGCGGTTCTTCACGGCGACTGATAGCCGTGAGTGGCTAGACAGATAGACAAACAGCGTCATTACAACTACCCTATGGAAGTCTGGAGCAGCTGACAGGAGCGAAGTCTGTGAAACACCTGCAAACATAACCTCACCCGCTATCCCCACTGCTCAGCCATCAGCTCAGCCATCAGGACATTGTGACAAATAAAAGTATAGTGGTCACTCACATCAGCTTAATGATATTCCACAGGTGCTTGTAAAGGGCGGGGTTTACTCTGAACCACAGAAAAAAAAGGATATTCCCTCCAGCACACTGCAACAATATCAGCAAGACTACTTAAATCCTACATGATAATAGAAATTCAGAGGTATTAGTTAGATACATTTGCAAATATATGATTAAGCACCAGGCCAGCGTCAAAGCTCCTCTATACCGGCGTCCCTAACATTCAGGGGTTCACATCTGAGGCGCAGGGCACCCCAAAAGAATCCAGCCAAGGACCATTCCCAGGGCATCACACGAAAAGGGAAAAAAGGTGATAGTGAAGTGTAAAGTATAGGTGTGTAAAGATCATCAATGAGATGATTGCAGTGTGCTGGAGGGAATATCCTTTTTTTCTGTAGGACATTGTGACAGTCTGAATTAATGCTCCCCGGCCAGGCTGCGTATCTCCATTCTTTCCTCTTCCAATGCAGCTGCAGAACTGCATATAATACTTACAGTCAGGGACTGGTAATTGAGAGACTCGACAAGCTGAGTAGGTTCCTTCATACCCCTGCTATCTTCACAGGGAAGTCCCAGTATGAAATTGCCTTTGTATGTACCAGACACATTAAAACTATTCAACCTTCTCTACAACCTTGCAGGCAGGACACAAATATACTAAAATTGTGCATCAGATTGCATGAATTACAATTGCCATAAAGGAATAGTTATCTGTCAATTAAACTAACCCGGGCATCGGAAAGTGCACTGACTCTACAGAGAGCACTGGACTTTATTACTAACAGTCATTTACGTTCCTGCATTAACTTTACTTAGGTAAATAAGAAATTTAAGTTCTGAATATACTTTAAGGGTAAAATGTTGTTTTAGTCTTGTTCGTATTGGGATATAATGGGTAACACCATATTTGATGTAAATAGTTGCATATCAATCTACTACAATATGAATGTTTGTTGCAATAACCTATTAGTATCTGCAGTCTCTCCAGTTTGCTGTTTCATCTAGATGCAAAGAGTACTCAGTCATTCGAGTATCCAGTACAATAAAATATCAATTTTGTTGGACGGGTAATTTATTTGTTAATGCATAACTGCTAGCATTATAGATTGTTGTGAATGAAATCTGCACTCTTTCTTCTGTAATAAACTGAAACACAAATTTTGAAGCAAAATTAGTGACTTCTATGCCTGTACATCCCTCCTTACCTCTCTGAGCAACCAAGAGAAACCAAGAAATCTATCCTAGCCTGGTAAGATTGAAACATCACACCACACTTGTACAATACCTATAGAGGTATCACACAAGCACTGCGACCACTACAGGCTGAAATACAACCAAGTGACGTGTACAATGATACCTCCATGCTAATTATGCACACCCATAAAACTCAGTTAGGACGCCCAGACACACCTGCTTTCACAGCACCACTCTCCCATTAACAAGTACCTTCCCCTATTACCACCCACAAATGGCAATCTGTCACTCAAAGTATTGCTCAGTCTTTGTGTTAAGAGCGCACGATTCCGATCGCAATGACTGGTTTGCAAACGCTCACTGCGATGCATACGCATGCGCAGATGGGCCATAATCGCCCATAAACAAAACTATAAATGACATACCAGAAATGAGAATAATAAAACTATATGAATCAGATGTCCTTCTAAAGGGTGCTCCAGACACTGTAATGGGGACTGCCAGAAGCAGGTGAGGCACCACTGCGTCAAGCCTCACAACAGTTAAGTGTCTCAGGTGCTGGTATAGAGAAGCAATGTGCAGAAGTATGAGACAGCGGCAAACACTAAGGGACTAGTGTACATCCCACATATGGCACAGCTGGCAGACAGCTGTCTGAAATATTTCCTTTGCCTCCACATATCTACTATTACTCCATTTAACTTATCCAAATGGCTAAAGTGTTCCTTGTTGTGATGAAAAGGAATACTGGCCTCCAAACTTAGATACATGTGAAAAATTCCGGGGGGCATTTATTATATCTTGGAGAGAGGTAAAGTGGAGAGAGATAAAAGTACCAAGCACAGTCTGCACAATGACAGATAGCTGATTGGTTGGTACTTTATCTCTCTTCACATTGTCTCTCCCAAGGTTTTATACATCTCCCCTTCAATGAGAACATCTCTCTAGTCAGTATTATGTTCCATAGCCTTTAATTGTCCCTTTTGACTGATGGGAATGTGTTCTGCCTGGATGTTGTGTAGAGTGTCCAAATCTCTCTCCCATAAACACCTTTTCATAACAAAGACAGAAAACAGTCAGGGACATAAACCTATCATCTTAATATAAAGAGGTTCAAGCATACTCTGGTGGCTACTTTCTGCTGCCATACACTTGTGTCCTGATTACTGGGAGTTGGTTGGGTTCGTGCAGATGGACCAGAAGCAGCTGGTAGATCCATTTGCAGCAGGCTGCGAGCACCAGTGTTTGACCCTAATCATTTAATCAGTAGTACACTCCTTCCAATTAGGTGTTCCATTATTACTGCTGCCATCATCAGTGCAATTAGCATCAGGCTTTTGCCAACCATACCCAGATCCATTATGTGAAGTCTTCATAGGGCTGGCTGAGGTTCTCACTGTGTCCAGCGCCACTACAAAATTATACTGCACAGAATACAGGTAACTGCTATCAAGCTCTTCATTGATAGCTTCATGAAAGCTATTTTTGGCAATCATGGGCAGGTCTATGGGATGCCCACATCTGTAGCCAATGGAATTGGAACCTAAACATCCATGCTCACTTGGTGAGCAAAGAGGCCAAAGCATAGTTGGGCACACGTTGGCGGTAATTGTTCACTCATTGTGTACACTGAACTTAATATATATTGTTTTGCAGCCAGACCAGCAGTCTGTGCACTTGGTTTGATAATTCAAACCAAGATTTGATCGTCATCATCACCAGCCCTATCCTTGGTGCAAAAGATACAGCTGAAATCAAGCATATGTACACTTCAGCACATCTCTGCATACTCACAGTTACATCAACACACCTTATCAGAACTTTGCCTATGTATAAATGCACTGTTACACTTCTTCAAACGCAAGTAGAGATGTACCTAGATTGTATAAGACTTCTATAATCCATGTTTGCATTTGCTTGGTTCCATTCCAGAGTGTGACCACAGTCAAAACATACTAAATGTGCCAAAAACAGACTAAAGTGCCATACAGACTTTACGAATTTGATGAACGATATGATCGATAATAATATTGTTCAATGATATATCGTTCAAATTGTCCAGTGTGTATGAAGTGAAGGACAAATGTTGCGTACTATCGCGGGTCTTGAAGATGTCTTTTGTCGCCTGTACATACAGCTCAAGTTTTACTATATTGTTGACGATATAGTGCATATTGTTCAGTATGTACAAGACGAACAATCAACGATGAACGATATGGAAGTCTTTTGCCACTCCTTGGACACTCCCCATCTATCTTTAAAAAACAGTAATTACAGTTCTGGCAGCAATGTCACTGGCCACCACTGTATATAGGCCACCTGTCACTACTGGCCATCAATGCCACAACTGCCCCCACTGTATATAGGCCGCCTGTCATTACTGGCCACCAATGCCACCACTGGCCCCCACTGTATATAGATTAATCACAAAACAAATGGATCCAGGCGCTGCAGAGTAGAAATCACTAATCAATCTCTTAATGGTTGTATGAGGGAGTCAGCCTCTTTAGTAGAACAATATGTAAATGATAAAAAAGGCAACCAAAGAGAGAGAAAGTGTTTAAAGTAATCAGTGAGGTGTATATATAAAAATGATCAATTTATTCTAAAAATCAACATTGCCACATGAGAACACATGTAATACACAATTCAATAATGAATAAGCAAAAGAAGCCCAAAAAGTCACTGTAACCAGGAGAATTGTTACTTGTGTCCAATTGAGAAATTACACAGTCAGTGTTCTCTTGCAATAATAAACGAAAGTTCTCTTATAAAATCTGTGTCAAATCACAGCCTTTTAAATGATGCAGGCACTCCTTGGGCCAGAATTATAACTTCAACCCGACCAGCGGGGAGTATTAGAAAATGAGACTGCCAGAGGGAGCTCGTATGCGGTACGGTGACTTTTTTAGGGACAGTCCTGTGCTCACCTCGGCTTGTGATTTCCAAAGTCGTGGTGGTGTGGTGAGAGCCCCACTGTATATAGGCCGTCTGTCACAACTGCCCACCAATGCCCCCACTGGCCATCACTGTATATAGGCTGCCTGTCACTACTGGCCACCAAAGCCACCACTGATCCCCACTATATATAGACCGCCTGTCAACTCTGGCCACCAATGTCACTACGGCCCACCAATGTTTCCATATTGTCTTGGAAATAAATATTATTTTAATTTAAATTAATTTTAAAATGGTATTTAATAAATCAAGTTATAATACTTTACAAATGTATTTAATAGTGCAAAACTCAGGTAATGGTCAGATACCCGGTAATGGAGTTAGGCAGATAACCTGTAAAAGACTGTCATTTTGTGGGTGACTACCAATGTGTACAGACCACATGTATCTACCCACAACACTGCCCAATAAATAAGACCACTATTCACTTTTATTATTAAACAATTTTTGGGTAAAGTTTATATGATGATATGTTTACAGGATTATATGGTTATATATATTACATTTTTATTTAAATACATTTCCTTACAGAAATGGCTGGACCAAGGAACAGAGAATTCTGGACAGGATTCATTGACATGTGCCAGGCCAACGAGTGCCTCTGGAGAGTCAAGAGCAAAGACTACTCAAACAGAGAGAAGAAAAATTAGGCACTAGAGAAACTGGTCTTGTTCAGTAGAGGCCAGAAGAGGGATACTGACATACTCTGGGTCAAGGCTAAGATCCAGAATTTCCAAACTGCCTTCATGAAGGAGCACAAGAAATATATTGATGCACAATGTTCAGGAGCTGAGGCCGATGAAGTCCATAAGCCAACGTTATGGTATTATGACCTACTCCTGTTTACCCTGGAGAAAGAGCCCAAAAGACAGTCAAGGTCCCCACTGGATCCAGACATGCCTGATGTCTTGGAAGAGGAGGAAACGGAGAGTCAGGATCTGGTAAGTACATCCACAGTGTAAACACACCCTGTTTTTTTTGTTTTCTATTTATTTTCTAAAAAGTTCACACTAGTAATTTTGGACAGCAGTGACAGGAATGGAGAAGTGTGCTAGTTGATAATTTGTCCATTTTAACCATTTAGCTGCTACATTTAATTTTCTATAATTCATTTGATAAATGTTACCTCTAAGCTGATTGGTTAACATTAACAACTTCTCCACAGGCTCACTTCTCCACTCTTGGCACTGGTTTTTCCTTTCCTCAACACTTAAAAGGAAACTCAAAATATCTTTTATTCATTAATTATATGGTGCAGACAAAATTTTTTTCCAGTTCGTAACTTCGGACATCGATCTGGACCCTCCCACCAATGAACCCAGAGAACTTGGAGAGACCGATTTGGAGATTCCGCCACCTCAGGCACCTGCCAAAAAGCGGAGGATGGCTTCCAAGGCTCCCAGTTTTGGACTGTCTAGGTCTGAGGAACTTTTTAAACACGTGGAGGAGGTTCTTCAGAAGCCCCCAGACAAAATCTCGCCAATGAAATGCAGGACATGCAGCCAAACCAACAACTGCATTTCAAGTGTCTGGTATATGATGCTATGATGCGTGGGCTTCATGGCCAATTGGATGTAAACACTGTCCTAGCGTCAAATACCAGACAGCAGACCACTCCACCGGCCTCTAGAATTTGCCCCATCTCATCTATCATGCACCACGAAGCCCTACACCACCACCCAACTTTCCCAGCACTTCTTCAAGTGGCCTGAGTGCACAGTCCACTCTCCATGGAGAGCAACATTTTTATAATTTGTGATTTTTGTAATTCGGTTTTTATTGTGTTTCAAAAATTCATCAGGTCTTTTTTACTTGGACTCTTGCTCCAGGATGACCAGGAGTTGATCAGAGTACCATAACAATGGTTATTGGACTTCATTTGTCCCTGTTACTGAACGTTGTGGCTCATTATGTTTCTTGTGCTCTTTCATGAAGACTGTTTGCAAATGTTTGATCTTATTCTTGACCCTAGTTATGTCAGCATCACTATTTTTCTCTCTACTGTACATGGCCAATTGTTTAAGTGCCTGATTTAATTTAATTTGTTGGAGTAATCTTTGCTCTAGAGGCACTCAGTGGTCTGGTATAAATCAATGTATCCAGTCCAGAATTCTTTGTTCTTTGCCACTTTTCTTTTGCTAAAATTGGTTTAAAAAAACCCTGTGTTGTGTTATTATTTGCACTGTGGGCAGCAACATATTACGGGACACCTATAGGTGAGATAGGGTGTATAGGAGGGATAGGTATAGAGGCCACGTAAAGGTAATGTAATTTTCAATCATATAATGTAAACACATGTAAAGTGAACACATGCCACCCAGTATATGGCACATAACACTCCCAGGCACCAATTATGCGTGCCTCCCACTTGCTTCATAGACATTATAATATATGACACTAAATATATTTATAATTACTGTAATAAATTTAAATTTTTTTTGATAAAATAAAAAAACATTTTGCACACAAAACATTGGTATACAGCGTTTGAAATTTTAAGGTTTATTCTTTTTCCAATATGCAGTTTAAAAAACCCCATTTAGTTTATTCATTCTTCCTGCCATGACACTGCCCCCTCTCCACTGAAAAAGGCCAGGTATTCCTCCCTGACCTGTTTAGCACATCCAATGGCCACTTCTGGAAACTGTGCTCTAGCCACAGAAGTCCACATATCAATTTCCTCTGGGCCTGATTCAGAGCCGGACGCTATTTGCGCTCGCTCGGTCAGAAAAAGCGGCCGGCTATTTAAATTGAGCGCTTGCTCTTTGCGGTCTGTTGACGCCTCTATGTCTGAACGAGCGACCGAAACATGCACTCGCTATTTTTTTGTAAAACGCCCCCTGGCCACTCGCATCCTACATCATCTCCGCTATTTATTTGATTAATCGAGTACATCGAAAGGCGTCTGAACTGCTCGCAGTGCTTGTGGTTGGATTTTCCTACCGCAATCATGCGAACAGTTCAGGCTAAAAGACAACCAAGTGACGTGGTCGATGACGCTGCTTTGTTAATTATGCACACCCTTAAAACGCCCATTTTGACCGTTTGGCATGCCTGCGTTCGGATCTCCACTCCCCGTTTTCAAGCACCTTCCCCTGTTACCACCCACAAACGCCTCATTCTGTCACTCAAATTAGCAGGCACTCGCTATTTTGCGAGCACACAATTTCTGACTGCAATGACTGGTTCGCGCATGCATATTACAACCCATACGCATGCGCAGTTGTGCGAACATCGCTCGGAGCGAACGAGCGGCCGCTTACGAGCGGCTCTGAATCAGGCCCTCTATGCAGTGTGTACTGTAGTTTCTGGCAGTGATGTACTTGGTGGCCTTTGTTGCGTTTTCTTATGCTTCAAATTATGCAGGACACAGTAGGCCAATACAACACACTCTGGGGGTCATTCAGACCCGGTCACAAGCACTGAGCGATCGCAACCGGGTTGATGTTCCCCCACTGGGCATGTGCACGTCGGAGCCGGCTCCGACGTGCGCATGCACGAGACCCGGCTAGTGGCGGGTGCTCCGTCGCTAGGGGTCTCGCACCAAAGGGGGTGAGCTGCCGATGGTGAGTGTCAGCTCGCCCCATTTGAGAGGCGGGCAGGGGGCGTGGCCGGCCAAACGGAGGCATTCCCGAAGGAACGCTTGCCGTTTGGGGGCGGCCCCACTGACATTAGCAGTGATGTCAGTGGGAAGCTTCCTGCTCGATCAGAGCAGGAAGCTCCCTTGGGCTTGCGAGTGCCGAGACCCAACCTTACGGTCTTGTCGCAAGCCCCGATAGTCTTGACCATCGCGACCATCACCCTGGTCGGTCGCTAGAGCTGTGGGTGGTAACCCACAGCTTAGCAATTGACCAAGAGGCGGCACTACAAGATGCAAGCGGCCACTCTCATTCAGAGCGACCGCTTGCATCTAGCGACCACCTCTGAATGAGATCCTCTATTTTATCCACAAGTAAGTTGATGGCTGTGTGGAAAATCCTAAGGTGACTGCTAAGGATGCCAAAGGCATTTTCCACTGTACGCTGAGCCCTAGAAAGTCGATAGTTATAAATCCTCCTCTTCTTGGTTAATCCCTTTTGTGGAAACGGCTTCATAACGTGCTCATGCAGTGTAAGCGCCTCATCAGCAACAAACACGAAATTGAGGCCATGCATTGCGAATCAGGAGGTACATTGAGGCTTTTAGTCATGAGCCTTTCAAAAAAACAGTCTGCCTGAAGGACCCACCATCCGAATCGCGGCCATTCTTCCCAACATCCACAAACAGAAATTAATTGTTAGCGTTCACGATGGTCATCATGACGATACTAAAGAATCCCTTATAATTAAAGTACATGTATCCACTGTTGCCAGGTGTAGTTATCCTCACATGCTTTCCATCAATGGCTCCACCACAGTTTGGAATATTCCACCGTGACTCAAAATCATGAGCAATAATTTGCCATTCCTCTATGGATGAAGGGAACTAGAATGAAAAAAATTATAAATACATGGTTTTTACATTAAATACAGTTCTGTCCAGCAGCGTATACGATAAGGTGAGCAGCAAATAACATTTGTAGGGCATACAGTGGTGGCCAGCAGCAAATATACCATAAGGGGAGCAGCAAATAACACTTGGGGACATATAGTGGTGGCCAGCAGCAAATATACCATAAGGGGAGCAGCAAATAACACTTGGGGACATATAGTGGTGGCCAGCAGCAAATATACCATAAGGGGAGCAGCAAGTAACACTTGGGGGCATACAGTGGTGGCCAGCAGCAAATATACCATAAGGGGAGCAGCAAATAATACTTGGGGACATACAGTGGTGGCCAGCCGCAAATATACCATAAGGGGAGCAACAAATAACACTTGGTGGACATACAGTGGTGGCCAGAATCAAATATACCATAAGGGGAGCAGCAAATAACACTTGGGGGCATAGAGTGGTGGCCAGCAGCAAATATACCATAAGGGGAGCAGCAAATAACACTTGGTGGACATACAGTGGTGGCCAGCAGAAAATATACTATAAGGGGAGCAGCAAATAATACTTGGGGACATACAGTGGTGGCCAGCAGCAAATATACCATAAGGGGAGCAGCAAATAACACTTGGTGGACATACAGTGGTGGCCATAATCAAATATACCATAAGGGGAGCAGCAAATAACACTTGGGGGTATACAGTGGTGGCCAGCAGCAAATATACCACAAGGGGAGCAGCAAATAACACTTGGGGGGCATACAGTGGTGGCCAGCAGCAAATATACTATAAGGGGAGCAGCAAATAATACTTGGAGACATACAGTGGTGGCCAGCAGAAAATTTACCATAAGGGGAGCAGCAAATAACACTTGGGGGGCATATAGTGGTGGCCAACAGCATATAGCATATGGGGAGCAGCAAATAATACTTGGGGGTCATACAGTGGTGGCCAGCAGCATATAGCATAAGGGGAGCAGCAAATAATACTTGGGGGTCATACAGTGGTGGCCAGCAGCATATAGCATTTTGGGACATCAAAACATTTCTTACCTTAAAGTACTGCTGCTTGAGTAAAGATAGCTTTGCTGGTCTCCGGGATGATGAGGCCCAAAGCGTGAGGTGATATGAGGGTACCAAACTTGAGGTCTTGCAGGGATCTGCCAGTCGACAGGAAGCGCAGGGTAGCGATCAGCCTCTCCTCAGCAGGTATGGCCCTACGCAGCCTGGTACCTTCCCTCCAGATGTAGGGTGGCACCAGACTCAGCAACTCCTGGAAGTTGACATTATCCATTCGCAGAAAGTTCTGGTAATTGTCCGGATTATTCTTGCAAATCTCCATAAGCAGTGGCATGTGTGAGAGAGAATCTCTCCGCAGCAGCCACTCCTTCGTTCAACATGAGTGAATCTATCTCCGATTCTGGGTCCTCTACCTATAAGCTAGCAGCACAACTCCAGCATATGCTGTCATCACTTGATATGGAAAGGGATCAATAACAAGAGAAAGAAGCAACATTTTGTTAAGGCAAGCCAAAAACAAAGCAAAGCAATCTAGCAATATAACAGCGTTCAGCGGGTATAAACCTAACCAAACAAGCCACATAGCATAAATGCAAAGAGGTAAAATGGCCGCCAGCAATTTATCCCCTCAGGAAAGTCCTGCCCACCTCTCCTGAAACATCTGCCAAGTATTTAACACCTGCTCAGTGTTTTTAGCTAGAAAACCACCAATTTGGAAATCTTTTACAATGAACGATATATCGTTCATCGTTGGTTAAATTGCTCAGTGTGTACGCCCAATATCATTTGTCCTGCACTCCGGGAAGTTCAAGGGAAATCGTTAGCATATCATCCAGTGTGTATGACCTGGTTGAATATTTGTTTAAACAGCTTTGGGAAACCCTTATTTTTAATATTGTTTGACATCATGGGGTATATTTACTAAAGTGAGAGTTTTTAGAAGTGGAGAAGTTGCCCATAGCAACCAATCAGATTCTAGCTATTATCTTCTGGAATGGGCTAGTTAAATGTTAAGTAGAATCTGATTGCTATAGGCAACATCTCCACTTCTAAAAGCTCTCACGTTAGTAAATTTACCCCGATGAGTGAAAATAATAATATATTTATGATGAAAACATACCTGATCTACACCAGTGACATAGATAAGACACCTCACCATTTTGGCAAAGTTGGGAAACAGAAATAATTCTTATAATTGGATTCTTATTATATATTCATTTCATGTTTAGGGCCTCATTTACTAACGAGTATTATCACCAAAACGAGTGATAAATTTCACTGTGTATGATAATGGTGCTCCAGCCAATCAGCTCTCAACTGTCAACTGTTAGAAAAATGCCAGTTGGGAGCTGATTGGCTGGAGCACCATTTATCATACACAGTGAAATTTAGCACTCGTTTTGGTGATAAAACTCGTTAGTAAATGGAGGCCTTAATGTGGGTGCAAATATTTGCACTGCTGATTTGAGTTCCTTACTGAGGATGAATCAGAAATATCAGTGTGTCAGCTTCAGTTCCAAAATACTAGAAGATTGTAACTTCTGCAGTAAAGCACATTTCACTTCGACAAAAGTAAAATAAATGGAGTCATGAACATATATGTGTACTTATCAAAGATGGGTGTAGTCTTCATTTGAAATAACTTGAAGTTTCTTATAAATACAGAAGAAGTGATTTTTGGCTCAGCCGTAAATCACCATGGTGGCAATCTTGGGAAACAGAAATCAAATGGATCTTTGTCCATTATCAAACATTAATTTCAGATGCTTAGAGCAGATGATGCTTTTAAGCAAAATATTATGATAAAAAGCATAAAAACAAAAAATGGCTGATTCAGATTAACTATTAAATCAATCATAACATGGAGAATGCAAGTTACAGAATAAGATGATAATTGGAAAAGCTTTTAAATGGTATGGGTTACAAATCCTGGCAGTCGGGATGCCTGCTGTCAATATACCGACAGCGGCATCCCAATGCTCAGGATCCCAGAAAGGCTCGGGTAAGTATAGTAACCCACCCCCTTCTACCCCTAGCCCTCTGTTTCTACATTCTAACACTAACCCTCCCCCCACCCCATCCTAACCCTCCCCGTTAGTCCCTAAACCTAACTCTCCCCCCTTGGTGCCTAAAACTAACCCTCCCCCCTTGGTGCCTAAACCGAACCCCCCCCAGTGGTGCCTAACCCTACCCCCCCTGTGTGACGGCTAAACCTAACCCTCTTCCCTCACGTCTAAGTCTTAACCGGCCCCGTTATACTTACGTTTGGCATCTCGCCTGTCCGGATTCTGGCGTTGGGATGTTATCTACTGTCGGTATTCCGGCGCCAGGATTTCGTCAGCTGGTATGCCGGGTGTAGGTATATTAACTACATCCCCCTTTAAATATAGTGTTGCTTCTTTAGTATTTTTGGAAAATGAACGGGTTTTGCGCTAATTTGATGTATATAAAAATTAGATAAAAAATGCTATTCAATACTATTACCAAATATGGCAGAACCAAATAAGTTCAAGACGCCAGAATAGTTTTAAATATATTTATATTAAATAATCTAATTCAGAAAAACCATAAAAAGCTTACATATTAAGGTGTACTATACACTATAACATGCTAAAAATCTGCACAATTATATGTAAAGGTGGGTGCGCCAATAGTCGGTTCTTTTCCTCAATATAATGTTAATGGAGCAAAGTATCTCACTTCTAGATCTCACCACATTAGACTGCAGAAAAAGCACTCTCCTGGCTTGCAGAATAGGCAGCTTTGCTTTCTGTCCTTGCTAATATGCAGGTTGCGATGGTGGACGGCACCGGGCCGCCAGCTAGCTGAATAAGCTGAGGCTTACTCAGGCTGGCTGGCTTGCGAGGCCAGGAAACTACTGTATGTCTGTAGACACAGTTCCTGGCCTTGGCACATTCGGAAAACAGGGCCGACATGCCCCTGCCCCCGCACCATCCCTTAAATTCCTCTGCCTGTCAATGAAGCAGTGGCATAGAAGCAGGGGTGGATTGGCCGTTATATTCAGCGGGATAAATCCCGGTGGGCCGATTGGTCAGTGGGGCCGCTTGTGATCTGTGGCCCCGCCCCCCCGAATCACGTCACAGGCTGTCCCTGTGTTTGCGTGATAGGCAGCCCGTCGGCTGCCTGTCACTGCTAGTAAAGCGGCCAGCCAGCCTCTCTCATGTGAGGCTTTCCTTTTAGTCCCCACCCACCCAGGGAAGGTGCTGCTGCTTCATCACAGACATCAAGCACCACAGAGGAGGAGGTGGTCCGTGGCCGGCGGTGGTAAGTGAATCACAGAGGAGGAGGGGAGGGCCACCATGCCTGCCTGCCCCGATTGTCTCCTCTCCACTCTGTCCCCTCCACAGGTTGTGAAGTTAAACTGTAACTTCACAGCCTGGGGAGGGGACAGAGTGAAGAGGAAACAATCGGGGCTGGCTGCCTGGGAGCCTCAGGGACCTGGTTAGTACAACTAGAGGGGAAACCACTAGCCAGGAGAGGAGACAATCGGGGCTGGGGGGGAGGGGAGGCCTTTTACATAGTTCCAGCCCCAGCAGACTGTCTCAGCACATTGTTGTACAGCTGCCAGGATCTGCTCTGTCTCACAGCCAGCCCTCCTCTCCTCTGCTCTGTGCTGTGTGTGACCAGGGAGAGGAGCCCAGAAAGGTGAGTGCCAATGGTAAGGAAAGGGGGGGGGGAGGTATTGTGTATGTCATGAAGGCTGTGTGCTTTATGAATGCATATTAAATAAGTCTGTGTGTCGTGTGTCTGGTGTCTCCTACCCTCCAACATGACCCCTCCCATCAGGTACAAAATGCTCTGCTCCTGGATTTCCCACCTAATTTATTATTGCAGTCACCTGTGTTGAACTAGTTAACTGATTAGAAAGGTGTTTCAGCACAGGTGTCTGCAATAATAAATTAGGTGGGAAATCCAGGAGCAGAGCATTTTGTACCTGATGGGAGGGGTCATGTTGGAGGGTCTGGTGTCTGTGTCAGTAAGTGTTGTGAGTACTGTCTGTGTCAGTAAGTGGTGTCTGTGTCAGTAAGTGGTGTCTGTGTAAGTAAGTGTTGTGAGTACTGTCTGTGTCAGTAAGTGGTGTCTGTGTCAGTAAGTGGTGTAAGTACTGTCTGTGTCAGTAAGTGGTGTCTGTAAGTGGTGTCTGTGTCAGTAAGTGCTGTCTGTGTCAGTAAGCGGTGTAAGTACTGTCGGTCAGTAAGTGGTATCTGTGTCAATAAGGGGTAGATGTCAGTAATTGTGCCTGTGTCAGTAAGTGTCTTTATCTGTGTCAGCAAGTGGTATCTGTCAGTAAGGGCACTGTGTGTGTGTGCGGCTATATGTGTCGTGTGTGTGTGTGTGTGCGGCTATATGTGTCGTGTGTGTGTGCGGCTATGGGTGTCGTGTGTGTGTGTGTGTGCGGCTATGGGTGTTCTGTGTGTGCGGCTATGGGTGTCCTGTGTGTGTGTGGCTATGGGTGTCATCTGTGTGTGTGCGGCTATGGGTGTCATCTGTGTGTGTGCGGCTATGGGTGTCATCTGTGTTTCTGTGCGGCTATGGGTGTCATCTGTGTTTGTGTGCGGCTATGGGTGTCATGTCATCTGTGTTTGTGTGCGGCTATGGGTGTCGTGTATGTGTGTGTGCGGCTATGGGTGTCGTGTGTGTGTGCGGCTATAATGGCAGTGTGTGTGGGCGGCTATAATGGCAGTGTGTGTGGGTGGCTATAATGACAGTGTCTGTGTATAAAATTGTATGCAGTTGAGGGAGTGGGGTCCCAAAGTGATATCTTGCTTAGGGCCTGATGAGGTCTAAATCTGCCTCTGCATGGGGGGCAGGGGGCTATTCTGTACTAGTCTGGGGGGGTGGGAGAATGATCATCTGTCTGTCTGTCTGTGAGTGGGGGGGGTTATTCTGTACTAAGGGGACATGTTCTGTCTGAGGGGGAGGGGCAATTTTGGGGATGTAGTTAATGTTCCGACGATCAGGATGCTGGCTGCCGAAATTCTGGCACAGGAATCCCAAAGACCGGCGCCGGAATCCCGACATGACTGGGGATGCAGACGTTGGAATCCCGGCAGCTGGCATCCAAATTGTAAGGACACCGGGACAAAGTAAGTATCATCCGCGGTGGGGGGGAGGGTTAGGGTTGGGCTGCGGGAGGGGGGAGGTTAGGGTTAGGCTCCAAGCTGGGGGGGCTAGGTTCAGTCACCAACAGGGGGAGGTTAGGGTTAGGCACTAAGGGGGAGGGTTAGGCACTAAGGGGGAGGGTTAGGTTTAGGCACTTACCGGGAGGGTTAGGGTGCGGGGTAGGGAGAGTTTGTATTAGGGTACAAAAAACAAGTGTTAGGGGGTAAATAGGACAGGGGAGCAGTACTCACCGTTCCCCTGTCGGGATTTGAAACAACGGGATGCTGCTGTCAGTGTACTGACAGCCGGCACCCCACCCATTGGTATTTCATACCGATTCCCTATTTTGTGCTAAGGGAGATGATCTGGGGGAGGGGGGATCTGCTGTACTAGGGGGAGATGAGCTGTCTGTGGGGATCATCTACTGCACTAGGGGGAGATGATCTGTCTGTGGGGGAGGGTGATATTGTTTTCTAATGGACGATCTGTCTGGGGAGTGGGGTTATTCTGTGCTAAGGGAACATGACGTGAGAGAAAGGGGGCCTATGGTACCCAAATGTGCATGCGCACGACGGAGGGAGCTCCGTCATGCGCATGCACGAGACCCGGATAGCGACAGCCAAGCTGTCGCTCCGGGTCTCGCACCAAAGGGGGCGTGCTGTCGAGTGACAGCGCGCCCCCTTTGGTGGGCGTGCCTGCCAGACGGAGGCGTTCCCATGGGCCGCTCCAAATTTAAATAGGACGGCCCTGATTCAGAGCGAGCGCTCTGGTCAGAGTGTCCTGCTCTGAATCAGGGCCTGTGTGCGATCACGCAGGACCCATTCTGCTCATTCGCAGAAAGAGTGCTGCGCATGTGCAGATTCCTGATAATTGAGAATCTACGTTCAGCATTGCACATTCGTGCAATGCGGATTCAGGTCCTCTTTCTCAAAGCTGAATCAGGCCCTGAAACCATTAATTAACTTTTTGTATCCAGAGTCAAACATATGTATGTTTCTGTAAATTGTGGTATTGGGCAGCTGCTGCAACAATGCATACATGTTTGACAGGTTCTTAGCAATATTGGCACCTTTTGGTGCTTATACAGTATGATATGCCCATTTCTGCTTGGGCATTTTTATTATATTTAGTTACGACCAACCCTGCATTATCTTCCTATATATAGGAGAAACTGTATAATTGAATCGATTTTCTGATATTTTCACCCCAGTAGAATTGTGGACTATGCACTACGTAACAATTTTGCTGTCCTTGGGTAGTAAGTGCTGTTTCTTAATTGCTTATATCAAAAAAAGTACGGAAAATGGTATTTATTCCCTCCCAACTTTGCTTTTGTGACCAGAACATTTTATACTTTGAATTTACCTATTTCAGATGAGAAAAGGGCGAATTTGTATTTTCTTTTCCACAATGTGAGAATAAAATCAACATATGTATGAAAATTAACATATAAAGTTGTACAAACATGACCACAAAAAAATTAGAAGTGAGTAGCTTTTCGAGATTTACGATTCTACAGTACATCACTTTCACAAATCAGTCCCCAGATGCAATCTCCCATCATGTTCTCGTTATACTGACCTTGATAGCGGCGTTCAAACTCCAGTATATCCTGGTGGAAGTGCTTGCCTTGCTCCTTCGAGTACGCTCCCATGTTCTGCTTGAATTTCTCAAGACGAGCATCAAGAATATGGACTTTGAGGGATACCCTACACTCCATTGTGATGAAGTTTTTCACCAAAATTTCAACCAACTCCACATAGTTTTCGGGCTTGGGATTGCCTAGAAAACCCCGATAAAGCAAGTTCCTCCTTCTGTGCGAGCATCTTTGGGAATTCCTTGCACCGTAGGAGCTTCTTAATCTATGGCCCCAGAAAAACACCGGCTTTGACCTTTGCCTCAGACAGCTTAGGGAAGAAGTCTTGAAGGCTGCTGAATCCTTATCTAGAGCTATAACAAATTGTTTCATAAGGCCCAACTTGATGTGTAATTTGTGGCATTTACACCTTCCTCGAGTTCACCAGTAGCTCCTACTCGTCGAAAACTCATCCCCACACAGAACTCTGGGCCTAATTCAGAGGTGCACGCTATTTGCGTGCACTTGCTCTGAATCAGGGCGTCCCTATTTGTTTTTATTTTGGCCTCCAGGCTGCTCGCACAGCTGTGGGTGAACACCCACAGCTTGTGAGAGTGGCCTGGTGATTGTCGCGATTATCGCGACCATCGGCATTGCGAGGAGACCCTTGTGGTAGGGTCTTAGCACACACAATGCCAAGTGGACTTCCAGCTTTAATAGAGCTGGAAGTCCACTACTGACATCACGAGTGATGTCAGTAGGGCCGCCCACGAACGGCAGGCATTGGGGGAGATGTATGTTGTTCAAATGCGGTATCAGCGCACGTTATGTGTGCTGATACCGTTTCTCCCCGATGTATGATCGGGGTTTGGGCGGTAAATTACAGGGGCGCTGTGCGCCCCTGACATTTTTTGGAGCTGCTATCTTGTTAGCCTGGGCCATGTATGAATGTTCAAATTGCCTGACCGTTCGGCCCACTGTAGCTGTCGCTATCGACAGCTACAGCCTGACGCTGCCCTATCCCCACAGCAGGGACAGCGCTGTCCCTGCTGCGGTGGCTGCTGGGTCCAGGCTGCGTGCGGGGATCTCGCGATACTTGCAAGATCCCGCGCATACTCAGTGGAGCCGGCCGGGAATGACACACAGTGCATCAGCACTTGGCTGATGCACTGTGGTCACTAGCGGGTAGCACTGGAGGGGGGAGTTAATGCTCCCCCTCTCCAGCCGATGAGATGTTCATACATCACATCGGTAGTGCTTCCTGCTTCGCCTTGGTAAAGAGGCGAGGCGGGAAGCATTATAGCGGCACATTAAAGTGCCGCTATAATACTTCTACCCCAAGGTGAGAAGACTGACTTACTACAGTGCTGTCGGCTGTCAGGCCAAGCTTGGGGAGAGTGTTGGCTATTGTTCTGCTGGATTTATATGCCTGATTCAAAGGTTGACACTGCTGTGTCCGCTGAGGTGCAAATGCTATTTTCCACCTTTCTCTGGTGCAGCAGCCAGCATGAGCAAACACTGAGACACTCACTTTCATTGTTTTTGCATGCTTTAACTCCACTGATGATTCTTGACACATCACCATTGACGCATTATCACGCAAACCAGCCACAAATGTGGCAACCACCATTGCTCAAGTGCTTGGTTTGTGAAAATGTGCATATTCTGTTTAATATACAACATAAGGGTGGGTGGGAGAGCCCAAGGACAATTCCATTTTGCACTATTTTACACTATGGGTTTTGGCTCTTGCTGGTGTATCTTAATTTTTAAATTGAGCACTCTGCTGCTGCTATCCCTCTGTCTCCCACACATACCAGACATGTTGCTTTTATGAACTGAGAAGTCTGCAATGCTATGTCTCTGTTACTGTGAAATAATTTTGTATTTTTTAGTGCTGTTGCTACCACTTTTTAAAATGTCACATATGCAGTGTAAAGCTTAGATACTGTACTTCATTTTTTGTTTCTCATTATTTGAAGGGAACTTTTTAATCATTTTATATACTGATGCCACACATGCTGGATAATGTTTACATTTAGAATGACACGCATCATTTTCACACCATTTTACTTCTTGACTGACTTGTTTGCGATTTTATCAATGGACCTTCTTCTTTCTTTTGTCTTATTGCTGCTGCTATTCCTTTGCATCCTATTTCATTACTCAAATAATTTAATCAGTACTTAATAGGCCTTATCAAACCACGTCACTTCTTGGTGCAGCCCATCTTGGTGTATCTACTTTTATTGAAACTATTTGACTTTAGTAATGCCCACCTTGGTGTATCTTTTATTAAACTGTCCTACTATCTGCAATTGCTTTCCCTTTATATTTCATACTGTAGGTGTCATATATTGTATTAAACAGTCAGGTGTTTGTGTCATTAATTTTAGCCAGCCAACTAGCTGCAGTCTTTTCAAAAAATATTGACAGTTGTGCGATGGTCATTAGAAAAATTTACTATAAATTACTGAAATGATAGAAATATAACTGTAGGGACAAAAAAGGCTCAAAATTACATGATTTTTAATTAAACCAAAGCTGGAGAGACACAGGTGGGAGATTCAGGAGAGATGCAGTGAGTACGGCTCTGGAGAGATGCAGTGGGTCTGGCACTGGAGAGATGCATGGGGGATGGCGCTGGAAAGATACAAAAAGTCTGGCATTGGAGTGATGCAAGGAATGGTGCTGGAGAGATGCATGGGGGATAGAGCTACACACCTCCCAATGATAAGGGGTGTGGCCTCATGGGAAACCCACAAGCCACTGTGGTTCGCAAGTGGGACAGTGCCTGTAAAACAGGACTGTCCCGCTGAAATCAGGAAAGTTGGGAGGTATGGTGCTAGAGTGATTCAGGGGTCTGTTGGCTCCACCTAACAAAGGGGGGGTTGGAGACAACATAAGGCCTTTTTTAAGTGAACATTCGATTTTTTACCAGTTATTTATATAGCGCACACATATTCCGCAGCGCTTAATAATGTAAAGGATGAAGCTGACAGGTCCATAAATGAGATGTTGTTACGAAGAGAAGAATGGGAGGCTATTGGCGGAGAATACCTGCACATTTTTGCTCATGCTCCTTTTATAATAACTCTATCATTTTGCTGTGACCTGTATGCAGTGTGAAGGGCTACCAAGCATCAACATTTTTGATCAAATATGTATCTTATGTACCTTGCTTAAACAATAAAGCATCAAACAATAGGAAAAAGAATGAGAGCATAATAAATATTTGTGTGTTTATAAGCTTAGGCTCCTGCAATACGTTATAATGCGTTGCATATATAATGACTATAAAATGCTGCAGCTGTTTTTCTACAACATGATTTATTTATAGCTTCAAGATAACCACGACATATACATTAAATGGGAGGTCATGTACACATCTATAATAGTATTATTCACATTACAAGCATCCAGAAAAACGTAATGAATTCTGAAAACTATATGAAAAAATATAAAATTCTATATAAAAAGTGCATATACCTGAAATAATAGCTTATGCATAGTTTTAATCATTCCATTAGGTGAATCTTGAGCTCAATGTATACAATCAGGGTTTTTTCTTCTCTAAATGGACAGTGAACATTGAGGTGAAAGAACATGCTGAACATTACCTTTACATATGGTATCTGAAAGCTTGTACATAGCCGTGTAGATAGCAAACATAGCAAACATGTCAAAACATAAAAGGTTAATTTTATGTTCATGTTAAAGATCATACTTTAATAACTATTTCATACAGTATTACTATATATTAGGGATGTGCAGGCTCGGTTCTACTCGGTTCCGTTCGGTTCTTTTTACCGGATCTTATTGGGTTTCAGCTGTCACGAGTTTTCGATAGCCAATAAGATTCGGTAAAAAGAACCGAACGGAACCGAGTAGAACCGAGCCTGCACATCCCTAATATATATATATATATATATATATATATATATATATATATATATAGTGACAAGAAATCACATAGACCAGATAAAGTCCAACACTCTTTATTACCAGCACAGGCAGGTTACAGCTTCGTACAGCAGACTTGCAATTCAGGTTATTGAGGCAGTTCTCCAAACAGCATATGTTAAAGCAGTACAAGTTCATATAATCTCATAGTTGCACAGGAATAGTCAGCATATCAGCAGTAATTCATATTACAGTGACCCTGACATCACGCACCCCCTCTGCACACATTCTTAAAGGCTGATTATAGGTTCAGCTTAATTAGAAGATAACTGATTGAGGCAACACCTGAACCGGATCCCTTAAGCTGGCCACACACTAGACCAACTTACATCCAACCAGCCAACTTGTTGATTGGTTGGAATGAAAATCTGGTAACGGATGGGAGTAACTGATGATCAGCAATTTGCTCCTAAATGCAAGAAAACAGATGAAAATGGTCGTTCAGACAAGTTTGTTAAATGTTTGATCTAAACTATTTGTTCAAACAACATGTTTCGTCCATTTTATGGCGTTTGAGAGCAAATTGCTGATTGTCATTTGCTTTCATTCCTTACCAGATTTTCATTCCAACCAATCAACTAGTTGGCTGGTTGGACAGATAATCTTTAGATGTGTGGCCAGCTTTAGTCCTGCTGCTTTTACTCTGCCAAATCTGGGATATCTGGACATTCCACATTCACTCCATGTGGAATCATGCTGACCCTGCCACACTATATACATTTATATACATTTCAGTCATTCTGGAGTTCCATTGCTTGATTGCTCACCTCCCTGTGTCCTGAGCAGCAGCAGAGCTATGAAAAGACTGGCAGGTGCCGGAGAGGGAGCTTGTGGGCTTGGCAGCAGGATCCGGCTCTCATTGGTGACGAGTTGGAGGAGTTTCCTGCGGCCGCCTGGATACTTTGACTAGAGATTGCAGCAGAAGGAGGTGCCGGCAGTAAGCGGGCAGGAGGCGTCCCACTGACCCTGGTAAGCAAGGTGGCTCCATTGTAGCTGTCACCAAGGTGCTTGTGAGCAGAGGCAAAAGGAAAAGCCAGTGAACTATAGCGAGGACCTGTGAAGCGCCTGGAAATGTGTCTCATTCAGACCAGCAATTATTCGCATGTACCCCAGTTGTCAGATAGATCTTTTGCATCTGCTATAGGGCAGGTGCAAATTAACGCTGATGATAAGGTCATCTTTTGCAAATTATGGGCATATGCTGTACATACAGATCCGAATGCATCTGGAGATGTGTATGGCTCTGCATAAGTGTATTTCCTGGAGTCATTTGTTTATTTATTACTATTTACTTTTATACAGTGGAGCCAGCATATGCTGTAGCACTTTACAATTGGGAACATAACAGTATTAAAACAAGACCGGGTAATGACAGACAGGCCGAGAGGTAAGAGGCCCCTGCTTGCAAATTTACACTTTGCAGGGAAATAGGAATTTGAGTGTTACATATTGCAGGTTGATTTGATAAGCCTGTCTGAAGAAGTGAGTTTTTGGGGAATGCTTATAGATTTGGTGACAATAAGAAAGTCTTGTTGTGTGTGGGAGGACATTCCACAGAATGGGTACACCCTGAAAAAAGTCCTGTAACTGTGAATGTGAGCAAGTAATGTGAGTGGGTGAAAGAGGCAGATCTTATGCAAGGTGGATAGGGTCAAGCTGGGAGATGTTTAGAGATAAGAGAAGAGATGTATGTTGGTCTAATTAGCTTTATAGCCTTATGCATAAGTAAAAGTATGTAATAAGACAAAAGGTGATTCCAGAGATGCGAAAACAGACGGAGTGATTTGATAAGTACTGTAGGATGAGAACTAGAAAAGGAAAGTGTCTTTGTAGCATTGTCATGAGAAGAGAGTGATCAACAGTGTGAAATACAGGAGAGAGATCCAGAAGAATAAGAAGTGAGTAATGGCCTTTAGAGTTAGCAGTGATCAGATCATTCTCTACTTTAGGGGTCTGTTTACTAAGGCTTGGATGGAGATAAAGTAAATGGAAATAAAGTACCAGCCAATCAGCTCCTAACTGCCATGTCACAGGTTGTGTTTGAAAAATGACAGTTAGGAGCTGGTTGACTGGTACTTTATCTCCATCCAAGGCTTAGTAAATCGACTCTTTAGTCAGTGCAATCTCTGTGGAGTGTTGGGAATGGAAACCAGGAGGAAGTGGGTCCAATAAGTTGTGCAAGTGAAGAAAGTGCGTGAGACGGGTGTGGGTCTCTCAAGCAGCTTGGAGGGGCAAGGGACCTTGGGGATGGGATGGTAATTAGAGAGAGAGTATGGGTCAGAATTTAGTTTTTTCAGAAAAGTAAGAGTAATCACTGCATCCGTAATGATAGAAAAATACCAGTACAGACAGAGAGTAAATACTTTAGTCAGTGTTGGAATGATCACAGTAGACAGGGTTCAACTGGTAGGAGAGGTAGTAGAGTAGGAAGATGAGAAGGGAGTAGATACTTAATCTTCATTTGTGCGATCAAATGAAGTGAAGGTGCCGGAGGGTTCAGGGAAGGAATGGAGCAGGTTGTGGGCTTAGGAAGAGCATACCATTTCATGTTGGATCTTATTAATAATATCATTGAAGTAGGAATCAATATCTTGCTATGAACTCTCCATCAGCCCTTTAGTGATCCAGGGGGAGATGTACTAAGCTTTGGAGAGAGATAAAATGGAGAAAGATAAAGTACCAACCAATCAGCATTGAACTGTCATGTTACAGGCTGTGTTTGAAAAATGACAGTTAGGAGCTGATTGGTTGGTAATATATATCTCCAAGGTTTGATACATCTACCCCTCTAAGTATTTTCAGTGAATAGTTGTCTAGAACTACAACTTTTAGGCATAATAAAAATAATTAATAAAACAATGAAAAGTCTACATTTGGGTTAAGCTTTTTCCATGTGTAATAGATAATACATTTATCAATTTACACATTAAATATAAATGATATATAATTTTCATTATGAGGTTCTTTTACCATATGTTTGCAGTAACTATTTTCATCATATAACTGTAGACAAAGTGTCTGATTTCATTTTGTAAACCGCATTTAGAAGTTGGTGCTATGTAAATAAAACTGTACATTGTAATAAATTAAATCAGATGAAAAAAGGCTGATTAGGAAAGGAGCTGACAGGTATATATTGCTCTGTAATGGATATCAGAATGGGATAACATTCTCGAAACTGGTGAGAATGGATACGCTTGTTAGTCTAGAACCCTCTTATCTGATCAATGGAAGTAGTTTTCAGAAAACATTATACAATGATTTCCCCAGAAAGAACTGCTGTTAGTCCTGACTTGCAGATATATAATGAGTATACCTGTAACAGCCACTTGGAAAAGAGATAATTAGTATAAACTAAGTTTTGGTTAAAGAGATGGTTTTGAGGTTCAGGACCAGAGAAAAATAACTATATACCTTTATGTAATTTGGTTTAATTGGGGCCATTTCTACATAAATAGCTGTTCTGCATTGTGTAGATATGCTCACAGTCATTGAGTATGCTGGAATGATAGGGTTAAAAATGTGTTAGTAAAAATTCACTTTGCTGTAATTTCTCTGTTCGTCTAAAGGTGCCCATCCACTAGCAGACATGAAAACAACTGCACGATTACGACATTGTAATCGTGCAGTCATTTTCATGTCTGTGATGAGCCTGCACTGAACGAGCAGTTGTTCAGTGCAGGCTCATCAATCATCTGCAAACATGCTGAACCTGACGTTATCGTTAGGTTGTCTAGCATGTTTGCAAGATGATAGATGTCTAAACGACCAGCGGTCATGCGCGTCACTGGTCATTTTAGAAATTTTTGCAAACGATTTGCAAATGATTTATGAACATTTGAACGATTGTTATCGTTCAATCGCTCAACTTAATCGTCTAGTGGATGGGCACCTTTATTGGATTTCCCTTAAAGAAAAGCTTTTATCTCTCATTTCCAGAGCAGTTAGCTTAGTGGCAGTACTACTTATAATTGCTATACCTGGGAACAAAGCTGAGACAATTTTGAGGTTTCTATCTGTGGAAGTTCTGTTTGTGTGAAAGTAAAATAGAAAGTTGTGACATTGTAATCATACATTTCCTTTACATTCAGATGACAACACTTTTATATTTATTCCTATATATAGTACATGCTTTGTCCAGAAATAAATTGGTATAATTAAAGGTAGAAATAGATATGCACTACCGAAGTGTCACAAGTCTCAAGAATGATTATTATAGTGTAAAATATCACCAGCCATAAAATGATCAAAACTGATTTTTTATCGTGCGCTCTTCTAAATATAACTGGAGTGGGTTTGGGTGCAACTATGGCTAATAGGGTCACCACTCTTCTCAATATACAAACAAGTTTTATTTGGGGTAGCTAGCACTCACCTTAGAGAAAAATGCATATAATTGTAAATAGAATTAACTGTAAGGGGACTCTTATCTATTAAATTGAGAAGTTTTATTGTAATCATAATAAACCCATATTAGGACAAACAAATACACATTTGTTTGTCCTAATGTGGGTTTATGATTACAATAAAACTTCTCAATTCAATAGATAAGAGTCCCCTTACAGTTAATTCTATTTATAATTATATTCATTTTTCTCTAAGGTGAGCGCTAGCTACCCCAAATAAAACTCATTAAATGATCAAACAGCATTCATCAGAACGGATATCATCAATAGATAGGATACATTTTTATGTAACTGAATGGCAGCTTGGTGGCTTGGGAATTACAGTAGTACTGTTTGTATCTGACCAGGGATCTATTTGTGTGGAGCTTGCATGTTCTCCCCATGTTTGCATGTTTTTAATTCAGGTGCTACTGTTTATTTTCAGAATCCAAAGACACCAGTGACATAATGACTGGATTTGTTATAAGCAGGCTACCATAAATTATTGCCCCTAAATTTAATTTTAATAGAAAGTGAAATTGCAGCAAAGAAAAATGTGGCCTTCTTTAATATTGGTTTTACCTATTCACCCACCACCCCACATCCTCTGTTACCCTCCAGCCTCTCACCATTGTACCCTTTCAACCAGCGAAAACTGTCTTCCTTTCTGTCCAGTCACTGGAGATGAAATAACATAGGCCTTCAAAAATTGGGGTCAGTTAAAATTGCTGCAATTTGGTGACTGATTCTTATGGCTTTTGGCATGCAGATCTCAAATATGACCACCAAATTTCAAGGTTTTTTCACAAAGTGAATGCGAAAATATGGGGAAATAGCATAATAATATGTATTCTGGTTAAAACATATTTATTTTTAAATAAAATTTAAAATAGTTTTATGCACAATATTATTAAAATAAATCCATGCTGCCATTGTACAAAACATCAAAAATAGCTGTATGCATGTTAACAATTCCTTATACTGCTTTTTCCTTTTTCCCACAAAGCTCCTTTTGGTACTTTTTCTTGTGTAGACAGCTTGCGGCTCTTTGTGCAGCACCCAACAGTGGTCCACGATCATGATGACATTCCACCTACCCTGGTATCTGTGTTCCATATCTTTGATATTTTGGTAAAATCTTTCTTCCTGCCCTTTACTTACAGCACCAAGATTTTCGGGAAAATTATGAGAATTCAGAAAGTGCACCTTTAAACTCATCAGGCAACTGAAGTCTTTGTATTTCATCAGCATGTCTTCCACGATATACTTAAAGTTAGGGTCCTTATTGTTTCCTAGAAATTTATTTACAGCTTCTTTGAAAGCTGCCCAGACCAGTTTTTCAACTGTTTCCATTTTTGCTTCAAACACTTTATCTTTCATAAGTTTTCGAATATCTGAAACTACGAAAACACTTTCTTTCACTTTTGCTTTTTGACAGTCCCAATAACTTGTTGCGTAGGTATTGAAAACACTCTCCTTCTTTTGACAGAGCCTTTACAAATTGTTTCATCAATCCAAGCTTGATATGAAGTGGAGGAAGGAGGATTTTCTCTGGATCGACCAAACTATGCTGTACTATGTTTTTGCTCCCAGGCTGTAATGTTACCCCATGTGGCCACTCCTGTTTGATCCAGTGTTGGCCCATATCCCAGCTGTTCCATTCACATAGGAAGCAGGGGTACTTGTGTATCCTCCCTGTTGTCCAAGAAGCATGGAAAGTACTTTTAGATCACTGCATATCATCCATCCATAATCCTAATAGTTCAGTTTGGTGAGCAGCAATACGGTACCAGTTTATTGGTTACACAGAGACTGTGTTAATCACGATTAAGTGGTTTCAGCAATATATCCCCAGACGTGAATTATATCAATGTTCACTCCCACTACAAATTGATTTTAATTTCATGGAAAAAGCCCATCATTCGGTGGCTGTGCAAACTGATTTTATTTTTTATTATTTAAGTCAAAGCCAACAGACTTTTTAATTCATTTCCATACAATCCTGGATAAAGAGACAAAAAGATAAAAAGAAAAAACTCACATACTGTATCTATACTAACATTTATTCATTGGGAAAAATCCCCCTTTTTTATGCATGCCAATTTTTTTGTCTGTTTTTCTGTGGCCACAGTGGTTCCTTTCATATTTTTTGATTAAATTTATTATTATTTATTTTTTATTTTCTTTTGTCATCTATAGATTTGATTTAAGGTCTATTTAATATGTGAATTTTATTATATGTATTTTTGTGATTTCATGACTATATGTGCATACATTAAATTTAGACACTATTAGCATCATTCAGCGCTCCCAGTTGTTTTTGTTTTTCCATAAGGTTTTCAAAGGGGTTAGCCACTCCTCCCTGGTGAGCTGCTTCTAGATTTATCCATTGCCATTTTTGATACGCCTACCCCATCTTTCCTTCCTTTTCTTGGTGAGAATTAAGGCTAAATTCTCATAGCACTCTTTCAGAATAGCAGTATGCTGCCATTGTGTAGAAGCACTGCTTTGAAACTTCTTATGGACAAGACAATGAAGATCCTCCACTTATTCATGTCATACTGTATGTTAAACCTCTCTATCAGTCCAAGGACATCGCTATAGAAAACCAGGTCACCATGTTGGGGAAAGTATGGAATTAAATATGTTTCTCTATTTCTAAGAAACAAGAAAGAGGTGCCAGGGGCCAGTAAGTTATTTTCCTTTAAACTAAAACCTAACAGTTCTGCTAAATATTTAGTAAGACCCAAGTCTTTGATTAAGTCATTTAATTGAAGCTGTGAAAAAAGTTTGAGCTCTCTGCTGCCTGAATCATTGTGGTCCTCATCATAGTCTTTGGCTTCTTCTTCAGAATCTTTCACCTTGTCTTCTAATTTCTCCAGTGGTGAAGGTACCTGGGCCATGAGGCACAGGGCGTATTGCTGATGGAGATTTGGATAGGAAATCTCTTTCTTATTTGCTTAGATTGAACCCCTGTATGTTACATGAACTAAAGTAAGAGCAGCCATAACTGTGATTCTGGGGTTCTCTCCAGATCATAGGTACACCAAAACGGAAAGAATGTTTCTTTCCTTTAGACCACTGTCACAGTTCTTCCACACAAACAGAGCACATAACTTATCCTGGTCACACCAAAATATGCATAATACACTTTCTTAACAAACACTGTATTGTTTAGTTGCTGTTTCTATACTACAAAGTCCCCACAAATGTAGCAAAGGTTGTGAGGTGATTTAAGACAACCTCTTGCGGCCATTGAGTAGTACACCTCTAAATAGAAGAAGAGCACAATTAAAACAACTAAGGAAATAATATAAATTTCTGTAGAAATGATACATCTAGAACACTACAGTGGTTATTACAGATCCATTCCACACAAAGATCTAATTGAAACCAGGAAGTGTGCAGACTGGGAAACAGAGAGGAGTGAGCCATCCCCTTATCTCACTGTCTGGGAAACCGGTTAAACCTAGATTTTTCTGGAATTCTCTTCATGATGACTCATATCACCTATTATAATCACTGAATAGCCCTCCCCTCCCCCTATTACCCCTCTTTATTCTTAGAATACTCCTTTAAAACTTGATCAATGATAGCATAAAAACTTTTCTCAAAGCGCTTTCATTAAATTTTAATTTTAAAGCTGAATACACTAATTCTGGAAATACTGAAACTAAAATTTGATTTTATGGAAAAATGATACCTAATGGAACCTTTTGTTAGTATGTTTTTTGAAAATAGCACCCAAAAACCTATAAAAATCAGCTATTTGTTTTCAGACAATTGTTCCATTGCAGGCCTTTGTAATTTTCTTATCCAGTTCCTTCCCTCCATCTGCCCTTTTGATCCTGTTCCCTCCACTCACTCTCTTCCACTGCCTGTTCCTCTCTTGCTCTCTCTTCAACCTATAACTTTCATCAGACACAGGGCCTGATTCAGACCCAGTCGCGAGCGCTGAGTGCTCACAACTGGGTCGATGTTTGCCCACTGGGCATGTGCAAGACGGAGCCGGCTCCGTCGTGCGCATGCACGAGACCCGGCTAGCAACGGGTGATCCGTCGCTCCGGGTCTTGCACCAAAGGGGACGAGCTGTCGATGGTGATTGACAGCTTGCCCCGTTTGGTAGGCATGGCCGGGGGGTGGCTTCACAAACAGAGGCGTTCCCAAGTGAACTCCTGCCGTTTGTGGGCGGCCCCACTGACATCACCAGTGATGTCAGTGGGAGAGCTCTATTAGAGCCAGAAGCTCTCTGGGGCTTGTGGCCACGAGACCCTACCACAAGGGTCTCATCGCAAGCCCGATGGTCACGATGGTCTTGACCATCGCGACCATCAACCTGGCCGCTCGCTATAGCTGTGGGTGGTCACCCAGAGCTATGCGAGCGGCCAGGAGCCACTCCCAAAAAAACCAAAACGCCCTGATTCAGAACGAGCACTCTTTCAGAGCGTCCGTCTCTGAATCAGGCCCACTGTTCCCTCTGTGTTCAAGGATGTCCTTGTTTTCCCCATTCTTAAAAGAAAAACAATCCATGTCATTGACTCTCTCTTTAACTACTGCCCAATCTCTCTCCTCTTCTTTGCCTAAAAACTCCTTGAGCATCACCTCTTTTCTCTTACTCCCCCCTTGACCCATTTCCCTTTAGATTTTGTATTTACTCTATAGAAATTGTCCTCACCAATGACCTTGTTTGGACCGCTCCGCTGATGTGACACTGTGAATCACTATCCTCCTACTGCAAATTTTACTCTCCTTTGGTCTACATCATACTATCCCCTCCTGGCTATACTCCTACCTCTCTGACCAACCTATCTATGTCTCTTCTCAACACTACACTTCTCTTTGCAACTTGTTGGCATCCCTCAAGGCTCTATTTTTGCCCCTCTAATTTACTTCCAATTCACTTCCTCCCTTTCTGAGATCACCAGTTTTTTTGACCTACAATACTGTCTCCATGCTGATAATACTCAGATTCTGCCTCTCCTGTTTCTTATGCCCCTCTCTCCTTTCTTGTGTCTCCAGCTGAATGTCTCCTCTGTCTTTGTAGTTTTCCCAGTGATTTTCTATATGAAACATGTCCAAAAATGAAATTAAACAAACACAAAGTTGTCGGCGCCGGTGGTTGTGTGTTTGTTCCTGGCACTGTAGTGTGGACTGCACTTATGTGCGGTCCACACTACCGCCGTACACCTGGTCCGATGGAAGCAGCTGGGTGGCTAAAATGGAGGTGGAGGTGGAGCCGTGTCAGTCACGACTCTGCTCCGCAAAGGCCCATGGGAGGAGTGAACACAGCTGGGCATGTGCAGCATGCCCTCCCGCAGCCATCTTGTTTCCTCCTGTAGCCAGAATGAGTTTCTGGACAGAAGCTCATTCTGACCTAGGCGGCTCAACTGGCCACTGCGCTGCCCGATCGGAGCTGAGCTCCGATTGCGGCAGCAGCAGGGTAGGGTGGCAGAGCCCTGGGCTGCCCCTAGGCATTCCAGTCGCCCCTAGGCATTTGCTTATTATGCCTATGCCTAGGGCCGGCTCTGCACATCTCTGCGAACTTATGAGGGATTCAGAGTCGTATGTGTCTCAGCTGTTTCTCTTTAGGTGCTGAATGGGTGTATTTGTATACAGCAGCCAGAGCTGTAACTAGACTTTTTGGTGCCCTGTGCCAGAGAGAGCATTGGTGCACCCCTCTCCCCATTTTTTAAATAGGGACATAAGACAGTGCACCTGAAAAAGGGCCATGGCCTCATGGGGAAGGGCCAGGGAAGAGATAGGGGAGGCCAGGAGATGCTGGGGATAAAAGAAGAGGAAGTGAGTATGATAATAAACAGGAAAATTGACAGGCCCAAACAGTGCCTCCCGCCCTGCGGTGCCCTGTGCCATGGTACTGGTCGCACTACCCTAGTTACGGCCCTGACAGCAGCTGTGTAAACCTATGCAAATATCACACTTGTCTGGATTTGTATTGAGGCACCCACCAGTGGCTTCACAGATCCAAGTGACTGCATACAAAGACGCAACATCGGCCTTAGATCATTCGATAATCACCCATCTGAGTAATCCTATGGTCACACTGAATGGCTGTGGGAACTGAGAGGCTGGAGCTATTTCTAATGTATACAGGATCGTAGTCAATGGCTGAGAAACGCCCGAAAGTGGACTAGACATTCCTGCATTTGAGTCACCACCCCCCGGATGCCGCACACAAATGGTCCCTGCCTGTCAATCACTTCGGGGATAAATCCTCACTGTGAACGACATCAGTAATGACACTTACAGCATATGCAGTGCAACTCAGACACATGGGCAGATTCCGAAAATCGATCAACAGCCTAAATATGGGCATTGCATCCTTCTCTCAATCAGGCACCCTATTCAGAATATGGGCGGATACTGTAGTTGCATTAGCATTCCAGTCACAATCCTCTCGCAGCGGGAGTGTGGGACAACGTTCGCCTTACATGTTACTCAGACCCAAAGTGTCTCATAACAAATGGCAACCAAAGCAGTTACATAGGATTGTTTTGGGTTGAAAATCCATTAAGGAAAAACAATGATTGAAGCAAAATATAAGTTCAGCAATTGATGGATTACTATTTGATTTATTTATAAACTCCTTGATAAGATAGGGCTACAAGATTAAAGGAAAGCAGAAGTTGTACCCATCTTCAAAACGGGAAGAAAATCCTAAGCAGGAAATTATGGAGTGATGGGTCTGACTTCCGTAGTGATTACATTATTTACATGACTTCTGGGGGAGGCAATTCTGAAATATATTAAAGGAGCTAATGTGCTAGAGCAGTGTCAGCCTAGTTTTATGAAGGATTGGTCATGCTTAGTTTTCCTGAGGATGAAAGATTTAAACTGTTTATGTTAATGTGATTGATGTTATATATTTAGATTTTGCAAAAACTTTCTGTGCTGTTCTAGATAACTGATAAATAAGCATAGAAGTTAAAATGCGCTGCAGTATGGAACTTTAATATGTCAAATTGAACGGAGCTGCTGATCCAGCATTCAGTGTGTATCGGGCGCCTCACTGATTTTTGCTCACAGTCTCTGTTTTATCTAAAACCTGCCCTGCCATGTTTATTTGTCTCAATTTTAACTGATGTTGAATTAGAATTTATGTCTAAAAAAGCCCGTTAACACACACAGTTAACGCAAGAGAGAAACGCAGGATAATGTGAAAAAAGGCTGTTTTTAACAAAGATAGGAATTATACTGCACAGTTGCCTACTGTCATAGAATGTCCAGCCACCTGGATGCTTAGGAAGTTGGTGGTTTGGGAACTGCAAGTCATGATGGCGAAATGCGTCATTGTAGCCTGAACCTTACTGCTTAATGGTATTGCCACAGTGATGTCATTAGCTGACCCACTCCCAGTGCACCTCCCAACTGGATTTGATTATATGGGCAATTATGATATACTGGTAGATGGTTAAAAAAGATGGGGATTAAAAAATGCTTTTGTTTATGATATTTGTAATTTGTCAAGTGGTTATATCAATTTTTGCTTGTAATTAACAAAGTTATATACATTATACTGTATATAAGACATACTTTTATCTGCATGAATTTAAAATGACAGAAACATTTTAATAGAAAGTTTCCCAACATGATTTAAAAACGCTTTATTAAAATGTTAAAATATGGATATGGGGTATGGCCAAACCAAAAGTGTAACAATGATTTTTAAATATTATTTTCCTTAGTTTTTTTTTAATAGCTAAATGGTAAGTTTATCAGCTTTGGCACTTGCCAGTGACTTTATAAAAAAGCAATGGTTTTTCTAAATCTATAGACTATAGACAATAGTTATATGCGGACTGCATAAGTTACTGTATTGTTCTGGTAGTGTACAGTACTTCAAAAAAATCATTAATCTTTTTAAATATTTAAGAATCACTGACTTTCTGATTTTTGATCACAGCTCATCTTTATGATTCTGTGGGGTGGCCTGTAAATTTGGTGGACAACTGATTCTCTTGATAACAGTATTTGCTACAAACCCATAATATAAGTCTTTCTTACATATAACTGTATTGCCAGCTATGATTATTAGAATAGATTAATTTAATCCTTCAAGAACAGACTCAAGAACTACCGGTTTAAGCAAGCATTTCCTTAATGTCCTTTTAGTTCCTAAAAAAAAAACATACAACCCCTATGCTTAGTTTTCTTTTCTGTTACAGATATGTCCTGCTACATCATTGCTCATAGCGCGCCATATAGGCCTCTAAGTCCTGGCATGAGAATAGCATGCCACGGTGCGGTAAGGCGCAGTGAGATTTGACAACATCCACGGCATGCAATACACAGATTCACAGATGGGTGGCCAGTGCTCCACTACATTATGGCACTACAGAATACCGTACAAAGGAACTGTAAGCTCTGACAGGTGGCCAATCACATACTGTAGAGAAGAGTATTGCAGAGAATCTACTGTAATAGTGAGGTCTGGGTAGTGAAACTGACTGTGCATTTTATGCTGCACACTTGCAGCACTGTCGGTGCTGTCCCAGCTGCAGGCACTCATACACTGTACTGTAGTGATTTCATGACTTAGATACTGTAGTGATTTCATGTCTTAGAAACTAGTAGTGGGGTCTGAGTGAAAGAGGGGTCTCTGGATTACAAACTGACTATGCATTTTAAGATGCACACTTATGGCACTGTCAGCACGTCGGCGCTGTGGTGGCTACCGGCTCCAGGGGCTCCACATGAAATCTCCGGTGCATGCCCAGTGGAGCCAGTCGGGAGTGAGACACAGTGCATTTATTTATTAACAGTTATTTATATAACACATACATATTCTGCAGCGCTTTACAGAGAATATTTGGCCATTCACATCAGTCCCTGCTCCAGTGAAGCTTACACTCTATATTCCCTACCACATGCACACACACATTCACACACTAGGGTTAATTTATGTTTGGAGCCAATTAACCTACCAGTATATTTTTGGAGTGTGGGAGGAGTACCCAGAGGAAACCCACGCAAGCACAGGGAGAATATACAAACTCCACCAGGTAGGGCCATGGTGGGAATCGAAACCCACGACTTCAGTGTTGTGAGGCAGTAACACTAACCATTACACCGTCTGTGCTACAGCAGTGCATCCATTATCATCCATAGCGCAATGAGCCCCCTCAGCCTGGCACATAACCAGTGGGGGGCGAGATCAGCTTGATCGCTCCTCCGACAGGCATACTGTAGGAGACTGTTGTGGCTGCTTTTAGCAGCCGCAAGCAGTCTCCAGGGCAGCCCAGCACATAGCAGCGTGTGCTGGGCTGCTGTGTGATGTAAGAGGGGGGAGCGGTGCTGGACCCGGGCCCCCGCTGGGCCCCTCCCGGGCTCAGGTAATTTGTACCTTCTCCCACCCCCTCTCGGCGCCCCTGGATGCAGCTCCATACACCATGGCATGGCGCAACTAGCATGGCATGCTACATGGCTTATGGAGCAAAATGTAGCAGGACACATCTGTATATTTTTTTGTATCTTGTTTTTTTTAAATACAAATGTAAAGCACTTTGAGTCCTTTTGGGAGAAAACTGCAATATAAATAACATTATTATTATTATTATTATTATTATTACAGTGCCTGAATCAGGGAATTATGCCAATCTCCATTTAAGGGGTGACAAATACATTTTGTTTTCCCACAAGGATAAATTGGCAGCTAGCTTACAGGGATTTTGTTTGACTTTCCTCTGAATGAACACAGCTAGTCTATACAGTATAATTATATGTTGATGGATTATTGTATTTTTAACCTTTCTATCTATGTAACTTGCAGGGATCCATGATTTTGTTGGGGCCTGGGAAATATAGAGACGTGGAGAGATGACAGTGGAGGAGGACTTTGCTCTCCTGACTGGAGCCAAGGGCAACATGATGGACTGTGTAGGGTAATTATTACTGATGGAACACACGGCAATATTAACAAGGTGAGTTGTGATAGCCCATATATATATGGTTAAAATAATATCTTTCTGTATATTTGTATATCTTTCCATATTTGTTTTCTTTACCCAGATTGTGGTAGGAATCCAATTAGTCATGGGGTTTGCCATGCAGGGAAAAGCTTTGTGTTACATACCCAGAGCTATTCACTAAAACTGCGTTTTCACTCTGCGGTAATTCCTGTGTTTACACGCGCTAACCCATCAATTCAGTGTAAAATGCAGAATCAATGGATTTCCCCGTACATTAAACCCTATCAGGATGCCTAGTATATTGGTCTTTTCATTGCAGGTTTCGGAAGCTGCAAGGAAAAGTACCACTCTGGGTCTTAACGTGTGGTGTAAACCTCATGGATAATTGAATATCCCCATGTAAGTGTTCAGAATCTATTATATCTATTTGCCTCAACTAGCAGTGCCATTTTTGGTAGATGGCACCTGGAGAAAGAGGCAGCCATATGATGAAGATAATCTGCATTTTGCTGAGCAGGATTCAGTGGCCTAAAACAAAGCTGCTGAATCCTCCGCTATTTATGGAGCCGTATTCTGATATCTAGTTTTGTATCCAGTTTTCTTGCTCAGCAAACCTCACACTCGTCGAACGAAGTCCAATGACCACAAACTTTCTTTGTATTAGGGTATAGTGTACTTCGGGTGCATGGGTGCACAAAAAGTTTTCTGTACGACAATTTTTCACTTCTCTTGTGGAATTCAGTTGGCTCCATAGTATAGTGAGTGTTTTGCTTATATTTCTGGAAAAATGTTTTACTCCTTATTCATAAAAGTTTTAGATGGCTACTCTAAATATATACCAATGGACAGCTGCATGTTTTCAGAGAGGCTATTGCGACATCTTGCATTATTTTTTTTAATAGCATTAGGGTGTGTCCTTCACCACAATACTGTAGTGTGTTTATCTACATGAAAAATGATTTGTCAGATTTAAAATACTGTGTACTAATTAAATATTATTTTATTTTCTAGAAGAATAAAATTCTAATTATTATTATTATTATTATTATTATTTGCTCCAGTTATTTACTATTTTGTTTATACAGTAGAAGATTTTCAGCCTTATCCTAATTCCTCTGTAGTGTAAAGGCATTTGTCTAGGCCCTTCCCATTAATAGTTCATTCCAGCTGCTGACATTATTATGATGGTCAGACGTGATATATCATTTCTCTTCAGTTTAGTCTGGTCATGGGAGTATTTAAGAATCTGCCTTGAAGAGTTTTTGGCAAAAATATAGTAGAAAAACATAATCTCTCTCTCCCCCTATAAGCATCCCCTGACCTCACCGTCTACAAGTATAATGAGAACCTTACATTAATCCGTTTAATCTTTGTTGAAGGAATCAATTCTCCCTAGTTGCTGACTGGCCTACAGTAGTTCTAATAATTATTTATCGATCACTACATTTCTAAATAAATTGCCTTTTCATCTTTGGGTTGGGTCCTGGAGGAAAGTGTTAAACAGTTACAGCTTTCTTCCATAGAAATCTAAGGTTTGGTCTGTCTTTCATAAGTCAATAGCAGATGTCTACCATAATAAATCTCAAAAAGTAAAACAAAACTGCATTGTTTAAACATATACTGTCACTAAATAAGCAAATAAGCATGATTTATCTTGTGTTTCCAAACCATCTGGGTTCTTTATGAAGAAAAAGTGCATCTTATGTTCAGATGAGGTTTAATGACATAAATATGAGTACATGTAGATTGGACTGTTTACAAAACCCGCTTTTTATTCTTGCGCTCTCCATTCCGTAAATGTTTATTTTAAACTTTAGTTGGCGTTCCCCTTTTGATGGTCTGAAAACCCGTGTGTTTACAATATATGCCACTTTACCAGCATTATTTATGTACCTGTGCAGTGCCAAGGAGGCAAACTTATATTGTTGGATAACGAACCATCTACTCTCCAGGCATGAAAGAAATTGGTGAAAGATTGTCGGCAACATTTAATAGGATCTCACAATTGATCTGAACAAGCCTTTGCATGCTAATAGCAACCCATTTAGGACTGGGTTTAAGTTTGGCAAGAGTAGCCGATGACACTATGCACCTGATTCCTAGCCACAGGCAAAACATGTGCAATGCCGATGATCACGTAGTTGAACATTTTATTTGCAAAATGCACATGCGCGACATTTCCAAAAACATGTGCGGCGCATGCGTTACATAGAGCACATTCGGCCACATGGATCTACACTAGGGGAGGACTTTGTTGCGGTATTTGCATAAAGTCGCAAACAGACGACCACCAATAGACGCTGCTGTTTGCACTTCTACTTCCATCTCTGAAACAGGCTCTATATGTGTTTAGATAAAGGACTTTTCTATTTATTTTTAAAAAATGATCTTCTGCAACTGATAATACAATCATCTGCCAACAGATGTGGTTTCATGGGCCCAAAGCAAAAACATATTTGTGCCCTTTGACCCTTGTGAAACATGTTTTAACTTTCAGTATGCAGCACGCCAGCTATAACGGCGAACAAGCATTACCCAGCAAAACAAAACAAATGTCTTTGGTTGAATAAATTTGCACATCAATGTTACATGCTCCATATATAGTCAACACTTAATTATACGGCACAGTAATACAAAGCATTCATCAATGTTATATCAAGTTGTCTATACAAAAGACTAAAAGTTTAACAAAACAAGACAGAACATTTTGGGCCCTACAAAATTTGGGACCCTAGGCGGTTGCCTTGGCTGCCTAGACCTAAAGACATGCATTCATTATTTTTAATGTAGATAACATTTGACTCTGTTATACATAATAGTGTCATAATAAATATGAAGGGAACTGATCCATGAAATGTACATTCGCTGGCAAGTTTCTCTAATAGATAGAGTCAGAGGTTGCTCAAAAGTGTGTACAGTGCACAGATCCTCTCTACATACTAAATATCGGTCATGCACATTGCTGGCAGCAGAAGTAATATCCTAAGTACAGAGCGTAAGATTGACTAGTATCTAATAACATCGCTCCATACAATGAATGGACCACTGTGATGTATCTTTATAGCACTCAGGCTTTCAACATTACAATTTCCTAAAATTATATTGTATTTCTAAAGCATTATGTATAAACAATCATAGTCATTGACACAGTGGACCACTTACTGTAAGCTATACATATACAAAGTATATTATAATATAACACATGGTGATAAAGCAATTGCAGAAATAGGTGTATTTGTAGTAATCTTTGCCTTGTAGAATGGTTCCCGGTTCCTGTTTATGTATTTGCTGGTGAGGCGTGTTCAAAAATTCTATAAGCAGTAATTGTATCTTGTATGGTACGTTATGCTTCAAATATTGTGCTTTCTGACAATATGTGGTTTTAAAAATATAGAATATTAAATGTTTAATCCTTAATTCTCTAAGGTGTAAGATGATGTATACATCTAGTTATGGTGATGGAGGGCTGAACACAATACTGCAGTATAAATGTAAGAAATAATAATATATATGTAAAAATTGTCTCAAGAATTGAGATAGCTTGCTAGCTGTACTATATATATCATTGTGCTCTTGGACTATTTGTCTCTAATGTGTAACTAGATAACCCCCCCCCCCGCAATACCATGCTTCCTTTTATACCCTTCCTCATTTTCAACTGCTCCATCAAAGTCAGTTCTTTTGTACAGTACGTAGGATCTCCTTCTCTTGTCCTCTGCGACTCCTGCCTTATTAAGGGCTGCACATAAAGCCTTTGTAATATAATGAAGGATTCTCTCTACTCTTGGGAAATGCCTCTGCAACCGAAGAGCATGTCTAGGTGTTTGGAGACAAATCTCCAGAGAAGCATCGTGCAAATCAAAGTGCAGTCTCCAGCCAGTTTACTACTACTCCTTTCAATAATATATGGTACTCAATGCAATTTGCTACAGCTAAAAGAGAGATATTACAGGCTCTAAAATTGTTTGGGAAAAACACTTTAAAATAATCCACTTCCAAATGTTAAGGGTCATTGAGAAAGCTCTAAAGCCGATGTCCGGCATACAATACACTCTCTTATTAGGTGTCCTGCACATAATGGCCCTGATTCTTAGTCACAAACAGCTCCTCATGCTGCCACTATAGCGAACTTAACAAACTGCACATGCGCTGTAGCAAACATACACATCTTTGCTTATCTCCAGACAATGGTGACCTGGCACTGGGTAGAACTGTCCCGTGGGAGTGTCATGGACATGTATCCAGAGCTGTGTCCTATTCGTTGCAGAGGAGATGCCATTTTCAGATGAATCTCTTGCACCTGGTGTGGGCTAATGTAAGTGCCAAAACTAGTATTGACGGCTACAACGACGGATGGGAATAAGTGGACCAGTATGAAACGTATGCATGAAGACATGCTAGTTGCCTTCAGTTAGCATACAGAGCTGTGTGTAGCTCAGAAACAGGTCTTATCTGTGCATGTATCCATTTATTGCACAGGGTCCTGTGAGCAGCTGGACAAATCAGCCTGTTCTTTGAACTGAATGGGATTGAAATACAGACAGCTCAACAGCCACCGATTCAAATCCTGACAGTTGAAAGCCAACAGTAGGAGATCCCGACGCCCGGTGGTAAGTATCCCAACCCTCCCCTCCCCTATCCCCCCCTTAGAGGTGACTAACCCTAACCTCACCCCCTAGTGCCTAACCTCCCCCCAGGGGTGCCTAAACCTAACCCCCACTCCCCACACCCTAAACCTAACCCTCCCTGGTGGTGCCTAACCATAACCCTCCCTTTCCCTACCCTAACCTTCCCCGGGGGTGCCTAGCCCTAAGCCCCCCCGGGGGTCCCTAAACATAACCCTCCCATCCCCGGGCTAAGTGTTATACTTACCCAGCACACGATGATCAGGATGTCGGCGTCGGGATTAAGATAGGCGTTGGTATTTTGACACCTATCTTAAGTCCCGTGTCAGCAGGTAGTGCTGGGATTTAAACCTATTAATTACATCCCCTTGAAACAATGCATCCTTTGAAGTGGTGAATTTTCCATTCGGCATGTGCCACTTCCTCGGGATGGCACTTCGATGTTTGTTTTATTACTGTCGGTCTGAAATTTCGCAGTAATATTTCCTCTGTACTGCTAAGGTACACCATCTTGAGTGTGGACAGATAGGACAGTACAGTGGAACTACTTTGCAGTTACTGGGAAATAAACTGACCAATCAGTGTTAGCCAGAACCTGGAGGCTCACTAATCTGCAGGCAGAACAAATTGTCCCTTGTGCTGATTTTAACTGAAATGCGTATATAATATTATAACCTGCTAACCTGAAATACCTTTTACTCATTCATAAAAAATTAGCCTTCGCAGGAAGAATATTCATTACATTTTAGTTAGATAAAAAATGCTTTTATTTATTACACAGATATAACAGTAGAGTGTCCTGGAGTGAAAACTCCTTTTTATAGACCATGATACATGTTAATAATCATAATCATATCAATAATGTGCAGTGTTATGTCTTGGAGTCAGACTCCTTTTAGCAGACATACATAGGGCCTGATTCAGCTTGGATCGCAGTTGCTAACTTGTGTGCAATTCTGTAGGCTGGTCTTAGGCAAATATATGCAAATGCTGCATTCGCAATGCTGGTACACGGCTAACATACACACGCCCTCTGCCTACGCTCACATTCATAACACAGGCCAAACATCGGACATATCGTAGTACATCGAACCCACACCCAGCATTGCGGCAGGTCAGACCTTACACACAAATTTCTAACTTTCCAGGTCACGTGGAAAGCTCAGGCTAATTTATGCTCGCCCATGCACGCCTGTGTTTCCCAAACCACCTCCCCGTCACCACCCTCAAATGCATTCTGCCTGTCAATCAATCCGCTAATGCCCTGTGTGGAGTCCGTGGTGTTCATGCGTTTGCAATGGCGAGTTCGCGCACTGCGATGCATACGCATGCACAGTACGCAACAATTGACCGATAGCGTATACATTAGCAACTGCATTCCTTGCTGAATCAGGCCCATAGGGGTCTATTTACTAAGCCTTGGATGGAGATAAAGTGAACAGAGATAAAGTTTCAGCAAATCAGCTTCTAACTGCCATGTCACAGGCTGTGTTTGGAAAATGACAGTTAGGAGCTGGTTGGCTGGTACTTTACCTCCACCCACTTTATCTCCATCCAAGGCTTAGTAAATAGACCCCATATACTGTAAGTCTCAATGGAGGTGATTCAGTTTAGGACGGAATTGCAAAGCTCCACTCGATTTTGATTGATTTAAAGAATTTCTGGGGCTAAATCACACATTTACTAATACTTAAAAAATACTGTGATTTAGCCCCAGAAACACAACATCGATGTTGATCGATATTTATCGATATTAATTAGTAAATATACCCCCAAATCTCTATCTATTAAAATGACTCGGATAGCATAAATTTTCCAGTAGTTGTTGCACTACAAGTCACAGCATGCCCTGTAAACTGCAAGCATGACATGCAGAGACTTTTAGCTCTACGTCAGCAGAAAAGATGCAGTCTATCTCTGATTTATGGTCTGTGGAGAACACTGGGCCTGATTCAGAGCTGGACGCTCTGACCAGAGCGCTCGCTCTGAATCAGGGCCCTCCTACCTAAAAATGGAGCGGCCTCCTGGCCACTCGCATAGCTGTGGGTGACCACCCACAGCTTATGCGAGCGGCCAAAAAGATGGTCGCGACCATCGGGCTTGTGACGAGACCCTGCGGTAGGGTCTCGCTGCCGCAAGCCCAGGAGTGCTTTTGGCTCTATCAGAGCCAAAAGCACTCCCACTGACATCACTAGTGATGTCAGTGGGGCCGGCTCCAGACGGAAGGTGTTCCCATGGGAATGCCTCCGTCTGGGCAGCAACGCCCCCGGCACACCCACCAAAGGAGGCGTGCTGTCAGTCACCATCGACAGCACGCCCCCTTTGGTGTGAGACCCATAACGACAGCTTGGCTGTCGCTATGCGGGTCTCGCGCATGCGCAGGATGGAGCTCCCTCCGTCATGCGCATGCGCATTAGGGCACCATCGACCCGCTTGCGAGCGCTCGCGAGCGGGTCTGAATTAGGCCCACTGTTCTTAGCATTTTTTAAGTTGAAATATAAAGAACACTCTGTAAAGCAAATTGTAGCACTGTAGACTTTTCCTTTCAGAAAATAAGACCCGGCGAGTAGTATTAGAACTTGAAGATATGCAGCAGTTCTATTGATTCCATATTTGTAGGGTAAGCCACCCAAGGGCTTTGAATAATTCTGAGGTAATGATTACATTTACATTTTCTCAGCTCCCTGCAAGCTCCCGCTGAATGTGTCATTGATCATCTGGCTAAGAAAACATCCTGGTTACTTCTTGTGGCCAAACATATTGTCCCTGAGGGATAGATGTAAAAAGCTGGTCTCTGCAATCCTCTCCAGATGAGAATGTGAAGTGGGGTCTATAACAGAATGCACACAATCAATAACACAGGACAAATGTGAGGCACACTGTGTTATACTGCTGTTGCCTCGTATTCCCATCAGGGACAGAGAACTTTACAGCAACAGTGCTATTAAAAATGATGGATACCAGCACAAAGCAGCAGACTGCTGACACTATTATATATTCATGAAGTAAAAGTGAACTGATATCAAACAGTGGCACAGCATTCAGTAAAACAAAACAGATACCTAATTATACTAAACACAATGGTTTACATAACTTGGAGATAGTCATAAATTCATACTTTAAGGCTATTCCCAGAAAAAACAATGTTCTCCTGTTGCAAATATACCATTGTCTTTTTTTTAAACCTCATACTTAGAAAATCAGGCAGTCCTCATAAGTATTAAATTCTAGAGTTTCCTAGAATTGTATGCAAGAAACTGGAGAGGCATTTCAGGAGCATATTACTGTATGTTCTGAAGTGTCAAATTGGTTTAAATGTACTCTAAATGGAAAGTCCATCATGACCTGGCTAAAATGTTTTTTATGGTGTTCGGAAAGCAGAAGGAATTTTATATGCCTGTAGAAATTTAAAGTACTAGGCTGTGTTAAATTTAAAGGGTTAAAATGTTATGGGTTTTATAGTCTTATTTGTGTCATTTTATTATAGTTTGGGTTTGAGTTACTGGTTTACAATAGTGATTTCCTGGTTGGGAAGTCTATTGTCTCTTTGGAGGTTTCCCTCCACCTACTTATTTTGATTGCTGGCTTTATTGGTTTGGAGGAAAGAACGGTAATCAGTGACTGTCTTCCTGTAGGTTTTGAGGTGGTCTCCATGTGAATGCACGGGTTTAAGGCTGGTTTGGTCCCGATGGGCCTTTTTATGTGGTGTTGGAAGGGGAGTTTGGATACTTTTAGTCGACTGGCAGCTGGTCCCCATTTAAACCTTGAGTTGTTGGCAGTGGGTTGACAACTGGTCCCTATCTAAGCCTTGAGTTGATGAGATGGCAGGTGGCCTCCATCTACACCTTTTGTATTATTTGGGCAAGATGTTGATACTGTGTGTAGGGCCATTCTCTCTTTGCCACCATACTTTTTCCCTCCTCTCAATAAATAATAAATGAAGCTGACCATTTTCCCCATCAATAGTGTAGGTCTCCATGCCTTAATTGTAGATGTTTTTCTATGGTGTAGGCTGACATCAGCCAATAGGAAGTTTAATTATAACTTACTAGCATCATAGAAGTGAAATTTGTGTATTGTATCTAAAAAAAAAAAACATTATCCTCTTTAATACTATCCAATAGAAATAATCAGACAGTGTTTAATAAGTGAATAGCCTTGGGAAAATGTACTAAATGCCTGTTTAAAAAAAAAAGAAAAATTATCCAGTGGTTTGAAGGTTAAATTACTGGAAAAATCACAGTTTACAAAGTGCCACTTTAAAAATCACCTTCCTGAGTTTATACTTAATAAAAATATAAACCAAAACAATTATCAATGTGCGATTTGCAAAACAAATGGAAAAACTGCCAGTTAAAAACAAAAAAACAAATATAGGGCCTGTTTCAGACCCACTCGCAAGCGCTTGAGCGCTGTGGTCACCCACAGCTATGTGAGCGGCCAGGAGGCCGCACAAAATAGAAAAACGCCCTGATTCAGAGTAAGCGCTCTTTCAGAGCGTCCATCTCTGAATCAGGCCCACAGTTCAAATCAAGACAGCTTGATCAATCCTGACCTGATATGCCCTGTGAAAAATATTAAAAATGCATTAAATAATCACCCTTCACATTGCCCCTAGATTGACACATGAGAAACTGCTTCTGATTGGCTCGCCATCTAATGCATAACTCATTTTGGGTCAGGGAGCTTTGTTGAGAGATCTATCTTGTATCATTGGTGTTTTTTTGTTTACCTCTCCCAATGGATCACATGGGATAAAGATAAAAATAAATGTGTGGGTAAGTAATTGAGGAAATCACTACACTACAAAAAATGTCTGCAGTGAGGATAACAATATAAAAAATATATGACGGACATTATAAATGTTATAAAAAAGGGGACCATTATAATTTATTTTTAATTGTATTATAAATTATATTAATTATAATTCTTTAAAAAATATAGGAACCCCATTATAATTATTAAATAATATATGGGTACCATTATAACTAAGAAAAAATACATTGGATCACTTTAATTATTTGCACATTGAAAGTTGACAATATAATTATTACTAATATATAGGAGGTCACTATAATTATGGAATCGGTATGAAATACCGACGGCTTAACACTGCATCCCTATAATTATTACTAAAATATATTATGACATATAAACAATATCAGGGGCACATTTATTTATTTTATCTCAGTATGGGGGCAGAGTGAAGGGTTCATTTTTTTGCATTAGTTACCCTAAACAGCATGTGGGTTGGGCTAAACGTAATGTAATGTAGGGGATTCAAAATCACTGAAAATCGCCTTTAGTTTTGAGATTAATACCCCTTTCACACACAGCCTAAGTCTCCAGGAGAACCCAAGTTATGACCCCTGGCACAAAGTTTAGAGCAATTAGCTTACTGTACCCCTACCACCCTCATTGCATGTGGGCAGATGTAATTAATTGGTTCCCGCTCAACACCAGGAGATTTTATTTAAAGCCCACAACAAAAGACAAGGTGGGGGTTGAGGGGGATAATTAAACTTTCTATAGAGGAAAAGTGGAGGTGTTGTCCACAAATACCAATCAGATTCTGACTCTCATTTTATAGAATGCACTAGATAAATTGTAGATTGAAGTGTGTGTTAAACATGACAGACCAGAGTGCTGCTAAAATGTATCTCTACTCCAGGGATGGGGAACCTCCTGCCCAGGGGCCGTATAAGGCCCTCGGAATCCTTTGGTCTGGCCCTCAGAGCTTTTTTCTGCTAGCCTCATCTGGCTAGCAAGGTGCCTAGAATGGCACTCTGCAGCCAGAATCTATGCAGCAGTGCTGCCTAGAGCATCCTTAGGATGCTTCAGATGTCACACTGCTGCCCTTACAGCTCCCCAGAGCATCCCGTGTGATGTCACATGGAGGGAGCGTGGCCTGCACCAGGTGCGCCAATCATGTTCTTTCTATATATCAAAATGGCCCTCAGCAGAAAAAAGGTTCCCCACCCCTGCTCTACTCCATCAATATAAATAACTGGTAATAAATAAATGAATAAACAAATAAACATACAGACTAAGATGGCTGCCGGAACACTTCCAAAACAGGGGAGTACTTGGCATTATGTAACTTTCACCAACAAATGTAACATACATTTACTGTACATTCCTACTTTTCAGACATGTATTATACACAACAAATGTATAGGTACAAAGCAGTGTAACTGTTAAGGGCTCAGAGTAACTAGTGGGGAAAAGTCCTGCACAGCCTTGAGGGCTGGAATATCTTGGCAAGATGCGGACATATAATTGTGATGTGGCCTCTGGGGCCTGTTGCAGCCTCTGGGCTGGTTGAGGCCTGTGAACCTATGAGTTGAGATGCGGCCTTTGGGCTGGTAGCAGCCTCTGGGCAGGTTGAGGCCTGAGGGCCTGAAAGTAGTGATGCGGCCTTTGGGCCGGTAGCAGCCTCTGGGCTGGTTGAGGCCTGAGGGCCTATGAGTTGAGATGCGGCCTTTGGACCGGTATCAGCCTCTGGGCTGGTTGGGGCCTGAGGGCCTGAAAGTAGTGATGCGGCCTTTGGGCCAGTAGCAGCCTCTGGGCTGGATGAGGCCTGTGGGCCTGTGAGTTGTGATGCGGCTTTTGGGCCGGTAGCAGCCTCTGGGCTGGTTGTTGCATTGAGGCAGAACGACTTGGCAGGATGATGCTGAGCAGCTACCAGTGCCGCCAAGATGACACTGGCGACGGTGCGCTGGATTGCGCACTGAGGATGCTGAGTCGCTACCAGCATAGTCGGGATGACACTGGCAACGGTGCGCTGGAGTGTGCACTTGGACTGCTGAGTTGCTACCAGTGTCGCCGGGATGACACTGGTGACAGTGCACTGGAGTGTGCACTTATACCGCTGAGTAGCGGCCAATGTCGCCGGGTTGACACTGGCACTGGACACAGACTGGTGCTTCAGGTGGAGAAAGCGCACCGTGCCGTCTAGATGACACAAGCAGCACGAGCAGGTGGAATGCAGACTGCGCCACCTGGATGGGACAAACGGCAGTAGATAAACACAGTAGACTGGCTCTGGAACTCGACTGGAAAACAGGAGACTGGAACAACCGGAAGTACGAGAAACTCTATCACCTGCAAGGAGTAGAAGGACTGGCTGGAATATAACAGGAACAGGGCCCAACAAGTGCAAGTTTCCCTAATGACAAATTATTGAGCACCTGGGCTGTATTCAGACAGGAGAATCAATCAGTGTACACCTGATAGTGCACACAGACAGGCAGTAATTAGAGCAGAGGCTCACCAGCAACCAAGACTGGAACTGCAACAATATGCTGCTAACCACTGATCCTAACAGGAGGAAGGAGGATACTTCAGCGAACGCTTGTCCGGCATTCACCCCGCACAGCACTGGCAGTGCGGCGGCTTGGGACAGTAACAGGTGATGGATGGGGTAAATAAATACTTACAATCCAGAAGGTAAGAACTATGTAGCATAGCCTGGAACTTTGGATTAGACTTGGAAACATGATAACACCTAGTGATAAATAAGGGGACAAGCGGGGTTTGATCATCATGAGATGAGACACAGTTGGGCATTGAAATGGGACAGTACTGAGCTGTTGCAGGAAGGGGGCTCTGTCCATGACATCTTGTGCTCTTGTACAACCAGCAGAAGATAGAATCAGTTGTTCAATGAGTTTAGTCACTCCTAACAGTGACTCCTGTTTTGATGGTAGAAGGAGACGCCAGCTTCTAGTAGTTATAGTCTGGGTGCCCTTGATGAATGTATTGCACATAGAAACCTTGGGATGACTAATGGCCAACCACAGAGGAGGATGCCATCACAAAGTGTGAGTTCATTACTCATTGCAAAGAAGGAGGGAATGTCACAAGGTAACTGTCTTCAAGAGGAAGACCATCTATTGAGAACAATCTGAAACAAATGCTGAAACAGGTCATCTTTGAGTGTGGCCTGACAAAGTTCTTCTAGAGGATAAGACCTTAAATTCCATGATATCAAGATCATCAACACCATCTGGAGCATTTATTTAAAAAAATAATTCTGAGAAAACACGAGAATATGAGACCTATGAAATTAAATCAACATGAGTAGGATCTGATTAATGTATAACATGCATACCGTATATGGCTTTGGTCTGCTGGTTTTGTGGCTATGTAGTGCATGTCAAATAGTTAACTGCTGTTTGCAACAACTAAACTGACTTGAGTTCTTATGCTGCATTTTTCTATTAAAAAACATCCTTTGACTCTCCTATATAAATGTTATTATATCCATGTTTTACATGAGGTGCTGACTGCTGTTGTTAGTTTATGTATTATCTTATAAAAGTAAAAAGTTTGTGGTAATTTTTAAAAACAGATTGCTCCCTTGTATCCCAACAAGTATAAGACTTTTTGTCCAAGAACTCCTTAGATACAGTGGTCATGGAGGTAGAAGTAGCAATTTTTTATTGATACAATTGTGTGGCATATGAAATGTCCCAACTTATGGTGCATACACACGATCAGATTTTTCCTTCAGATATGAACGATAACGATTTTAAAATCATTCAGTCGTTCATATCTGAAGGAAAATCATTCATATCTGACATGCCTGAACGATGGACGATCAACGATGCGCGTTCCCGTTTGTCAGATAACGATATCTGACATCTGATGGGTTTGCAGTCAGACTTGGACGATTCCATTCATTTTAATGCAGTCAAAAATCGTTCAAATCGTTCAAATCGTTCAATCGTTCAGTCGTTCATCTGACAAATCTGACAAGTCTGACAAATCTGACCGTGTGTACGCTCCATTAAAGGTAGTTTTATTCTGACAGTTTATGTTTTCATTTCCATCAGGAGATGCCAGAAAACTTTTGACAGCAAACAGGTAAGATAGTGTAATGTGGCCAAAGTTTGCTTAATGTTGTTCAATGTTGGTTTGTTTTTATGGGATGCGGTCAATATCCTGACACTAGTCAAAATACTGGCACCGGCATCCCGACCGCCAGGATCTTGAAGGAAAGTTGCTGGGGTAGGGGGGGGTTTAGGGTTAGGGGGTTAGGGTTAGGCACTAGGGGTTAGGGTTAGGCACTAAGGGTGGAGGGTTAGGTTTAGGGTGTGGGGAGGGGGAGGTTATGTTCAGGCATCGGGGAGGGAGGGTTAGGATACCGACCAACAGGTGTCGGAACCCTAACTCTGTTAGGATACTGGTGTCGGGATTATGAGCACCGGTATTCCGTGCCAGCATCCCGTACCCATCCCGTTTTTATATAGCCAATGAAAAATGTTAATTTAAAAAAGCTATGATGAAATTCCAAGCAGGCCTATCTGACTTCAGATAATCCTAGTGACTGATATACAATACACAGAGCATTCTATTGACTGATACTGTAATCTATATATATAAAAATCAGATGTGCTGACTGACTCATTCTCACTGACTCACTGACTCATCAACGCCCAGTGCAAAGTCCTGGACATAGTAACATGAAAATCGTGGATAATGCTTCTTCCATGACGTACTGTAGGTGCCCACTAAGAAGGGATTTTTCTACATTTGACTCATAAGGGAATGAAAAGGTGAAAAGGGCTAAATGTTCCCTCCCCCTGTGTAATGTCCTGCCTGATTGTCATCACAGTTCATATTCAAACACCAACTGTCACCCTAAGTGCTGCCAAAAATCACTGGCAGTTGGTGTCGCTCCCCTATTTGAGTGAAGGGCTGGGGTAAAGATACAATTTTGGGTGCATGGTAATGGGGCCAGGGTACATTATTGGTAACAGGGTTAGGGGATAAGGGTACAGTATTGGGTTAAGTGTTGAGGGATAAGGACACAGAATTGGGTGCAGGATTAGGGGGGATAAGCATACAGTAGTGAGTTCAGGGTTAGGGGGTTAAGCATATAGTAGTGGGTTCAGGGTTAGGGGGTAAGTGTACAGTATGGAGTGTAGTGTTAGGGACACTCCGTGATACTACAGAGTTGAGATAGGAAAATGTGTTACTACACATGTGAGGAATGTCAAATGTGTTACTAGGTGAGATGGAAATGGAAACATTAAATATCTAAGGTTTACCAGGGTGAAGTGCTAGTACAATATAGAGAGCATCCTAGTGACTGATATTTAATTCAGAGACCTCACTCCACTGGTCACATTCTTGACCTCACCTTGTTGTAACATCTATCTGATTTAATCAATTTTCCCTGATCAATTTGTAATAATCACTATATCTCCCTTTCTCTCCCTCGTTCCACTAATCCCTCTCCCAAGGCCTTCATGTGTCACACCCTTGATGCCATCAACCCTGACTTTTTCCTCTTTTCTTGACTTGCTTCTTTACCCTATCTACATCCTTTACTGTACCGACAATGTTGCCTCCTGCTATAACTCTACCCAGGGGCAGAACTATGGGAGACAATGGAGGCGCCTGCCCCCGGGCTCCAGCTCTGAAGGGGCACCTCCTCCATTGTTCACAACGTATTCACCCCACTGCTGCCTTTGTCTATCTATAGCCTGGATGCATGCGAATTCCTACATTACAGTGTCAGGGGCTGTGACAGGGAGGGGGAGGGGGGGGGGCACCAAATTATAACTTGCCTCCAGGCGTCTGGGATGAATTTACGCCACTGACTCTACCCTAACCTCCACTCTATGCTCTGTGCCAATGGTTACTTTCAATCTTTGACTGTCTAAACCCCAACCTTAGTTTTATAGATTAAACTGCCACATCTCAAAAATCTTCCTGCACAGTGGAACGTCATTAGATAAAATCCTGCCTACTCTCTGACTGCCTTAATTTCATATTCATGCTCTCCTCCTTTTACTCTGCAATTTCCACTCTAAAGAGACTTATTTAAAATCTCTCCTCACAATCTTCAAACCCATGCTGCCTCTTCATCAACTTCAACTCTGTTCTCTGCCCTCCCTCTCCTCCCCTTCCATATTCTCTCACGGCCCTTGATTTTGGTACTTACTTTTGCTCATAAATTGCTAGCTTTTGTCAGGATATCTCCTCCCCTAATCCCACTCCTGCTCCTCCTCTACCATTGTAGTACTTGCCAACCAGTAGCAGCTTCTATTCTCTTAGACAAGAGGGGTTGCCTTTGCTGCAGTCTGGAGAGGTACAGTACTGGGCCCGATGCCTGTGCAATGGATCTGGCAGAAACTGTGACCAGCACATGCATGCTGTGTTGGGACCGGGACATGCGCACAAACACCAGCTTCTAGGGACTGCAACAGCTGCAGCCCCCAGAAGTTGGGTAGGGCCGTTGGAAAGGCAGTGGCTATATTGGAAGCGCCTCAACAAGGTTACCAATGAACTTCTCACTGGTAAGAGTATATAAGGGTCACTATTTCAGTCTCATCTTCTAGACCTGTCAGTTGCATTAGACATCCACCTTCTTCTCCTTCAATCTCTCCACTCTCTTGCGTTCAGTGGCATTGCCATCTCATGGCTGTCCTCCAACTCTTATGGAAATACAGAGGAACAGCACTAGGGAGTGTCACAATTTAAATTAATCTGAGTCATACTTAAAAACATAAAACAATTTACACTATAAACAGCACACCTTATAAATGGTAATGGTCAATATATGGGGCAGATCTACTGTATATATTGTAATTCATTGCCAGCTATTTCAAACCTGGATATATATAGTCAACTTGTCAAATACCTTCAGAGTATCTATGATATAGAGATTTACTATCTGAATTGCTGGGCATAAAATGAGTGGACTTTGAGTTGTCATTTAAATAATAAATACGTTTTTAAGTGTGTCTCAGATCAATTTAAATTGAGATCCCTCCCAGCACTGTTCCTCTGAATTTCTGCATTCTGATTTTTGGTAAACTACACAGGGATTTACCTGGTAAAGTTGCTGTGAATTTTCTCTTTTTTATTGTTTTTTATTGTTTATTACCACAACCAGCTCCCACTGGTTTATTTTTTGTATTCCTCCTACTTTTCTAACTGTTCCTTCTCTGTCTCTGTCTTCAATTCTACCTCTCCCACATTTTGTCTTCAAGTTGGTGTTCCTCAAAGCTCTGTCCTTGGTTCCCTTCTCTGCTCTCTCTACACCCCCTCCCTTGGTGCATACAGACTCTCATTGGCTGCTGCACCCACTCATGAGCTCCGCCTTCCGGCTCCCACAGTAGGTGATGAGAGAGCTGTCATGACGTCTCTCCCTTAGTGCCGAGTGGGAGGACAAAGGAGTGGACGGTGACGGGCGCAGGAGTGAGGATTCAAGTAAGTATATTGTGTGTGTCTTGTTTTATATATGTAAGGGGCACTGCATAGGGTGGACCACTACTAGGGCCACTGTATAAGGGGCACTACTGGGGGCACTGCATAGGGGGACCCTTGATCATGCTTATATCCTTGTTATCTCCCACCTGGACTACTGCATCCTCCTACTCTCTGGTGTTTCTTTCTCCTACCTAAATGCTGTTGCTCATCTCATTTTCTTGTATTATCACTCTAATTTATCTCTCCTCTCCTTCAGTTCCTTTTCCACTACAGAATTAAGTGTAAGCTCCCCACACTCACTCAAAGCACTCAGTTGCTCCTCCCCTCTTACATCTTAGGCCTCATCTCAGTTCGCAATTCCTCTAGCTATCTCTTTTTTTCCTTTGACTGTCGCCTTGCCTCTCCACTGAATACTTCCCCCCACTCCCTCTTCCAAGACTATGCTTCTCCCCTTCTCTGGAACTCAATCCACAAGCATGTCAGACTATTTACCAAATGTGCCCTGTAAACTCACCATTTCATTAAAGCCTACCATCACCCCTCAGATTCTGTCCTGCCTCCTCTTCTCTTCCTAGCTCACCTTCCATTTATATCCCTTCTCCCCAGCTCTCACTAGTAGAGCCCTTGCTTCTCTCCTGCTCAATTCTTGTTTCCAGTGTGCTCCCACTTACAGTCAGGGATTCTGATCCTTTCTATCCACCCTTGTCAGGGCATTGACTCACTGAATGCTACTGATAATAACAGTCATTGTCTTAGCTTTCACTCTCTTAGTTGTCTTTATAACTCACTGTTTAAATTTTCTCCTTGTACGATCTGATTTAACATTGTTATAACTGTATTGATTGTGTGTTTTTGTACTTTCCCCTGTATGGACACTTACAGCATTATAGAGATAAAAGATAATAATAATAATAAATAATGGCCAAAATATAATACAAAGAGTATTCCAATTACCATATTAACAAAACAGAGACAATCAAAGTAGCTGATATACAATCCAGAGAGCATTCTAGTTGCTGATATACAATCCAGAGAGCATTTTAATGACTGATGTGCAATACAGAGAGCATTCTAGTGATGGATATACAATACAAAGAGCATTTTAGTGGCTGATATACAATACATGAACTGATGCAGAGTTAGGAGCAAAGCAGAAAAGGGAGCAAATTTCACATTGGTAAAGCTATGTTACAATTTAATAATGATGCTTTTCAATCTTGTTTAAACTTATAATGCCAACACGATTAAAATTCTTTAAATAACATTACAACTGTGTCGGCATTGTCCCATCAACATAATGATGTAGAAATTCTGATTGTCGAAAACATTACTGTCACCAATACGTTTGAATTCTATTTAGTGTATAATGGCCATTTTGTATTAATGTATACTATAAGGGTCCACAGCACTACGATATAGTATACTTATACGATTTATCATTCCTAATTCCACTAACATTAGTTGAATCGGTGAGTCACGTTACATTATCCAATATGTGTTTTTTTCTGTCCACCGGCAAATAAACGATTCAAGCTGAGATGCTGCATGACATTATCTTAACACCTCTGTTAAACAATGTTGAGCTTTGCCCTAGTGTATTGAAATGTTTGGCAATAAATGTTAAATTGCGGACACGGTTTTCCTTTACAATAACGTGTTACACTAATACTTCTTTATCTTAAGCCCTTTCAGCTGTACAAATGTAACAATTCTGAGATAACACTCAGAACGGCCCAATGGAAAACTCACAACACTCACATCCCCTTAAACTGGCTCTAATCACTGATAGAGTTAACACTTATGTTTTCAATAAATCGTCAAATTAATATTATAGTCCACCTCTCCAAGCAGTTCCATTTATTTACTGTTTCAGAAGACATATAGAATTAAATGAAACCGATATGCTCATCAGTTATTTGAGCAGTATCTGATTTCTTGCACAGCTGTTATGGAGTTCAGATGCTTCAAGTGAAGAAAAAAAGTTTTAAATGAGTTACATTGGACCTTGCACTGACCCATTGCACTGCATTTCCTCTTGCCTCTCTATAGCTTCCACGTCTTTCATGTCTCTTACTTCCTTCTCGTATCACTGGAGGGGACTTGGCCTTTGAAGTCTCAGATTGTTTCCATAAACTACAGTGCAGCCTAATTTTTGTGATATATATGGGTCATAATGAATAATATGCAGCCTGTGGCCATTGGATCATTTATGAACTTTTACACTTTCTAGGGAGCCCAAGTTCTTAGAAATATGTTACAAAATGACTCACTGAACTACTGTACCTGTTTAATGTGCACTCTGCATGGGTCATTTTCAAGGGGCCATGCGGATTTGACACCAAGAATGCCCAAAAGACCTTTCAAATTCATGATTTGGTCTGTAGTTATTAATAAACTGAAATAACCCAGTATCTTTCATACTATCTATGCACATTACATCTGGCTATATTTTAGATTTTTTCATCAATAGTTAAATGTTTTTCTGAATTGTGTTCTGTGTAAAATTTTACGAAACAAATTACATTACATTACTATAATTCCCACTGCAGTTGCATTTAATTTGTTATCACTGTACACAGTAAGGTAGATTTATATATTTTATACAGTGTGGGCATTGTGGGGATTTGTTATACTGTAAAGCGGGAGATTTCAGCTGTGCCAGGTCATGGTTGAGTGACACAAATGATGGATTCAATATTCCTCAGTGGGGGTCATTGTGAATGTAATTCTGCTCCCATGCTGAGCTGGTGATACTGTTCTAAAAGATATGTATGTGCCTATTACCGCTCAGTTCCTATCAGTTCTCTTACAGGGACACAGAATTTGGAATGATTAATGACAGCCATAGATTTTGACATAGATTTTGACAGAGGGGAAAAAAAAAAAGAAAAACTCTGGACTTATTCTAAAGATTAATTTGTGATATTAAAATATGGTCAAATAATGACAAATATTAGACATTTGATTGCAAAAAAAGAAAATTATTAAAATTGATCACGATGTGATCTGATGTTGAGTCTTCGTATCTGCGATGCTGTCGGAAGTGTCTATTTCCTTCAGATGCCCCCTAGAGCATTATAATAATAATAATAATAATAATAATAATAATTTTATTTATATAGCACTTTTCTCCTAAGGACTCAAAGTGCTTTACATTGCCTTTACAGTACAAAATACAAAATAAGCTTAAACAAGGGACAATTAGTGAAATGCTTGGGTGAAGAGGTGAGTCTCAAGTCTAATTTTGAAGTATTCTAGAGTGGAGGCCTCTCGAACTGTGTGGGGAAGTGAGTTCCATAAGGTTGGAGCCACAAAACTAACAGCTCGACCCCAGATGAATTCCGGGAGATTCTAGGTACTGTTAATAGTCCTTCATCAACGGATCACGGTAATCAAGTGGGACAGTAAGGAATCAGAAGCTGCTTCAGGTACCTTGGGCCATGTAAGTTAGTAAGCCAATCTTTAAAACAATTCGCCATCTGACAGGCAGCCAGTGAAGGGAGTAGAGAATGGGTGTTATGTGGCTGGAATGGGGCTGGTTGGTTAAAAGCCTGGCAGCTGCGTTTTGTACCATCTGCAAACGGTGCAATTCTTTTGCTGGGAAACCGAGGTAAGGGGCGTTGCAGTAGTCTAGGCGTGATGATATAAATGCATGTATGACTTTAGGCAGATCTTCTGAGGGAATTAAGTGCTTGATTCTGGCTATGTTCCTCAGATGAAAGAATGAGGATTTGATTGTGGCCGATACCTGATGTTTAAGTGTCAGATGCCACTATCCAGGGCAATGCCAAGATTCAGTGTTTTGTAATTCTGATCCCCCAAGCGAAAGTCCTGTTAGTTGGCTTTGCACACAGTAGCTGCGTCCAATGTGTCCTGCGCCCACATCTTAATCCATCTCATAGAGCAAAAGAAATTTGCTCCAATTCATTTATAAAGGCATCTGATGTTATGAAATGTGCATAAGTTTTGCACAGGAACATGGCGACTCCTAGGATGTTGCAAAAAATCTTATAATTGGAGTCAATGGATCAGAGCTTTCTTCCTGAGTATGGGCTAGTCTAATGAAGCACCCAGTTATGACCCCACATGCAAAAATGTGATTTCCTTTAGGTGACAGTATTTAATTGAAAAAGAAAAATGTATATAGTACAACACATGTCCAGAACAATGTCTATCCTACTGGATGCACACTTCTAACCTTGTGGAGCTGAATAAAGTTTGAAGGTGGCACTTAACCCAAGTGACAAAGCACAGGCAGCAAGTTTGAATGGGAGATTTAAAGAGTGGATCACTCATACCAGACCAAGGGATGCTTTCCCCCATGGCTCCTGTTTACATGAACAGTCATCTCCAGTATTATTGACACCCTTCATGTAACATCAATATAATAAATCAACCACACATGCAATGAGAGATATTGCGGGTGTTAATAATGTAGCATGCTGCACAGATTTTATTTTGTAACCAAAAAATGTTTTTTATTATGTCACACTAAAAAAAAAAAAATCATAGGTGCCATATATATTGGAACCCCTATTTGGTGATGTCTGCTCCCCCCAACACAAATAACAGCACTGTGTCCCTCCCTGTAATGGTTAATAAGATTAAAGTTGTTGTATCTTGGGCATACAGTTACTTGATATTCTTGGGTTGTCGCTTGTGGACTGTTGTCTCCAATACACATCACAGGTTTCCTATTTTGTTCAAATCTGGAGACTGAGAGGCCATTATAACACGTTAATTTTGTGTTCCTGCAACCATTTCAGAGGTGATTTTGATGTATCTTTGGGGGTCATTATATTGCTGAAAGGTCCACCAACAGCCACAATTCAGCCTTCTGGCCGAGGCAGACAAATGTTGGTCTAAATTGTCCTGGTAAAGAGTTGAATTCATTATGTCATTGAGTTTCTCAAGAACACATGGACCACTAGGAACAAAACAGCCCCAAAACATCAGTGATGAACCACTATAATTGACAATGGATATCAGATGCTTTTGCTTGTATGCAGTGTCTTATATTCCCCAAACGTGATCTTTAGGTTCATCTTTGCCTCTCTTACCATCCTCCTCTTGTTCATAAGATGTTAATTCTAATGTTCATCATCTATCTGTGGCATTTGTTTTAATATAACAATAGTCATTGTAAAGATGATTTTAACTGGTGAATAGAGTATCATGGTGAATCAGTTGTTATTTAAATTGCAACATTTCAAAAAGGTACATTAATGAAATAAGAGATTGGGGGTTCTATGTACTAAGCCAGTGGTTCCCAAACTTTTTGAATTATGGCACCCTAGAGTATCAGCATTATTTTCACGGCACCCCTAAGTTTAAGTTTGGTATTGAGAAATTCAGAAAAAAATCTAGTAAAATAGTAACGTGAAGTAAATTGTGCTCACCTGTCATCCTTAGGTTCAGTTATGTGGTTGTGGTGGACAGGTTTGTGCTTCTGTTTGCTCACATATTTACATTACATTGACCATAAAGAATTTGATTTGGTGCTGGACCACCAACCTGAGGCACCCGGCAAGTCTCCCAAGGCACCCCAGGGTGCCACGGCGCACTGTTTGGGAACCACTGTACTAAGTTTTGGAGAGAGATAAATTGGACGGAGATGAAGAACCAAACAATCAGCTCCTAACTGTCATTTTTCAAACACAGCCTGTAACGTGAAAGTTAGGTAGCTTGGTACTTTATCTCCGTCCACTTTGACTGTTATTAATTCTTTATAGTTTTAACAACAGCAATCAAATTCCAATCTTGCAACAGTGTCAGACACTGAGGGGCAGATGTACTATAGCTATTGAAAGTGATACATTGGAAAGTGATGAACTAACAACCAATCATCTCCTGTCATTTTTCAAACGTACACTGTAGGAGCTGAGTGGCTGGTAGTTTATCACTCTCCAATTTATCACTTTCCAGAGCTTAGTACTTCTCTCCCCTGACACTTTAATTTGACCAATGCACCAACCAACTACCGCTTTCTTGTTTCCTTGACTATGTACAGTTGGGTAACATGGTAGCAGGTAACACCTCTTTATAATACATACATTTTATCTTGTGTGGTTGTGTCATGACACCGTGCCCAGCTTGCGCTCAGATACGCAAAGCTGTCATAGCTAGGTGGTTGTGACATGGGTTTTACCTAAGCTGCCACCACGAAAAGTATTAAAATAGCGTTCTTATGTTCACCAGACACTTTAATCTCACTTAAACTCACAGTTATTACACAAATATAGCACTGGCCTCTCCAGGCGCGTGAATTCATTTGAGCACAGAGATAACGCTGATAAAGTTTTAGGATTTGTTGAGAAATATCTCCAGGGATATATTACAGGAAAAATAGGTAAATAAACAAGACATACAAATATAAATAAATGCACAAAATGATTACAGATAAAAGAAAATGATAGAGTATCAGAATCCTAAGGTATCTTACGCTGAAATCTTAGAGAATCTGTGTGGAGGGAGACCACCATAGACCGACATGGGGAGCACTCAATGGAAGTGAACCCAGAAAGGTAGGAGAAGCTGATACTTATGGTTCCACATCTCCCCTCTCCCTCAGCAGCCCCCACCCTTCCCAGGCTCAAAAATACTTTCCTTTGTTCTCCCAGGGTCTGTGTAGATGCAAATTAGCACAACTACCAGACCTGACACTCATATAACTCCCTGGACCTTGAAAGTATTTTATGATAGGAAGACTGCTAGCATGAGGTGTTACAAATGACCCTTCTAGCAGCCAGTGTGACTGCGTACTGGACTTGCATCATTGCCCCCCCTAGGGTGAGAGCAAACGTTACAGTCAGGAAGCTTTGGCTTCAAAGGCCAGGTGAGCTTATGCAATCCAGTTTGCCATATCTGAAATATATACTTTAGGGAATTATGATAATACACACACTTTATACAGAGCACACAGACTATGTAAAGTCATGACATGGGGCTTTGATGAATCGCCGTAACCCCTGGAGATGGTCACAGGTTGTTTCTCTCACTCTATCTAATTTCATATGCAAGCACTTTTACCATTTGATGGATAATAAAAGGATTTCACATGTGTGTATCCTCATACTTATACCCCAGGGAAATAGGAAATGGTCATAGCCAACAATGGAGTTGTTGCAGACTAGAAGCAATAAACAGTATTTCTTGCACTAAGGGCCTCATTCAGCATAGATTGCAACTGCTATTACGCACGCAATCAGCTAATTATTGCATACTGCGCATGCATCGCAGTGCACATGTGTGAACACTCCACTGCGATCGGGACTGATTGACAGGAAGTACCGATTGGGGGTTATGATGGGGGGGTGGTCGGCAAAACACAGACGTGCCAGTGCATTTCAACGCCGTTCCAGGGGCATGCATAAATTAGCCATTGCTATGCCAAATGCAGCCTGAGTTCTCAGTGCGTGCAATGAGGTTAGCAATTTATGGCTAAGGTACGACCTGCAAGTGTGCCTGAGGCTGCGTTTGTACTTGATGTTACCGATGGTTTTGCAGTCTTGCTAAGTATTACTGATGTGTGTAAAGTACGGTAGGTGTACTTATGTTGTGCTGCGATCGCAGAGGATTAGCATATGATCGCAGTGAGACTGCGTATGTAATCGCTATTGCAATCACAGTTGCGATCATTGCTGAATCGGGCCCTAAGTTCTTTGGGGTGCCAATGATTTTGCAACATATGTTTTTATGTATTTTGAAAGAATACACTTTTCTTAAATGAAACAACACTCTAGTTAGACTGATGTCTGTTATATGTATGGTAAGCAATTTATCCTAAACATTTTGAGGAACATTTGAACCATTATATGTATGTTTATTTTAAATTATTGTTTTGCCCAATTTATTGTGGGGTACCAATAACTCTAGATTTGAGTGTATACAGGGGGGTGGAATCTTCTGTACAGATAAGAGGGTCAGTACAGTACTGGTTTATGTACAGTACATGAAGATACAATAAGATCCATCATTGTTCATCTCATAAAAGACTTGTGTTCTATTTTGTTTCAACTCATAGAACATCGTTTTTCCAACATGATGAAAGGCACGAGTTCCACAATAATGCAGCCATGGAATACATTCTTTTGAAACTGTTTTTCAGAACATCTGGTTTAGACCCTCATATACAGTACAAGTGCCTTGTTTGAGGTGACACGTATACCTCGCTGTGCTTTGAATTATCCCAAAAGTTATTAAATTTGCCTTGGAACAAAAAATTATTCTATTATAAAGACAGAGTATGACACAAAGTTGTTCATGCCTTTGGCAATACACACATAAAACATCAGCATAAAAGGTAATTACAACATGGAGAGTAGTTCCACATAGTTTAAAAACAAAAAGTTATTTCAGTAAGCATTAGCGTAAGCTGCATGGTCTACTTACTCAGCTAGAAAACCTCAGTATATATATGTGCGTGTTTTTTTTCTTAGTCTATTGAACCCGAGGAGTTGAGAAAATAAAGTAAAAACATTTCCATGGATTCAAGAGTAATGTCAAAATAGTATATTCTGCTTTTCGTAGACTAGGAAGAATTGGTGAAGGCATATAAAATATATTAGATTGTTAAATGAATAATCAAAATTAGCATAACCGGAATCTGAAAAGTAGTAACACAGGTATTGGAGGGGTCTGGAGAATAAGAGCATAAACATAACAGGGATACGGTGAATAACATAATAAACAGACATATGAAGAGTAACAGCAGACTGTTCATTCTTTCTGAATGTATTTCTATGGAAATGTGAGAGTTCTTCCAGAGCTCCTACATAAATGTATCTATTACTGCAGACAAAATTTGCATTAGAGCAATGAGTGTTAAATCTTGGTCCCCTTCCTCTGGTGTTCTGCTCCCACATATGTTATCCCAGAATACAATAATCATAGGAGACATATAAATTATTATTTTTTTATGTAAAAGTGCAATCGGTGTTTAACAGCCAGGATCACACTAATAGTGGAGTGAAAAGTTTCAGCAGCAACAGCTCCCTTTTAAATTCAAACTCTTTAGAACTTATATTTGTACTGATACTCACTGGCTATAAGTGCCAATTCCTTTGCCCCAAACAAATGGTTCATGCTCAGCTTAAGCACATCATCTGTACTACTTCTTATGTTTGTGTATGGCAGAAATTGTGTATTCCAATCAGAACTTTTTAAGTGATTAATTAAATAATAATCAAGGAATCTTGTATCTACTGTACATGTCACTCTGTAGAGCAGACGCAGGGTTAGATTACTGACAAGACGGTACAGGCAGCTGCCTAGGATATAGTGGGACCTAGGGGGCCTGCCCGCTACCCGCCACCATTGCGTCTTTGAAGTCCATTTTATTTGAAAGATACTGAAGCGAGGGAGGGGGACCAAAAGAGGGGGATACAGGCTGCGAGTAGGTGTGGGGGTGACAAGTGGAGGATGGGACTAGTGAAGAAAATCAATTACTGTACATTGGTAGAATCATATCGATGGTAGGAAAACACCAACCTTCCAATCAATATCAATGGCAAAATCATTGAACCCCAACCTCAAAACATTGATTTCTGCAAACCATTGAAATTTGATGCCTGTCGTTAGCTCCCAGCAACTGGAAGCCCATAAGTACTGTATGCGCCTGACGTAACATTCCTGATGTATCATAAGCACAACTACTGTACTTAAGTAGGACGTTAGTAATAGTGCATATGTGTTATGGTATAACAAATAAGAAATTTCCATACAGCAGTGTTGGTACAGTAAGCAGTAGTCTCACCAGACGAGTTTATGTTAATGAGAAGCTTGTGTATGAGTAAGAGAAAACGTAGAACACATGTATTAACAATGTTTCCAGAGCTGAATCAACATTAAAGACATGACTGGGGTACGAACTCTAGTGAGCAATGACACCTGCTGTCAGTAAAGAAGTTTACAAAGAAATGCGTTTGACATTCAAGCATGTTACATTAAAGGATGACAGTTGCAGGAGTTACACTTTTGCAGAAGGTAATATCTGAGACTGAACAGGCTCTAGATGATGCAAAGACCTTGGGCATGAAGTAGCATTTTCTCACGTTCATTTATGATCAGTCAAGATACTGGACAATCTGCCTGCTTTACAAGAAAGATGAATTACAGGAGAAACTAATGGGATACAGTATATTGCTTAAGTAAGTGCAGCAGCAAGACAAAACTAATACATGCATAGATTCGGACTGGATACAATTAGCCATGGTTAATTACCACGGGCTAATTGATCTGCCAGGGCCATTCAGTTGTAGCCCGTGATTTGCAGTTAACACGGATTTCAGTTCGGCCATGAGGAGGCTCGAACAAAAATCTATGTTAAATGCCCTGATCATGGGTGCCGCGAATGGGTTAACCCATAGCTCCAGAAACTTATTCTAAATCCCTCAGGTTAACTTGCATTAGTGGGTAATTAACTGTGTAAGGAAAAGAGGGTGTAATTGAATAGCCCTGGGTGTTAAGCCAGAGGCTACCATCCTTTTCCCAGCGTGGTAAATTACCACATCCAGTGCTGCCATCAGAAAATGTGGGGCCCGGGTCTGACAAACCAGACAGGGCCTCCCCTCCTGTGTTTCTGAAACTCCAGCCCCACATTGGAGTCCCCTTCTGTCTCTTCAGTCCCCCCTCTGCCCAACCAACCCTCCTTCTGTCTCCCCAGTAATAGGGCGAATACCAAGATCCCTGTGTATCTTCATGGTCCCAGCTCCTCTCCCCCTGGGTGTCTCCATGGTCGCAGCTCCTCTCCCCCTGTGTGTCTCCATGATCCCAGCTCCTCTCCCTATGTGTGTCTTCATGGTCCCAGCTCTTCTCCCCCTGTGTATCTCCATGGTCCCAGCTCCTCTCCCCCTGTGTGTCTCCATGATTTTAAGCTCCCATCTTTTGTCTCCCTCCCTGTGTGTCTCCATGGTCTTCAGCTATCCTCTTTTGTCTCCCATCCCATGGCCTACTTCAGCTCCTTCCCCTTTTCTCCAGCAGCCACTTCCCTCTCCTATCCTGACCTGGTCTCTGCTGAGCTCTTCATCGCGGCGGCTCCTCCTCTGTTCCTTTGTGGCAGCATGCATACGTCATGACATCACATGCACTGACCCATCAACTAAACAATAAAAACTTTATTGTGCTGGGACAACATGTCCCGGCTACCCTGCCACAAGATGATGACATCCTGCGCCTGCTGATCACTAAGTTCAGCATTGCATTTAAAGGGGAGAAACAAACCAGTGGGGCCCTGGAAGTAGCGGGGAAATGTAGTAGGAGTGAGCAGACCCCCTCTCCTATGCCTGAGTGTCCGGGCCCAGGATTCCAGTCCCGACAGTCCCCCCCTGATGGCGGCCCTGACCGCATCTAATTGATCTGGTCCATTTTATTATTATCGTTTATTTATATGGCACCACAAGTGTTCCGCAGTGCCTTACAAGGTTCATAACCAAAAAGTGACTTACAGTAAAATACAATACAATGAAGGACAAGGACATAGATAATATACATTGATACATAGGTGGCCATAACACCCAATTAAGCAACAATGCATAGGCACCAAGTGTTAGGTGTCCTAGTGGTGAGTAAGAAATAGATGAACATAAAGTAAGGAGAAGCACAAGAGGGTAGAGGGCCCTGCTCGCCAGAGCTTACATTCTCAAGGGGAGGGGCACACAGAAGGGCATGATACAGATGAGGAAGACAGGGAGGAGGGAGCATGTAGTAGCAAGTTAGAATGAGAGCTGGAAAGCATTGATGAAGTAGTGGGTCTTGAGAGCCCGTTTGAAGGATTGTAGAGAGAGGTGGGGTGCAGCACGGGCAAAGTCTTGGAGGCGGGAGTGGGAGGAAGTAATCAGTTGGCATGAGAGGTGGTGTGCATTTGTTGAATGAAGAGGGCGGACAGGAGAGTGAAGGGAGATTAGGTCAGAGATGTAAATGGGAGAGGAGTGTGTGAGGGCTTTGTAAGCGAGTGTGAGAACGTTGAATTGGGTTCTGAAGGGGAAGGGGAGCCAGTGGAGGGCTTGTAGGAGAGGGGAGGCAGATGTAGAGCATTTGGAGAGGAAGATAAGCCATGCAGCAGCATTAAATATAGACTGGAGAGGAGAGAGATGGGATTTGGGAAGGCCAGATAGGAAGAGATTACAGTAATCCAATCTGGAGATGACCAGTGAGTGTATTAAGGTCTTAGTAGCATCCTGGGTGAGAAAGGGTCTGATCCTGGAAATATTTTTAAGATGGAAATGACAGGACTGTGAGAAGTTCTGGATATGTGGTTTGAAGGAGAGGGAGGAGTCCAGGATAACTCCAAGACAGCACACTTTGGGGCTAGAGGAGATAGTTGTGCCATCAATTGATAAAGAAATAGTGGGAGGTGAGGTTATGTGGGAGGGTGGTAAGATGATCATCTCAGTCTTAGACATATTAAGTTTAAGAAATCGCTGGGACATCCAGGAAGATATAGCAGAGAGACAGTTGGAGATATGAGTGAGGAGAGAGGGAGAGATGTCAGGGGAGGAAAGGTAGATCTGAGTGTCATCAGCATACAGATGATAATGGAGGTCAAAAGAGCTGATGAGTTCACCTAGTGAGGATATATAGAGGGAGAGAAGGAGTGGTCCAAGAACAGAACCTTGGGGAACACCTACTGTGAGAGGATGTGGGGGGGAAGATAAGCCATGAGAGGAGACAGAGAAGGATCGATCAGAGAGGTAGGAGGATAGCCAGGAGAGGGGAGTGTCATGTAGACCAAGGGAGTGAAGCATTTGCAGCAGGAGAGGATGGTCCACAGTGTCAAAAGCAGCAGAAAGGTCAAGGAGAATGAGTAGAGAGTAGTGGCCTTTCGATTTGGTAGCAAGGATGTCATTGCTGACTTTAGTGAGGGCAGTTTCTGTGGTTTGGAGAGAACGGAAGCCAGACTGAAAAGGGTCAAGGAGGGTGCAGGAGGAAAGAAAGCTGATAAGGCGGTTGTAAACAATATGCTCAAGGAGTTTGGATGCAAAAGGGAGGAGAGAGATGGGTTGTTAGTTGGTGAGAGTGTTAGGATCAAGAGTAGGTTTTATAAGGATAAGGGAGACAAGGGCATGTTTGAATGCAGAAGGGATAGTGCCAGATGAGAGGGAGAGATTGAGGAGGTGGGCAAGATGGGAACAGGCACAGGGAGAGAGGTAGCGGAGGAGACGTGAAGGGATAGGGTCAAGGAGGGAGGTGGAAGGGGGGAGGACTGGATAAGGGCCATGACTTCCTCTCCAGATACAGGGGAGAAGGATGTTAGTGTAGGTAAAATGGAAGGGGAGGGATGACCCAGGAAAGGAGGAGGTGTAGTGCTGGGGGACTGGTGGGATATGATATCCTGACGTATGGAGTCAATTTTAGATGTGAAGTAGGAAGCAAAGTCAAGGGCAGAGACCAAGGAGGGAAGGCGAGGAGGGGGTGGGCAGTGGAGGGAGTTCAGGGTGGTGAAGAGACGCTGTGGATTTGAAGACTGGCAGGAGATGAGGTGCTTGAAGTTTAGAGAGGGAAAGGGCAGCACTGAAGGATGAGAGCATAAATTTGAAATGGAGAAAATCTGCCTTAGAGCATGACCTTCTACACTTTTGCAGATATCTGGTGCATTTGGAATGCCAGGGTTGAAGTGTGGATCTGCGAGGGTGAATAGTGATAGCCGAAGCAACAGAGTCAAGAGCAGAAGTAAGGGAGGTGTTGTATAGGGTAGGGAGTCAAGTAGGGAAGAAAAGGATACGGTGTCGATAGCCTCAATGTTACACCTAGTGATAGTGGCCTTATGAGGTAGAGCGGGGGAAGGGGAGAGGGTTAAGTTAAAAGAGAGAAGGTGATGGTCAGAGAGGGGGAATGGGGAATTGGAATAATCAGAAATATCACAACGGTAAGTAAAGACCAGATCAAGCGAAGTCCATAAACAGTTATACATTGTATCTTACAAATGGTTATCAAGGGTCCATATGAAGTCAAGTTGATCCACAATTGTATTCCAAATGTAAACTAAAAATAAATGATGGATGTACCTGCTGTGCTAGTTAGACAATCTGACCATTGCCCATAAGGAAGATACAGTTTGGGTTTTAAAGTCCTGAACCAGTTTAGGATGACAGATGCCAAAGGTACTTAATCAGAATCATGCAGCCTATCTGACCTTGGTAAGATAAGGCTATCTTATACCTATCAATGGGCCTGATTCAGTACAGATCGCAATAGTGATTAGGCATGCAGTCTCACTCGAAGATATGCTAATGTTTGCGATCACTATGCCATACGCAGCCTAACATAAGGACACCCACCTTACCTTACAATCATCCATAATACTTAGCAAGACTGAAAAACCATCTGTAACATCGAGTACAATCGTAGCCTCACGCACACTTGCACAAGGTCTGACCTTACTCAGGAATTGCTAACTTCATCACACGCAGTGCGTACACAAGCTGCGTATGACATAGCAGTAGCTAGTTTATGCACACCCCTGCAATGGCGTCCAAACGCACTGGCACACCTGCATTTTGGCAACCCCCATCACGACCCCCAAACAGTACTTCCTGTCAATCACTCTGCGATGGGTCTGTGTAGTCACTGCAGTGGAGTATTCACACACTGCGATGCATACACATGCGCAAAATGCAACAATCAACCGATTGTGTGCGTAATCGCAGTGTGTGCGTAATCGCAGTTGCCATCACTGGTGAATCAGACCCAATAAGATGTACAGACAAGCAGCAACACCATTTATGTATAGGATAACTGCACACCCAAGTGTTGCACTGCAATGGGAGTACTCTTAAACATGTGAGTAAGTGTTGCTAGAAAGACTGGTCTGAGAAGTGGTTGGAGTAAAGAAAGTCATGCAATATCTTAAACACAACTACAGTAAGGCACGGATTTGACAATACCAGTAAACAATGAACTTAAACTCACTGGATATGTGCAAGAGGCTACATGTACAAATTGGGTAATAGCACAATCTCATGGTCCAGCAGAAAGTATCTGTCACGGATGTGTTTAGTTGTGGACCCGGATTGAATCGGAATACTCGACACAGGGATAGAACTGGAACAGTGGGTACTGGGATTGAACCGGAAAGCTGGACAATAGGATTGAACCAAAATGCTGGTCACCAGGATGGAAATGGAATACTTGGACACTGGTATTGAACTGGAATACTTGGACACTGGGATTGAACCGGAATGCTTGGACACCGAGATTGAACCGGAATGCTTGGACTCTGGGATAGAACCAAAATACTTGGACTCCGGGATTGAACCAGAATACTTTGACACAAGGATTGAATCGGAATACTGGACACTGGGATTGAACCGGAACAGCTGGAGACCGGGATTGAATTGGAATAGCTGGAGCCAGGAGCATGAATGATGGAAACTGCGCTGGAAATCACTACACTAAAGAATATGGAGAAAATACTCTAGCAGCTTGCAGCAGGATATAACAACAAAGCACTGGCACCAGCAGACTGCCAGGAAGTTTCTCATATATCCTTGGACCATTGGCGATTGTCTTCTATGGTGAGCTGGTCTGGGAGCAGCGCTTTGAGTGGTGGACGAGAGTCACGTGACTGAGTCCAACATGGCTGCATCCATACTGAGTTTTGGAGGAAACTCTGGTGTGCAGTCTGACTAGTAGCAAGCTGTGGAAGTGTAGAGAGAATAACAGGCACTGAGAGCAAATGCATCTTAATGATCTCTGCAGTTCAAGTCCAGCCCTACTATTTGGACTGCAAACACTGTTCTAATCAGGAATCTGCAGACTTCACAGACAGAAGAACTCTTAGGGTGAATAATCAGCCTGGAAGGAACAGCATAGTCTCATGCTCATACTGGAGGTGTTGCAGTCTGCATGCTGAGCAGACTTCCCAGGCAAATCAGAATATCCTGACCCACAAGACAGGTGACAAAGGTAAGTCACAAGACAAACTAATAGCATATGAGAGAATTTAGTCAGGTTTATGACAGTATCCTTCGCATTAATATCTACAGAGGCAACTTATGTGTCAGCAGTTCATGCTAGCCAAAAGGTTATTTGATAGTGCAACTGCTAGAAGATCCTGGAGAGCCAATATCTCAATCAGTGATATACAAAGGTCAGAAGCATCTAAGACAGAAGAGGCTCTTACATGGAGGCTACAGTATGTGGAGTGGCACTGAAGGGTTAAAGTTGAAATTGGTGGGCGGTGGTTTAATTTTGTTCTTGTTCCAATATGGATAGCTTGTCATCCTGCATACCCCTGCTTCACTAAAATCAACCACAGCTCATAGGTACATGTTGTTAAAGCATGGTTGGTGCACTGGCTGTGAAAGGGTGGGGTATTAGTTGTAGGTTCAGCAAATTATTTAGGGTTTTGCTAATATTAGTTTATGATGAGATTCTTTTTTTCAGAAGCATTGATTAATTGATAGTGTACCACAAAAATACTGCTTAAATATGAAAGGCCCATAGCTCTTGTTTGAGGACACTCCAGTTATACATTCTGCAGTATATACAACCAGTTGGAAAAATCAATCCCGGGGCAAACAATTCCAGTGGTCGGAATCCTGACAGGTGAAATCCCAACGACTACAGGTAAGTCATTTAACTCTTCCGCTAACCCTAACCCACCCTTCCCGCAGCCTAAACCAAAACCTCCATCCCACAGCCTAACTTTAACCCTCCCCGCTGCAGCCTAACCTAAACCCTCCCCTCCCACAGCCTCCCCCTCCCGCTAGTGCCTATCCCTAACTCTAAACCCAACCCTAACCCTGATACTTTCCATCTGGATCGCAGCCAACTGGATTCTCGAGCCGTGTTTCTGACCCTGTCGGGATTCCGATGCTGGGATTGTGAATGCTGGCATTCTGTGCACCAGGATGCCAGCTACATCCCTATACGGCAGACCAAAGCATCCTAAAGCCTTCCCGGTGGTAGTGGCTCCGCCCTTTAAGTTGTAATGTCATGACATCATACCTCTGGGGAGGGGGGCACAGGGTGCACTGCTGTCCTGTTACAGCACTGAGTGTCTTACAGGAAATGTATCGATTCCATATATTTCCATAACTGCCCACAAGTCGGGTAATAAAATAATCATTGCGTTAAATTGTCCTTAATGATAAGAATACCAGAATTCACCTCAATGCCTTTTATGGTGCTAGAGCTCCTTCGTGACTTGAAATAGATTTATAGACTACAGCAGTATTTATGTAGTATCATATATAATATTTGTCCCAAGTGTTATGATAAATACGTAATCTGCTGCTACTGAGTAACGGAAATGCTATCTTTTGTATACAAATATAAAAAAACAGGCGCGTCCATATTGCCTTTCAGAAAAATATATACTACACTATTTATTAAAATGACAGATTTAATAAACGTCCGTTGACCCACCAGCAGCATCTCCAGTAATGTACATGTTGATGTGATAGAGCCACATCTACACTGCTGTGTTATGTCTTGTTATCTACTATTATAATAACACTTTACAATGAGATGTTTTAGTCTTTGGTGGACTTTTGTGTAGTAAGACCACCCAGCTATCAATGTCTTCAACTTTAAGTATTAGCTATTTACAATTACATTGTTCATCTGGAAAGATATACATATAGGAGTGGTAAAACATTTACAGAGAGTGATTTACTCTGCAGAGGCATTTTCCCCATATGTTAAGCCACAACAGAGGTGATGTATAAACAAGGTAAAACAGTGAGGATTGCAGATCTACAAAGAATCATAGCAATCCCTTAGCAACCAATCGGATTTTAGTTTCATAGAGAAAAATAAAGAAAGTAGGAGAGAGTGGCTGAGAGCATAGGCATCTGATTCACATAAGGTCAGAGTCTAGAAGGAAAATACAATGTTTACAAAGACGGAAACTCAGAGGAAACGTGAAATGTTGTGACATAGAAAAGCGAAGTAATGCTCAATAAAGTATTTCCGGCTATAAACTGGAAAAGCAAGTACAGGTTGAGTCTCCCATATCCAAAATGCTTGGGACCAGGGGTATTTTGGATAACGGAATATTCCGTATTTTGGAATAATTGCATATCATAATGAAATATCTTGGGAATGGGACCCCAATATACACACAGAATGCATATATGTGTTATATGCACCTTATACACACAGCCTGCAGCTCATTTTATACAATATTTTCAATAATTTTGTGGCTCAAGCAAAGTTTGTGTACATACATGAAATAAATTTATGTTTCATTTACACCCTATACACACAGCCTGAAGGTAATTTTATACCATATTTTTAATAATTTGTGCCTTAGACAAAGTTTGTGTACATTGAACCATCAAAAATCAAAGGTTTTCTTATCTCAGTCATGCCAAAATTATTCCGTAATTCAGAATATTCCGTATTTCAGAATATTTGGATATGGGAGACTCAACCTGTAATGCAATAAAAATATTGTGCGTTTGTACAGTAAAGTGGAGCTAGTATAGGTGAAGAACAAGTCCAGGGGTGCTGAAGGTGGAGGGATGGGTGTGTTTACAGGCTAGTTACTAATTATGTATGCCCGGACTTGTCTGAGGGGCCCAACAGGGGTCCCATGCCAGCTGTGGAGGAGGAGAAACTCCACCTCCGCATAAAACTTAATTCTTTTCACATCTGGCGTAGCCACACCTTCCAGATTTGGCCATCCCCCGTTACACCAGCGCCCGCCTTATGTCTTTTCAGCCTTGGACGTCTACAAAGTATCAGGGCCTAAATGCTTTCCAAAGAGGAAAAGAGGGGGGCTGGGCTGCACATCCTAATCTCAAACATAATAATAGGTGCTGCTATGCTGAGACCTGTAGTTCTACAGCATAAAATAAGGTGGGTCTCTAACATCTCTAATACTGACACATTAAATAAATGTATCTTGGACTTACCTCTGTCTATGTGTTTGTGTATATAAGGTACATTTGAAGACGAGACCCCATCTCTTGGGCTGGCACTCCTCCTACCTGCCCCAGGTGAGTTTAATTGGTATGGGTCCATAGCCTTGCTGTGTGAGAGTTAGTGCGGTGCAGTGCCTGCTGCCGTGCAGGTGTATGTCTGTTCCTTACCTTGCGTCGCACCCTCTCACCTTCAGTCCGTGTGCTGAACAGACGTCCTGGAACCTCCAAATAGAACACGGACACGATGATCTAGGGGGAAGGAGACGAGGTGAGTACCGTCCTTCCTCACGTCGACCGACACGCCCTACCGAACCGAGGGATAAATTCAGGTTTTAAGTGAAGATCATCATTGGCACTTACGGCCTCAGATCCCGAATTTTCACCTATCGGTACTCACGCACCAGGTGAAGATCCGTCCTTGCACTGGGTTGCAAGGTTCACCGTCCGCCCAGAATGATGGAAAGATAGATAGTGACAAACAAACAGTGAAAGACAGTACACACAGATATTTCTCACCGTGTCCATCTTGCTCTTCGTCCACTCACTCGCCTACAGGTCCCTGTAAGGAGATACACAACACAGCCGTGCAGGGCCTAAACCTATGTCAAGCAACTACACATACTAAAATGGCATCACCCTCAACCTACAGTGTGTGTAGTGCGACATATATAACAATAACTAAACTTTTGCCCTGCACGGAACACCAATCACAGACTATAAGTACACAAGAGCAAAACACGGTACTGTCTCTTTTAAATGCCTGCTTCCTACCTATCCAGAGCTGGCCAGCTCCTCTTCTCAGTGACTGGGGAAACACTACCTCATTGGTGGGAGCCGTACAGCTTTCCACCACTGCTCACACCTCTAATCACCTGCCTCTCTATATTAGTGCTGCAACTAATGGGCTCAGGGCCCTGAGCCTAACGCCCAGGGTCTTACCAGCGGCTCAGGCCTAGGTGCCTGCCAAACGGTGGGCTCTGGTAGTGGCTGGGCCTAATGCCCAGACCACTTTTTATGGGGCTCAGGCCTATTTGCCTGCCTATCTGTGGGGCTCATTTAGCGGTCTGGTCCTAATGCCCAGACCACCTTATACTTTGGGTGGCTCGGGCAGTTGCCCGCCTACTTTATTGACTAGTGGCCTGGGCCTAATACCCAGGCCACTTACACCTACTTAAGGGGAAATCCTGTTATGGGGCCTAATGCCCGCTACTGTGCCTCGGGCCTTGTGCCCGACTAATTACCCATGGGCCTAGTGCCCGACAACGCTCCACGGGCCTAGCGCCCGACATCCCTGGCAGTCTAGGGAGGGGGGTATATGGTGGGCCTCACGGAGGGCCTACCTGCTACGTTGGAAGAGGCTGCGGGGGGGAACTTCATGTAGCTCTTTACTTCCCACCCCCGCAATCCTCTCCAGTCCTCAGCTGCATTCTTCGGCTGCTGGCCCGTCCTGGCCAGCGGCGCCGCCTCTTCTTTTCTTCTTCCAGCTGGCGCCGCATGTCTTCTCTCTTGACAGCGGCGTCTTCTGGCTTCTTCCGCGGCCGCCGCCCCTGTTGACACGCCGATCTTCTGCTCTTCGGGAGGTCTTCTCTCCTCCCTCTCCGCCGCCGAACTCTCTTCTCCCGCTCGGCGCCGTCTAATGCAAAATGGCACGAGTGGGCGGGGCTATGACGTGGCGAGCCGCGATTGGCTCATCGCGTCCACCTCCTATTGGCTGCTGGCCCGCGAGCCAGGTTTGGCTCGCGGCCAGAGCCAAACACCCGCTGCACGGAGCACCGCGCCCGACGCTTGACCGGCGCTGGGAGCAGGTACTCTGTCCCAGCGCCGGCTACCCGCCGCTTCTTGGCTGCCGGACGCCAAGCTCCACTGAGCTTGTGCCCGGAGCCAAGCTTCTCCCAGCGCCACAGTACTGCCGGCACTGATGAAAGGGACCAGGCGGTCCCTTCACCAGCTGCCCGCGGCGTCTGCACCGACGCTAGGGACATCACTGTTCCAGCGCCGGCAACGGATGTGTCCCGCAGAGGACACATCCCCTCTGCCTGCCCCTGCAACTCTGCTGATGCTGGGATCAAACACTTGATCCCAGCACAGCCTTCCACAGCTGTACACACATTTAATGGCTCTATTAAAGGTAAGTCTTAGATAAATTGGCCAAACATGTACTAAGAACCCTTACTTAAAAACTATATTCATTGTTAGAGTTTATTATAAATATTTTAATTATTAGTGCTTATAGTGTGCACCTGCATCTCCTCCTTTTTTCGGCTTTCCAAAGAGGCTCATCCCCTTTAGCTGCTCTGTGTCACACTCTGCTCAAATTGTGTGACTTATATTAACATTTGCTGCAGGTCAGGATTTCTGCCTGACCTTGTTCGAGAACCATGCACTGACATCACCATCATGCACTATGTCAGCTGCTGGCATTCTACCAGTGGAAGTGCTCCTGCCTCAGCTGACCTCATCAGCCTATCAGGGACTGGCAGCAGATTCATATCCCCTGTGAGAACTCCCACTGGTGCCAGAGCAAAGAGTTACTTCCTAGTGTTAAGTTCTATCCTGTGGCTCCTTTGTGCAGAAAACCATCACTGCTACCTGGCTCTATATCTACAGTTCCTGTGTCCTGATTGTGTGCTGCTGTATTACAGGTCAGTGCAATCACCAGCTGCACTGATCAGAGGATCCCTGCAATCAGCCTCTGCAAACCTGTTCCTGACCCTGGTTTGTTTCTGACCTGCTTCTGTCTAATCCCTGGTACTGCGTTTGGTTATCTGGTTCTGACCTTGGCTATTCTCTGCGACCTGCACATGTCTGCTCCCTGGTACCTTGTTGTCTGTTTGGTTCTGACCCGGCCTGTTGACTACGCTGAGAATCTTCTCCATTACATCCAGAGTACACCAGTACCTGTATAGCGGAACCTATTCTGATGGCCACGACCTGTGTGTTGGACGCAGCCAAGCCCATACCATCTTGCGAGTGTACCTGGTGAACACCACCGGCACATTAGACTCCGCACCACAGAATTAGGTCACGCCAATCCCCAAATACGGGTTGCGTCCATTTGCCCTCCGAGAGTTGTGACACTCTGCTAGTGCAGCATCTGTCTGCCAATTGGGCCCTGAAGATCCCACCATGGCATGTCCACATCTCCTAATCATACCGGGGCCTGAAATTTATAATGGTGGTCCTGCACATCTTGGTGCATGTCCAGTAGCTACATGCCTCAGATTTACACTCTGTGAGCAAGAATTTACCACAATAAAGATATCAAGTTCTGCTACTACAGGATGTTTTAGAAAATGCAAACTAGAGGGAAGATTTATTAAAAACTTTAAAAAAAAAAATCTGGAGGTATAGCCTGTAGCAACCAATCAGATTCTAACTATTATTTTATATAATGCACTAGATAAATGATAGCTTCAATCTAATTGGAGCAGATATATGCCTTTATGGGGAAAACCATGTTATACCCTTTTCATACATACTCCAAAAATCCGGATTTTTGAACATGAACGCGAATCGACCCGAGATATTGGTATGTGTGAAAACAAACAACCGGGGACGAAGTCCCGGGTCCATGACCCTGCTCTTTACCAGGGTCGGGCTGAGACCTGGGAATTTGCCGGGTTGATAGACCACGCAATTTCCAGGATCTTAAGTCTGAAAGGGGTGATATAGAGAATTCTTAGCTGCAAAATATTATATCCATACATCAGAAGTCGTGTCAAGCAAAACTTGACTACTGCAGTGGGGCTCAATTCAAATACTGACAATTTGAGTGCATCTGTCCTGTTGGTAAAATAGGGACATTTGTATGTACCCAAAAACTCATAAAAAGTCCTAAATGTAAACACATATATTTGTATAATTGGAAAACGAATATAAATGAAATTTTATTTGTTTTTCTTTAGTGAGTTTAAATGTTCAGAACTTTTTATACTATGACCACTTTCAATTACTGAATATATTTATTTTTGAACTGACAGAGTACTTGCAATGTTAAATGCTCTCTTTTTAATTCTTGTATTCAACTGAATCTGCTTTGTCCTGTACAATCACTCATTTTTCTTCAACATAGGAAAGAAAACAGATGTGTGTGTCTTTGTCAATATACACACCTAATCCTAAAGCCCCTAATGATTTTATACAAAGCTATCCTTGGGAGTTCCCAGCTGCAAGTAATGCATTATTTTCTGTCAACCTTCAAACAGAAGTGTCTCCATATTTAAAACATGATGCCCCTAAAGCATTCAAGATCTTAGATAGCCTCAGGCACTGGCATATTTTATTGATTATGTTCTGGTCAGTGCATAGAAGATATCTTGCGACACTATGATATATAGATACTGAACAGAAAGTGGCATATTACAGCTGAAATGATATTATCATTTATATGGTGGATGTTGCATATTTAAACATCTTTAAACAAGTCCAATGTTCAGTTCTGACATGAAAGCAATAACGTTATTTTTTTATTTATAGATTTAAATGATCCAATTAGACAGAAAGAGTCTTTCGGGCCTGCATTGATGTTGCTATGAGGCAGGTGCTGACCTGCTGCAAATGCTCCCTGGGGTGTATAGACTGTAGGAACAGTTTCTTACCAAGAATATTAACTACAGGTTTGCTCCTGGCATGGTCTCATCTCTACCCACACTGCTTTTGAACCTAATCACCTCCTTAGAGACCGTTCTTCAGAATGAATCCAACCAGCCTATCGGGTTTCTTGCATTTAACACTATTAAAATAACCCCATTTCTCCACATGTGACATATCCTTCCTAATGCATTTTTTATATATTTTTCACTGCAAATCATCTTTAATTATACAGAAAAAAAATCTAAGTGGTGCAATTGTAATAACATACTGTAAAAGTAGCATTTCCATTGCTCACATCCATATAATGGGACACATCTTATAATACAGCATATTTAAATAAACTTACTCTTAGCAACAATGTATATAACCGCAGACTATCCTGTTATCATAGAATCGTCGACTCTTCACTCTCAGGGGTTTATTTACTAAAGTGTGGGTTTTTGGAAATGGAGATTTTGCCCATAGCAACCAAACAGATTCTAGCTATTATCTTCTAGAAGGTGCTTTATAAATACTAAATAGAATTTGATTGGTTGCTATGGGCAATATTTTTAAAACCTGTACTTTAGTAAAAAATACCCCTCAGTATCCCATGAGCAAAGACTGGTATAGAAAAGATGAGTAAACCGTCTACGGTTTGGTTAGTTTTAGAATTCAGACTAACCCACATTAAAGTGCAATTTACATTAGTATGTTATTAATTATGTAGCCAAAATATTACATCTATATCAAAGTCAGTGATTAGTAAACAAATCTGGCCTAGATAAGTTTTCATTGTGAGTTAACTTTGGTTTCACATTTGATGCAAGTGTTCCATTAGTGTTTGTTGCAGTCTGATGGCAGAGAGCTAAAATGGAAGAATAGTTTTCCTCTGTAAGTAGCTTTTCTCCCTCTCTTGTTATTTTGGAAACTGCTGTGGTTTTATAATTTCATAGAACGTTACTGAATGTAGTGAATAGGCAGTCTGCACCCATGGTGAAGTTGTATAGGAAAGACCCTACCAAAGACATATTTATGGTTATAAAGGGGAGGGTTAAGTCCACCAGGAGCAACTTACTTCTCAAGGGCTCTGTTTAGCAAAGGCTCAAAGCACTAAATTCTGCACAATCTGTACAAAATACAATTGTGCACAGGATTAAGGGCATTTGCCTGCTTATTAAAGCCACCTGCTGGAGAAGGCTATTGCAAGTGATACAAAGCATGTGGAAACCTATTTATCCTGGACCTAGGGTGCCCATAGGAAAAACAATGCTTTATTATTAAATTAAAACATTTTTCTCTTTGTTTTAATAGTTTTTTTTTTACCCTATTTGTTACTTAATTTTGTTCATTAACAAAATGTATTTTTTTAATATTTGTTGAATTTGGAAGTCTGAGTCTGGGCTTCCAGTCCCAGTGGCCATGTGAGAGCTAACAAAATGGCTCAAACAGTATGGTGCTCCTGGTCACCTATGTGGCCTGGTAATCGGTAAAATTGGCTTACTTACTTACAAAGCCCTACATAACCAGTGTCCAAGGTACCTAAAGCAGCTTCTGATTCCTTACTGCCCCACTTGCTTACTTCGACCTGTAGGTGAAGAACTATTAGCAGTAACTAGAGTCTCCATTAATTAATTTGGGGGTTGAGCTATGGAACTCATCTTCCCACACAGTTTGTGAGGCCTCCACCCTTCTAAATCAGACTCAAGACTCACCTGTTAACCCACACATTTCACTAATGCCCCATCACTAATGTTTCTCATTTCTGTTAAGCTTATTTTGTAATTTTAGTTTTTAATAAAAGCAAGTGTAAAGCAATTTGGACTTCTTTTAGGAAAAATGTGCTATATAAATAAAATTATTATTACAGTCAGGTGCATAAATTGACAGAATTGTCGTATTTTGGCCACTATATACCACCACAATGGCTTTGAAATGAAACAAACAAGATGTGCTTTAACTGCAGACTTTCAGATTTAATTTGAGGTTAATTACATCCAAATCAGGTGAACGGTGTAGGAATTACAACGGTTTCTATATGTGTCTCCCACTTTTTAAAGGGCCAAAAGTAATGGGACAAACTAAACAATTCTAAATCTGTCCTACTGTATGTCATAATATACAGAGACACTCCTTCCATATGTCATGTCATGTAGATAAATACCTTCTATATTTGTCAAAATATACAGACACCACAATGACATATTTTTGTCCCCAAAAAGAATATATAGATTCTATTAATTTGAATATTAGCATAAAAGCACAAATTTTTACTAACAATATGATAGTGTAACCCCCATGTGCTGGTGCTCATTGTGGCAGTGTGTCACTCATTACTCCTACCTTGTAGTATCCTTGGGTTATCCACCAGGTTATAGCTCATTCTCTTCCATCACAGGATCCTGTATATTAGACTAGTCATACAAGGGGTTACTCCCTATTACTATGTACCCATGGTCCTTCGTCCTGGAGCTTGCCATAGATGTTCTGGATAAACGGCAGATAAATTGACAGTTCAGATCATTAATGCTATATGATCCTTAAATTGCCTCTCCATGGAAATTCCTAGATTCCCTTACCATGCGAATGTAGTAAAAAAATTGGCTCCTGGCTGCAAAAGAATTTAATGACCACTTTTTTTTTAATAATAAATCTCACAAATTCTCCCAATGCATTGTGCCTATGTTATCTTTTTTATTCCCTCACAGCTATCCTCAACCCAAGATCTTTCTGACCTTTTATTCAAACACACTATGCTATACAAAATACTATATATGTATGTATGTTGTCACTGGTATTCTCATAAATATCTTATTCTCAAGTGGATAACATATGTTTTCTTTAAACATATACCCATTTAAATTCTTAATTGTTTTAGTTCAAATAATAATAATACAGTATTAAAATAGTTTCAATCAGCTATGTTGTATGTATTGTTATGTATTACTCATGACACACTACTACATTATTATTGCTGTTACTTTTATTTCATTTGTCATGCACTTTAAAGCTGAAAATAAAAATATTTAATTCAAGGGATCACCACCACCCCTTTGGAGAACACCTTACTAGCTGTCTTCTTAACAATAGGCACCTCAAAATTATTCCTGATATACTTCTATATACTACCACTGAATATGGAAATTCTCATTCACATGTCGAGAGAAAATAAACTGCCAATAGTGCAACACTGTACAGATTAAAATACAATATTTATTAACCATGTAGCACTCATATTTATTTAAAAAGTTTATAATGTTAGCCAGTACATGACCACACTGGCCCCCTCTGGTAATATGCCTACTGGATGTAATAGTTGTAAAGGCACATCAAACAAGCTAATGTCCCAGAAACATCAGAAAGTAATAAGCAGGCAAGATTTTCCTCAGTCCACAAAGATGACAGGTAGTGGTTTCAGATCCAGCAGGGGAGCCCCAGGTCAAATGGTCCCACCTTTCTCAAAAGCATTTCTGGCTATCACAACAGGGAGTCATTATATATCCCACAAAGCCCCTTTAGAGTCCACCTTTTCCCCTAAATAGTGACCAGCTGAATATGGCGGCTGCTATTTGCTTTCCACTTGTGTTCCACCTAATCCAATATGACTGTTGCTATATTCAAAGCAGATATAAAGTAATGAATATGACACATCTATACAGCCTACATTCCACTGAAGCCACATTTTCTAAGTATCAGAGCCAGCAAGCCTCCATAATAGATATTCCAATCATAATGTTCAATAAATGGCATTTCTTTGTTTCTTATTTTTTTCATGAAAGGATTGTGAAGGTAGTATGTATGTGCGTATAAGGAGACACATAATACAAAAATTAAATTTATAATAAGGTATAAACATATAATAAAAACAATATATGTGCTACTAAAGTCCACAAGGACTCCCAGCACCCACCTGGAAGGCCTATAGTATCTGGCTGTAATAGTATCAGATCAAACTTAGAGATACATGTGATACTATTGGAAAGTTACAAAATATTAAATAGGACATTGAATGTTTCTTATGTAGTGTCGATGTCTGTACATTATATACAATTATTCAACTGACTCGAGGATTGGAAGCTGTATCTTATTTTTTACATAACAGTGAAATGAGCAGTGACTTGAAGGAATTTATCCTTGAATGTATCTCATTCATATTATTAAATAACTATTTTTATTTTCATAGCAGTAATTATCTGCAATAGTAGGGGACAGCTATGGGCACCAGGGTTGTCTCCAGTTATGCCAATTTATTTATGGCATATTGGGAGGAATCTAACATCTGGTCCAATAATCCCATGGGGACAAGCATGGTGAGTTGGTATAGGTTTATTGACGACATCCTCTTCTTTTGGAGCAGAAGTGTGAATAATTTAGGTCTTTTTTGCAATCAGTTCAACAACAATGATTGTATTAATTTAACTTATTTTATAAGGCATAAAGAAATTGTGTTCCTTGATTTATCTGTCTATATACAGAATGGTCAGGTTGAAACTGAAACTCATAGGAAACCGACAAATTGAAACTCATATATTAGCATTAACAGCCAGCATTATGTAATTGGTTAGAGAGTATCCCTTTCAGGCAATTACATTAAAAATAAATTGTTCATACCAAACTGTATGTGAAAAACAAATATGCAAGATGGTAAAAAGATTTGAGAAACAAGGGTTAGAAAAAATAAAAAGTGGAAAAAGCTAAAAAGAGTAAACAAACTTGACATTTTAAAATTAGAAGGATAAAGAAAATAAAAATAATTATTTTTAGGGCCTTTATTTCCTAGTATGGCTCGTTACATAAACAAATAGGAAAAATATTTAGGAACATCTAGAAACGTTTAAAACAAGATACTGTCTTTAAAGAAATTATTCCTGAAAACCACACCTTTATTAAAATCTTTGAAAGATACATTTTTGAAAAGTTCCTTAAAAGGAGAAAGAAAAGCAAGTCTTTGAACAAAACATTTTTATAAATGCAGATATTGGCTTGTGTGCAGAATGGTGAAAACAGATGTGAATATATTCAAAGAGCTGAAAATAAATTGAGAGCCATACAAAATTGACCAGTTTATCACTTGTAATTTTAAAAATGTGATACAGTATACGTGTTGGAGTGTACATGTGGTTTATTTTACGTAGGGAAGATGAGTGGAATGCTTAGACTCGCCTTTCCAAACATGTGAACAATATCGGGAAGGGTTTAGACTCACAAACATCTTCTTTACACTTTAAAACACATCATAAATGCAAAGAGATTGAACACCTCAAAAAGTTTTTGTATTTCAATCAGTTGCTACTATGTGGAAAAATAGAGATTTGGAGGTGAAACTAATGCAAGCAAAAATTATCTGGATTTTCCAACTGAAAACTTTAGTACCTAAAAGAGTTAATGAAGAGATTGAGTTAAAATGGTTTTTAAACTGTTGTTTTTTTATCGTGATGTCTTATATTATAGAACAATTTAATGTTTTTATTATATAACATCTATGTATTAAAAGGTTTATACCTTATTATATATTTTATAATGTTTTATTGTGTGTTTCCTTATACCCACATGCATATTGCCTCCACAATCCTTAAATGGGAAAATTAGGAAACAAAGAAACACCATTTATGAAACATTATGATTGGAATATCTATTATGGAGGCTTGCTGGCTCTGATGCCTAGCAACTGTGGCATTAGTGGAACACATGCTGTAAAAAAGAGGTGGCCATATTGGATCAGGTGGAACACAAATAGCGATTGCCATATTGGATTTGGATACTTTTATTAGTTTCAGCTGGTCACTAATTATGGGAAAAACAGGAATCTAAAGGGGCTTTGTGGATATATAATGACTCCCTGTTGTAATAACCATACACGCTTATGAGAAAGGACTTAGCATTCAAAACATGTTAAGTGGGACCATCAGACCTGAGACTCCCCTGCTGGATCTGAAGCCACTACATGTCATCTTTGTGGACTGAGGAAAATCTTGTCTGCTAATTACTATCTAATGTTTCTGGGACATTAGACTGTTTGTTGTGCTTTTACAACTATTACATCCGATAGGCATATTACCAGATTGGGCCAGTGTGATCCTGTGATCGCTAATGTTTTATGTCATATACTTTTCAAATACATGGGATTGTTACATTGTTAAGAAATATTGTATTTTAAGTGGTTCAGTGTTGCACTGTGGGTACTTTATTTTTTCTCCGCATGTGAATGGAGTGGTACTACAGTTTATAGAAGAATATCAGGAATTATTTTTTTATGTGCCTATTAGAAAAGAAGACAGCTAGTAAGGCACTCTCTAAAGGGGGAAAGCTTTCTCAATTCTGATAAAGGCTGACGGGCACCAATATTCACCATTTGAATATTCACAAAGGAGGCATTACGAGATATGTGTGTAGAAAGACCGAAGTGACAACTTCAGGAGACAAACATAAGCTAACATCAGGGTAACAGGAACCTCCCAGCATGCATGGCAAAAAACATCACTTGCTTCCAGGTCACACATTTACATTCTTCCTTTCAAGTTATGAATGATGGATAATCCCTAAATAGGTAGAGGGGTAGGAAGGGACAGCAGGTTGGCATAAGAAAAAAAGAAAGAGAGAGAGTCATGGAAGAATTTTCAGTGGAATTTAGGGTTAGGCTTGGATACCCGACCAGACCTCATGACAATGCTAAGCGTCATAGGTTGATAAGTTCCAACAAGCTGTTATGGCTCTGTGGTAGCCAAAAGGAATAGTCTTGCTCAGCCTTGAGGGCTGGAATATCTTGGCTGGATGTGGCCAGGTGGATGCCTAAAGGGCTGGAGGAGCTAGCTCCAAATGTGGCTTGAGAGCCAATAGTTTGAGGTGCAGCCTTTGGGCCGATAGCAGCCCCTGGGCTGGATGGGCCTGTGGGCCAGTAAGTGGTGATGTGGCCTTTGGGCCGGTAGCAGCCTTTGGGCTGGAAGAGGCCTATGGGCCTATAAGTTGGCATGTGGCCTTTGGGCTGGTATACAGTCACTGAGTAGCTACCAGCGCCGCCAGGATGACACTGGCGATGGTGCGCTGAATTGCGCACTGATGCCACAGAGATGCGACCAATGTCGCCGGGTTGGCACTGGCTGTGATGCGCTGGATTGCACACTGGAGATGTAAGTTAGCCACCAATGTCGTCGGGTTGACACTGGCCACGGGATGCTAACCTGCGCACTGATTGCAGGGAGACAGCTAGTGTCTCCAAGTTGACACAAGCCGCCCAACAAGGATATGGCACTTCAGAGGGAGGAAGTGCACCGTGCCGTCTGGATGACACAAACAGCACGAGGAGGTGGAATGCAGACTGTGCCGCCTAGATGGAGAAAACAGCAACAGACAGACACAGCAACTGGCTCAGGAACTAGACTGACTAAACAGGAGACTGGAATAACCGGAAGCTCGATCAACTTTATCACCGGCAAGGATTGCAGGGCTGGCTGGAATATAACAGAAACAAGACCCAACCCGAGCAAGTCTCCCTAATGACAGATCATTGAGCACCTGGGCTGTGTTCAGACAGGAGAATCGATCAGTGTGTACAGAGACAGGCAGTACCTAGTCCAGAAGCTGAGCAGGTACCCAGACTGGAATTACAAACAATATGCTGCTAACCACTGACCCTAAGGAGGAAGGAGGAGACTTCAGCAAACGCTTGTCAGGCATTCACCTAGCACAGCATTGGCAGCGCGGCGGCTTGTGACACAAGCCCACCTGAGCATTCAGGCAAGTCAAGTGCTGGTCTTGAGTTGAAGGTATGGTTATGGGCCCATCAGGTCTTCTTGACTCCTATGAGGTGTGAAAGAGTTCTGGGTCAACCATGGTGGGGTTGATTGAGGAACTTTGTCAAGCACACTCAGCAGGTGGTTATGCTTATAGGTGGCACTCTCAGCTTATATCATATAATTGTTGTGATGAGCAGCTTCTCGGAGGGTGGTAGCAGGTCTATCATATCCAAAAGGAGTCTGCATTCGGACAGCTTGACCTGGAACAAGATGTGGAACATGGTGTGCTGCTCGGTCATAACTTCTTTTGTTCGACAGCCGCTTTGAAGTAAGTACTGTTTGTACTTGTGTATGTATTTACTGACGCAGTTGTTGCTTTATAACATGATTAAAAGTCCTGGTGTAGTGCGACAATAACTGCTGGGCAGGTGATGGTAAACCATCCCGTGGTGAGTTTCTTAAGTTAAGCAATGCTACTAAGATATCAAATGTGCATTTTTCCAACAGGTGCTTGGCTGAGTGGACAGCTCTTGCTGCTAGCCCATTTGATTGTGGATAGTGGGAACTGTTTGTGGTGTGTGTATTTCAAACTCTTTGAACTCTCTACTCATGAATTGCATGGCTTTGCCCATGATGAGTTGTTGTGGGATGCCACGTGTCCTGGCAGGTCATACATTTACTAACGACACAGTTTTTTGTCTTTTTATCCGTGAATCAAGCTTTGGAGAGAGATAAAGTGGAGATGTTGCCAAAGGCAACCAATCAGTAACTAACTGTCATTTATCTAGCAAAGTTTATGAAATGACAGAAGCTTTATCACTCTCAAAGGCTGGATACATCTCCCCTACAAATGACTTAAATTTGTAAATATTATGGATCATTTTGCTCACCTTTATGTGTGCATTACATATAATACTTTAAGTGGTTTTCTGTTTTGTTTCATTTTAAACTAAAATGGGACATTTTTAAACATTTTTTATGGAAGCTGCAAAATAAGGAAACATAATTTCAGAAAGTCAGGATTTCATCCAATTCTGTATTAATAAATAAAAATAACATTTACATTTGTTTTTCAGGTTCTATTCTTCCTAATTCATGTGACATTTTTACAGGTTGTTCATACTACATTCTCGCTGATTTGGTTTCATAATAGCAGCTTCTTGGAAATACGGGAGATAATTCTTGGAAAACAGAATTTGCTTAAATAACCCCGGGCAAAATGAGGTCCTAGAAAGCACATCATAATTATATCTGAGTTGTATGTTTTGTTACAGAAACCTAATGTATTAGAAGGTATTACACAATTAACTCTTCCTGCCTTCAGATCCCTATGTTTAAGATTAGTGATCTGGCTTGGATTAAAGCCAAACTGATGTGATGTATTAGACTTGTTCATACCAGGGTTTGGTTAAACTAAGCCATCTGCTGCCCTATCATTTCTTCTGGTTTCTATTTCCTCTAGTTTTACTAATGCAGTCTAAAAGGAGCTAATGTTAATTAATCAATTTTTACAGTTAATGTACTACATTATTTCAGATTACATAAATCTAAGAAGAATATTCTATATACAGGATGTAAGAGTAGGTACATGGATAACTGTTTATAAAAAATGGAGAACTAAGGTAAAGTTCAAACTGGTAACATGAAGATCTGTCCATAAAGAGTGTAAAATTGACAATGTAATAGAGTGCCAGTTTACTAGAGTGGCATGATTCTGGCGTTTTTCCAGCGACTTTAAAGTCACCATATGTATTAGAATGCGACTACATGCAAACTCGACAGAATTGACAACCGTTCTGCAGATATTTCTGATTTTAAACATACAACTCGTCATATGTAATAGACTGTGCGTTATAAAGTCCCCACGCTCTGACCAATTAATTCCTATTGAGAGTGTCCACAAAAGGGACAAGTAGTGTCATCACATATGTCCTTTTTTTCCAACCCTCAATGCCTACATGGAACAAATGAATTTATACCATTGGATTAAGTGAGTATTACATGGGTAAACAAGGGGTGTGGGGGAGTCTTTCTTTAATTAAAGATTTTTTTCTACCGTGTGTGTTCTGTCTTTCTTTTAATATTTTTTGACAGATGGCCTCCGGGTGCCAGCAGACCCTTGATGCCCAGGCATGATGGTACTTGTGGTTCTCCAAGTGCCATCATGCTCTAGCAGCCTTGCTGGGATCAGTAGTCCACTTGTAAAGAGCAATATTATTTGTGCTATCATGTATATATTACATTACCTCTGTACCCAAAGCCCAGGGTGTACAGAGAAGAGATCTAGTGCAATTGGCAGTAGTGCCGGTTGTACCCAGGAGGGTAGTCCCGAACGTTTTTATTGCAGGCCCCACTTCCCTGGGAAAACCAGTCATGACTGGCCAAGCTTAGTGCTGGTAATGGAAAAATTCAGGGACACCACACTCTGTGTCCCCCAATTTTTCAAATACTAGACTAGGTATATGTAATATGCCCCTAACAGTTGTGTGTAGGTGCGGGTGTGCTTGTCGTATCTGTCTCCCCAGCAACTGTAGTCATTCCCAGCCTCCGTGATGACTCATGAACACTCCCGATTCTGGACCCCCTATTTGTTTTGGCAGAGAAATGAGGACCCCAGAAACCCCCCAAAACAAGTCACCACACGTGTGGATAGTGACTATAAAGTTTATTTATCTGCAGCGTTATCGACACATCACTTGGAGGTAAAAGGTTAGGTTGTTAGTAACATATACAATGAAATTTACTTGCAACCAAATATTACCTTCATAACATTACTTTTCAATAGACATCAATACAATATATAATACCATTCAAAGTTACAAAAGAAAACACAATTTCTCACAGATATTATTGTAGTTTCACATTGTTCCCCTAGACATAAATAGCAACCTAGCAACAGTGTACTCTCTGCCTATGTTTACTGAGCGCAGCTAAAATTAAACTCAAGGCTGAGGACTGGCTCGGTTTTAGTTTCCTTTGGTGAAAGTCCCTTAGCACAGTATCTCCTCAAGCTCAATATACTCCTGAGAAACTTAGGTGTATTCCAGCAATATTATGAATGACTACCAGGTGACAGGAATGGGCTTAAGGTAAGCTGGTAGCACAGTTGTTAACAGAGTTCCTCTCTCAGCTACAAGCCGTCTATGTACTAAATGACACAGTTCCATTTGCTGATTGCAATATGAAGTAATAACACAGTTTCCTCTAGCTGATTGTAATTTGAAGCGGATAATACAGTGGTGCTGATATGGGATCGGTATGAAATACCGCCGGACGCATGTTCAAATCCCGACACTGGAAGACCGGCAATAGAAGATCCTGACAGGTGAGTATTTTTACTATTACTAGCCCTACCCCCCACCATAACCCTAACCCTCCCTTAGGGGGTGCCTAACCATAACCCCCCCCAAGTGCCTAACCCACCCTGTAAGTGCTTAAACCTAACCCCCCCTTCCCCGAAGCCTAAACCTAACCCTCACGTGGGTTGTCTAACCCTAACCTCCCCCGTGGGGTGCCTAACCCTACCCCCTTACCCTAGCCTAACCCCAACTCTCCTGGGGGGTGCCTAATCCTAAGTCCCCCACGGGAGTCCCTATCCTAACCCTCCCCCCCTGTGGCTGTCCGCGACCCGCCGCCCGGGTCAACTTCGTTCAATATGCCGGGTGTTGGGCTCCCGACATAGGGATAATGATAGGCATCAGGATTTCGACGCCTATCATTAGACCACTGCCGGGATTAGACAGTCATGAAGCCGGCAGTCAGCATTTCAACCGTCGGCTTCCTGACTGCATCCTGCTAATATGTCTCTCGTTGACTCTAATGCTGTACAGTGGCACTGAAATAAGGCTCTACTGACTTGACAACTATACGGGAGGAAGCAAATAGCTAGATGCTGTGAGTCTCTAACTACTGGGGGCACTATATAAGGGGCTCACTACTGGGGCACAAGGGACACTGCACTGGGGACCACTACTGGGGGCACTGTATAAGGGGCACTGGATAGGGGGGATCACTACTGGGGGTCTGCATAAGGGGGACCACTACTGGGGGCATTGTATAAGGGGCCCTACTGGGAGCACTGCATAAGGGGGATCATGGGGACATGCATAAGGGGGACCACTACTGGGGGCCTGCATAAGGGGGACCACTACTTGGGGCACTGTATAAGGAGAACTGGATGGGGTGATCACTACTGGGGGCCTGCATAAGGGGGACCTCTACTGGGGGCACTGTATAAGGTGCCCTACATGGGGCACTGCATAAGGGGGATCACTACTGGGGCATGCATAAGGGGTCCACTACTAGGGGCCTGCATAAGGGGGACCACTACAGGCGGGCACTGTATAAGGGGAACTAATGGGGGGCTATGTAAGGGGGTCCAGTACTGGGGATACTGTATAAGGGGCACTATTGGTGGCCTGCATAAGAGGAACCACTACTGGGCACATTGCATACTGGGGGTACTGTATAAGGGGCACTACTGGCGGCCTGCATAAGAGGGACCACTACTGGGGACATTGCATACTGGGGGTACTGTATAAGAGGCACTACTGGTGGCCTGCATAAGGGGAACCACTACTCGGTGCACTGCATTAAGGTGCATATGGAATGGAAAGGAATGTTCAGAGTGATGAGAAAGGGGTGTGTGTCATGTTGACACGCCCCATTTTTAAGTGACCACGCCCCTTGTGACCATGCCCATTTTTTTCGATGTGCACATAGGGGGGGCTCCATTTTTACATTTGCCCTGGGCACCAAATACTCTAGTTACACCACTGGCCTTAAGAGAGACAATGTGAGTTAGGACGACCAAGTAGGTGGAATGGATCAGCACCCTGCACTGATTGGATGTTTACACTGTACATCAGGCATGATAAACTTGGGAGCTGAGCAAGCTAAATCAGGAGGTAATCCCTGAGTAAACAGAAGTACAATAAATACATTGGCTGTTCCCTGGAAAGGGTAGTAATGTAGTAGTGGTAAGAAATAATAGTAATGATTCACTCATCTGAGTGAAGGACCCAGTTAGATCCTAACACTGATACATGAGTACACTTGCAAGAGCCAGATATAGCAGAAAAAAATGGTAGATGCATGTGCACACTATAAGCACTAAGAACTCTAATGCTACAGGTCTTCGCATGGTAGCATCTCTTATCATGTTTAAGATAAGGATGTACAGACCAGTCCCCATTTTTTCTAAGAGCCATATATGGCAGAGACAGAAACAAGTCTGTTTAGCAAGTCCAAGGTTCTCTTGCATAGATTATCAGCAGCCAAGCAGGCAAACGCAAGTCCATTTAACAAGTCCAAAGATCAGTTGCACAGGTTATTCAGTTGCCAGACAAGGGAAAAACAGTAGCAATTCTAAGCTCAGTTACACAGGTTATCCAGCAGTCAGGCAAGGGAGAAGCAGAAGCAAGTCAGATTAACAAGTTTAAAGGTCTATTACACATGTTATACAGCAACCAGGCAAAAGGGAAAACAAAGGTAAATCACTTTAGCAAATCCAAAAGTCTCTTGCACAGATTTTTCTAGCAGATGGGATCTGAATAGCACTGACCATTTAGCAAACATGTTTTCTGATAGACTGAGTAGGGAGGTAATTGTGAACAGAAGGCAATGTAAAACCAGCAGGTAAATAGAGTAGTGAGGTGCAGCATTATCTCAGGAACTAGAAACCAATCACCTAGCAAAGAATGCCAGGTGCAGATCCCTTTTCTAACATCAGAGGGGAGAGCTCTGAGTCAGGAACACCACCAGATACTGCACCGACTACACATCTCTCCGTAAATTACTATCTTCTCATCCTCAGTAATGCTGAGCTAATTTGTCAGAGTAAGTGCTCCAACTTTTAAAAAGACAGGTCACCATCACTGAACATACTGCAACATACGACAAAGACCATATAAAATAAATTTTTGTTTTATATTCTTATTATTAAAAGGAGCTTTCTATCAGAAAACTCAGACAGAACTGAATTTAGGGGAACTAAGTAGTACACAGTCATGACTCAAATATATATGCCAAAATCGGATCTTGTCATTAGGTGATGTAGGATCACTGTCAGTAATTAGAGACATCCATGGGCTGGCTGCTCTGCAACTCTGACACATGAAAATGACATTATTTTAAACACTACAGACTGCCATGATATTTGTTTCCTCTTCAGAGTCAGGACTCCAAAAACTACAGCAACTCCAATACTATGATCTGTGGGTTTCATTAGCATTCTCTGTTTCATTCCCTGCAGACACAGTTGAGTATAACTTGTTACCTTGCTAACTAGGCCTGTCTTTAAATTATAATTATTATAATAAACTTGAAGTTTATATTAGAGACTGAGGGGTAAATTTACTAAAGTGAGAGTTTTTAGAAGTTGAGATGATGCTTATAGCAACCAATCAGATGCTAGGTACTATCTTCTAGAAGAAGCTAGATAAATGTTAAGTAGAATCTGATCGGGTTGCTATGGGCAACATCTCTACTTCTAAAAACTCTCACATTAGTACTGTAAATATACCCATGAGAGTGACAGACAGAGTGAGAGGCAGGATGAGAGTCTGCTAGATTCTAAGATTTTCCATCCTGCTGAAAAATAATCTGTCTTATATTGTTTGCACTACATATAGGGCCAAATGTAACAGGGTGAGAGTTTAGAAAATGTGAGGGTTTAGCAGTAAACTCTAACACTTTTTAAACTCGGCCAATGTAATACAGTCTGAGAACATGGAAACTTGCATGTTTTTAGACTCCACAAACTGTCACGATTTAGACTCTCATCCAGATGTTTTCCCATATTGAAGATAAAACCCGACCAATGTGACAGTTTACTGCTAAACTCTCACATTTTCTATACTCTCACCCTATTACATTTGGCCCATATTGTTTGCACTGCAATCCATTGTATTAAAAATAAAAGTTATTTAACTGCTTATTTGTATTTGACGGTGAACTTATCCCCCTCCCCCCAAAAAGAAAACAAATTAAGTTTTCAACACTGTTTAAAAAACAAATCAGAAATTATCTTGTTGTACTTATATTGTGTGGAAAGTTACAGTATATCACAGTTTACCTAGGAGTATGCAAACGTTTGGGCTACTACAGTACTTGAATTGTAAGGTATCAGTACCCCCTTTCACTATCTCACTGTGGATAATAATAACAAAATACTGTTCCCTTAATTTAAAATATAATTTAATTGTAAAATCAGACTGTATTACATTCAGTAATGGATCAGTTTGTGGGTGAGCATGATCATTCTAGTACTAACAGCACTGGCACTAGTAGTAATACTGCTAGTATATCAATGTCTTCTACTAGTGGAAACAAAGTTCATGTGGGAAGAATAAGGTTTAAGTGAGGCCGTTCCAAATCACATAAATCTTGCTCATTGTCAAAACATCAGCTGGTAGTAATGTGACTGGCAGTGGAAATGGCATTGATGAGGAATGTAGTGATTTGGCCAATAGCAGGGAAATATCTAGCATTCCAACACCACCCATAATGGCAAAGAAAGGCTCAGACCACAGCCACTTTTTGATCGACATGTTACTAGTAGAAAAAAGCCAAGGTCAAAGGTGAATGGCCAACACAGTAATGCGTCTCCTGTAACTTCCCAAGCACTAGGTTCTCGCTCTAGGTGTAGCACTAGTAGTGTGACTGGTGTCACCTCCAAAACAGACATTTCCATAACTGAAAATTTTAACATCGAGGTCGGAGAACAAAATGAGTATTTACAGGAGAATCCAGTGTAGAGTCCATGGGTGTCCATGAGCACCATGTGTATGTCAGACAGGTCTTATAAATTCTGAGCAGGGTCTTCCCACAAGTTCTAAATAATCTGACAATGTGAGGATGAGTAGTACTGGGGAAGATTTAGAAATAGAGGATGAAAATGTAGATGTTGTTAATCTGCAACATAATGATAGTGATAACTGTGTACCTGACAATGAGGACAATGATGATGATCATGGTAGCTGTGTTGTACTTGAAAATGATGAGGTTAATGATGATAGTGGTGATGAATGTCTCCAAGTAAGGCAGCCACCAATGGTCCCACCTCATGCCCATAATAAGCACAATGTTGTTATGCCTGGCCAAAAGACCAAATAATTCACCTGTCAGGTGTGGAATTATTTCTACCCCAACCCAGACAACATTTATCAAGCCATCTGTAGCCTTTGTGACACCAAAATAAGTTAAGGTAGGAATGTTAACCATCTAGGCACCTCCTTGCTAATACGTCATTTGCAACATACCTGTAGTCCTGCAAGTGGTTCATCCCAAAAAGTGAAATCACGTGCAATAAGCATTTCAGTAACAGCTTCCAACAGCATGAATTCCTCATGCAATCTTCAATGCCAACACCCTCATCATTGGCCTTCTCAGGAACAGCATCATTGGATCAAATGCAGTTTATAATAAAATCCATAATTCCCAAAAAGAATCTCTGGGTGCAGCTGCTTTTGGGGGTAAATTATCATATAACAAGGGGAACCAGAGTAAGCCTAGTTTCCATAATTATCTGTCAAATAATCCTTTGAAAGGAGAAGCAAAAATAACAGCCAATATTCTGTTGCAGAGCAGATCACCAAAGCCATGACAGCCATATTGGCACTTCATCTGCGTCCAGTATCTGCAATAAATGAAACAGGTTTCAGCCGAGTACTAGAGGTTATGTGCCCAGTCTACCAAATTCCATTTCTCTTGAACAGCAATCCCTCAAATGTACAGGGCAGTCAAAGTCATTACTTCCCTTGAAAGAACATTATACACACTATCCACCTTACTATGGATATGTGGACAAGTGGCACTGGTCAACCAAAAGAGCACATGACTCTCACAGCCCACTGGATAGGTGTATCGCTATCAGCAGCAGTGCCAGCAGTAGCATCATCATCTTCATCATCATCATCCTCATTCTGTCAGCACAGCAGAGCTAGCACACAACTCATAACTCATTCACAGGCAAACGACTTTATGTATTGCTGGCTTCACAAAGACACATACCGGTGTAAACTTGTTGCATAAACTTTGTAATGTTATATTCAAATGGCTCACCCCACTAAAACTCTTCTCTGGATCTCTCATATCTGATAACAGAGCCAACATTGTACATGCCCTTGGAATGGGGGATTTTAAACACATTCCATGCTTTGTCCACACAATAAACTTGGTGGTTCAGAATTTCCTCAAAAAGAGATGTCTGTACAGGAAACGCTTTCCATGGCCCTAACATTTTGAGGCATTTTCGGCATTCCACAATGGCCGTTAGAAGGTTGAACCATCTGCAAAAAAAACTTAAAAATATGAATATGACCTGACATATCATCAGCTAAGGCAAGAAGATAATACACAATAATAGTGGGGTCTTTTCCTTTTCTGAAGCTTTTGGCTACTGTACAGCTTGCAAATGAATCATTTCCTGTTTAAATGGATTTGGGTTGGAGTCAAACTTGTCCTAAAGTAACTGGTTTTTGGACTATAAAATTTGTATTTACTGAAGCAATCAGAAGACATTGTCTTGGCGTTTTCGCAGGCTTAAAATTGATGTAATATTCATACACGTATATCAAGGAATTGGTAGCCTGCTTATCAAATGGAACATTCCATAGTGGTGCTTTTTTGATGCATGTTTGATGCATGACTGTAAGAGTTTGATGTTGGATCCAGGGCAACTTTCATTGCAGAATTAGTGTTCATTTTTTTTTTACTTAATTTTTACTTTACCACACTACACTTTAAAAACAACCAGTACATTTGAAGCCAAATATCTCAGATGAGCAAAATTCAGTGCAGCATCAATATGTCAGAACAAATAAACTCCCACTTCTGGATTGCCCAGCACCTTTGTAGCCATATTTCTAATAGCTAAACCATGGTTAGATATATCTATTGTAACTTGGTTTGGGACCACCAGGAAGCAGAACTTTTCCTCTAACCTTTCCTGATGGTAAAGTTTTGCAGAGGTTTACTTTCTTCATGTTTAATTCTAAAGGGAGTCTTTGGTTGTATCCTTTTTGTGTAGACTTGTCTTTTGTATTTTCTTTTCAGGTCATTTGTTCAATCTGCATTTCTCTTTGACTTTCTGTCAGTTTACCTTCTGATGGGGCAATGGAGTATCTGCAGTCCTTTCATATCACTGCTTGATCCATTTATTCCTGCTGTAAAGTAATTTTCAAGTTTATTTGGGCCCCTCTGGACAGATTAGGTCCATTTTTACTGATCAGCTATGCTTCAGCTTTATTTACCATACCTTTACTAATGTCAGTACATGTCTGCAGTTAGCAAATCCTGGTCCCAAAAGCAGACACTTTCATTCATGCTAAGCCAATGCTGGGGAACGGAGAAGGGAATGGAGACATGCAGCCAAAAAATTGGAAGGCTGCTGTTGGCATAAGCTTCCCTGGAGTCTGGACCACCATTTTAAACTTCTGTCTTGTCATATTCTTGAGTCTGGGCCACCATTGTATTCTTCTTTCTTGTGCCCTAGAGTTTGGACTACCATTTTAATCTTCTTGTCATCAATGATGATCATTTTTGGTTAGATGGGAGGTGCCAATAGACCTGGAGTGGGACAGGTTTGCCTCGCTGCAGACTGGCAACCCAAATAAGCCACAGACGTTAGGGTCAAATAGTAGTAATTATTGTATATTGCCACTGCCTTAATTATGGATTGTAATAATTTTTTAAATCAATTTCTTCCAATCCAAAAAATATTGTCCAGAAGATCACTGTATGGTACACCTCTTTCTCACCACAACCACCATCATCTATATAGTCCAGTAAGCTCTGCAGTCTCCTTCAACATTAAATTCAGTATTATAATATTTTGAATCAAATCTAATATATATATTTTTACTTTCGTCAATTTAAACATTCGTATGAATCGCTACTTCCATCTGCATGTTATAAAATTCCATTTAATATATGGTTCCTACATTTTTTTATGTCTATTCATAATTTAGATTTCCTATACTCTACTCTTCATCAATAAAATCAACATCATCAATATCTACTTAAAGAAACTGACCTTTAAATCTGCCACCATTTAATTTTTGTGTCAGTTACACAAAAGGACCTCACAGTTCTTTATTTTTATTGTATTATATAGTTGCCATATCTGACATTAAATTGCTATGTGTTTGTGCCACTGCTCTATCACTAAGTTTAGACAGCCTGCAGCCTTTAAACAATATTAATGACAAATGAAAATCTTGAAAGTTTTGAGGTATCACATATAAAATTGACTGTGAATGACTATAAATGAACACTAATGATATTAATAGTAATGCAGAATCTAAAGAACCCTACAAATTAAATGATTTTTCCTATTTTTGACTATAATTATTGAAATCCAAGACCAATGCCAATACCAGAGCCAAAACACACCAGGAATTTTGGGCAAAACCAAAAGGTTTTGGCCGAAACCAAAGCCAAAACACGGGGGTTCGCACACATCTCTACTTACAATAATGGTGCTGTACGGTAATATCTAAAAAAACACAGTTGCCAAAGCAGAGTTGACAGTAAAATGGACAGAAATTGCATCCAGAAAAAAGCTAATACAAATGTGGCAAATTTTCACAATTACAGTATATACTAAATACATAATTTGGCTGAAAGGGTCTTGGGTGGTGGACATGGATTTTTTTGCCAATTTTTATAGGCTTTTTCAGAATGAAATAGGGGGCCAATATGGGCCTTATTTCTGTAACCAACAAGGTTTTTTTTAAGATTTTTTTTTTCATTCATTTTTTAAGGTGAGTGTGTTGTGTGGCAAAAATGGCACAAACAAAAGGTGCATTTATTACAAACATTAACACAGAGTATGAAATTACACCCACACTACACCTGGTATTGGCCATTGTGCCTTTTTTCTATGAAAAAGGTACCAGTACTCAGAAAAAAATAGTACTGCTACAATTTTATAAAGATATAGAATTTTATATATATAGACTTAAAGTAGCTTTCATACTCTGAACAACGCTTCAGACAACTATTTTATTCATTTCTGAACTGGTTTCACATATTTCTTCCTGTTCCAAGATATAAGACTTTAAATAATACCAAAAGAAGGTGGCAGTACTGTGTACCATTGAGTACCATCAGAAAAAAGCACTGGTATTATACATTATTACTCCTTTGAAGTCATTGTTATAATGACGAAACACGTAAGGGACTGCATTATGCAATGGTTTCCTCCTTGTCTACCAGGATAAATATGATATTTGAGCTATCATTCTTTATGAATGGTGACTTGTTATGAATATCAGCGGGAGGCATTTGGAGCAAGAGAACTGTGGATAGAATTTATGAAGTCATACAGGAATTTGTTTGCTAAGTCTTCCATCAATTTGGATATATGTTCCTGCTTTATTATATGGTGTCTGCAGAGAGCTAATCTTGGACTATTGTTCCATATTTATTTTTATTATATTCACAGTAGTTCACATTAGATGCTGTCACGTTGTTATTTTTATTATGAATTTTCATTCTGTCAGTGCTGTGTACTATAGATACTGGTGTCAGATGCTATTTGCACCAATTCAATTATATATTCCTAGAGTCATGATTTTGAATGTATAATGTAATTTATTAATTTTACTATCATCTGTTTTTATCTGTATTATTATATTTATTGGAACCCACTAATGTAATCCAAAGATAGTTATTGGTTAATATGTTTCATTAGCGACTTTGTCTAATATTAATACCATTAAAACCAGATATTTTAGTCCTCTCTTTTCTTTTATTTTTTAGCACACTTCATGTTAGTGCAAAACTAGAAGACTGTGTTGGAGACATGTATTGTTGGTCAGTGATTAACATAGGTTCTGCCTTAGTGTGACTGTTGGGAACCTGCTAAATGCAATGCACAGTGTACCATGGATGTTTTATATATATGAAATGGAATCGTTATGAAATACCAACGGCTGAATAACTGCCGGTTCTCATACCGATGCCAGAAGCCCGACAGGAAGACTTCCCGACAGGGCCACGTAAGTACCCTAACCCTACCCCCCCTAGGGGGTTCCTAACCCTAACCTCCCTAGGGGGTTCCTAACCCTAACCCTCCCCCCCAGTGGTGCCTAACACTAACCCCCCCTCCTGCACCCTAAACCTAACCTTCCCCGGGAGTGTCTAACCCTAACCCCCCTTCCCCTAGCCTAACTCTAACCCTCCCCAGGTGGTGACTTACCCTCACCCCCCTGCGGCTACAACCTAACTGTCCCCGGCTTACCTCGTTTGGGATGCCGGCCATCAGGATTTCAGCTTGGGGCTAAATATAGACATCGGAATTTAGACGCCTATCTTTAGTCCCGGGTCGGTCTTCCGCCGTCAGGATTCCGCCGGCCAGCATTCCGGGTGGCGGTAAAGGTACCGCATCCCTATTAAACTACATATTAAAGATACATTTTGTTATTTGTATTGATTGTGTTAAAATATTTTCATATTTTCTCCTGGAGCCATTTGAGGATTTATTTCAGATCCATGGCAAGTCGTGAGTTTGCACTCTCGGAATCGGTATGGAAACCCAGCTGCTGCATGGCCGGCAGTTCGATTCCTGGCAGCAGCAGCCTGGCAGCGTAAGCCCGACAGCGCTGGAAATCCGATCGTCCCTAAGGTAAGTATAAACTAACCTAACCTAACCCCCAAACCCTAACCCTCCTTGGTGGTGCCTAACCCTAACCTCCCCCAAGTGCCTAACCCTAAACCCCCCTGTAAGTGCCTAACCCTAACCCCCCCATCCCCGCTGCCTAAACCTAAGTCCCCCGGGGGGTGCCTAACCCTAACCTCCCCTCGGGGGTGCCCTAAACCTAACCCTCCCCCCAGCGGCTGTCCGCTCGCAGCGCCCGGCATCCCTTTGATTGGGATGCCGGGTACCGGTCTCCCGGCATCAGGTAAATGACAGGCGTCTAGATATAGACGCCGGTCATTTATCCCACGCCGGGCTAAAGCAGCCGGGAAGCCGGCTGTCGGTATCAAGGCAGCCGGTTTCCCGACTGCATACTGTAGATACATACTAGCTGGCTTTATTTTAATTTGCCTTTTAAAGTTAGGCTAGGCTGTGTACTGGCCGAATGTTTTTTTCCCTATTGTCAATTTTAGTACTGGGGTCAATTCACTTCAGCTGGGTAAACACTTAACAATATTTTTAATGATTTGCCCGATTTTGATGGAGTGAAATGACAAATCATTCAAATCATCAAGTGTGTATCCACTATGTTGGCAATTGTATGCTCCCGCGGGGTCGTCAGCCACGCCATCTGGTCGGCCATACAAGCAGTTCAATCTGGCGATACGACTGATGACCCCATGCAGCGGGATGCAGTAGGGACTGACATATCAGGCGGTGGGGCCACGGATCGTTTAATGTGTACCGGTCACTCGATATGTCAGCCCTTTGGTGGGGGGGGGGTCGTCAGTCACATCGCTGGGTACACACACCGTTAAGTGTGTACCCAGATTAAGCCTTGGAGAGAGATAAAGTGGAGAAAGATAAAAGTAGCAACCAATCAGCTCCTAACTGTCACTTTACAGTAGGGATGTGCGGGTTTGGATTTCCAAAATCCGAACCCCCCCGAGCCCCCCCGATCCGAGTCGTATCCGAGTCACGCTCGACTTTTCCCGCCTGACTCGGATCTGAAATCGAGGCAAAATGTCATCATTCCGCCTTCCGGATCTCGCAGGTTTTGGATTCTATAAAAGGTCCCCGCTCTCTCGTCATTTCTCACTACGGCTGTGGACAGTGAAGAGGGAGGGTGGGAGCTAGGGCTGGCTGGGCTCTGTTGTGCTGCTGTTGTCCATAGGGGCTGTGCCCACTCAGTCCATAGGGGCTGACTGGGCTGTTTTGTGCTGCTGTTGTCCATAGGGGCTGGCTGGGCTGTATTGTGCTGCTGTCATAGGGGCTGGCTGGGCTGTGCTGTCCACTCCAAAGTCTATAGGAGCTGGCTGGACTGTGTTGTGCAGTGTCCCATAAAGGCTGTAGTCCTAGAGGTGTGCTGTAGTGTTGTTCAGGGGGTGATCTGTGCATCAGGGGTGCTCCCCCAAAGTGCACTCCAAAATTTTTTTTTTTTTCCTGTTTGTGAATTGTGTGCGCAGTAGACACACGTGCATCAACAAAGTAACGCCAACCGTGCGCCTGTGTCATAAGTAATGGGCCTGCTGGCTTGACTGTTAAAGGGTGCTGTAACCCCCAAAGTGCACTCCAAACAAGATAAAAAATTTTTTTCTGTGTTTGTGAATTGTGTGCACTGTGGCCGCACGTGCATCAACAAAGTAGCGCCAAGCGCGTGCCTGTGTCATAAGTAAAGGGCCGGCTGGCTCGTCTGTTAAAGGGTGCTGTTACCCCCAAAGTGCACTCCAAAAAAAATAAAAAAATATATTTTTTTGTGTTTGTGAATTGTGTGCACAGTACAGTAGCCGCACGTGCATCAACAAAGTAGCGTCAAGCGTGCGCCTGTGTCATAAATAAAGGGCCGGCTGGCTTGACCATTAAAGGGTGCTGTAACCCCCAAAGTGCACTCCAAACAAAATAAAAAATTATTTTCTGTGTTTGTGAATTGTGTGCACTGTGGCTGCACGTGCATCAACAAAGGAGCAGCGCCAAGCGTGCGCCTGTGTCCCATAAGTCTGTTAAAGGGTGGTGTAACCCCCAAAGTGCACTCCACAAAAAATAAACAATTCTTTTTTTTCTGTGTTTGTGTACGAAATGTATGCGCAGTGCATCAACACAGCAGCAGCGCCAAGCGTGCGCCTGTGTCATAAGTCAAGGGCCGGTTTGGACATCTGGTCCGGACTGAAAGACGTGCCAACAATGTCAATTTCTGACATGTCTACTGTCACTGCATATGATACTGTCACCACTGACAGAATGGTGGAGGAATTATTTTCTGTGTTTGTGAATTGTGTGCACTGTGGCTGCACGTGCATCAACAAAGGAGCAGTGCCAAGCATGCACCTGTGTCCCATAAGTCTGTTAAAGGGTGGTGTAACCCCCAAAGTGCACTCCACAAAAAATAAACAATTCTTTTTTTTCTGTGTTTGTGTACGAAATGTATGCGCAGTGCATCAACACAGCAGCAGCGCCAAGCGTGCACCTGTGTCATAAGTCAAGGGCCGGTTTGGACATCTGGTCCGGACTGAAGGACGTGCCAACAATTTCAATTTCTGACATGTCTACTGTCACTGCATATGATACTGTCACCACTGACAGATTGGTGGAGGAATTATTTTCTGTGTTTGTGAATTGTGTGCACTGTGGCTGCACGTGCATCAACAAAAGAGCAGCACCAAGCGTGCACCTGTGTCATAAGTAAAGGGCCGGATGGCTTGTCCGTTAAAGGGTGCTGTAACCCCCAAAGTGCGCTCCAGAAAAAATAATAAATTCTTCTTTTTTTTCTGTCTTTGTGAATTGTGTGGGCTGTAGCCGCACCTGCATCCTCAAAGCAGCAGCGACAAGCGTGCATCTGTCTGTTAAAGGGTGGTGTAAATCTCAAAGTGCGCTCCAACCAAAATAAAATATTCCTCTTTTTTTCTGTGTTTGTGTGTGAAATGTATGTGCAGTAGCCGCACCTGCATCCTCAAAGCAGCAGTGACAAGTGTGCGTCTGTCTGTTAAAGGGTGCTGTAACCCCCAAAGTGCGCTCCAGAAAAATTAATAAATTCTTCTTTTTTTTCTGTCTTTGTGAATTGTGTGGGCTGTAGCCGCACCTGCATCCTCAAAGCAGCAGCGACAAGTGTGCGTCTGTCTGTTAAAGGATTACATCAGTGACAGCATCCAAGTAGGCATGTCAGACAGTCCGTACCTGTACTGGCAGGAAAAATAGGCAATTTGGAGGCCCCTGTACAAACTGCTCTATTTTACCTGAGTTGCCCCCCCTCCAGTGTGTACTCCGAAAGAGTGTTTAGTGCAGCCGGGAACCCTGTCAGCGAAAGGTGTAGGAGGTTGCTTCCACAAACTGTGAAGAAGATGATGTTCATAAAAAGGAATTATCAACTCTTCCAGGGAGACCAGCCTCCAGAACGTACAGAGGGACCTGTGGTGGTGGATTCCAGCGGGGACGAATTAATACTATGTGAGGATGAGGATGTACACAACACTGAAGAGGGTGAGGAATCGGTGGATGAGTAGGATGAGGATGACATCTTGCCTCCGTAGAGCCAGTTTGTGCAGGGACAGATTAATTGCCAGGTTGTTTTGTGGGGGCCCAAACAAATCAATAATTTCAGCCACAGTCGTGTGGCAGACCCTGGCGCTGAAATGATTGGTTTGCTAAAGTGTGCATGTCCTGTTTATACAACATAAGGGTGGGTGGGAGGGCCCAAGGACAATTCCATCTTGCACCTCTTTTTTTTCTTTGCATTATGTACTGTTTGGGGCCTAGTTTTTCAAACTGCCATCCTGTCTGCTACTGCAGTGTCACTCCTAGATGGGCCACGTGTTTGTGCCACCCACTCGTGTCGCTTAGCATACATCCAGCTACCTCGGTGCGACCTTTTGGACATTAAAACACTATTGTGAGGTGTTTAGAATAGACTGGAAATGAGTGGAAATTAAGGTTATTGAGGTTAATAATTTTAGCTGTTTTATGCTTTTTTTCAAGAAAATACAGATCCAAAACACAAAACCCAGAACCCAAAACACATAAGGGTGGTTTTGGCAAAACCAATCCAGATCCAAAACACGAAGAAAGATCCAGATCCAAAACCAAATCACAAAACACGAAAAGTGGCCGGTGCACACCCCAACTTTACAGGATGTGGTTGAAAAATGACAGTTAGGAGCTGATTGGTTGGTACTTTTTTCTGTTCACTTTATCTCTCTCCAAGGCTTAGTGAATATACCCCTAAGTGGAGGTGTAATTAGTTATAAATATATACATCTCACGTTTATAGCTTCTCCACACAAAAATGTACTTGAAAGCTGGTTACTGTATAGGTGGCCAATTGTACTATTATATGACTCCCATCTGAGCCAGTATGTGTAAAAAAGCAGTCAGTGAATCACCCCCTGATTCACTAGCTGCTTTTTTACACATATTGGTTTCTCTTTTATACTGGGACTGACTATCCCATTCAGCTTTGTTGAACCAGGATGTGCGATTTAACTCTTAAAGTGCCTAGGTTTATTTTCTTTTGCCACCCATCTGAGCCAGTGTTCTGTTTCATTTACTGTCTTTTCCCAGGCAACTGGTCTGTAGTAAATGGTGTTGATTCATTTTGGAGAGGATGCTTATAAGGACATATTGGTTGAGTTATAATTTACACAAAAGTATCATATGCAGGGTAGTGCAGTCATACTCCTGAGATCTGAAATAAAAATTAATAGAATAATACAAAGAAGGTATTTATAACTTATAAACATCTTCTTTGTTTATTGTAATAATTTTTAAAGTTAACACTCACCAGCTTTGTGGCGCTCCCTGGGACTGCAGGGAGACAAGAAATAAGGCAGCAACAGCTCAGCCTCACTTCTTTATAGTCAGACACTGCTTGCAGAGCTGGGGGAGGGGCCACACCATGGGCATTAACCTGCACAGGAAGAGAGCTAATAGAGGCATGCCTCTGAGTATTGGGGGGGGGGCATTCCTTGGATATGTCATGTGACCAGAAAGTGCACTGCAGTATTTAGAGTTCGGAGCTCAGTCAGCAGAAGCAAAGGCAGACACAGTGATGCAGGCAGGAGAAACAATGGACACTGAAGCTTAGTGTACTGAGGGGAGAGTTACAGTGAGTAGGGAGTGAGACAGGCTCCCAGCACCCAGACCCATCTCCATGTGTGGCTCCCCAGCCATTGACCTCACAGTACGTCACTGATCATATGTAAACTTCTGTGTATATTTTTCTCTGCTGTATTTGCTTCAGTGTCAGCCAAGTCACCACATCTTTCTCATAGGTCAACACGTGTATGAAACAAGGTACCGTTATCCTCCACATTGTATATCTGCATTATATGGGACATATGACAATTGTGACCCCATGTATTACACACAAATAACACACACATCTGACCTGTTACATTTATACCATTGGAAGTGTCAATTGATATGTGACATGTTACACATATGCCACTTGGAAATGCCACTTTACACGTTTAGATAACCACTGCACAGGTCAAAGGATAACTTCTGAGCATTTAGTGGAGCATTAAAGCCAAGGATCAGTCATCCATCATATAACACATATATAATGGTCACTGTTCTCCCCAATTGTTTCAATAGTTGAGTGCACAGTGGTCTTGTATCACCACATGTGTGACACATGGGGAAATATATGAAACCTTCTAAATAGTGGAGAAGTGGACAATTAGAGAATTTGCCCATAGCAACCAATCATCTTCTTCCTATCATAGAATGGAATGTACTTGATAAATGCTAACTAGAAGTTGATTGGTTGCTATGGGTAACTTCTCCACTCTTTAGAAGAGTTGATACATTTTGTCACGATTCACACTACAACAACTGCTTTCTTTATGCAAAGTAGTGAAAACACTACACTTCCTGGCACTAGTATTGTATAATGGTATCAAATTAATACCTGCTGCAAGTAATAGTGGTCTAGTAAGGACCTTCCAATATACACTCTCAATAAAGGTAAAAAAAACCGCAATAATTACTGCGCTGGTATTAACTTGTTCATAATGAACATCTATTCTTAATAGATCAAAGTTTGCTCTCTACTAATGAACAGGAGGCTTGTTTATTTCACCATTAATGGTTTATTGAAAAAGTCCCGGCATCCTACAGGATGAAACGCGTTGACCTGATTTTATAATTCTCCAGAGTCCCAACCTCCAGACACTGCTCTGACAGCACTGGCGTTATTGCAGATCAGCTGGGAACATTAAAACAGCAGGAGCCATTTTACCTCTTAGTCTACCAGCCAGGACATACAGTGGCAGTGGCTGCACACTGCCGCTAATACCATTATACTTTCAGTCACAACCTTCCGTAGAGACAGGAGCACGTGGTCCTTAGAGTCCCGCAGTGTGGCCACAGAATGGAGCGGACCAACTGCTATCTCACAGCATCAGAGTGTACTGGCTTACCGGGATTAAGGTAATCTATTATCATATAAGAGACTGCCTGTGCTTTGAAATTGTAAGACTGGGATGCCACTACTTACATAGCTGCCTATTAACAACTGCTATATTTATGACCAGCAACAAAGTTGTCATATGTTTATCAACCAGACCGTTTCAAACCAAGTTGCGGCTTGCTTACAAATGATAGAGTAATTTGTTGTGAGACCTGGATTTCACTCACTGAAAGTAACAACAGATATTATAGAGTTTCTGAGGCATACATATATTAGAACTTTTTATATGTGTATTTTTTATATGTGTATATTATATATGTGTATTTGTTGTATGTGCATACTGTTGCTATATGTGTGTATTTCTATATGTTTTATTTTTTATTGAATTTTTGTTCAAATACATATATTTTTTATTTAATAAACCATTAATGGTGAAGTAAACAAGCCTCCTGTTCATTAATAGAGAGCAAACTTTGATCTATTAAATCTGTTTTCTTACCTCTTCGGTGCCTATTGGTGTCACAGAGGTACATCCGGGCTGCACACCGTGCCCGGCTGATGTTTGGGCATACCGATAGTTCTCTGCAGCCTCCTACTCCTAACAGGCTTCCCCAGCATGTTGATTTACAGTTCCCTCCTGAATGAGGATATGGGTGTGGCCATCTTGGCTCTGTCACCTGATGCCATACATCCATTCAGAACACTACATTCTGACCTGTTGACCACACCATCCAATCATTGGGGATCCTGCTCTATAAATTCCTTTGCTGACTGGCCTCTGTTGCCAGTACTGACTTTCGCTGAAGTTACAGCTCAAGTACTGAGCTCCCGGATATGCCTTATCTGAACAGTGCAGTCCATCCTATTCTATTTCCTTCATCTGGAACCAGACTTCGATACCATCTGCTGCAGTCTGGAATTGCCATTGAGAATTATCTCTCATATCACCATTGGTCTTTACCAATCAACCACATTAAAGTATCACCATCGGTCCTTACTGATCAACTACAATAAAGTATCACAATTGGTCCTTACCGATTAACTATATTAAAGTATCACCCTCGGTCCTTACCGATCAACTACATTAAAGTATAATCATCGGTTCTTACAGATCAACATTAATATTCTTCAAACATTGGATCCTCAGCAAATCAATTATTATTCTTCAAACAATGGATCCTCAGCAAATCAATTATTATTCTTCATACATTTGATCCTCAGCAAATCAATTCTTATTCTTCAAACATCGAATCCTCAGCAAATCAATTATTATTCTTCAAACATCAGATACTCAGCAAATCAAAAACCATTCTTCAAACATCGGATCCTCATCAAATTAAATATTATTCTTCAAACATCGGATCTTTGACTAATCATCCGCCTCTTATCAAAGCAAGTTATATTATTCAACATCGGACTTCTGTCAAATGAAACCATTAATCTCTCAACTCATCTTATTAATAAAATAGACTTTCTTTATTCTGTGATCACCTTCGAGCCCCTCATTCACTACCATATCCTCATATCCCTATATAAGGAGCTCCTGGTTAAAGCCACCCAAGTTTATCCATGCTCCTCCAATCTCTCCTTCAGCTCCCATGCCTATTCCTATCCAAACCAATCCTCAGACGTGACACATTTCCCCCCAAATTTGTTAACTTTCACCATTATCTTCTAGTAGGTATCAGGCTGTGTGTATGTTGTGCCATTAGGTAGTGGAACATTGTGAGTTTTTGAATAATTACTGATTTGTGGGTAACAGATTCCATGTATTCTAATGTGAAATCCTTAAATAATTTTTAATTAACAAGAGAAATGTACTGTATGTATTTTATTATTTTATTTTTCAAGAAAATCAGCATACAATTTGTTGAATTTTTAGACAATTCTTGAAGGATGGAAAAAAACAGCAAATGAGAGTATCATGGCAGTATGTTAAAATCTGGTTTTTACCAAAAATGGTAAATGTTCATGAACAGTGTGATGCTACATCTGACAACATTGCTATTACATTGCTAAATACAACCTATTTTCCTTAGAAGAGATGAGTGATGGAGCCAGGGAGAGAAATTTGGCAATACAAAAGAGATATCATACCGCATATGGAATGATAAAAATATGGTCAGATCTCCAGAATAATGTGATGTTAGCCCTGCAATCAACATGATGGTTGCTACATAAATCAACTTTTTTCATGATGATGTGGGGTCAGGAAGAGATATTTGGCCATACAACAAAGATATTCCTCTGCATAGCAAGCATTTACCAATATATAAATAGTGTTCCTGACATCTGATTTTTTTTTTAGATTAATAAAAGTCTGTTACATGAAAAGTGATAGATGGCACAATAAAATACCTCATATACTGTATGTAGCAACATTAAAACTTATAATATTCCAATGGAATATTCCAGTTGCTTTGCCATAACACTTACAATAATGATAAATGTAACTTTACATATGTTACGATTCCAGGAGGTAATCGACTGCGTTTATGTAGAGCCGACAGATGACAGCCTTGAGGGCTGGAATGTGTTTCACTAGTCGTGGCTGAGGGTTAAAAATATGATGCTGCCCTTAGGCTGTTGATGCAGCCTTGCGGGTGATTTGCTTTGACTAGTTGTGGCCGAAGGCTGGAGATGTGATGCAGCCTGTGGGCTGTTGGAACAGCCTCGAGGGCTGACTGTGGCCTTTATAGTCATGGCCAAGGGACTGAAGATGTGAAGCAGCCTTTGGGCTGTTGTAGTAGCCTTGGGGGCTGATAGTGACCTGGGACCCCAGGACAGATGCAGCCTTTGGGCTGATGAGTCTAAGTTGAGGCATGCACAAGACTGTGGTGCTGCTACCAGTGCCGCCAGGATGACACTGGTGATGGTGTGCTAGATAGCGCACCTGGAACACAGAGGTGCTACCAGTGCTGCTGGGATGACACTGGCAACGATGTGCTAGATTGCGTACCTGGAAAGCAAAGTTGCTACCAGTGCCACCGGGATGACACTTACAACGGTGTACTAATTTGCGCCCCTGGAATGCAGAGTTGCGACCAGTGCCGCCGGAATGACACTGACGATGATGTGCTGGGTTGCATACCTGTGACGCTAAACTGCAACCAGTGCCGCCAGATGGTGACAGATGCTTCACCTGGAACATAGAGGTGCTACCAGTGCCACTGGGATGACAATGGCGACGGTGTGCTAGATTGCGCACCTGGAACGCAGAGTTGCTACCAGTGCCGCCGGGATGACAATGGCGACAGTGTGCTAGATTGCGCACCTGGAATGCAGAGTTCCTACCAGTGCCGCCGGTATGGTACTGGCGATGGTGTGCTAATTTGCGCACCTGGAATGCAGAGTTGCTACCAGTGCCGCTGGGATGACACTGGTGACGTTGTGCTAATTTGCACACCTGGAACACAGAGTTGCAAACAGTGCCGTCAGGATGACACTGGTGATGATGTGCTGGGTTGCGTACCTGTTACGGTAAACTGCGACCAGTGCCACCACATTGACTCAAGCTGCCGGATGGCGACAGATGCTTCTGAGGTAGGAAGTGCACCATGCTGCCCAGATGGCACAAGCAGCACAAGCGGACGAGATGCAGGTGGAGCCTCCTGGGTGGGACAAATGGCAATAACAAAACACAGCAACACTGGCTCAAGAACTCGCCTGACAAGCAAGAGACTGCAAAACCAGAAGTATGAGAAACTCTATCACCAGCATGGAGTGAAGGGTTGGTTGGAATTGAACACAGACAGAGCCCAACCAGAGCAAGTCCCCCTTAATGACAGACTACTGTGCACCTGGGCTGTGCACAGACAGGAGAATCAATTACCACACCTGATACTGCACACAGGCAGGCCGTAATTAGTTCAGTGCCTCAGTAGCAACTAAGGCTGGAAACTCCAAACAATATGATCTGCTTAACTGCATATCCTAACAACAAAACAGCAAAATATGGATTTTTTATATTGACATTGACTTGTTACATGTATAAATGCCAGAAATTTGGAAACATTAAAGCCAATCTATGATGAGTGAAGGGGATGCATCTGTTACTGGGGCTGGGTGAAGGGGGGGGAGCTCAATGACCGCCCATCCAGCCGCTAACTGCACTTGTGGTTACAATTCCAGCAGCCTTAAGCACACAATCAGACAATACACAGATCATGGGTCGGAATGTGGATGTTTCAGGGAGAAATTTGAATACTGCCAAATTCTAGAGGATCATACTTCGGTGATCATACTATAGGGTGATCAAGGTTCTATACCATCATTTATGGCTCATATAACAATGGGTTTTGGATATATTACAATACTGAATGAATAAAAGGGGTTTGGGGGTTGAATGAGGGTAATTTGGTCAATGGTAAAAAAAAACGTAAAAGATAAAATCAGTTATACAAGCAATTCTGCTTTGTACCAAATGTGCAGAGTAGAGAAATGAAGAAACTAGAATAATCCAGAAAGAATGAGTGCCAGAGGGACGTGAGACATCTCTTGATTCTTGCTGATTGACTTCTGTATTTTTAGTGACTCTGATTCGATTCAATAGTTATGGTTCACTGGAATTCGGGCACATTTAGAATGAGCCAAAGCAAATTCACCATAAATACTGTTTATGTGATGTAGCAAATAAAATGAACGGACAAGTGTACAATAATCTGGACTACTAGCAGCAGTCATAAAGGCTATTCATGCTTGCTGATTGGCCCGTTTTACATTCAGTGCACTGCAATTGACTGTATTCTCCAAAGGACATTGTTTATTTGGTGAATCAAGAATGTTTCAGGAATTTATTTGCTGATAGGAAGTCTCTGAAATATGGCTCTAGTGTGTAGGCAACAGGTCCATATTAAGCTCCTGAAGTTTTCCTTGATAGATAAAAGTTTACTGGGGTCACCACTCTTCAAAGAGGACTTCTGAAGCCCCATATGTGTGAAATCAGATTTATTCTCTGAAAGACAATGTTAAAGAATGTGTATTAAATTATCTACTTATTCAGAGTATCCAGTTACAGATCTAAATGCCTTTCACTGTAACTTACATTTTAATTTGTAGATTTTGTCATGTGTAGTATTTTTATAGTTCCCAAAGAACAAAACTAGTAATACCTGAGATCAAAGTAGCCCGTCCTACCTAGAATCCTTTAATCTTAGTTCCTTATAAAACACATGTAAAACATATGACTGGAATTGTTGCTGAAGGTCTTCTTTCCTTAGACTGAAATCTCCACATGAAACCCCAAATACAGATAAGCCCCAGATAAATGACTTGTACAGTACTGTACCATACTTTTGAACCATAGCCAAAAATAGTAACAAAACCTTATACTATAGAAATAAATGTTAAATAAAATACCCAGATAATATGATGTTTGCAACTGTAACAAAAAAACAAAATTCTGCAAATAAAATTATTGAAATATATATAAAATGAATATAATAGAATATAATAAAAAATGTTTTATATGAATTTGTCCTCTGCATAAAGTTTTATTATACAGCAGGTGTTCGACAAATCCCAGGGGCCAGGTCGCCATGGCTACCAGATTTTGCTGCCTGGCTACTAGATTTTGCATTGAGGGAGGAAGCAGATCCTCATCAGCTCTGGCGGAGATTCGTGCCTATAGTATTGCGGTGTTCATATCATGCACAGGAGTGTATGTGCTGAGTGTCGCCTGCGGTGACTGCTGTGCCTGGGTCCGTCCTGGCCTGCACTGACGACTCCTCTCCATCCTGGCCTGCTCTGATCCCTGCTGTCTGTCCCAGTCTACACTGATCCTCCTGTATGTCCCCGGCTGCATAGAGCTCTCCGGTAGTAGGGTCTATGCGTGGTCAGGGATTGCGGAGTGGCTTCAGAGGGATAGTGGTGTGACCACGAGGGGAGGGGGGTTTTGTTGTACTTTCTGGCACCATTGTTTTATGTGAACTGTGGTCCGTTATTACTGGAGGGTGGGGGGTGGAGAAGGGGAGGTGTGCAGAGCAGTGAGGGGGCCTCCATTCTACTGTATCCATTCAACTGTGACCATTTTGTGGACCAGTATAGTGTGTATAACAGTTACATAACACACAGAGCTGTGCTCCTTTCTCACTCCTGTCATTTTTTTTCGTGGGGGCGGTGGTCTGGCTCCTACACTTTCATCCTGGCTAATAGATTTTAGAAAAAATTGTCAAGCCCTGTTATACAGCACTATTGTTCAATAGACAAAAAATAAAGACTATGGCCCCTGATGCAGAGTTGATTGTGTATATAATGTTAATAAAAATCTTGTATAATTAAGCATATTTACACCTGTATGCAAGGGACATGCATCACAAGATAAGTGCAGGTTGGTACCAGTAGCATATGCAATTCTATGGACCGCGGGTACAAACACAGCTTTCGTACCCGCTCGTGGGTGGGCAACTCACGCCATACGTGGCGCGATTTACTGCACCAGCGGCAATGATGCAAGTGGACATATCTGTATATTTTGATGCTGTTCATCTTGGATGTGGCCGTTGTATTCATAAACTGGTGTAGCTATGTAAATGTTCTAATACTCATATTGGTTACAAGTGGTTTTAACCTTCTCAACATTCTACTGCATAGATTGTTTACAGTTTAAAGAACGTTGACAAATTACAGTCTTTCATAGCCCTGTCAACATTCCAGTCTTCCCACAAGTTACAAATTGAATAATGTAATGCTTTGAGTAACATATGACTCGTTCTTGCTCCACGTCAAACTTAAGCTGGATACACACTGGTGCGATGTCGGGTCGATTTGCCATTTCGTAATGACAAATTGCCTACATCACTCAGTGTGTACAATCAATATGGGGGTGTCTGCAGTCACTTGCGACGTCGTCAGATTTGACATGCTGCACATCAAACCTGACGATTTCGCATGTCATCTAATATATGTTGATGAAGAATGGAACAAGTGATTGTTTCATCGTTCATTAATCACTGTAGTGTGTACTGGCAATCATGCGCTGTCCATGGTGTCCCTTTACAGCGGCACAATTGCCGGTCGTCTCAGTGGGTACCCAGCTTTAGTTACACATAGACATCTCTAAGAGTTGTTACACTGATTTCTTTACTAGGGTGCAATAAATTAATAACCAAATCATTGCCTTTTTTTTAAGAATGACTGTACTAAAGTTTAGAAAAAGACAGCTGTCCACTTTTCCAATTGACGTTTTATTTGCGACAGCTACACTAAACTCACACTGTACTATGATGCCTGCTAAAAAATGTTTACATGGCACCAGTAGCAATAAAGCTGCAACTTCTCAGCCAAACCATTTGCTGTGGTTTGGTAGGTTCCAAATATTAATTGCAAAAATTCCACTGTTTAACCACTCCTATGTATTGCAATCCATCAAATTTATGTTTATGCCATAACAACATCTGACAAACTGCTAACGGTCATCATTAAGACATTTTTGGGGGAAACATGGTGTAATCAATCATTACCTAATGCAACAAAAATATGTAAGTTAACAAAAAGCACTTCAAAATGTTAATCAGAACTATAATGGAAATAACCTTTGAATATGTTATGTAAGTACGACAATTGCATTTTTTGTTACAAAAAATTATATTTTTATTACATTTATTGGTCAGGATTTTCATGGTGTATTGAAAATTCACAAAAAGTAACTAAATATGTCATGTTTATTTAGTATTTTCCTTTTAGTGTCTGCTATTCAATTAGGACTCTGGGGTCTATTTATTATCACTTAATTTCTACAAAAGCAGGTGAAAATTAACATTTCACCCACTTTTTTAGAAATTAAGTTTTGGGGCCATTCATCAAATATCAGATATCTCCTGCTTACCTTTTTTCTCCCGAAATGGCACGCTGTCCCCATACACTAGTATCACAGATATCTCCTGCTTACCTTTCTCTCCCGGAATGGCCCGCTGTCCCCATACACTAGTATCACAGATATCTCATGCTTACCTTTCTCTCCTGGAATGGCCCGCTGTCCCCATACACTAGTATCCCAGATATCTCCTGCTTACCTTTCTCTCCTGGAATGGCCCGCTGTCCCCATACTAGTATGTGGACCTAAATTCATCAAGCTCCGAAAATACAATATTTTCTTAGTTTGACTGCAGGAGTATTCGCCATCATTAGATGGCGTTTGCTCCCACATATGGCGCACATCCAGGAGGAGTTCCGGGTTGCGAAGAGGGATCCTTTTGGATACCTCCACCCCAGTCCAGCTCCGTCCGCCAGATGCCGGGGCTTTGTGCACCTGTATTAACTCTAGTTCATGCAGATGCAATAGTTCACGCAGGTGGTTTCTCCCTGAAACCATTCAGGGAGATCAGCATTCTCTGCGTCGGAGCAATGATGAATTGTTCCGGCGCTCGTGGTGAGTAAGAATGTTAATTATTGAGGTCTGCTCAGGCCCCGATAAATAACATAATGAATAGACCCCTTAATGAGCAAAAAGGCAAAGAAAAACAATTAGGGTGAATACAGAAAATAAACCCAGAAAAACTGGACTTAGCAAGAACAATTTGGAATATTTTATTAACAATAATAAAAGTAATTATAATAATATAACTGCTGAAAGACCCAGTGTCAGTGGACATTAGCAATGCAATATTGTAAATTCTAGCTGTTTTAATTATGTGAAAACATTTTGAGCTAAAAAATGCTCAGCGCATGGGACCTGGCACGCCAAGCAGGACTATTTGGCGCGACTTGAGCCAAGCTGTATGAGAACTCATCGGTATATTACAGCCTGAAGTAGTGCTAGATAGCTGATGTGTGGTTCGATTTTGCTGAAAACAGAAGACACCTGAACAATCTATGGCTGTACTGTGAGGAATCAGGATACCTCCTTACTTCTTGCCCAAATGTACAGGATATGGGAAACCCTAAAAGATCAGGTGAAGGTCTTGTTAGGTCAATTTTGTAATACTCCCTAACCTAAATCACTTGAACTTTTCATGGTTTCTTTGCTTCTTCTGGAAGGTGCCATATCCCCCAAGGCCTTCCTATCTACAGTAGAGGGGGATTTTATTTCATCTGAATGTGTGAGTATACTGTCTTCCCACTGAACTTCCCCAAGTTCCCATTTGCTTAATGGCTGTAGATAACAATAGGATTCCTGCAGCTACAGTTACCTGCCAGAACATGCCATTAACTCTGCAATCAGTTACACATAAGAAATCAATTATACCACTGTTATTAGTCCGGTCATTCTTGGACTGCCATGGTTACATATACATTATTCCATTTTAGATTGGCATGCAAGTAGTTGTACCACTGTAGAGGGTCCACCAGGTGCATCCAGCTGTTCAGAAGTCACTTTTACCTTCTCCATATCTGTCATATTCTTCAACATCTTTAGCAAACATAAAACAGAAAAACTCCCCACTAACCGGGAGTGGGATTGTCCTATTGACTTTATTCCTGGAAAAGTTCCTTCACGAAGCTATGTGTTTCCATGATCAGTGCCTGGGACTCAAGCCATGACAGAATATATATAGTAAAACCTTGAATGAGGATTTATTTAAAAGTCACATTCTCCAGCAGAAGTTGTAATCTTTGTAGTCAAGAAAAAGGATGAGAGGCTTAGACCCTACATTGATTATTGATGTCTAAACACAATTAAAGGTCAATATCCACTACCATTGATTTCAAACATTTTGACAGGATTAAGGGGAATAAACTTTTCAAAAGAATTATGTCTACGAGGTGCCTACCATCCAATTAGAATCAGACAAGGGGGCGAATTGAAGACTGCATTCAACCCCTGGGATGGCAATTATGAAATGTGGTCATGCCATTTGGACTCAGTAATGCCCCAGCAGTGTTTTAAAAATTTGTGAATTCAATTTCTTGAAATCTTTTGTATCAATGTGTAATTGTGTACCTGGATACCATGTTGATCTTTTCAAAGGATTTAGAGTCCCATTGGAAACATGTTTGTGAGGTCTGACCTGACTTCAGTCCAATCAACTGTATTGTAAACTGGAAAAGTGTGCTTTTGAGCAATCCATGATGCTCTTCTTAGGATACATTATTTATGGTTCCAAACTTATTATGGATCCAGGCAAGTTGACAGGAATTACCATTTGACCAAGACCTCGTGGTTTAAAGGATATCTAATGCTGTTTGGGTTCTGCAACTACTATTGGTAATTTATCAAAAACAACTTCACCATTGTAGCTCCCATCACGCCACTGTCCAGGAAGCCTCAAGATTCCATAGTCTGGTTACAAGAGATTAAATTTACCTTTTTACACTTCTTTGACACCTCTGCAAAGTAACATTCTTGTGGATTCTTTTCACAGAAAATTCATTTCATGCTGCAGAAAAAAATTACTCAACAGGGAATAAAAATCCCATTGCTATCAAGCCACCTAAGGAGAACTAGTGGGTTTCCCAACTTAACCCAAATAGAATAGAATTGAAAACTGTAGAGTATCTCCAGTGCTGAGAAGGGTACTTTAGAGATCAATAAGTTAATTGTTACACTTCTGCAATGCAAAACTAGCTCCTTACTCTTTGTAAATGGGAGCCTAGAAATATAGGACTGTTAAAGGTAGTGTCAGAACTTAAGATATAGGTGTTCAAACAACTTCTTATCCAAACATGAAATATTAGCTTTAATTGGCAAATATGGGATGACCCAACAAAAATAGATAAACAATAATGAAATGATTTATTAGTTAGATTAATGACATCATAATACAACACACTTTTGTCATGGATAAAATAAGTGTAAAAGTAACAAAATCATTTTCACTATTTGTAGACAACAGTGGTCAAAGGAATAATTAAAAATACAAATAATTTAAAAATACAGTTCCACAAGTTACTAATTAGGATTAAAAAATAAAAATTAAAAGAAAAATTAAATTGTCCCTTAAATTACAACACATTTCACAGCACCTGGCCACTTCCTCAGACAACACTGCTTGGGAATCTGGAGAAAATTAAAAAGAAACCTTCTTAGGACCTCTTCCCATAATAAAATCTTTACAAACAAGAAAAGATGGAAGGTTCCCACGTTAGGTCCTGGAGACAGAGTTTGGCTCTTCACTCGTCATCTGAGGTTCAATTTACTATAAAATATGCTCATATATTTTTTGGACCATTTAGGATCCTGCACGTCTTGAACACTGTAGCCTTCAGACTGAAGCTTTCATCAATTCTCCCATGTGTTCATTTTGAAACCTCTAGTTATAAACCGGCCATCTTCTAGTAAATCTTCTTCTTCAACTTTGTTACTACATTAGATCATCAATAAGAATAGGTGTCAGGGTGTGGCTCACTTGTGGTTTATATAAGACTTTCATCTAGTCTCCAATCCTTCAAGTGATCCCTGAAAACTCACCTCTTCAGGCAAGCTTATCAAATTCCAGAACCTCCCACATAACCTTCATAGCTTCCATATCTAATTAGATCCCCTTTTTACAGTCCACACACAATCTCACACATTGTCTTTCTCTCACATCCTCATGACATTTGGTCGACATTCCTGTGTGACTGGATCATGCAGCCAACCAAGAAACTGTGCATTCTGGCTGGACCAAATGCAATATATAGCACCTATCCTTGTGTATCATTGCCTATTTCCCTATAGATTGTAAGCTTGCGAGCAGGGCCTTCCTACCTATATATCTGTCTGTTATTACCCAGTTTTGTTCTATTAATGTTTACAATTGTAAAGCGCAACGGAATATGTTGTGCTATATAAGAAACTGTTAATAAATAAATAAATAAATATACATGCTGCGTATATGCTGACATGGTGCCTGGCACCATATTCAAACCCAACCTCCAATTTAAACCTCACTCTGACACTAGAACAGTGCTAGAGTATCTGGCTCACCTTTCTGCTCTTTAGCATTATATTTACTGCCTGCTAACTGTTATACTTGTGTTCTGATCTGGCCTGTTATTAACTATGCTCTTTTTTCTGCTCGCTGGGTACATTTGCTATGCACTCTGGTATTTGACTTCTGACAGTGTGACAATTCCCCTGTATGCTCCTCTGGCTTACTCCCAAGATATCTGGTTCTGACCCGATGCAAGGCTGACTACCCTGCTGCACCCATTCTGGTGCCAACTCAGAGGGCCGCAATCTGCGTACTGGGCACAACAACGTACATATCTCCTTGTAGGGGTCCATGGTGAAGACCACCAGTACATTAGACTCCACACCACTGTCCTGAGTAGGGACAAACCTAGTTTGCCGTAATGAATCCAATTAATCTTTGGTTTGTGGCAGGTCCACAGATGAATGCCCCCCATTACAGTGGTCCATATAGTAAAATTACAGAGGATTGTATGGGAATGCCCACAACTTCAGGGATCAGCAGGAGATTGCCCCCCTAAACAGGTCCATGGGTGTTATTCCTCTAATACAGTGTTCTGCAGGAGAATACCCCCACTACAAGGGTCCCCAAGAGAATGCCCCTCCCCCCAATTGCAGGGGCCTACAAGAGAATGCCTCCCAATTACAGGGGCCCACAAGAGAATACCCGCCCTTTACAGGGTCCCACAAGAGAATGCCCCCCATTAGAGGGTCCCACAAGAGAATACCCCCCCATTACAGGGTCCCACAAGAGAATGCCTCCCATTAGAGGGTCCCACAAGAGAATGCCCCCCATTATAGGGGTCTGTAGAATTACATTAAATAGGTCTATATGAAGTGCCCTGTCTATAGAAGCCTGCAACTGTGAAAGGGAAACATAAATGCAGTCTACCATGTAAAGGCAGATGTATTTACAGAGAAATAGGCGCATGACATTACAAAACTGCATCTACACTGCCTAGCACTGTGTGTTTGCATACAATTTCTGAATTCCTGTACTGTATGTGTGTCTGCGTAGTTGTATGCTGCTCTTGTAAACACCAGTGACAGATTAACAGCATAGGGGTGTGAGGGGGGCATTGTGGGATATGTGAAATGGGTTTTCAGTGGGGCATAATGTGAACTGGGGACACTACAGTGTGTTTTTTTACATTTGTTGTGCTAGTAATATTTACACATTATACTTTTTAATATTATTGCCAGCACTTTATACTTTTAATTTTATTGGTAGTGGCCCCCACAATTTTTTTGCCCCCACAAATTGGCCCCAGTAAATGCAACAGTGTCTGTTTCTTGTTATGTTTCCCAGTCTCTTATTCAGTATAGGGTACTGATATACAGGGCTGCCGAGATATCGGGACGGTCTTGATACCACTAAAGGGGGCATCACTACTCCTCATCATGGACTATTGTTCTATAATGTGTGCAGGGGGGGGCATGGTCATAGTATTATGGGGGACTGTTCCTGCTCAAAGCAATAGGCTCTATATAGTAATTATGTGCCCATTGCATTGTGCTGGGGGAATTTGTTTTTTTTTTGTTTTAGACCAGAGCACAGCTGCCAGTAATAAGAGACTCTTAACATGAGGTATACGCAGAGCTTAAACTACATTATTCTTATATATAATTGTTTTTTTTAGTATGTCTTTCTTGAATACAATCGTTTGGACACATATTGCATATTAGTGTTTATCATTACATACAGGCACATAATTCTTATCAAGTGCTTTAGATGTAATTTATCTTTGATCTATAACTTTTAAATTTTTTTAAACAATTTGGAGTGTTCAATTGTGTGACCATAAATGTAAATAGAGTGTACCCACAAACCGAGTATAGCCAAAGGCCATGGTAGTTGTAATTTGTCATTGATACCACTGGCGGTGATCTGACAACAAAAACAGCCAGCACATCCCTCTCTCCGCCGAACCGCAGGGGTTTTAATTTGTCCAAAAAGACTAATGACACAGCCCAGAACACAGACACAGCTAGACGACTATTATGGCTCTTCGCCCTTCTAGTAAATGTGACATTTAGGCTGGTAGTACGTTCTTCTGTACTGCTTAGCTCAATTCTTGGGGGTAAAAGTGGCAGCACAAGTGGGTGAAGCATATGCATTGGGGTGAGAAATCCCTACAGTTACTGCATTACATGCTAGCCAACCAGGGTGCAGTATAATGTGCTTGCTCCAGTTGGGGACTGTATTGATTGACAACACACTTTACGACTGACACTTGTGTGTTGTCAGTCGATACAGTCCCCAACCGGAGCACTGTGACTCCGTTCCTTGACAATAAACAAATATATCTTTTAAATAGACATCTCTATTATTCTGTAACCAATCAGGTCACCTATCCTACTATTGTCATAATCTATTTTGTCATTTGATACATAACACAAACAAGCAGTGAAGCGCTTAGCCTACTACTATATTGCTACCAATTCACTAGGAAGTGGGTGGGATGCGAGAATTCCAAAACACTCTTCCGGGGTTGCGCGGGGGTGTGGGGGTTGCAACCAAAAATTTGGGAGTCTCACGCAACTTCCAGGACAGTAAGTATGATCACAACCCCATATGCATTTGTCAAAATATAGGTATTTAAAAATAACAGAAATATTTCCATAGAAATTAGTAAATATACAGTATATTAGAAGAATATGCACAATTAAGTCATCATCACAATAGTGGCTATTTAGCACTAAATACTGTAAAGCACCTAAATGCCACAATAGAAATAATCCAGACTTTCCATATAAATTAAATGCTCTTATGCAATTATTTAGCTACAATATAACTTATAGTGGAATCAAAGCAAATGTAAGGCCAGGAAACACATCTAAGAGAAGAGGTCAATGCTCTCTATGCTCCGCCATAGAACTGGAGGTCAGGAAAGCTTTTATTTACTCAGGAAATAATTAGGAAATCAGTCAGTGAATGCTGCCAGATTTCTGAGAAAGAATATGTCATATTCCAGCCAATAGCCAGGACCAGTGACTAAAGCACCCTGTCTGTATGCTGAACACAGTGGAGCATAGCATATGTATAATCATAGATTGTTTCTTTGCCTGGATTACACAGCATAGAGCGACCCATTCTTATCGACACATGGGCTAATGTAATAGAATGTCAGATGCAGGCATAGGCGCTATTCTGGTGAGTTTGCACGTACAATATTTTAAAGAAGCAATAATTTAAAAGGCAAAACCAACCTGGTTTATCCTTTTAAATGATTGTCACTTTAAAAAATATGGGTCGACTTGCCAGAATGGCTCCTTGCCTGCATCGTGCAGGCTAATATATAAATCCCATTATCATGACATTTCCCATAACATCATTAATCTTTTCGCATGTATGAATAGATGTCTCTTACAATGAGTTTTAAAATATGCATAAGTTCTAAGATCTAATGATTCTTTATTATTATATTCAAAGACATAATGTGTTTAAACAAATTAGAGGTGTTTATTTAGTTTAATATACAGACATGATTTTCACATACTGTATATCCCAGTGTCCAGCATAATTGCCCAATTACCAACTAATGTCCAATGTCCAGCCCCATAGTCAACTATAATTTCTCCAATGTTCAACATAACATCCCCAAAGTCCATCATACTGTATGATTAAAATTTGCCACATAATGAAGCCAATGCCTTATAACATATTCACATTATCTAGCATATATGCTGTAATGGCCAGCATTGTAGCTGTAATAGTAGCTCCCTCATTTATCGTGAATACGGACTGTGTTACATCAGCAGCAGTATCATATTATACCATAGCAGGTATGATATGGAGTAAATATCAGAATATTTGCCCAATGTACTTGTACATGCTTAGATAATTTATGCAGGATGTTATACATACTGTATATGCTATACTCCATGATAGTGTAGAATCTATCACATTTGCTTTGATTATCAGTATTTTTAATGCTTAGATTATGCACCTGCAGCTTCTCTTTTCTGCATGGCACTACAAGTCTCAGCATGGTAGCAGCTCTTATTATGTTTAACATTAGGGTTTGCAGTGCAGCCCCTCTCCCCATTTTCCTCTGTATTTGTATATATAAAGGACACTTGAAGGTAGAGACTCCTGCTGCATAGTACTAGCACTACTAACCGCTCTTAGGTGAATTTAATGAGTACAGGTACTTGCATTGCTGTCTACTTATTAGAATGGAACCTTTATAGGTAAGTCCAGGATAAATTGATATAATGTCTCAGTATTACTGATGTTAGAGACCCATCTGAAGAGTTTCACCTTGATGTGGCAGATGGGCATACATTTTGGACAAACATGTATGAAGAACCTAATTTATTCTCCATGTTAATTGTAGAGTTTATCAGAATTCTCTTTACTGTTTTAATTTTCTTTCAATGCGCTTTTATGATATACTGTATATATAGGTATATATATTGATATATATTGTTCTAATGGACCTTAAATAAAAAAAGGTCACATGACAATGGATGGATGGATAGATAGATATATAACTTAATACACACATCATAGAGAATGTCAACAAGCTAGTACTCACTGTTCTAATAGACTATGGGCCTTATTCTGAGATTTATGCAGTGTGAGCGACTATTAGCCATTGCGCATGCGTGAAAGCCGTACTGTGCATGAGCAGCAATTGGTTTACGATTACGCTCGGGCAAAGGATTCACTTGCAAAGTGAGAGACATATAGTCAGCGTTTGGGGGAGGTAACAAATGGGGGGGGCTAAGTAAATGCCGGTGTTTCGGGATTGTTTATATGCCGGTTCATGGGCGTACATAAATTAGCCATTGAGATCTCCTTAGCAGCATGAGAGCGCTCAGTGTGTCAGGAGAGACGCAGTGTATAAGACAAGTCAGACTTCACTCAGAATCTGCGTGGCTGCCCGATCTGCGTCGATGTTCCCGATGTTTACACTGATGCACGATGTTGGACGTATATGAGAAGGCAGCAGTGGGTGTTGCTATGCTCGGCTACTCTTGGCTATGCTTTGGAAAAAATTAACTTTGCAAATGTGATCTGTATGAGATCACAGTTGAGATTGCATTAGCCCAAATTCCGGGATCAGGCCCTATGAACAGTATGTACCAACAATAATATAATTTTATTATAAAACAATTATGCTTCTTTATATTTGTGTGTCATTTGTATTTGTCAGTCACAAAATCCTGATTGTTTTTCCTGAAACAGATTGATACAGTAGGTTTGTCTATAATACCCCTGACATATTCCATACTAACACAATATTGACCATTATCATTTAGAGAAAAACCTTGGAACACCCTCTATACTTCAAAGTAAGATCTAGTTATGACAGGGCAGACATGTAAACTAAATCCCTGAGATGAAAGTATGGTTTCCTGTAATTGGTTCCTCTTTGCCATGGTCAGGAGCAGGGCAGTTTCTGGCCAATTTGGCTCTCAGTGCGAGCATTCAAAATGCGCCCCCCCCCCGCCCCATTCTAATATTTTTACTAAAACCTCTGTTGTGTGATTTTGCAGACAGCCTGCACCCCCCCCCGACTGATATTGCGCAGTGCGCACACACAAGCAGCCTACACCCCCTCCCCCTTCGCGGAGGTTACCTTACCTGGTGAAGCTGCTTGTCCCAGGCCAGCCAGTCTGGACTCCGGAGTGCGGCACTGCGGCAGATGGGAGCGGTCGGACAGCCGGGGCCCCTGCTACCATCATGTGACTCAGTCACTGTGTAGGGCACTGAGACCGCGCCCGCCGCGGGAGTCAATCTGAAGCGGCAGGCAGCAGCAGACGGAGCGGAGGCAGAAGCCAGACAGGGCAGGGAAGCGGGCCCTCCTTCAGGACTCAGAGTCCGGCTGCGACCCGGGGGGAGTGGTGGAGCGGAGGACGGAGGTCTCTCCCTCTTAGCCGGCGCCCAGAGTGTCAGTGCGGCTGCTGTGAACGCCGAGCGGGAAGAGCGGCTTCCTGTCATGTGACAGTGCCACCCATGACGAGAGTAGGGAGGCGGTGATTGGACGTTGGCCGCGTATTTTGAGATCAGTGACAGGGTGGAGCGCCCCGTGCGATTGCACGGGTCGCCCGCCCCTAGAAACGGCCCTGGTCAGGAGGTTATATTTTCTCAAAGACATCTCACATAGTTGTACAATAATTGTAAAGGTTTGTATAGTAATTATGAAGGCTGCAAAATGGATAAAATACATTGGTATTTTCCTAAATAGTTAACAGTTGTAACATTTTTCTTATGTTTTTTAGAACAAATTTTATAAATAGTACAAATGTAAATAAATTGTACATTTTAATATTGCATGGTCTGCAAAAAAAAACAAAAAAAACTCTCCAACCTATTTGAACAATTGGAATGTAAGACATCCAAAGGGATTTTTAGTTTTTATTTTCCAATTATAGAGACTGCACCTGAAAAATAAATGTTTGCCTTGAGCATATGTGGACAATGAGTCATTTATTCGATGATACCCCAGATAATAATGCCACAGTATACTGTACCTTGTGTATGTATTAGATAGTTTATGCTATTCTTTTGTTAGGTAAAACCACTAAGGTCCATATTCAATTAGAGGCGAAAAGTCGCGATCCGCAAAAAGTTTTCAATGAACGGTTTTCGCCTGTTTCTGAAGAATCGCCCTATTTAATTCCAGGACATTTTCACCTAGGCGAAAACTCCACAGGCAAAAGCAGGCGAAAAAGTTTCTCTACGCAAAGGCAAACGAAAGAAATGCTAAATCCATATTTTGGGGTACAATATTGGGACTTGGTTCAGAACCTTTTGGATACCCCCCTAATGACTATAGGCAAAAAAAAAAAGATCTTAATTCACCCAAAAAAAGACATGTAATTGTTGGGGCGAAAATTGAATAAGTGTTGGATAATTGGTCTAAAGTACTGGGACAGGTGTTTTGGGGGGCTGTATGGATGGGGCAGGTGATTTTAGGATTGCAGGTGGCTGCAGCAGGTGTATTTTTAACATTTTTTAAAGCTGCACTTTATAGACTCAAAAATATACCAATGCTCATTTTAATGTACCCCCAATTTAACTACAGCAATTATTTTCCCACCAAAAAAAATATTACCATAATTTTTCCACCCTTATGCAAATATGCATATAACAGCCCTTTGACACAATTTAAGTACCCTAATTACTTTTATTAGGGTTATTAATACACTTCTTTGTTGATTCCAGGATGATTTAGGCTTTATTGGGGGTACAGACTGATTTCCCCCCCAAAAACGGACCTATTCGCCAGTTCCGCTATTCTCTGCATTCGCCAATATGCGTTTTCACCTATTTTACAATTGAATAGCATTCGTCTAAAATTTTAAGTCAAGCCCTCTTTCCAGTGTTCTTATAAGGTTATAGGGGTCTATTTACTAAGCCTTGGATGGAGATAAAGTACCAGCCAACCAACTCCTAACTGTTATTTTTCAAACACAGCCTGTGACCAGGGCCCAGGTGACAGGGGGCGTGGTCTAATCTCGGCAGTGTGGCCACGCCCCTTTAGAAAAAACAAATACCTTTTTCAGCGCCGCGAAGCCCAGCACAGCACACAGCCAATGGGGGCACGATCAGCAGGATCGCTCCCCCCATAGGCATAGGAGACTGCTCCAGCTGCTGCTTTAGCAGCCACGAGCAGTCTCCCAGTGCAGCCCAGCACACAGCAGCATGCTGGGCTGCTGTGACTTAAGAGGGAGGGAGAGTGGTGTCAGACCCAGGCCCCTGCAGCAAGCCCGGGCCCGGGTAATTTGTTCCCGCTCCCCCCACTCTTGGCACCCCTGTCTGTGACATGACAGTTAGGAGCTGATTGGCTGTTACTTTATCTCAGTTCACTTTATCTCCATCCAAGGCTTAGTAAATAGACTCCATAGTCACCAAACCTCCTACCAGTAGGCAATGGTGTATCACAAGAAAATCTCAAAATAGACCTGGGTCTCTGAGAAACAAACAAATGAAAGATCCTTATCCTACAGATGGACATAGCCTAGAAATAAGGGGCATATTTAATAATGAGTGATATTCTTGTATAACTCATTACTATTCTTAAATGGTGCTCCAACCAATCATATCCTAACTGTCATGTGTTTGAAAAATGAGGAGCCGATTGGTTGGAGCACCATTTAAGAGTAGTAATGAGCAGTGGGGGCTCCAGAGGTGGAAAATCCACCTTCAGTCCTAAATTCAAATAGAGGAGCTACACCAACTGCCACCCCAATCGCTGCCAAACAGCGCTGGCTGGGACTCCCCGGCAGTTGGTGTGTCTCTCTTATTTAAATTGTGGACTGCACTGCAGCCCCACCTCTGGAGTACCCACAAGTGATAACAAGAATATCACTCGTATGTTACACCAAAACTAGAATTAATTATGGGAACATCTACAGATTCTTAAGGGTAATTTACTAAAGTGAGAGTTTTTAGAAGGGAGTTTTAAAAGTGATGTTGCCCATAGCAACCAATCAGATTCTAGCTATTATCTTCTAGAATGTGCTAGTTAAATGTTAAGTAGAATCTGATTGGTTGCTATGGGCAACATCACTTTTAAAACTCTCTTTTAATAACTCTCACTTTAGTAAATTTACCCCTAACTGTTTTAAATGTAACCAACCTGAAGCGTATATACTGTAATGCATTGTTTATGGAACTGCAGTGAAGTAAAAAAAATCTGGACACTAGTACATTTATATATAGGTACAGTGCTAGTGGTAAAACATTTGAAATGACACCGCAATATGGAATTATATACATAGAGATGGTGGGAATAGATTGTCAGCAGGGGATAGACAGTGGATAGCTAAAATCACTGCGACAGCAAAAAAAACTATATTAGCTCAGTGGATAGTGCAGGACCCAATAGATAAAACATTATTATACCCCAGGATATCATATTTATTTAAAATGGAATGGGTACAAATGTAGCATGATAAGGAAAAAAGAGTAAAACTATTTTTTTCCCATATGGTTATCATAAATTCATAAACTAACACCACAAGCAAAGAGGGCTTCCCGCACAGAAGTAAGACAGACAAAACAGTATATAGTATGAAAGAAGTGGTAACATGGGGGCATGCGTTATTTTGATGATCAGGAGAGAAAAGCAATTTAGTAAACCGGAACACAATGTAAGGTTCGGTCATAAGTAGAACATGGAACGAGCTAAGGCGAATGAAAAGTAAAACAAAAATAATGACAGTGGCATAATAACAGATTGGTATAACGGCATATCAGCTAATTGATGATTGGAGGAAATTGTGAAAGATAAAGAGAAAAAGAGTCCTGGCAGTATTAAGATAAATAGAATGTAAACATAATATACAAAATGGATCATGGATAGATAATAATATGTATGCAATTGTGTTTGAAACAATGTCATAATATTTGTATTATGCAGTCTTGTAACAAATTATATCTTACAAAAAAAAAGATCACTCGTTATTAAATATGCCCCTAAGTTCTTCTTCCCTCGTCAATGTAATTTTTATCCACACATTTCAGGCGTACACTAACAGCTGTGTAAATATACAATGCAATTATGCAATTATACAGTATATGTCAGATGACCTTGCCCAGGGGAGTTTTAAGAGAGGGGGGGGGCCCGTGTGCAGCCTCTGTTTGGGCCCCATCCTCTCTGTCAACACACTGAGCGCTGTAGATTCTGGCTTCTACTGCGCATGCGTGGACCCTCTGGAAAAATAGCGCCCACACCTATTTTCCTGGGGACATCTTTTCTGTGCATGCGCAGATTACTAGGAAGATGGCCGCCGCCATTTTCCCAGTGAGATTTTGCTGCTCTGCAGCGCTGGTCCGGCGCTGCTTAGCAGCACATCGGAATCTGCAGATAGGTAAGTATATTAACTATGGGTGCAGGGTGTGCGGTGTGTACCCCCCTGGACCCAGGGGCCCATGTGCACCGCACCACCTTGCACCCATTATAAAGACACCTATGTCCTTGCCAGTTTTGTACATTTTGAAGCTTTGCTTACATTGATCACAACACAGGAAGAAAGTACAAACCAATCAGTTCCTTATGCTGGGTACACACTGGGCGATCTTTTGGCCGTCAGAAGGTGTATACCCCCGATATGTCGTGAAGGACGTGATTCACAGACATATCGCTAAGCTGTGTAGAAAAGCCAACGGCCGATATATTGGCGCATCTGGCTGTGTGTATGGGCGTATCTGGCTGTGTGTCCACAGACCGCCGATACACTTGCTGCAGAGATTGCCATCAAAACGGAGTGGGCAAATTCAAATGCGTCCCCAGCTGTGAAGTCAGGACAACATGTCGAGCGGTAATCGGTAAGTACGTATACTTACCAGGATCGGCCGCTCAGTCGGCGTCGTGGTCAGTTGGCCATCAAGTGTGTACCCAACTTAACAGTTATTTTTCAAACACAGCCTGCAAACTGACAGAAGCTGGTTGGTACTTTATCTCTCTCCAAGCTTTGATAAATCTCCTCCTTAAGGTGTGCAGACATATCTGTTCATTGGCTGTGCAGCACAGCCAATGCGATATGTCTGTGAACGACGTTGTTCACAGACATATCATCTGTACATACTGGCCGATGGGAGCACGATAAATTGGCTGATCAATTGATCGGCCAATATATCGGCCAGTGTATATATCCAGCATTAGAGATAGACTGAGCAGGGCTGCATATCACACTTATTGTCTCTCTCAATCTCTCTCTTTAGGCAGATTAAACACTCTACCACTAATTAATATGGGAGACAAGACATCTCCAGTGTAGAAGCTATTGTACTGGTGGTTTGCAGCCAATGAAGAGATAGGGGGATATCTAGTTACCCCTTAAAATGTAAAAATAGATAGAAGGTCTCTTTGGTGGAGATGTTATGAGAGCAAAGAAGAAATCTAGTGTATATTGTATACAATTGAACGTTATTAGATCTGAATTCATAAAACTTATCTAATCAAGGTGAGAGGATTAAGATTTTTTCTTTGTGAAGCTGCATGCACACGTAAAGATTTTCTGTCCAACCATCCAACTAGTTGATTGGTTGGAATGAAAATCTGGTAACGTATGGGAGTAACTGATGATCAGCAATTTGCTCCTAAATGCCAGAAAACAGATGAAAATGGTCATCAGACAAGTTTCTTAAATGTTTGATCTAAACAATTTGTTCAAACAACAGTCTTTGTCCATTTTCTGGCATTTCGGAGCAAATTGCTGATTGTCATTTGCTTTCATACATTACCAGATTTTCATTCCAGCCAATCAGCTAGTTGGATGGTTGGACAGAAAATCTTACGTGTGTACGCAGCCTATGTGATAACTTTTCTTCTCAATAAAGGAAATTCTTCCAGCACCTACCTTTTGTTTTTCACTTTATTCCATGATCTAAATAACCATAGAGTAGAGGTTCCTACACTCAGCTATTACAGTCCAGGTTTAAAGGATATTCATGCTTGAGTCCAGATGGGTAAATCAAATTGACTGAGGTACTAGTTAAGTAACCTGTGCTCAAGCATGGACTGTAATGGCGGAGTTTGGGAACCTCTGCTATAGAGTATAATTAAGCAGAGTTGCCAAATTGGCAGTATTTGCCAGAAAGCATAAGTTCTCACAATGGGGTAGATTTATTAAGCTTCTAAAAATGGAAAGTGTGGTGTTGCCCATAGCAACAAATTAGATTATAGCTATCATTTTCCTATTGCAGCGGTTCCTAAACTCGGTCCCCAGGATCACAAAAAGTTTGCGTTTCCCAGGTCAGAGAGCAGGTGCACAGGTGTAGTCATTACTCACTGACACATTGTACAAGATTCACAAGAGGAGCTAATTATTTCACTTATGATTCTTTGAGGAGAGCTGGAAAACATGCACTGTTTGGTGTCATGAAGAGTAGACAGAGCTGCAGCCTATTCTGAGGTGAGCGTATACAGAGGACAATTAAATTTCAATCAGATCTCCTGCAGCAAGGATGGGGCTTGTGAAAATGCTAATGACATTGATAACGGTTGCTCTCGTAAGTTGGGGGTGCCGCAGTCGCATAGGTGCTTCCCTCTTACAATACAGATGGATGTTAGCATGAGATTTCTGAAAGCTGGAAGCGGACGTAATTACAACCATATTACGTGCAACTCAGAATCAGGCTCTATGGGAGAGCTTTATCAAACATTGGAGAGATAAAGTGGAGAGAGATAAATTACCAACCAATCAGCTCCTAACTGTCACTCTACAAGCTGTTTTTGAATAATGACAGAAGCTGATTGGTTGGTACTTTATATCTCTCCTCTTTATCTCTCTCTGGGTATTCATGAAAGCTGGGAGAGAGATAAAATTGTGAAAGATAAAGCACCAACCAATCAGCTCCTAACTGTCATTTTTCAAACACAGTCCATAAAGTGACAGTTGGGAGCTGATTGGTTGGTACTTTATCTCTCACAATTTTATCTCTCTCCAAGCTTTCAGGAATACCCCCCCAAGACTCCCCCGCCCCTCTATTTATTTTAAGTAAGAAAATTAAGACGTTTCACTTTTTCGAATCGGTGTACTGTACCTTAATGCAGACTGATTTAAATGTATTATCCTAGGAGTTTGAAAATTATTGATGGAATTCAGCAAATTGGCTTGTTAAAATAGAAATGCCATTCCAAATGTCTATTCAGGAATACAAATATAATATGGAACTATAGATTTACCACCACGTCAATGACCCGTGCCCCACTCCTACATAACAGCTTAGTATGGTCTAGCTAACAAGCTTATTAAGTGCCTAAAATCTCCTAAACACATGCATGGCTGGGCAGCATATCAGCATAAGCTGTATGTTTAGATTTGCTAACGAGCCACACATATCGCAAGCTGACCACTAATCTTATTACAACAATATAATGTTCCAATTGAATCTTCAGAGAGATAATTGAATAAAGAAAACATGGATTTCATATAGTTTAAGTAATGGTTAAGCCAGGGGGTAACAAGTAAATCAATACAACAAGGAATTGATAAAAAAAATGAAATCAATCGGCAAAGGAAGTATACAGATGAAGTAATAGGAGGTCAATTCCTATAATATAACATTCTTTCTTAATTTGAACCATAGATTGAATAGATCATAGGTTACCAGGGGTTAAATTCTGTTTTACATCAAAGAAGCAATTTCTTGAAAATGATACACACTCAAATTTGTGCATCTAAGCATTAGGAGCGTCAGGGAACACTCAGACGGCTTTCAGGCTAAATGCTGTGTCACACTTAATATAATCATTGGGAGTGATTACATTTAGCTATATGCTTTGTTATTTTCTGATTGACAGGTTAGAATAGAAGTTTGTTGCTAATATCCTCTTACAAAGAAAGTCTCATCCCAACAAAAGTCACTGAGGCCCTGAACACAAGAGCTTGCTCTCAGGTTTTCTGGTTGAAGCACAGAGAACACAGGCCCTACTCACTTGTACATTTTTTGTTTTACGTGTTTATGTTCTATTATTTTTTTTCTTTATCTTTTTCAATAGGAAATTGAGAAACATAAAAGCATAAAACAAAAAATATGTACAGAAATCAAGAGGAAAAAGTTCCCAAAACAAAACAAAGACAGCAATCTAAATTGTATAGTCACCAATGTATACACAAATTAAACATTTTGCACCTATTCTCAAACCTTGTAAATATTCATTGTCCTCAGAGCACCCCAGTAGTGCAGACACATCCGGGCTTCTTACCAGGTTTTGGATATTAGAATCTTAAATAAAGTTGGAAAATGTCGAAACCACTGCGCACAGCAGCCCAAATGTTCCTACAAACTCATATGAAGATCACCCACTTCAAAAGATATAAACATAAACAAAAAAAAGGAGAGAAGTAGGTACACAGTAGGGCGCTCTACATATAAGAATCAAAATGAACAGTTATAGCATACAATTAATGCATTTAATAAGTTCCTTTTATAGTCGTAGATATCTTGTACTGTAGTCTGAAGGTTCACATATGTGTCTTCTCCTCGTTATGTGCGATGTAACATATGAAAAGAAGGAGAAGCCACTATATCAGTCACCAGTACTCTTATAGGTTTGAAAGATGGAAACAGGGTGTGTGGAACAAAGTGTGTAAAACACCCCTCCACACAAACAGTGTGTACCCCACTCACAGAAAAGAGTGACTACTGATTCTTCAAAAGGTATCTTTTAACTCCCCAATCACCCAAAAGTGTGGTTCATCAATAGTGTAGTCTGCGTACCATGACTCACTTATAGAAATAAAAACGTAAACCTCAAAAGGTATTTTTGCATGCAACAATGGCGTACCCCGACTCACTATAACAATAGGCAGAATCCTCACATCACGGTTTCTTTTCCTGGTATGATATTCACACTTTCTGTCCTCAGATCATAATATAGTTCCCATAAAAAATGTATATCTCAACATTAGGGATGGAAAAAAAATCCAGAACAGGATATGTTTATTCAAAGAAAGAGAAACAGCGTCCAATCACATAAAAAAATTAAAAAACAGTCTATTTTTCAGCAGCAAGACTGATTTTTTAAAAAACAATAAAAACATCCATGAAAAAAGGACATACAAAAATCAAGAATTATTTCAGCCTTGAGGAAAGCACAGTTCAGATTTTCATCCACATACCTCAACAGGCTGAGTACATAAAAATACGGTCACAGGAATCCTTCAAGTCAACGCGCGTTTCGGCTCAACCTGGAGCCTTTGTCAAGACATATGGATAATGTGACCTTATAGATGATTTATACTCCCCGCCTCCTATCGGCATAGGGCATGAATCAAGACAAATACTAACAGTTGTGGAAAAAACCTCCTACCTCTAAACGTCTAACCTCGCATACCATCCCCGCAGGGATTGATTACACGGGAACCTCCATTGTGTCTGCATCATCCAAAACCGGAAATGTACATCCGGAGACCTGGTGGCGCAGCATATAAAACTGACCGTGTCTCCGAAGATTAAGGGCGGACATGTATTCCCTGTGTCACCCCACGTGGTGTCCGCGTCATCCGGGACCGGAAATGTACATCCGGAAACCTGGCAGCGCGGCACCCGAAGCTGTCCGCATCTCAGAAACTGAGGGCGGAAATTTGTTCCCTGTATCACCACACATCGGGGGAGGAGCTAAAGAGCGGCAGCTTGTAAACAAACCAAGTATCTGCATTGTCGTCCTGGTAACCTAACGCTATGGCATGTAGTCATAGTAACCTGACATTAGACATGGCCTACTGCTAGTCTCCATAATGTGAATTTTGATCACAAAAAACATGTATATCCACACACACTATATAAAAAATATGATGTGCATACACAAATACAGAAGAATAAAATCAAAATACATATGCAAATTCATGTTTGTATATATATATATATATATATACATATATATATATATATATACACACACACACACAATACTGTGCAAAAGTTTTAGGCAGGTGTGGAAAAAATGCTGCAAAGTAAGAATGCTTTCAAAACTAGAAGTGTTAATAGTATATTTTTATCAATTAACAAAATGCAAAGTGAATGACCAGAGGATCTGAGACCAGCGGAGCGTGCTGGACCACAGTCTTAGCTCCCTGTCCCAGCTGCTGCTAGCGGCGGATGGGGGGGTTTGTGGTGGTGTCTGGGGTGAAAGAGAGGGGAGAATAGAGAGGGAGGGAAACTTTATGGACACCTCGGCTGTGGGTGGAAAGTATCACTTATCCGAAAAGCTGACTCCGCAAAAAGAGCTGCTTTTTGGAAGTGATACTTTTGTTAGTGAGGCATGATGCATGCAGCGAGTTTAAAATATAATTAGCACATAATTAGCACTAGTGATAACTATGTCATGATGATTAGGCCCCTCAGAGAGATTCCTCCTTTAGAACACAAACTAGGCAATACTAGGATAAAAATGCAATAGGATTACTCCTTCAAGAAGTGAAAAGATAAACAAGAAGAAACTATAATCTTGAGGATAAGGGAGGCAATGGAGCACACATAAGGGACATTGGCCCTCATTCAGAGCCGTACGCTCTGAGCAGAGCGCACGCTCTGAATGAGGGCCGCCCTCCATAATTATGGAGCGTCCTCCTGGACGCTCGTATAGCTGTGGGTCACCACCCACAGCCTATACGAGCGTGCAGTTTGATGGCCGCGATGGTCTTGACCATCGCGACCATCGCCACTGCGAGCCGGAGCCTGCCCGAAGTGATTTTGGCTCTATCAGAGCCAAAATCACTCCCACTGACATCACTAGTGATGTCAGTGGGCTGGCTTCTGACGGTAGGCGTTCCCTTGGGAACGCCCCCGTCAGGGAGGCACGCCCCGGCACGCCCACCAAAGGGGGCGTGCTGCCAATCAACATCGACAGCACGCCCCCTTTGATCAGACACAACGAGCGAAGGAAAGTCCTTCGCTCGTCGCGTCTGGCGCATGCGCACGACGGAGCTCCCGCCGTCATGCGCATGCGCAGGGCACAACATCGACCCACTTGCGAGTGGACAGCCGCTTGCGAGTGGGTCTGAATCAGGCCCATAGTCAAGGTGACTTGATGCAGAGCTAAATTGGGAGGGCAATATATATATATATATATAATATATATATATATATATATATAAAAAAAGTCAAGATGGCCCGGCACTACACCAGTAGTTAAAGGATGCTGCCTCCGTGCCCTCAGTAGAAATGTAAGATAATCCCAATATGACTGCGGCACTGGAGGTCTTTAATCAGTAGAAAACTTTATTCAACCAACGTTTCAGGACCCGTAGGCCCTTTTGTCAAGGTATCAAACCAAACTTTATTCAACCAACGTTTCAGGACCCGTAGGCCCTTTTGTCAAGGTATCAAACCTTTGATACCTTGACAAAAGGGCCTACGGGTCCTGAAACGTTGGTTGAATAAAGTTTTCTACTGATTAAAGACCTCCAGTGCCGCAGTCATATTGGGATTATATATGTATATATATATATATATATATATATATATACACTAGGGGTGTGCACCGGCCACTTTTCGTGTTTTGTGTTTTGGTTTTGGATCTGGATCTTTCCTCGTGTTTTGGATCTGGATTGGTTTTGCCAAAACCACCCTTCCGTGTTTAGGGTTCTGGGTTTTGTGTTTTGGATCTGTATTTTTTTTTTAAAAAGTATTAAAACAGCTAAAATCACAGAATTTGTGGGGTTTTCTGCTCCTATGCTATTATTAACCTTAATAACCTTAATTTCCACTCATTTCCAGTCTATTCTGAATACCTCACACCTCACAATAGTGTTTTTATGTCCAAAAGTTTGCACCGAGGTAGCTGGATGACTATGCTAAGCGACACGAGTGGGCGACACAAACACGTGGCCCATCTAAGAGTGACATTGCAGTGCCAGACACTATGGCAGTTTGAAAAACTAGGCCCCAAACAGTACATAATGCAAAGAAAAAAAAGAGGTGCAAGATGGAATTGTCCTTGGGCCCTCCCACCCACCCTTATGTTGTATAAACAGGACATGCACACTTTAACAAACCAATCATTTCAGCGCCAGGGTCTGCCACACGACTGTGGCTGAAATGATTGGTTCGTTTGGGCCCCCACAAATCAAGCTGGCAATTAATATGTCCCTGCACAAACTGGCTCTACGGAGGCAAGATGTCATCCTCATCCTCCTCATCCACCGATTCCTCACCCTCTTCAGTGTTGTGTACATCCTCATCCTCACAGACTATTAACTCGTCCCCACTGGAATCCACCACCACAGGTCCCTCTGAATGTTCTTGAGGCTGGTCTCCCTGGAAGAGTTGATAATTCATTTTTATGAACATCATCTTCTCCACATTTTCTGGAAGCAACCACCTACGCCTTTTGCTGACAACGTTCCCGGCTGCACTAAACACTCTTTCGGAGTACACACTGGAGGGGAGGCAACTCAGGTAAAATAGAGCCAGTTTGTACAGGGGCCTCCAAATTGCCTCTTTTTCCTGCCAGTACATGTACGGACTGTCTGACATGCCTACTTGGATACTGTCACCGATGTAATCCTTTAACAGACAGACGCACGCTTGTCGCTGCTGCTTTGAGGATGCAGGTGCAGTTACAGCCCACACAATTCACAAAGACAGAAAAAAAAAGAAGAATTTTTTTATTGTTTGTGGAGCGCACTTTGAGGGTTACACCACCCTTTAACAGACAGACGCATGCTTGTCGCTGCTGCTTTGAGGATGCAGGTGGAATCTAGAAGGGATTTGGAACCGGGGACACACTACCTCCATCAATTGTCTAAATCCCACTGCACTAATGGCGGATACCGGACGCACGTCTAACACCAACATAGCAGTCAAGGCCTCAGTTATACGTTTTGCTTCAGGATGACTTCTGTCGTACTTCATCCTCCTCGCTAGGGACTGTTGGAGGGTTAATTGTTTAGTAAAAGTAGTGGCATTCCTACTTCCTCTCTGGGATGATGAACAACTCCCAGCAGCAGCAACAGCACTAGGAGGAAGTGGTTCTTGATCTTTCCCTATTTTATTTTTATCGGAGAAAGTTTGGTCCTCCATTTATGTTATATTGATATATATACGTGCGGCTAAGGCGCACACAAACACAGAAAATTATTTTTTATTTTTGTTGGACACTAGTGCACTTTGTGGGTTACACCACCCTTTAAGAAATGAGCCAGCCGGCCCTTTACTTATGGGACACAGGCGCACGCTTGGCGCTGCTCCTTTGTTGATGCACGTGCAGCCACAGTGCACACAATTCACAAACACAGAAAATATTTTTTATTTTGTTTGGAGTGCCCTTTGGGGGTTACAGCACCCTTTAACGGACAAGCCAGCTGACCCTTTACTTATGACACAGGCGCACGCTTGGCAATACTTTGTTGATGCACGTGCTGCTACTGCGCCCACAATTCACAAACACAAAAAAAAATATTTTTTTATTTTGTTTGGAGTGCCCTTTGGGGGTTACAGCACCCTTTAATGGACAAGCCAGCCGGCCCTTTACTATGGGACACAGGCGCATGCTTGGCGCTGCTCCTTTGTTGATGCACGTGCAGCCACAGTGCACACAATTCACAAACAGAGAAAATATTTTTTTATTTCGTTTGGAGTGCCCTTTGGGGGTTACAGCACCCTTTAACAGACAAGCCAGCTGGCCCTTTACTTATGGGACACAGGCGCACGCTTGGCGCTGCTCCTTTGTTGATGCACGTGCAGCCACAGTGCACACAATTCACAAACAGAGAAAATATTTTTTTATTTTGTTTGGAGTGTCCTTTGGGGGTTTCAGCACCCTTTAACGGACAAGCCAGCCGGCCCTTTACTTATGGGACACAGGCGCACGCTTGGCGCTGCTCCATTGTTGATGCACATGCAGCCACAGTGCACACAATTCACAAACACAGAAAATATTTTTATTTTGTTTGGAGTGCACTTTGGGGGTTACAGCACCCTTTAACGGTCAAGCCAGCTGGCCCTTTACTTATGACACAGGCGCACGCTTGGCACTACTTTGTTGATGCACATGCTGCTACCGCGCACACAATTCACAAACACAAAAAATATATTTTTTTCTTTTTTTTGGAGTGCACTTTGGGGGTTACAGCACCCTTTAACGGTCAAGCTAGCCGCCCCTTTACCTATGACACAGGCGCACGCTTGGCGCTTCTTTGTTGATGCACGTGCGGCTACTGCGCACACAATTCACAAACCCAGAAAATAATTTTTTTTTTGGTTTGGACTGGAGTGTACTTTGGGGGTTACAGCACCCTTTAATGGTCAAGCCAGCCGGCCCTTTACTTATGACACAGGCGCACGCTTGGCACTACTTTGTTGATGCACGTGCGGCTACTGTGCACACAATTCACAAACACAGAAAATATATTTTTTTTTGGTTTGGACTGGAGTGTACTTTCGGGGTTACCGCACCCTTTAACGGTCAAGCCAGCCGGCCCTTTACTTATGACACAGGCGCACGCTTGGCACTACTTTGTTGATGCACGTGTGGCTACTGCGCACACAATTCACAAACACAGAAAATATATATTTTTTTGGTTTGGACTGGAGTGTACTTTGGGGGTTACAGCACCCTTTAATGGTCAAGCCAGCCGGCCCTTTACTTATGACACAGGCGCGCGCTTGGCACTACTTTGTTGATGCACGTGCGGCTACAGCGCACACAATTCACAAACACAGAAAATCATTTTTTTTTTGGTTTGGACTGGAGTGTACTTTGGGGGTTACAGCACCCTTTAACGGTCAAGCCAGCCGGCCCTTTACTTATGACACAGGCGCACGCTTGGCACTACTTTGTTGATGCACGTGCGGCTACTGCGCACACAATTCACAAACACAGAAAATATATTTTTTTTTGGTTTGGACTGGAGTGTGCTTTGGGGGTTACAGCACCCTTTAACGGTCAAGCCAGCCGGCCCTTTACTTATGACACAGGCGCACGCTTGGCACTACTTTGTTGATGCGCGTGCGGCTACTGCGCACACAATTCACAAACACAGAAAATATATAATTTTTTTAGCACTTGGGGGGAGCACCCCTGATGGACAGAGCACCCCCTGGACAACACTACAGCACCCCTTTAGGACTGGGACACTGCACAGGACTTTGGAGTGGACACAGCCCCTATGGAGAACTGACTGCACAACACAGTCCAGCCAGCCCCTATGGATTTTGAAGTAGTGGACACAGCCCCTATTAACAACAGCAGCACAGCACAACACAGCCAGCCCCTATGGACTTAGGGCCTGATTCAGAGCCGCTCGTAAGCGGCCGCTCGTTCGTTCCGAGCGATGTTAGCCCAACTGCGCATGCGTACGGATCGTTATACGCATGCGCTAACCAGTCATTGCGGCCGAAATTCATGTGCTCGCAAAATAGCGAATGCCTGCTATTTTGAGTGACAGAAAGAGGCGTATGTGGGTGGTAACAGGGGAATATGCTTGAAAATGGGGAGTTGAAATCAGATCGCAGGCGTGCTTAAAGGTCAAAACGGGCGTTTTATGGGTGTGCATATTTAAAACAGTAGCGTCATTGACCACGTCACTGGGTTATTTTATAGTCAGAACTGCTCGCAAAATTGTGGTAGCAAACACCAACCCCAAGAATAGCGAGCAGTTCATACTCTTGTCGATGTACTCGATTAATCTAATAAATAGCGGACATGACGTAGCATGCGAGCGGCCAGGGAGCGTATCTTTCCAAAAAACGAACGCAAGTTTTGTTCGCTCGTTCAGACATAGAGGCGTGAACAGACCGCAAACAGCGAATGGTTCATTTGAATAGCCACCCCTTGTTTTAGAACGAACGACCGCAAATAGCAAGTGGCTCTGAATGAGGGCCTTAGTTTGAAGTAGTGGACAACAGCAGCACTACACTACACTACACTACACAGCCCAGCCAGCCCTAACTCCCACCCTCCCTCTTCAGTGTCCACAGCCGAGTGAGAAAATGGCGCCGACGCGGGTACCTTATATAGGATCCAAAACCCGAGAGACTCGGAAGGCGGGATGATGACGTTTTGCCTCGATTTCAGATCCGAGTCAGGCGGGAAAAGTCGAGCCTGACTCGGATCGGACTCGGATCGGGGGGGCTCGGGGGGGTTCGGATTTCAGAAATCCGAACCCGCTCACCCCTACTATACACACACACACACATATACATATATATATATATATATACTGTATATATATATATATATATATATATATATATATATATATATATAAATGCAATTTTAAAAAGCTATGCAATTACACTGCCTGGAGCACTGGCAGTATAATTGTAGAACAAGGGGAGGAGAGTTTGAGGTGTTACAGCCCTTTACATGGATTGATGGGGTGAGAACCATCTTTCCCTGCAGTTTTCGGCTGAGATAAGGATTTCCTCATATAACGCCACTTTCAGATGCCATTAATATAAGGTATGTTTTTAAGGATTTGCTTAATGTTTTTGCATGTTGCATAGCAGAAAGCATTAAGCATTATAGAGAGCAATGACTTTCTTTCTACAATTCGATGTAGTAGGAGTCACGCATTAACGGAGAAGATAATCCATTATCTTCTCCTTTAACCCTTTGCGATACTTAAATCATGTGGAAACATTAATTTCTTAAGTGAAAAATTGGCTTGCTAATTAGACGCCTCAGTACGTGTACAAGGAGTCCTCTGGTTTGGCAGACGAGTCTGCACTATGGTGTCTGCAGATAAGTCCCCTGCTTGGTTTTTCAAAAGCACTGTACAGTATGTGCTGGCACAATGGTAATCCGGTGCTGCCACTTCCCGCACTAGATCATGAATCAGAGCAGTGCAGAATGCACCGATGTAGAAGTGGAGGTGTGTCTCAGATGTGAGATGGCGGTACTACTGACATCACCGCTCATCACCACTCATCACCTGAGGTGGTTCCTTGCTATACCACTTTGTCAAAGCTATAGTGTATAGTCGTATATTGATAAAATGCATGAAGATCAATGTTTATTAGAGGCTTATAAATCCTTGTTTCACTTTTACAGTTTGTTCAGACAGAGTTGGTTTATAGTACAACTCATCTGTCAAACATCACCAAAGCCACAAGGGCAATTAATAAGATAGATGACACTATCATATGTATGAAATTCATGATTACAGGGTAGACCCCATAACTGCATTGGTGTGTCATTGCAGGGTGCGGGGGAGTTGTGGAGCAATGTAGAGCCTTCAATACACTACTGCAACATTATTGAACAGGAAATAATGTGGTCTTATTTAAAACTGAGGTTGCGTTTGAGTCCCTGAACCCCAACACTTGTGGGTGCATCTGAAACTCGATAAATGCGGATGAATCCACCACTGTACTTTATAAAAAATATATATAGAGGAATTAATCTAATGTAATAATGATTACCACATAATATTAGGCTGTGGTGAGATTTGAACACTGGACCATTGCAATGTAAAATCACTGCTCTACCATTAGACCAAGAAAGATTTCACATCTACTGAATCCTTGTGCACTCCACCCAGCCGCTGCCATTAGGAAGGGTGCAGGGAGGGAAGCATAATAACAGTGATAATAATAATAAGACTGTGTCTTCCATTTTAAATATTATACTAGTACATGTAAACACAGTACCCGAGCAGTTAGCCAAATATTAAATCATATTGTCTCATTGAAAGCTGTACGTACATGTGACCCCTGTCTGAGCCCCTGAGACAAAAATATTAAAACATATATTTTTTTAAAAAGTACAGGACTCACACATATACTGTACTAGGGGTGAGCGGGTTCGGATTTCTGAAATCCGAACCCCCCCGAGCCCCCCTGATCCGAGTCCGATCCGAGTCAGGCTCGACTTTTCCCGCCTGACTCGGATCTGAAATCGAGGCAAAACGTCATCATCCCGCCTTCTGAGTCTCGCGGGTTTTGGATCCTATATAAGGTACCTGCGTCGGCGCCATTTTCTCACTCGGCTGTGGACAGTGAAGAGGGAGGGTGGGAGTTAGGGCTGGCTGGGCTGTGTAGTGTAGTGTAGTGCAGAGTAGTGTTGTGCTGTGCTGTGCTGCGCTGTGCTGCTGTTGTCCACTACTTCAAAGTCCATAGGGGCTGGCTGTGTTGTGCTGTGCTGCTGTTGCTAATAGGGGCTGTGTCCACTACTTCAAAGTCCATAGGGGCTGGCTGGTGGACTGTGTTGTGCAGTCAGTTCTCCATAGGGGCTGTGTCCACTCCAAAGTCCTGTGCAGTGTCCCAGTCCTAAAGGGGTGCTGTAGTGTTGTCCAGGGGGTGCTCTGTCCATCAGGGGTGCTCCCCCCAAGTGCTAAAAAAATAATATTTTTTGTGTGTTTGTGAATTGTGTGCGCAGTAGCCGCACGTGCATCAACAAAGTAGTGCCAAGCGTGCACCTGTGTCATAAGTAAAGGGCCGGCTGGCTTGACCGTTAAAGGGTGCTGTAACCCCCAAAGTACACTCCAGTCCGAACCAAAAAAAAAAAAAATTTCTATGTTTGTGAATTGTGTGCGCAGTAGCCGCACGTGCATCAACAAAGTAGTGCCAAGCGTGCACCTGTGTCATAAGTAAAGGGCCGGCTGGCTTGACCGTTAAAGGGTGCTGTAACCCCCAAAGTACACTCCAAACCAAAAAAAAAAATATTTTCTGTGTTTGTGACTTGTGTGCACTGTGGCTGCATGTGCATCAACAAAGGAGCAGCGCCAAGCGTGCGCCTGTGTCCCATAAGTAAAGAGCCGGCTGGCTCCTTTTTTAAAGGGTGGTGTAACCCACAAAGTGCACTACTCTCCAGCAAAAATAAAAAAATATTTTCTGTGTTTGTGTGCGCTTTAGCCGCACGTATATATCAATATAACATAAATGGAGGACCAAACTTTCTCCGATAAAAATAAAATAGGGAAAGATCAAGAACCACTTCCTCCTAGTGCTATTGCTGCTGCTGGGAGTTGTTCATCATCCCAGAGAGGAAGTAGGAACATCACTACTTTTACTAAACAATTGACCCTCCAACAGTCCCTAGCGATGAGGATGAAGTACGACAGCAGTCATCCTGAAGCAAAACGTATAACTGAGGCCTTGACTGCTATGTTGGTGTTAGACGTGCGTCCGGTATCCGCCATTAGTGCAGTGGGATTTAGACAATTGATGGAGGTAGTGTGTCCCCGGTTCCAAATCCCGTTTAGATTCCACCTGCATCCTCAAAGCAGCAGCGACAAGCGTGCATCTGTCTGTTAAAGGGTGGTGACACCCTCAAAGTGTGCTACACAAACAATAAAAATATTGTTCTTTTTTTTTCAGTCTTTGTGAAATGTGTGGGCTGTAGCCGCACCTGCATCCTTAAAGCAGCAGCGACAAGCGTGCGTCTGTCTGTTAAAGGGTGGTGACACCCTCAAAGTGTGCTACACAAACAATTAAAATATTGTTCTTTTTTTTTCTGTCTTTGTGAAATGTGTGGGCTGTAGCCGCACCTGCATCCTTAAAGCAGCAGCGACAAGCGTGTGTCTGTCTGTTAAAGGGTGGTGACACCGTCAAAGTGTGCTACACAAACAATAAAAATATTGTTCTATTTTTTTCTGTCTTTGTGAATTGTGTGGGCTGTAGCTGCACTTGCATCCTCAAAGCAGCAGCGACATGCGTGCGTCTGTCTGTTAAAGGGTGGTGACACCCTCAAAGTGTGCTACACAAACAATAAAAATATTGTTCTTTTTTTTTCTGTCTTTGTGAATTGTGTGGGCTGTAGCCGCACTTGCATCCTCAAAGCAGCAGCGACAAGCGTGCGTCTGTCTGTTAAAGGGTGGTGACACCCTCAAAGTGTGCTACACAAACAATAAAAATATTGTTCTTTTTTTTTCTGTCTTTGTGAATTGTGTGGGTTGTAGCCGCACCTGCATCCTTAAAGCAGCAGTGACAAGCGTGCGTCTGTCTGTTAAAGGGTGGTGACACCCTCAAAGTGTGCTACACAAACAATAAAAATATTCTTCTTCTTTTTTCTGTCTTTGTGAATTGTGTGGGCTGTAGCCGCACTTGCATCCTCAATTCAGCAGCGACAAGCGTGCGTCTGTCTGTTAAAGGGTGGTGTAACCCTCAAAGTGCGCTCCACAAACAATAAAAATATTCTTTTTTTTTTTCTGTCTTTGTGAATTGTGTGGGCTGTAGCCGCACTTGCATCCTCAAAGCAGCAGCGACAAGCGTGCGTCTGTCTGTTAAAGGATTACATCGGTGACAGCATCCAAGTAGGCATGTCAGACAGTCCGTACCTGTACTGGCAGGAAAAAGAAGCAATTTGGAGGTCCCTGTACAAACTGGCTCTATTTTACCTGAGTTGCCCCCCCTCCAGTGTGTACTTCGAAAGAGTGTTTAGTGCAGCCGGGAACCTTGTCAGCGAAAGGCGTAGGAGGTTGCTTCCACAAAATGTGGAGAAGATGATGTTCATAAAATGAATTATCAACTCTTCCAGGGAGACCAGCCTCCAGAACGTACAGAGGGACCTGTGGTTCCAGCGGGGACGAATTAATACTCTGTGAGGATGAGGATGTACACACTGAAGAGGGTGAGGAATGGTGGATGATGAGGTTGAGGATGACATCTTGCCTCCGTAGAGCCAGTTTGTGCAGGGACAGATTAATTGCCAGCTTGTTTTGTGGGGGCCCAAACAAACCAATCATTTCAGCCACAGTTGTGTGGCAGACCCTGGCGCTGAAATGATTGGTTTGTTAAAGTGTGCATGTCCTGTTTATACAACATAAGGGTGGGTGGGAGGGCCCAAGGACAATTCCATCTTGCACCTCTTTTTTTTCTTTGCATTATGTACAGTTTGGGGCCTAGTTTTTCAAACTGCCATCCTGTCTGCCACTGCAGTTTCACGCCTAGATGGGTCACGTGTTTGTGAGGTTAATAATAGCATAGGAGCAGACAAACCTACAAATTCTGTGACTTTAGCTGTTTTTATGCTTTTTTTCAAAAAAATACAGATCCAAAACACAAAACCCAGAACCCAAAACACGGAAGGGTGGTTTTGGCAAAACCAATCCAGATCCAAAACACGAAGAAAGATCCAGATCCAAAACCAAAACACAAAACACGAAAAGTGGCCGGTGCACACCCCTATACTGTACAGTGATTTAAAACTTTATTAGAGATTCTTCTACAGCCCTGATTCCATTACGAAAACGCTGTACTATTGTGTACCAATCACAGCTCCTGGCAGCCAATCATCCGGTGGTGATACAGAAAATGCATTGGCTATCGGACACATGCGCAGTGTAGTTTAGGAAAAGCGACACCTGGTGGACAAAAAGTTGTAGTAAGTGCTATGACTTTTCCAGTGCCACAGTACGCTCCATTGCGATTAATACTGAAAGGCGCGACTCAAGACGTACCGTGTGTCGCGAGATGCAGGGCTCGCTACATGGCGTATGGAGCAACAAACTAGCTGGGTATATCTGTTTATATATATATATATATATATATATATTGTGATAGGATCACTGGTAAAGTGGTCTGTGGCAGGTACATTTGTCCCAGATTCCTGTCTTATGTGTTCTAAACCCCCAGGAGAAAGTCTGCAGTGTAGCAGGCTTGAGTCTCGGCTTTTTGAAAAGCCGGTTTGGGACCTGGGGGTTGTGGGTGAGAGGAGATGGAGGGCTCCACCCACGGCCACTCCAGGTTTTGGTTCTCGCAGCCTGGTAACAGGCTTGTTAGGGTTCCCACCTGAGAGTGCCCATTATAAGCCTAGTATGTTTAGGGCTGAGTGTCTCACCTGGGTGAGCAGGCAGGGAGTTTGCTCAGAGACACTTGAAAACCTAACTGTGAGTGTTGTGCTGTGCCTTTGTTGCTGGTGAGGGCATTAGGCCCTGCCAGGTTCTGGTAGTGAGGGAACCACCTGTGAAGTTAGTGCCCCGACAGGGCTAGGATTTATGTTTATGTTTTCTTTATGTTATTTCTGACACTGTACAATAAAGACTGGCGCCGACCAGCTTGTACTCGCATCCAGACTGGTGTGCTGCTTCCCTGCTGCTGTGTGTGTGTGTAAGGAAGGAGACCTCTACCCAGGAGAGGGACCCCTAATCTGATGTGTCACAATATGGTGGAGAATGCGGGCAACCACACACACTGAAGTTGCTGCAAGAGGAAAACTTTCCATTTAAAAATTAAAGGGACAGACACCCAATTTGTGAGTGTGGAAATAACGCTGTGTCCTTGGAGTCCCATAGAGGAGGCGTCAGCCCATGCTCAGAGAGGCAAGGTTCAGCTTCCAACCTACACCCCAGGACAAAATGGAGGACATTATTAAAGCCTTGCTCCAAGCTACAGCAGCTCAGCAGGAATCTACCAGAGCTCAGCAGTAATCTACCCGGGCTCTGCAGGAATCCACCAGGGTGCCACAGTCGGCCTTGGAGACAGCCCAGGGGCAACAACAGGTTGCCATCGAGGAAACCCGCCGGGCCTTAGCGGAAAACAGCCAGGCCATAAAAGAGGTGGTACAGCACCTGATCGCCCGGCCCAGAGATGTTAATACGGGTCCTCCCACCACCACTCACTCCATACGAGCCAGTCACTTCCTCAAAAAGATGACTTCGGGCGATGATGTGGAGACCTATCTCACCGCATTTGAAAGAATGGCCGAAAGGGAGAGTTGGCCCAAGGAGCAGTGGGCAAGTCTGGTGGCACCTTTTTTGTCTGGGGAGCCACAAAAGGCCTATTTCGACTTATGCCTGGCTGATGCCAAGGACTATAAAAAACTAAAACAGGAGATCCTAACTCGCTTGGGAGTCACCACCTTTGTTCGTGCCCAACGGGTCCACCGCTGGGAGTTCCATAGGGACAAGCCTCCACGTTCACAGATGCATGACCTCGTCCATCTGTCCTGACGCTGACGGGACCACAGATCGTGGAAAGGGTCGTGATGGACCGGTACCTGCGATCATTACCTCTGACTCTGCGCAAGTGGGTGAGCCATGCAGACCCTAAGTCCGCGGACCAGTTGGTCGAGCTGGTGGAGAGGTACGTGGCAGCTGAGGAGCTGATGAGTATGCCCCACCGAGCCCCGATGGCGCACCGGTGAACTCCCACAGACACTGGTAAGACTGTTCCAGGGGAGAAGGGTGCTGGGCGGTGGAATGTACCTAAGACTGAGGGTGTAGAACCTGGAGACAGGCTTGCTAGGCCAGGAAGGTTCTTGCCCCGTAAACGACTAGACATTATTATGACAGTGTTTCCGATGTGGTGGCTTCGGCCATATTGCCGCTAATTGTTCACTTACAACTGAACCTATGCAATGTGATACTGCTCATGTCTACCGCAGGGGGTCTTTCTTTGCGCAGACAGCCTGTACGGCTGACCGGCAGGCTGAGACTGATAAGCACATGTGCGTACTCACTGTAGATGGCAACCGAGTAGAGGCACTGTTAGACTCTGGTAGCTTGGTGACACTTATTAAAGCTGAGCTGGTGAACCACTTGAGGCGTAAGGGGAAAACTGTTGGTGTGACCTGCATACATGGGGATACTCGATATTATGTTACTGCCGAGGTGAACTTCGAGACACCATGTGGCTCTGCTATAGTTTCTGTGGGTTTGGTGCATGGTCTGGTGTACGATGCAATATTGGGGAGAGACTTTGCTCACTTCTGGAATTTGTGGGAAAGCCGTTTTGTTCCAGAGGTGAACAACCCCGATCCATTTGAGAAGGTTGTCGATGTAGTGGAGGAGGGAGTTTCTTCTGAGTCAGAGTTATTCCCTTTTTCTACTATGGTTGGCGAACTAGAGAATGCGGAGCGTGACGGTGGCCCGCCAACTGATGTGCCTCCCATTGAGGTGGGAAGTGTTGTTGGGCCAGGTTATCGTCTGCCTGATTTAGAGGTCAGAAGAGAGGTCTTTGCCGTGGAGCAGTTGAATGACCCTACTTTGGTAAAAGCCAGGGAGAATGTAAAAGTAGTTGATGGTAAACCCGTAGACCCTGATAGTCCTTTGTCCTATCCCCACATGGCAATGTGTCAGGATTTGTTATATCAGGTGACTAAGAAGGGGGAAGATATTGTGGAACAACTAATAGTTCCCAAAGCCTACAGAAGAACAGTGTTGGATCTGGCCCATGGTCATATAAGGGCAGGCCATCTAGGGGTAGAGAAAACCACTGAGCGAATAATGCAGAGGTTTTTCTGGCACGGGCTTCATAAAGAGGTGTCTGACTTCTGCGCATCCTGCCCTGAGTGTCAGTATCATGCTCCCCGGCCACATTTTAAGGGTCCACTAGTTCCATTGCCTATTATAGAGGAGCCGTTTGAAAGAATAGCGATGGATTTGGTTGGACCCTTGATGAAGTCTGCCAGGGGACACCAGTATATTCTGGTCATAATGGATTACGCTACCAGGTACCCGGAAGCGATCCCGTTGCGCAATACGTCAACCAAGACCATTGCCAGAGAGCTAGTTCATGTCTTTAGCAGGCTGGGTATACCCAAGGAGATACTAACTGACCAGGGTACACCGTTTATGTCAAAAGTCATGAAAGAGTTATGCCGCCTGTTCAAACTTGAACAGTTAAGAACTTCGGTTTATCACCCCCAAACCGATGGGCTGGTCGAGAGGTTTAACAAGACGTTAAAACACATGCTTAGGAAAGTGGTCGACAAGGATGGTAGGGATTGGGATTACTTATTACCATATTTATTGTTGGCCATAAGAGAGGTTCCCCAGTCCTCCACCGGGTTTTCACCCTTCGACTTGTTGTATGGGAGACACCCAAGGGGGTTACTAGACATTGCCAAAGAGACATGGGAGGGGCAGTCTAGTCCTTACAAAACGGTGATTGAGTATGTTTCTCAAATGCAGGAGAGAATTGCTGCGGTAGTGCCGATAGTGAGAGAGCACCTGGAACAGGCTCAACAGGCATAGCAGAGGGTATACAACCGCAATGCCCGGTTACGCAGCTTTGCTCCTGGGGACAGAGTGTTAGTGTTGGTTCCCACTGTGGAAAATAAACTTTTGGCTAAATGGCAAGGGCACTTTGAAATCTTAGAGTGGGACAGGTCAATTACAAAGTTTACCAGCCGGGGAAAAGAAAGCCGGAACAGATATACCATATAAACTGTTAAAGCCCTGGAAAGATAGAACGGTACTGTCGGCCGTCCGAGCCCCTCCAGTAAATCCAGGGCCCTTAGTTCCCGAAGTGACAGTGGCAAAAACCCTGTCGGCAATTCAACAACAAGAGGTCAAGGAGTTTCTGATCAGAAATAGGGTGCTGTTCTCTGACGTACCTGGGAAAACCTCGGTCATTAAACATGACATCATCACTGACCCAGGGGTTAAAGTTAATCTAAAGCCCTATAGGTTACAAGAAGCACAAAGAGAATCGGTGTAGAAAGAAATTAAAAATATGCTAGAGTTAGGGGTTATTGAAGAATCACATAGTGAATGGTCAAGTCCCATTGTGTTGATTCCAAAGCCCAACAGGAGTGTGCGTTTCTGCAATGACTTCCGAAAGTTGAACAGTGTTTCAAAATTCGATGCCTACCCGATGCCAAGAGTGGATGAACTGATTGAGAGACGGCAAGGTATTTAACCACTCTTGACCTAACCAAAGGGTATTGGCAAGTACCGTTAACCGAGAGTGCCAAACAAAAGACAGCTTTTTCAGCGCCAGAGGGCTTGTTTCAGTATAAAATGTTGCCCTTCGGGCTACATGGGGCACCTGCTACCTTCCAAAGAATGATGGACAGGATTCTAAGGCCTCATAGACGGTATGCGGCTGCTTATCTGGATGACGTGGTCATTCATAGTCCTGATTGGCAGTCTCACTTACCCAGGGTACAAGCAGTTTTGGACTCCATCTATAAGGCAGGTTTGACAGCCAACCCAAAAAAGTGTTGTCTAGGCATGGAGGAAGTAAAATATCTAGGATACACCATTGGCAGAGGCCTGATAAAGCCTCAGCTCAATAAAGTTGATGCCATACAAAACTGGCCACGGCCTCTGAATAAGAAGCAGGTGAGAGCCTTCTTGGGAATTATGGGGTACTACATGAGGTTTATACCCAACTTTGCCACCAGGGCAGTCCCACTGACTGACCTGACCAAAGGCAAACAAAAAGTCATGGTAGAATGGAGTCCTGAGGCAGAGAAAGCTTTTCAGGAGTTGAAAGTAGCGTTGTGTTCCCAACCAGTCCTGATGACTCCTAATTTTGAAAGGGAATTCATAGTACAAACTGATGCATCAGAAGTAGGTATAGGAGCAGTCCTGTCCCAGAACAAGGAGGGTGAGGAACACCCTATTTTCTATCTTAGCAGAAAGTTGAATGTACATGAGAGAAACTATGCCACAGTGGAGAAGGAGGCGTTGGCCATAAAGTGGGCGTTAGAGGCTCTCAGGTACTACTTGGTTGGAAGAAAGTTCAAATTGATCACTGACCATGCCCCTTTAAAGTGGATGTCCGAAAATAAGGACAGTAATGCGAGAATTACGAGATGGTTCTTGGCGTTACAAACTTTTAAATTTGCAGTGCAACACAGGCCAGGAAGCCAGCTGGCCAATGCAGACGCGTTGTCACGCGTTCATTGTTTGGGGGCTTCAGTTGTTCCGCCCCACAGGTCGAAACAAAGGGGGGGGGATATGTGATAGGATCACTGGTAAAGTGGTCTGTGGCAGATACATTTGTCCCAGATTCCTGTCTTATGTGTTCTAAACCCCCAGGAGAAAGTCTGCAGTGTAGCAGGCTTGAGTCTCGGCTTTTTGAAAAGCCGGTTTGGGACCTGGGGGTTGTGGGTGAGAGGAGAGGGAGGGCTCCACCCACGGCCACTCCAGGTCTTGGTTCTCGCAGCCTGGTAACAGGCTTGTTAGGGTTCCCACCTGAGAGTGGCCAATATAAGCCTAGTATGTTTAGGGCTGAGTCTCTCACCTGGGAGAGCAGGCAGGGAGTTTGCTCAGAGACACTTGAAAACCTAACTGTGAGTGTTGTGCTGTGCCTTTGTTGCTGGTGAGGGCATTAGGCCCTGCCAGGTTCTGGTAGTGAGGGAACCACCTGTGAAGTTAGTGCCCCGACAGGGCTAGGATTTATGTTTATGTTTTCTTTATGTTATTTCTGACACTGTACAATAAAGACTGGCGCCGACCAGCTTGTACTCGCATCCAGACTGGTGTGCTGCTTCCCTGCTGCTGTGTGTGTGTGTAAGGAAGGAGACCTCTACCCAGGAGAGGGACCCCTAATCTGACTGTGTCACAATATATATACATATACCACACATGCATATATTTATGCACACATATATATACACATACATATATAAACACACTGTACATATATACACACACAAACATATATTCACACAGAAAAACTCATATATGCACCACACATGCATGTGTCACACATACATTACACACACACATACATACACACACACACCTTACACACTACACACACACACACCTTGCAGCATCTGCAGACTGCATGTTGTGGATGGGATGGGGACGAGACCTGGCAGGCTGGCACCATGTTATTAAGCTCCACCCCCCTCATGGCATGCTGTGATTTGCGAGTCAATTGGAAAGGGGCAGGGCCAAATGACACAATTTTAATGCAACTGCATCATATTAACTTCGCCTCCAACTATCTGACCCGCGAATTGCTGCATTTTGCAGTGTGGTGGGCGGGGCTTAATAAAATAGTGCCTGCTGTGCTGCAGCTGCTACTGCTGTGTGGGGGCCCCCTAGGTGTGGGGTCCCGGGACAACCGCCTCTGTTGCCCCCCCCTTTAATCCGGCCCTGTTAACAACCACTTCTCCTATTGGGTAGAAGTACTAAACTTTGAAGACAGATAAAGTAGAGAGTGATAAAGGGGCCCATTTATCAACGAGTTTTAAAACTTTTTGCGTATGATAAAACTCAGCTCCTATCTGTCATGTTACAGGCTGTGTTTGGAAAATGACAGAGCTGATTGGTTGGTACTTTATCTCTCTACACTTTAGTACATCTACATTGACTGAACCCCAGGGGTGGGGCAATATTCTGTCACCTTCTCTATGAGACCCCGTGTAGCGATTGACAGCTCTAGAATGGCATCACTGAGCCCCTACCCAAATCATGCAATGGGGCCCAGTAATGCATTTTTCCACCCTATCTGCTACGATAGGTCTATTAACAAAAAGAATACCACAGCATGGATCTTACCTCAGCATTCTTATATAGCAAATTACTAACCCATTTAATCTGTTGACAATGAGTAATATATGTAAAAATTTCCTTTCTTGAGTTTTAATCTTTCAATGAATATAATTTCGATATATGAGTATCATTATATTGCATATAAGTCACCTATGTCACACTAAAGTGGTGCCTTACAAATATGATGATATGCCATAATCAATAGAAGATATTTGTGTACATACAGTATATGTATGTGTTATTGTAATGTACATTGAATGGGGACAGAAGTTGTTTTACATTACAACACAAAACAGGTAGGAGTCCATTCAGACTTGTGTGTTCCTGCTCTTTCAAATGGAATCGGTATGAATGACCACCGGATGAGAGCCCGGTGGTCGAAATCCTGATGCCGGCAGGCCGAACAGCAGAGATCCCGACGAAGGCTCTCATTCATTAGTTTTTACTCTACAAAACAAAAACCTGTTCCTTACTATTTAAGATAAATTACAGTGGATGCATTAGGAAGAATTGCTAAGAAACAATCAATCATAATTAAAGATTTCCAGTGGAAAAAAATGGACTGGGAGAACAAAGACAATTAGGAACCTGCATGAGCAGAACCAAAGTCATGGTGACAAAATAAGAGAACTGGCAGTTTTCCCCTTGTTGTTTTTTCCTTACATTTTCTTAAATTCTATGCAGTGGTTTATAATTCACCATTTTGTCTTATTATGTAAGCTATTGTTCTTCTCTGGGTATTAGGCTAGGTACACACGAGACGATGTGTACCCAGCCCAACATCTGCAGCGATTGGACCCAGCAGGGGAGCCGACATCGGCAAGTGCATACATACTTGCCGATGCAGGCAGTGAGGGAGCGATTTCAAGGCCGACGGAGGATGGCGCTAACGACATCGGCATTACATGCAGGGCCGACAGGGGATGTAGTTAACGAGGGCCATGCTGCTGAATGCTGCTGTGTATGCACTTGCCAATGTCAACTCCCCTGCCGGGTCCCGTCGCTGCTTGGTACACTTCGTCTAGTGTGTACCCAGCATAACTGTCACTTTACAGGCTGTGTTTAAAAAATGACAGTTAGGAGCTGATTGGTTGGTACTTTATCTCCATCACCTTTGTCTCTCTCTGCAGCTTAGTACATAGGGCGTGATTCAGAGCCGCTCGCAAAAAGCGAGCGCTCGCTCTGAATCAGGGCGTGTTTTTTTTTTTTCTATTGTGGCCTCTTGGCCACTCGCATAGCTGTGCATGCCTTGGACATATGTGTACAGATTGGTCTCCTTATGTACTAGATAATGTATTATTATACAGTACTGATAATTTACCCTATACAGTAGAGGTCTATATCAGTACATGTTTTCCAGATCTCCTAGTTGGTGCCCATGTACTGTATAGTCATTACTGGCTGATACATTTTAAAAGATCAACAGGTGGTGCTAATTATTTAATTTGTGACAGTGAGGGGATCTTAAAAACATTCAACTTTAATATTATACTGTATTCTATCTCTATTGTGTGTCACAATCCTGGCTAGTTTTTTACCTTTTGCCTTGAGACTTACCTCTGCCAGCTGCTCCATGCTGGCTGTAACACTTCTGTGTGTGCATTTGGACTGTGCTCTCCTTTCCACAGTGATTATTCACCTGGGCCCTCCTCCATCTGTGAACACTGCTAGCCTTGATTGAAATCGCACGTGTAGTTCTGACTCTCAGTACTGCAGAGATGATTGCTCCCTCTGCATGTTGTGCCCTCCACCACTCACAGTGGTACTACCAGACCACCTGACCGTAACAGTCAGGTGGTCTGGCAGTAACCCCTGGTGCATCTGGAAAACCTGCTGGTTTTCATACCAGTCATCCTGATAACAGCAATACCTGGCATATCCAGAAATCCTGCTAACAGCAATACCTGACATATCCAGAAATCCTGCTAACAGCAATACCTGGCATACCCAGAAATCCTGCTAACAGCAATACCTGGCATACCCAGAAATCCTGCTATAGCTATACCTGGCGCATCCGGAAATTCCGTTGGTTCCCAGACCAGCTCAGCAAGCCTTCCTGCCGGTCCCAGTCCAGTTCCTCCAAGTTATCCACTGATCCTCAGTCAAATTCTGCAAGCCTACCTACTGGTACCCCGTCCAGCTCAGTAAGCCTCCTGTCGGTCCCAATCTGGTTCCTCCAAGTTTTCTACTGGTTCCACTCCAACCTTACAAGTTTCCTGTTCTTGTCATTTATCATCAAAGGCAGTTCTTACTGCCATACAATTCTTAGGCAAACAGAGCTATTATATCATCCATGGTTTCAGTCAAGCCAGTCTCCGCTGAATCCAGTTAAACACCTGAGTCAGGTAACTCTCAAGCACCAATCGTGACATTGTGGTCATCATGGTGTGGGCTAGGGAGAGGAGTTCCCAGGCAACAGGAACCTCCCCACACCACAACCCTCTTCCCCCTGCATTTGCCTATGCATTTCTGGTTGAGTCAGAGTTTGCATAACATGAGTGAAAAATCGTCCTTAGCCTATGCTAATTGTACAACTTACATACAGTACTGTTTGTACTTTGCATCTGATGCCCAATAGTGTCCATCACAGGTGTAACTACCATAGGTGCAATGGGTGCAGCTGCTATGGGGCTCAGAACTTAGGGGGGCAACTTCCCTATCACATTTACATGTGTTATATACATTTTTCACACATTGGGTGGTACATAGGGGTCCTTAAAACTTTTATTATGGGGCCTGCAAATACTCAGTTACGCCCCTGGTGTCCATCCTCCCATTATCCAACAGAATGCTCACTGGTCTATGACAATGTTTATCTATCTACATTTCATGAAAGATCCATTACCTTCCCATGGAGAAAATAACATATTGGTACATCTTCGAGCCTGAGGATAGAAAACATGCAGGAAAAGCCAAAGCAAACCCTCCTGAATAAGCTTTATACAGAAGTTGCTGAGGAGAATTGCAGTAGCTTAATACTAATGAACAGATTGAGCAGATGCTATCGTCTTGCATACACCTAGAGGGCAGGTGGTTAATGCACACATGATGAAGCAGTCACCGCCGGCCAGAAGTGACAACCCAAAGGGAGCTTATTAATGGCACACTACCAGCAGCAGCTCATTCATCTATAAAGCCCCTGCAGTACACCAGAATCTGCCCATGTGGTCATTACACATGGTCTGAGGCCAGCTGTGACTTTACTCTTTCTCCCTGTGTTGATGATACACCAGTGATCAGTGTAATATTCCCATTCTGTTCTGTATTCATGAATAACTGTTTATGTTAATGTACAAATAAATATCCACTATTTAATGGTGCAGTTTGCAATCTGGGCCTGATTCAGTGGTTGCTGCAGCTGTGACCTTTTCCGCAGTGCTACTCCAGTTTTATGCTAATGTTGCAGCCAATGGAATGCGTACAGAGACATCCACCGTCTGTAGTGCTAAACACCGTTATTAATAAATAGGCGCACCATAGGCCACATCATCGAACATTGCCCCAGCCCTATAGAGGTGCAAAATGCCCCTGGCCGCGACATGCTTCTGGCTACCCACCCCCTTATTAACTCACATGAACACCCACTGAAGCTGCCCCACTCTGCGATTAACTTCATTCTGTGCCCCTTGGCAATAACCATCGGAACTCACGCGCAGTGCAACTCGGAGACATGCGCAGACTGAAAACATCGGCCGCTTGAGTCCAATGCCGCAACAGCATCCACCTCTGAACCAGGTCCTCTGTCTATAGTCTATAATATGGACTCAGCATTAGTTTGCATAAGATCAGACTTGGAGGACAGTACAGCTTACTTAGATAAAAGAATATATACTGTGAATGTAACATGGCTGCGCCTAATAACGGCTGATCTAGAACCTTTCTATCAAAATAGTACACTAGAGATAAATAAACAATTTTAATTACCAAAGGTGCACATAACTATTTTATGGGAAACAGTCGGGAAGCCGATGGACGGAATCCCGACCGCCGGCTTCCCGATTGTCTAATCCCAGCAAGGGTTAAATGACAGGCGTCGAAAGGGGGGGTTAGGCACCCCCGGGGGGTGGTTAGGGTTAGGCATCCTCCCGGGGGACTTAGGTTTAGGCAGCGGGGAAAGGGGGTTAGGTTTAGGCACTTAGTGGGGGGATTAGGGTTAGGCAATTAGGGGGGAAGTTAGGGTTAGGCACGCCTAAGGGAGGGTTAGGTTTAGGGGGTAGAAAAGGTTAGTAAATACTTACCTTGGGACGATCTGGATTTTCATCCTTGTCGGGCTGCCACTGTCGGGAATTGAACCCTTTCTAATCATACTGAATCCCTATTTTATCATGATATAATTACTACAATGAATATAATAAAAAATATACAAGGAAAATACTGAATATACACACTGAAAAATGTATCTTAATTAATTGAAACAATTGACTTCAATAACTGAATAGCAAACAGATAAATAGGTTTATGGTGCATACACACGATCAGATTTTTCCTTCAGATATGAACGATAACGATTTAAAAATCGTTCAATCGTTCAAATCGTTCAAAACTTTGGTAAAATCGTTCAAATCGTTCAATCGTTCAGTCGTTCATCTGACAAATCTGACAAGTCTGACAAATCTGACCGTGTGTACGCTCCATTAATGGAGCATACACATGGTCAGATTTGTCAGATATGTCAGATCTGTCAGATGAACGATTTGAACGATTTTACCAAAGATTTGAACGATTTGAACGATTGAACGATTTTTGACTGCATTAAAATGAATGGAATCGTCCAAGTCTGACTGCAAACACATCAGATGTCAGATATCGTTATCTGACCATCGGGAACGCGCATTGTTCATTGTTCATCGTTCAGGCATGTCAGATATGTCAGATCTTTCTTCAGATATGAACGATTGAACGACCATGTGTATGCACCATTACACTAGAATGACAATTTGGACTCTGCACAAACCTATTTTGTCATCTAATGTATTTTCTAATTCGCTTTGCAGGATAACCTCTGGTGACTTTTATTTATTTTCATGACTTAACAGAATGAAAGAAAAGTGTTTGCTGAATTTTATGCTTTATTTTTCATGATTACCTTCAGTGCCCAAAGGAGTCCTCTTGACTCTTTGTTATATCGTCATACATATCTTCATAATTTGGATGAATTATGTCAGTGTACATTGTCAAACATATACACAAACCATCAAAAAAGGCCAGAGCAAATACTCGCAGCTTTACCAGATATTCCCGAAGACATGTGAGAATTTGGTTCATATACAAGGACGTAACGTCAGAGAGGATTTCCCGGAGAACTTGCCTGCAACAGTCAGCTGAAGAACTTGCAGAACCGAATATGAGGTCTAATCAAGAATCCGGTCAGGAACCTACACAGATGACTAAATGCTGTCATGTCCAGGTACAATGCAAAAAAATCCAGAACAGTGAGAACATGTATTACCTGCAAAAAGTCTGTATGTGGCATTTGCACAAGTAAAACTGAATGATTCTGCAAGAATTGTACAGAAATATAAGATATAACAACATAGTATTGCAGTTTTTTAATAAATATGTTTAATAATATTACTGCCGTCTTTTTTTATTAATAAATATGTTTTGCTTTATCATTTCATATATTGTAAACCAATACAAAATATTATTATTTTAGGCAAGTATTATGGGAGGTAATTTGACTCCATTTGGGCATCTAAGGGGGCCATTAGTATTGGGCATTCTAGTGTTGAATAAGTCTCCTTGTGTATTCATGGAATACAAATATTAATGGATCACTTTATACAATTATATAATATTTTATCTTGTTTCTAGGACAGTGCTGGTCAGTCTACCTACCGTTCAGTAGAGATGCCAATATTTGCCTTCTTTACTCCACAACACCTTGTTCTTATTCCAGAACTTTCTTTTGAATTGTATGATAAATGACTCATTAGCTGGATGGCATGGTCAGAACAAAATACTGTGGGTCATATGTATCAAAGCTTGATGTGAGATATATATCACCAACCAATCAGCTTCTAACTTACATATTACAGGCTGTGTTTAAAAAATTATAGTTTGGAGCTGATTGGTTGGTGATATATATTTCACAATTTTATTTCAAATCAAGCTTTGAAAGATATGCCCCCAGGGGCGTTTCTAGAGAGGAAGGGGCCCGTGTGCAGTCTCCGACACGGGCCCCCTCCTCTCCGCCCGGCTGCCGGCAGCGCACTGAGCTGTGCTCGGCCAGTGCCGGAGTTATAGACTCTGGGCACTAGAGTGTGCCTAGAGTCTATAATGTATGTACAGGTCACTGGGAAAATGGCCACGGCGGCCATTTTCCCTGTACTGCGCATGCGCAAACGACGGCCATTTTCCAGTCGTTTTACAGCACCGGACCCCCGTGCCGACATGGGACTCCAGAGAGGTAAGTAATATTATGTATGCAGGGTGTACAGTGCGGGGCCCCCCTGGACCCAGGGGCCCGTGTTCCCCGCACACCCTGCACCCATTATAGATACGCCTCAGCATACATTTCCAGGAGTGTGGCCAAGCTCAGAAGAGGCTGAAATCATATAAAAACAAATGTTATCTGTTTTCTCAGGAGAAAAGACTACATTTTTTTGGTAGATAAAAAAATATGAAATTTACACTAATGCAATTAATAATAATAATAATAATAATAATAATAATAATATATTATTATTATTATTATAATAATAATAATAATAATAATAATGATTTATACAAGGGAAGAGAAGATGGCCATTTCAATGGCTGCTACATCCTGCAGATTAGTTATGTCTAGAGGTGCAGTAAACTTAATTTAGATAAATGGGGTAGTGCATGCTGACATAAAATATTCACTACATAACACCATATTAATTCCACCAACTACAGTAAATACAAAGGGTAAATTAGTATACTGCAATGTATACACCTCAAACCGACTCAAATCAAAAGTTCAAATCCCTCTTCAAATCTCTCATTTACTAATATTTGATTTGAGAAGCATTTCTCAAATCGAATTCGATTTGGTTTGGTTTTGAACAGTGATTTGCTGTTAGATTTGACATGTTCATTTACAAATCGAACGGCAAATCCCTCTTCAAAACGAACTGCAAATCCCTGACTGCTTCATGCTTTCACTTTCAGCATGAGCAGCTCATTTTCACACAGATACATGCATACATCAGTGAGATGCCTGCATGTATCTGACTGTAATAAGCAAATAAAGAGTTAAATTAAGAAAAAAATTATGTGGTGTACCCCCCTAAACAGAACCAGCCCTGGACTTTTCAAAGCCAGTACTGGTTGTCTAAGTACAGGGAAAAAATAGCGTAGGGTTCCGCTGAACTTTTTACAACCAGCACTGGGCTCTGGGAACCAGTCCGGGTTCTGGACTTACATGGAAACAATTTTGTAGGGATCCCCTGTAAGCTCCAGAACCGCCACTGGATCCTTTCTAGCGGGGGGCTGATGCCACAGCCAGGGGAGCCCTTTCACCGGGCCCCCCAGCTGCAGCATCAGCTCTCACCACTAGTCAGCCCTGGAGAGTTGAGGACTCCCCCCAATAAAGGGCTCCCCCTCTCTAGGACTCACTGCGTGCGATGAGGTTAGTAATTTCTGAGTAAGGTCAGATCTTGTGCAAGTGTGCATGAGGCTGCGATGGTAGTCGATGTTACCGATGGTTTCGCAGTCTTGCTAAACATTACGGATGTTTGTAAGGTAAACTGGGCATCCTTATGTAGTGCTGTGGTGGCATAGCGATCGCAGTGGATTAGCGTACTACCGCAGTGAGACTGTGTGCGTAATCGCTAATTGCAATCGCAGTTGTGATCCATAATGAATCAAAGACCCTCTATTCAAACAGTGTAACATTGGTCTGCTAAGTTTGCACTGGCTGCCATTATTAAACCGCGGATAGCTCTCCTATCAATGACATCTGGGATATCCAGAGAAGAAATTAAGATGAACAAGTTAAAATTGGAGCAAATTGTAGTGGAAAATATGAATATAAAAAAAAAGAAATAATAAAAATATACAGCTATCCTTACAGCCATATTATCCCTCCAAATACTAGATAAACCACACTTTTGATACCATTATACTTGTGACAAACCCAGATAAGTACTTTTTTTTAAATATTAATGGGCTGGCGCTACCTGTTATAAAAATCTCTAAACATTGTGTTTTGTCTATTCTACCTATAAGACAAAATATTTCAGATTAAATAGAGACAATCCTAGCACTGGTCTCAGTAACGGAGTAGGTACGATAGTGGTCACTGTCATCAATGTTGTGTTTTATTATGATTTATCACACCAGTAATAATAGTATTTACCATCACAGTAAATGCTAATGTCATTGAATTATTTTTGCCAAAATGTTGACCATAATATTGAACATTTTTGAGGTTGACATAAAAATAAAAAGTGTTTGTATTGCACATTCTTCTGGAGATGGGCTCAAAACAATATTTTCATATAACCGCATATACCATCTCACATGTATTACTATGTGGCAGATTCCAGAATATCTTGTTAATGTTTTCAGAGCACATTTGCCAAGATGTTAACCAAAAGTTTCCTGTGTATTGATGAGCATTGATGGAATAAACAAATACTTTTAGAAAAGCTTCTCCTGCTACCACCCTCCCCCCCTTCCCTCGAGCTATTGGCAGACCCTATGGTGTTGTTAGGTGTCAGCGGAGTGTGATGGAGGTCTGTCTACATGGTAGATAACTTAACCAGGCTTTTTGGTTTATTAACCGGCAGATAACAGGATGCAGAGTAACAGAGGGTTATTGCAGATATGCACATATTACAGGTAAAAACAGCCAGGAGCTTATGGGGTTAAAGCAATTAGTGTGTAGTTTTAGGGTAACACACACCTGTATTATACAATCTGTGGTATTAGTGGCCCTTTAAGAGTAAGCAGTGGTACCTCCACTATATGAGCCAGTCTCCAGTACAGTGAGATGCTCCGGGGCATGTCCTGTCTCAGTGGAGGATGGGGAGAGAAGACACGCAGATAGGCTGCGCACACGCAGTACTGCATTTGGCTTGGAGGTCACGCTGTGATGTCATCGCACCTTCATGTTGGGCACAGAGAGCCGGACCAGGCAGTAGAGGTATAGACCGCGTGGAGCATACTCCCATGCTAACACATACGCCACTAAACACGCCGGGAGGAGGGACATAAATTTAAGGGGTGTTTCTATTAACTTTGAAGCTGGAAATGAAAATCTGCATGTTCACTATTCCCCACTTCATCTGCCCACTCTGAAATGAGTACATTCATTTGAAAATAACCTTTATTCTAATGTAATGCAGATGGTCAGGAATACAAAAGCATAAAGTCGCTAGTTATAAGCCTGTGACAAGCTCTCTCTCTCTCTCTCTCTCTCTCTCTCTCTCTCTCTCTCTCTCTCTCAATCTTTCTGTATATTTTTCTATTCAGCTCTGCTGGAAAATCCAAACAGGAAAGGTCACAAGGTCACTAATCCTGCTGTCAATCTACTCTGAGCTGTTCAATTAAAACAGATAGGAGATCCGGCCATTTAAACCCCTTTCACATCAAGGCAAGGACTCGGGAAAAACCCAGGTTGTGTGTCGGTGTGAATGGGTCAACTCGGGTCTGCGACCCTGGTCATGACTAGGTTTTTTCCCAGGTCTGAGCCAGATACGCTGTGGTCTAAAAGGGTGTTCCCAGATTGCTCTACCTGGGTTATGGTCAAGGATCCTTCATTGGTGGATCAAAAGCTTTTTATGAAGTAGCAACATGATGAACTTGTTCTGCAGGACAGACACATGTCCAGTGTGAAAGGTGATGACCCCGGAATTGCCCGGGACCAAAGTGTGGTGTGGTTAGATGCAACACGTGTTGAAATTGTGTTCAATATCTTGGCTTGGACCCGAGATTTGTGTGTGAAAGGGGTATTACTGTCACAGTCCTGCTTTAATTTACTGTTTATCCGCTTACACCACTAGTGGGCACTAAGGAGTTTTACATGGGAGCTGCATTCTGCATTTCCACCAGCAGTGGCCAATATTGAGTTCAGTGACTTTCTAATTGTTTATACCAGGTGCAACTCGTGGAGCTAATCATCACTTTAAATATTTGATAGCTGCAAATATGTTTTGCTGGTTTATTTTGTCCTATTCAATGGACTCTATGTACCAAACTTCAGAACTCCTGGAAAACCTGCATGTTTACCTGTGTTAACAACTATTTGCAGGAACCAACTCTTTCACCTATGGAATTCTTGTTACTGGCAAGTCTGCTTAACTAAAGTATCTGCAGTGAGTGTGTGCTAAAGCAGCATCATTACTTTCTGGACTTTGTGTCACTACTCCGTATTCTGCTGGCAGACCTGTTAATATTGTGTTGCTGGTCTTGGACTAAAGCCATTGTGCTCCAGATCCCTTATACTGTATATACTGTATATATTTAATATAGGTAACCCTTCACTGTTTCTGTTTGGTTATAATAAAGACCCCAGTTGCACCACATACCTTGATTACTGCTCAGTTACTATGGACTTACCAGCATTGCTGTGGCACTTAAGGAGCGTACACACGGTATGATATCTATGAATGATAACGATACTGTTCAACGATAGATCGTTCATTATTATGCAGTGAACGACTAATGATGCACGTTCCCGCATTAACGTTAACGATATCTATGATCGTCCATACATGCAGGCCAACTTGCACGATACTGTCAACTTTGCCTGTTCAGAGATGTGGCAAAAAAGAAAGAAGAATATAGCCACAGGCGCTGAAAAATTGGATCTCTAATATACTCCTGGCAAAGGATTACTTACATGTAGCCAAGTATTTAATCTGTGATGTGATTGTTACATAAATGATATGTGCCTGCACCTCTGTGTCAGATATCCATAGCTGTTTATTGCACAAAGACCTCTTCCGATAGGTTGGAGCAGCCAGAAATCAGCTACCTGGATAGGTTTCCTGACGTACTGTAACTAGAGATGTACTATATGTGCTATGAAACCAAGTTACCTCTGTAGGTCTACAGTTGGTGATTCATTTTCTATTATTCACCCTCTTCAGTCATGAAGTCATGTGTGTGATGCTACAGAAGAATCAGCTCTGAGTGGAGAATGTCCAATGTGATTAGTTAAGAAGAGGTTCCTAAAATATAATGTATCACTGTGATTTGCCCAGGCTAGGTGTAGTCTTCAAGACAGAGAACTTTTGGCAAAAGGAGTATTGGTTTGGCAACAGTTGTATTGACTAAGGGAGTCATGTGCTGAAAAATATTAGGTTTGTCCCACAGTCTTTTTAGTGTCCAATAAATATGGAACACAAGCCCAGGGGTCTTGCAGCAAACAAGGCTTATTTTTCTTGGACCATAGCACCTGTATGGGTTTTTCGGCTATTATTTTCGCACTGATCCTATTAGTAGTTAGTGAGACTACTTTGTTTTTCTCACCCATGTGCTCATATCAATTTTATTTCAATTATGTAGAACCAATAAGGAAAATATCACACTTGTAACAGAATACAGCACACACTAAACAAATTAAGGTTTATCAGTTCAGCAGCAGATCAAGACCATCTTAGGCTATAGGTGGTACTCTTGTGGTTGACATCCTTCAACTGCGTACACCTACTTTTAACTAGAGATGAGAGGTTCGGTTTTACTTGGTTATGTTTGAATCTCAAAAATGGTATCTAATTGGCTATCCGGCTCTCATGTGTTTTGTATAGCCAATAAGTTAAATCCGAACTTGCGCTAATTTGGCAAAAAGAACCGAGCAAAAACCAAACTGCTCATGTCTACTTTTTACTGTTCTACCCTTACTATTTACTTAGATTTTCTGTAAAACACAGAATCTTGAATATCAATTTATTGTGCTAGATAACACATGCAGTGACTCAAACAGACTCTGGCACTGTAGTCAGTAAATCCTACTTATGCTTAATTACCTGTGCCCTGTATGCTTGCAGTTTTCCTTCATTGCCGGCTATGACGTACTATAAATACATACAAATGTATGGTCAGTATGGTAAAAAATAAATAATAATAATAAAAAGATGGCAATAAAATGGAAATAGCTGTTTCTATTTTACATGTAGTTTTGGACTTGTGTATCACATAGAATCTAGAAAGTTGAATCCAGATGAATTGCTGCATGTTCTTTGTCAGGGTAATAATCATTCTATTAAATTAAATGAGCCACATAAACTAAAATGACATACAGTATATATTATTTTAGCTTCTTAAGGCTCGTGACCTTGTCTATTAACTTTTATGTTGTGTTAAGTAAAAACATAAACTGAAACCTAAACAATAATACATACAGTACCTCAATGACACAGATATGAGCAATTTTATTAATATATTCCACAATATATTAAAAGTATTTTATTGCAGTCATATTAATTGTAATCTACTTTTATCTAGAACATCCTCTAGCACTATTCAATACAAGGTCAGGTGTCAGACTACTAATGAGCAGTGAGTTATTGAAGTAGACAGCAGAACTGGCCTTATACAAAGACACTTACAATACATAATGTAATGTTAAAATGGCAGTGTTGGAAGTCCCTCAGTCAGCCTGGTATATAATTCCCTCCGACTGCAATATAATAACATAGTAAATGACCTTACTTATATGTATTTAATTCACAATAGGTGATATTTTTCTATCTTAAATAAACATATAAATACAAATAGATATGGATATATGCCAACAAATGTTTGTATCACTTCTTGTTCGTCTTCTCTCTAAACTGTAGGAGGAGTATTTAGTGCAAGCTGAAACCTGTGCCCATTACCCTGGACACGACCAATAGGTTTAGAGTCTCTGAAAGAGGCGCAAAGAATGAGTGGAGTCAAGGGGCAGAGAGCATAAGGAGGAGGTGCAGCAAGAGTGTAGGTAATGAGAAACAGGAGGGAAGAGGGCCCTGCTCTAATAAGCTTACAATCTAGAAGGAAGGGGGAAAACAGACTTGACACATGGGGTGAGCAAGAGTAAGGGGAACTGAGGACAAGAAGCAAGAGTGGGATTGAGGATGAAAAAAGGTGAGGTACAGTATATATATATGGTGAAGTGGTTAAGTGGAGGACTGGTATACTTTCAACACAGGTTGGAATTCAATTACTGTTTGAAACTATTTAGGCTAGGATACAGCCTGATAGAATGAGAGAGATAATTCCAGTGATGTGGGGCAGCACGGGAGAAATCTTGGATTTGGAAGAGTGATGTAATTACCAGAGTGGAAGAAAGACAACGGTCATTGGCTGACCAGAGGGGGCAAGAGATTGCATTTATAGAGATGTAGGGAGCAGTGGAGTTGGAAAGGGCCTTATGCGTGAGGGTGATAAATTTAAATTGTCTTCTTTAGGGGAATGGGAACCAGTGTAAGGCTTGGTAAGAGAGAGGAGGCAGATATGGAGCTGTAGGAGTGGAAGATAAGTCTAGCTGTAGCATTGAGAATAGATTAGAGTTGAGCCAGATGGGACTCGAGAAGGTTGCAACAGCTGAGTTGAGAAATGACAAGTGAGTGGATAATAGTTTTGGTGGCATCCTGGGTGAGGAAGGGACTGATATGAGCAATGTTGCAGAGCTGGAAGCTACAGGATTGGGCAAGAAATAGAAAGCAGGTGTGAAGGAGAGGGAGGTGTCAAGAATGACCTCTAGACAGCGGAGTTGGGGAACAGATGAGGTGGTGGTGTTGTCAACAGTGATAGAGAGGTCAGGAGGGGAAGAAACTCTAGTTCAGTTTTGGCCATGTTGAGTTTTAGGAGGAGTGAGGACATCCTGGCAGAAAGGCAACTGGACCTCGAGAGAGGAGGGAAGGAGAGGGATCTGGTAATAAGAGATAGAGTTAGGTGTCATCAGCATGGAGGTGATACTGGAGGCCAAAGGAACTGAATAGTTCCCCCCCAGTGAGGAGTTGTACAGAGAAAAGAGCAGAAGGACAGACCCTTGTGGGACTCCTATGAAAAGGTTGGATGGGGGAGGAGGAACCAGAGGTAGAACAGAGAAAGGGCGGCCAGTGAGGTAGGTAGTGAACCATAAGAGGACTGTGTCAGAAAGGCTGAGGGTCTGAAAGATGCGCGGTAGGAGAGGGTGATCCACAGTGTCAAAGGTCACAGAGAGGTCCAGACAAATCAGCAAAGAGCAGTGGCCCTTGGATTTGGCAAAGAGAAGATTGTTGGTGACATTCGTTAAGGCAGTGTCAGTGGAGTGGAGGGGGCAGAAGCTAGATTGCAGAGGGCAGAGGAGGGCAATGTCAGAGAAGTAGCTGGGTACCCGTAAATATTAAGAATCCCCCAGATTTAACATGGAGGGACCGGAACAAATATCTCCGATATCTGCCTCGACCCCTCCATTTCTGATCGCAAAGTAGCCCCATAGGGTTCTGTGTGGGTTGTTATGCAGTCGGATTTACAAAGCTCCGGAAAGCAAAGAATGCTGGAGCTTAGTCCTGATAGCTAACATTTGAACATAAGATCTTAATATTCCATCTAACTGATTGTAGTAGTAATAAAACATTATGCCTTAGACCAAATCCCATTAGTTCTCTTTTAACCAGCACATCGGTTGAGTATATTTTAGTGTCAAAATGAGACAATTTGCTTTAGAACACAATGTAACTAGTTTAGTGTGCGATTTTACTGTGGAGGAAACAATGGACTGAATCAGGTTTAAGGTGTCTGATATTCAGTAGAGATTTCAGCAATATTGAAGCACTGTATAGTACTATAAAAACAGGCATATTGTATTTGTTGTATTGACTTTTTTCCTGGCACTCTTTTTCTTCCAGGTCCTGTCCGCTTGATATTTTGACGGACTGGCACAGGGCAGAAAATGAGAAAATTGCCCTGATATGGTAGTGACAAGGGCAATATTAATTAGAGATGTACTGGTCGGTTCTCCAGAAATCTGAATTCACCCGAATTTCGGGAATCTAGGCAGATCCGACTTGCGGTTCCGAACTCCTGAGGAGAAACATACAGATCCGAGTCACAGTTGTGATTTTTCCGCGGTTCAGCATTTTAATTCTGAATTTCAGGTTTTGGATTGCAAAAATTACATGATTTTAGCTGTTTTTAAAAACCTTTTATCACTTTTTTTTTTAAACCAAAAAAAAAACATGAAGATGAATCCAGATCCAAAACCAAAACACTGGGTTTAGCGCACATCTCAAACAATTATTTATGGCAAGGCCAATTTATGATGGGGAAGCACTCATTATTTCATATGGGCACAATTTATTTTGCACACTTGCAAAATAAATGGCTGAATTGATACCTCTATAAAATTATATTTTATTAAGCACTGACAAACTGAGTATTGCTGAGCCTATATATACTGTATACCCATTATCTGCAAGAAATTACAGAGCAACATGTCAGATATTCATTTACACGTATCTACTGTAGGAGTCAAATTTGCAATAATAAGCACTGACACACTGAAATAAAGAAGAAATAATCACATTGCTGGTTAATGCTACAGATTTGGCCTACCTACACTGAGGCCCTGATTCAGCGAGGAACGCACAGGAGAGAACGCACGCACTCGTCGATGTTTTAGCTCTGCGCATGCATATGTATCACAGTGCGCATGTGCGCACTAGCTTTTGCAATGGGTACTATGGGCCTGATTCAGAGCCGCTCATAAGCGGCCGCTCGTTCGCTCCGAGCGATGTTCGCACAACTGCGCATGCGTATGGGTCGTAATGCGCATGCGCCAACCAGTCATTGCGGTCGGAAATCGAGCGCTCGCAAAATAGCGAGTGCCTGCTAAATTTGAGTGACAGGATGAGGCGTTTGCGGGTGGTAACAGGGGAAGGTCCTTGAAAACGGGGAGTGGAGATCCGAACGCAGGCGTGCCAAAGGGTCAAAACGGGCATTTTAAGGGTGTGCATAATTAACTAAGCAGCGTCAACGACCATGTCACTTGGTTGTTTCTTAGCCTGAATTGTTCGCATGATTGCGGTAGGAAAATCCTACCACAAGCACTGCGAGCAGTTCAGATGCCTTTTGATGTACTCAATTAATCTAATAAATAGTGGAGATGACGTAGGATGCGAGCGGCCAGAGGGCGTCTTTACAAAATAGTGAGCGCACATTTTGTTCGCTCGCTCAGACATAGAGGCGTCAACAGACCGCAAAGAGTGAGCGCTCAATTTAAATAGCCGGCCCCTTTTTCTGAACGAGCGAGCGCAAATAGCGTCTGGCTCTGAATCAGGCCCTATGTTTGCAGAGGCTACACAGACCCAGAGCACAGTGATTGACAGGAAGTGCCGTTTGTGGGTGGTGACGGGGGGTGGTCGGGCGAACGTAGGTGTGCATGTGCGTTCGGACGCAGTTGCAGGGGCGTGCATAAATTATCCACTGCAATACCATACGCAGCCTGAGGCCTCATAGCGTGTGCTGAAGTTAGCAATTCCTGAGTGAGGTCTGACCTGCTTTAACTGGGCCTATGGGTCCGATGTTACTCGATGTTACCGATTAATTCGCTATGTTGACCAAGTATACGGATGTGTGTAAGGGGAAGTGGGCGTCCTTATGGTACGCTGTGAACACAATGCGATTGCAAAAGTTTGCATTTCACCGCTTATATTAGCAAATGCGGTGCGTGCGTTCTAGCAGAATAGCGATCCTTGCTGAATCAGGCCGTGAGTGTCTTTGCACCATACGTTGCAAGACGACCAGCACGATTGGGATTCTCCGAGATGGATAGCATACTGTATTTTTATTTCAATGTGATCTTAAGGTGGGTACACACTGAAAAGATATACAGTATCTGCAGATCGAGTGATCTTCAGATATATCTGTAGATGATGGTTGATCATATTGACTGAACGACCATCATCTTCCAGGCAGCCGCGGGTCCCGTTGGCCGGGGTTGGGGGGGATTCGCCCCCCTTGTCCGCAACTGCTGATGAATGTGTCCACACTTGCCGATCGACAGATATGTCTGCATGTATATCTGTCCATCGGCTGTGCAGCACATCCAAAACAATATGTCTTTGAACAACGTCGTTCACAGACATATCGCTGGTACACACTGGCCAACGGGCACCAGATATATTGTCCGATCAATTGATCGGCCAATAATTCTGTCAGTGTGTATCTAGATTAAGTCGTATTACAGATGCAGCAAAAAGTCGCACACAATGTACCAGAGATGCTCGGCCGCAACTTTAATCGCACAGGAATTGGTATAACACACAAAATCGCAGAAGAAGCACAACGGAAAGTGACATAAGGTAAAGCCGCCCCTGTTTGTATTAGAGCCCTCTCTACACATATTCAGGATCAGACAAACACAGATGTACAAGTGCCGTAAGCCCCAATGGTCAGTGTATGCTAGCAATGTAGATTTGCTGCTTCTAATTGTTTTAGCTATGCATATAAGATGCACATTTTGAACGAAGAAAACGCTGAATCTGCACTTTAATGCAGATTTTTCCACCGTGGGGTTTCCACAGTTAATTAGATGCAGGATAAACCCTGCATCTAATTGAATCTTCCCCATAGTGTATGAGGACACATCTGTACCAAACAGTATATCAGTATATGTGGCATGCCACAAATAGTCCTCCCTCGCCACTCTAGCCCTACTAATGCCATCCTTGTGTTCCGTTATCCTTCTGATCAGCCCAATAATAGTTTTTTTCTCTGTCTACTTTTTGTTTTGGTGCTCTACAAATAATGAAAGGGTTCACTGGTATCTGTAACAAAAACCACAGCATGATGTACTGTACCATGGCCAGTAGTGTACATTGAAACAACATATGCTTTCTTATCTTTATCTTTCTTTATCCAAGTACAAATCGATGTTCATGAATCAAACCAGGTATTTCTTTATTCATGGATGGTTTTTTTAGTCAGTTTCCAGGGAGTGTTGTCCCATATCTGAGATACTGTTTCTCCACCTTAATTTGCATTTTGTCTGCTTTGTTTCTTGCAGTAACAATATCACTGTCAGCCTTATAAGAGGACTTTGCTGTGTGAGAAAGACAATACCTAGGAAGACTGGGAGGAAGATAAGTGCTGCAGCTCTGTGAAAATGGGTTAGCAGTTGACCTTCACTAATTTATTAAAGGTCATTTATAATTAGTGTACAAATCCAGAGAGATTAGAAACAATTATTGATCTGGCAATTGCTGTGACCCACAAGAAAGAGGAGCCCTTTCTCACAGAGTATAAATAATGCATAAATGTGAATGATGGAGATAATATAAAGCAGTAGCCTCATTTAGCATGTAAAATGCAAAAATATTAATTCACAGAATGTTATCCAAGAACATTATCATTCACACTGCCATTATATGCTTTGGTGATTATTATCACTACTTACATATATGGAAAATGAGACAGGCAACATATTTTATCATAAACTGAGAGCTGAATGTGCTAGATGCTATAAAGAATACATTTTGTTGACCAGTGTGAGGGGAGTTACAGTATGATACCATACAAAGAGACTTGATTACTTTTAGGTGACCAAGCAGATTATTTTTTGTTTTGCACATCCAACTCACTCAACTGATGTCTGGCTCAATGGGTATGGGCTGTAGGGGGTGACACTAAAATAGCAGAGCGGCTCTGCTATTTTTGTGTCATCTCATCGGATGGCGTTGATGGATGACACACGTTCTTCACTGTGCTGAAAGAGACTGGAGGCTGCCCAATAGCTCCCAGAGAGCTGGGCAAGCACCCAGTGTGATGAGAAGGGGACATGACACTTAGCCACCCCCCCAAATGTTACACATCACTGGGTGTGGCTTCGCACTGGGTGTGACCACAAATAGTGATGCCATTGGCCTGCCTGATGATGGTGCTGCCTCTGGCGTAATTCCAGAATATTCATAATGCTGAGATTGAGTTCATTCATCTAATGTCTGAGGCCATAACATATGGATAACATCCATGCCATGCTCATCAAACCAGTGGGTAACCACACCTGCTCTGAGGCTGGGGTTACTATTTCCCTTCCCATCAGGAAAGAAATGCTTGGTTTTATGATCAACACTCAGTACTATTAACTAGAACATTAGCATTGACCTTACTTTTTAAGGTAATGAGTGCACTGAAACCATGCACTGAAACCATGCTATAAATGTGCATCCCGTAGCATTACGAAAACAAGCATTCAGGTCTGTAGGGTTATTTTGGTTAGTCCCATGTCTTCAGCAGTGTTTGTGCCCATATTCCTTCACAGACGTACATGGCCAACTGCAACCTGACTATGACGTCCTGCACCGTCGCTAACACCTCCTCATAATGTTTTTTTATTTATTAAACTCACTGCTTTCACCTACTTTTTGCCCTTTGTTGGTGATGTTTTGTCCTTGAAGTTCTATGCTGACATCACCAAGCTGGATACTCGCAATCCACTATCTATCCCCAAATTATATAGCAAGGTTATTCGTCAAGACTTATTCATTTAGAACTCATATGTTGAACACAAACACTACTATGACAGAACACTGGAATCCACTAATATCTCATTCAGGAGGATTACCCTTGCTACATCATCTGGGGACCGATTGTGGATTGCGAGGATCCCACACAGCAACCATGCCCAATGTTACTGGAGAAACTCACATACACCTGCAGTTGGCTCAATGAGCCGGACAAGTTCCATAAGGCTGCCTTAAATTATTATATTACTGCTTTGAAAATGGCCAATCTGCAGAACAAGGGGCGGAGACTGTGGGCCTGATTCAGACCCACTCGCGAGCGGCTGTCCACTCGCAAGTGGGTCGATGGTCTGCACTGCGCATGCGCGAGACGCGACGAGCGAAGGACTTTCCTTCGCTCGTTGTGTCTGATCAAAGGGGGCGTGCTGTCGATGTTGATGGTGGGCGTGCCGGGGGCGTGTCTCCCAGATGGGGGCGTTCCCAAGGGAGCGCCTACCGTCAGAAGCCGGTGATGTCAGTGGGAGTGATTTTGGCTCTGATAGAGCCAAAATCACTCCTGGCCTTGCGGTTGAGAAGATCAACCGCAGGCTTCAGCTCGCAGTGGCGATGGTCGCGATGGTCAAGACCATCGCGACCATCATCCTGCACGCTCCTATATGCTGTGGGTGGTGACCCACAGCTATACGAGCGTCCAGGAGGACGCTCCATAATTATGGAGGTGGGCCCTGATTCAGAGCGAGCGCTCTGGTCAGAGCATCCGGCTCTGAATCAGGGCTTGTGTTTTCCAGCGTTCCCCACTGATCAAGGATACGCTCTGGCCAATCAGCAGAGTCAAGGTGATATCCACTACACGAGTGTGGAACGACTGTACGATTACAACATCGTAATTGTTCAATCGTTCATCCTACTGTGCAGTGGATAATGTGCCCACACTGAAAGATTTGTGCGGCCACCCTCCCTCATCCCCGAACATGCATAACCTTATGATCTCGTCAGGCTGGCCGGCATGTTTAGATGATGACAGATGCTGACAACGAACAGCGGGAGTACACATTGCTGGTCATTGCCGGCATATTCACTGCACGATTAATGGACAATTGAATGATGACGATGTCGTTATCATTCAATCATTCATTTTAATTGTGTAGTGGATATGCAACTTAAGTGAACAAGAGTGCTTTCCTGCTCTCACCGCCCTGCACTGGATACTGCAAAGGCTTGTCAAAGCAAAGTCCCATTCACCCCTTGATCTCCTGTAGCATCAGAGAGGAGCAGGCAGCAGTAGCAGTGCAGCCGTCTCAGCATCATCCTAAAGTAAATAAACTGCAATGGGTGTAGTAGGTGGTGGATAAGGACCGGACACTATACAGTTATGCTTTCAACTACCAGGATACAATGGTCCCTCCCCCTTAAACCCGCCCCTGAGCCTGAGGCAAATCAGTTTGTTAACAAGCCCAAGGCAGGAGGAGGAGAGGAGAGAAGGAAGACTGGTACACAGAAGAATCATACTCCCCCCTGTGGACCCTATGGACTTCGAAGAAAGAGAGTTAACAAAGGTAAGTTTTACCATAACTAATTTTCTTCTTTAGGGTCCATAGGGATCCACAGGGATACAATAGGGATGTCCCATATCTTATTTAAGAGTGGAGACGCTCTTGAGCTGAGAGGAGTATCCTGCATCCAAATGAAGCATCGTGAGAGGCAAAGGTATCGAAGACATAAAACCTAAGAAAGATGTGGACAGAAGACCTTGTGGCCACCTTACAAAGCTGTTCAGCTGAGGTATCACGGTGAGCTGCCCACGAGGGTCCCGCAGAGCAAGTGGAATGAGCAGAGATGGTAGCCGGCACAGGAAGGCCTGTCTGTGTGTAAGCCTGTGAGAGATCCTGGCAGATGTCGGCTTACGCGCTCTGAGCATAGTCTGGACCACTAAGCTTAATACCTAATACCAAGGATTCTATTACCCAATACCTTTATATGCTGCTACTGTATATTTCGTCTGGCATAAGATGTCTTTTGGACATTGGGGGAGATGTTCTAAGCTCTGGAAAGTGATACATGGGAAAGTGATAAACTACCAGCCACTCAGCTCCTAACTGTCATGTTACAGGCTGTGCTAGAAAAATGACACTGAGGAACTGATTGGTGGGAAGTTTATCACTTTCCAGTGCTTAGTACATCTGCCTACAGAGGATGTTTAAAGCAGTGGTTCTCAAAAATTTTTTCTTCCTTGACACACATACGCGACACATTTTAGATATAAAAATAAATGTAAATGAGCCTTATAGTACTCCCTCATTCTCTTTAACCATTGTAGTTTATTTTCTTTAGGATGATGCTGAGAGGGCTGCACTGCTACTGCTGCCTGCTCCTCTCTGATGCTGCAGGAGATCAAGGGTGGATGGGACTTTGCTTTGACAAACCTGTGCAGTATCCAGTGCAGGGGAGAGAGCGAGATAGAAATCTGAAATTTCTTAAGTGTGAGGTGCATTGGATATATTGCCTGGGGACGTTGTCCCCGAGAGGGCTTAATGAGAACTTGGGGTTACATTGCCTCTTATGAGATATGTAGTTTATGTGATATGTAATTATGGTTTTTTATACATATGCATAATATGACTATGGTTCTAATGTTGTTTTCTATAGTGCTATGTATCAGTACGTAAATATTTTTTTGGTGTTTGTTTTTTGTATACAGTCACTATGGCAACGGTATCTGGAGACGACGTCATCAGTGGGCGCCTGCTTCCATGTCCTGGTTAATGCTTGTCTTGCACGTGGTGGGGTATATTGTATAAGGTAAGCACACTTTTTCTACTATTTTGCCCTGATGACGATGAATTAAATCATCAAAGCGTTGGTATACTTACCTGCTTGTAGTCTTTGATTTATGTCCGAGTGCCACCATCCTTTGAGTTTATTGTTTGTGGCCCCAAGCAGGGGCTTCCTACGGAGGGCACCGGCGTTTTGTTTACCCATACAATGAGTGTGCTGCCCATCAGGACAATATATATATATATGTGTTATATATATATATATATATATATATATATATAAAATGTTGAAAGAAATGGGCACTCTAAGGACCACTATTTAAATTAGGGTACCAGGATACAAAAATATTAATGCAGAAAAACGGCCCTCCTTAGTAGATTCAAACACCAGAGTGTTTATTATAAATCCATACAATGTACAGCGTACAGCGACGTTTCGGCCAGCTGTGTGCCCTTTCTCAAGCTGAGAAAGCGCACAAGGCTACCTGAAACGTTGCTGTACGCTGTACATTTTATGGATTTTTAATAAACACTCTGGTGTTTGAACCTACTAAGGAGGGCCGTTTTTCTGCATTAATATATATATATTTATTTGTGGCTAGATGTTTTTTCGTTGGTTCGGTAACCAAGGATTTGGAAACCCCCTTTCAAAATCCTGCGTTTGCCACTGACAGCAGGGACCAACTTGTGACACACTAGGGTGTCTCAACACACAGTTTAAGAAGCGCTGGTCTAAAGCTTGTAATAACACCATATGGATTGCTTCATTATTGATTTCAAGTAATAAGTGAGGGCTATATAATTCTGATTACATTCTCCCAACAGGACTATTATGTCACTATATAGATACATATCTAATTTTGATTTTCTTGTTTAATGTGTACGTCTATTGTTTCATTTTTGAATTTCTGTATAAATTAATGTATTTGATATATTTGGAACTTCTGTGTGGTTACTTTCAGGGAAATATCAAGATATCAAGGAAATATCCTTGTTATTTCTTATACCTGCTGCTAGTATAACTTTGATTTATATAGGATTTTGATGTCTTCTCAGGCAATACAGCGCCAGGGATAATATATGTTGTCTGTCTTAGACCTAAGTTGAGCTGTCTTGGTCACTGAAGCTTCTGCCAAGTTCATCTTAACTGTAAATCATCTTTCAAAGTCACTGAGGCCTGCTCTTGCCAGGAAAGTTAGTCATTATTCTAGGCAACCAGGACAGTGTAACATTTTATACATGACCCTGACCATGTACATACTGTATGTTGATCAGCCTTTGATGAAAATACACAACTGAAGCTACGCAGAAATACGTAAGTGGAGCTGTCATGCTGCTCATTATCAAGCTGCTGCAATGATCTTTAACTGTGACATGCAGTAATTGCAGATAGTGACTGTACATACTCTGTGCTTCGATACAAAGTAAGAACTACGTTGCCTTAATTACATGATTTTCCTGTCAAAATATAAATGCTATGAACTGATATTGATTAATTGTTACAAGCAAATTGTTTCACATTGCAACAAGGAGTTCTCTTTTTATTTTAACACAGGAGTTTATTAACCAGCTGTCTTTTATCCTGGAACGTATATCACTGTATGTGCCATTAGGATTACTTCTACTGTTCCAGATAGAGGGTGGGATGTACTATTATTATTATTATTATTATTATTATCCTTTATTTATATGGCGCCACAAGTGTTCCGCAGCGCCTTACATAGTACATAGAACTAATAAGTGAACAAGAAACAAGTAACTTACAGTACATTACAGTGCAGGACAAGGACACAACTTATATGCATTGCTGAAATAGTGATTAAAGCACTCACAATAAGCTGCCGGGAGTTGGCGGTCCCGTGATAGGTGCCCTAATGGGGAGTAGAGAGTAGAAGAAAATGTAAAGAGAAGCACATGAGGGAAGAGGTCCCTGCTCATGAGAGCTTACATTCTAAGGGGAGGGGCAGACAGACAGTACTAACTGCAATATGCATTGGAAATTATGTGTTTGTACAGGTGTTGCTATTGTAGAATAGTTAGGCATACACCAGTGGATGACTCAAACTATGAACAGCCCAGTTACTTATTAACTAATGGTGTTGGTTTACTGATAGATAGCAGGTACAGCCGTACTCACTGTTACATATACATTGGTTATAGAGTGAAGCTTGAGTGGAGCAGGGTTTCATACAGCATACCAGCTGGAGAGTGTATGACACTTGCGGGTAGTGGTGCAGGACATTGGAACAGCCTTTAATGCAGGTAATAGCCAGGTCTCTCATGAGCTGAGTAGGAGATGGCTGTTTCCCACCATGTCACTCTACACATTGGCAAGATGGCACTGCACATGCACAGTACTGACTACAGGGGCCATATTGGTAAAAGGAACAAAGCCTCCCTGGTGGGAAAGAAATATGGAGTTTGCGCAGTGTCTTTAAAAAAAATGCGGTCAAATCTCCAAAAACTGCTGTTTTCTGAAGTTTGGCAGCATTTCCCTTATGTATCAAGCTCCAGAAAGCAAAACTTTCCAGAGCTAGTACTTGATAGGCAATGCCATCTATAGATGGCATTGCTTAATTGAAGCATATGGGCTTCTTTTTGCATAATTCTCAAAGAGGGTGTCACAAGCTGCCACTGCAATTGGCATCCTGCTTGGGTTCCGGTTATCGCTAAGCGAATTCCGCCTTTCCACCTGCAGTGATTGGTGGATCTTGTTATAAGACAGTCAGGCTAGCTCCTCTTTGCCGGTTATAGCTTATGTCTTGCATGTAAGACCCTGGTCCTTGTTGATTGTGATGATTGTGAGGAATCTCTTCCAGCCAGAGCTACTGCCTTCATCCTGCGAACCCCGGTCTGCATCCCAGTTGTCGTCTTGACTACAGAAGCACCTGCTGCACAATTATTTTTGGGACACAGACTTCAGCCCGCAGCCTTGCAGCTCATTCCACCCAAGTGTAGTGACATTAGCCTGCAGCCCTTGCCGCTCACACCCCCTCAGTGCTGCAATGTCTACCTGTGGCCTTGCTGCTCAATCCACTGAAGTGCAGTGACATCAGCCTGCAGCCCTTGCTGCTCACTGCACCAAAGAGCAGCACCATCAACTCACCGCCTAGCCGCTCAGTGACTTCTATCCACGGCCCTGCCACTCGGACCACCTCAGTGTAGCAGTCCAGCCAGCTACCCAGCCACTTCACTCCACACCCAACTAGTGGCTCATTCCGTCATGTTTGTATCAGAGTTCGCTACATTGGTCTCCAATCAGATCCCTAGCCACACACATTTCCAGTGATATCTGAACTACTGTATAAGCCTCTACTGTTTGGAGCATAAGTCCATGTGGCAACCTGAGTACCGATGAGTGTGCTGAGCTCTAAAGGAACAATGAGGGGCTGTTATTGGCATGAAGACCTCACCAATGTGACTCTAGAGATCTTACACAATATTAGTTCAGGTCTTCATAACAGAGGGATCCAAAAGTATGTGTCCCCCTCGGCTCTCGCATGTGCTGGCTGATGCCTGCATATTTGCAGAAAGACTTCCTAAACGTAGGTGTCCTCACACCGCAAAGGACAGCTTTTATCGGAGACGTTGTCCTTTGCAGTTTTTTTGCAAATCTACATGCTTACTGCATTAATAAACGCCACTATGCATGCGGTAAGTGGCGGGATATATCATATACAAAATGCAATGCCAGAATGAGGTGAAGCATCCAAATACTCCGTCTGTGCTCATTATTTACCAAAATCCCAAAGTCACTAGGCTGGAGTGAGTGCAATGGAAGAGGACTAATTGAGTAGTGTGGTAAGTGTGTGTATATCCAGAAAGTCAATATACAAATCAATATGGATCAAAAGAAAAAAAAAGTTATTTTAAAAATACAATTCTATTTATTGTATTATACAGTATATGCTGTATGGATGCATGCTGTTATTTTATGTCAAATGTTGTCACAAGTAGGTAACATTTTATTTTGATATAGTACAGAATATGTTTTAATTGCTAATTCAGGAGGTTTTATTATAGTTAGATATACAGTAGTTAATTTGGGCTTTACTTAGATGTGCATTTACTTCAGTCTCTTGTATGTATTAAATTTCATCAACCACTGTTGTTCTAAAAGGAGACGTCGCCTGTTCTCTATCATTAGATCTGTCAGTATTGCTCACTTACATTTAATAATTCATTAAACAGAAATGATCTATCTAAAATATGTTCTTTATCTATCACTAAGGATTTTGCTAACTTGCAGAATACAATGGTTTACATTAGAATGAAACCATGTGTACTTTGTAGCTTATGCTGACTTGCGCCTAATTGCAAACGTAAAATGTATTTGGAAAAAAGCATTTTGCTACCCGCGCAGTGCTACATGTAACGCGAGATGCAGATGATACAGCATACCTGGCAAAATGAGTCTCCTTTATACTGCAGACAACAGGAGCAGATATGACAGGAGGCGTGGCTTCACAGTGATAGTTAAACATGCTCAAAAGTCAGTGCTCAATGCGTATGCATTAGAGTAACTGGCTGGATGGTGTAGTAAATAAATAAAAATGCAGCGACAATGCAAAATAAAACAAAACTCATTTTTTTTTAAATACACCATAACAAATATATCAGTTGCCTTCCCTTTACAAGCTGACTGGGAAACATAAGAAAAAACGTGGTTCAATGCGCTCTTAAACAAAAAGCTAAATTAGAAGTGACTACTTAAGTTAAGATTTTAATTCCTAGGTGCTGCTTCGAATGTTAGTGGCTTTCCTGTGCCACTATATGTTTAAATGGTAATTGTAATGCATACGAGGCGCAAAATAGGAATAAATGGTTTTAATGGTTAAAAATATTAAGAATGGTAAAAATTAAGGCAATTCACATGTAAATAACAATAAAAGAACAATAAGAAATTGGTCCATAAATTATCTAATAAATGAGTACTTTAGCTTATTCTTAGATACATGGGATCATAATAAAATATGGTAAAATGTGGTAATGTGTTTGTAATAAACATAAACATAAACATATAGGCGCCTCAGGAATGAAAGGCAGTTCAATGTTTTCCAAATGATGGCATCAATGTGTGAACAGCAATATCACATGTAATAATCCCTTTAAGTTATTTAAGTTCGTAAAATTTATTCAAAAGCTGTTTTGAGTACCCTCAGTCATTGAAAATCACCATTGCAGGTGAATACGTGGATGGTGAAAAATGCAGGTTTCCCAAATTGAATACAGTCAGGTATTTAAGTCTCCAGTCTTTACTTTAGACTTCCTCCGTTGTCTGGAAGTTAAAGTGGGACTTTCCAGATTGTCTGCATAAATGGGATGGTGCGCGCACCTCCTACCTTAGTGTTGATGTCTGTGGGATATGCTGTTGCCTCCGTCTGGTCGCTCACCGAGTCCTGTTGGTAAAGTTGGAGACCCGTTTTCAGTGGGTCCCGCGATGCAGCAGCCAGACCACAAGTGTCAGTGGCCGCTGTGGGTGAGGGAGAGCCGGCGGTGAGCGTGCACGCCTGTGTCACCGTCGGATCCCTTCTTCCGGGTAGCGCTCCTTCCAGGGGGCGTGGCCAATGCGTTTCGCCCGTCCAATCAAATGCGGGCTTCGTCAGGGCTGTCAATGTCTCTCCCTATTGTTCCTTATAAGGGTGTCAGTCTTGCTCCTCCTTTAATAGTTAACTCCTTCGTTGCCTGTCTGTGATCTGTGTTTAAATGATGGTGAATTTCTTTGTACATATCATGTGTCATAGAATTATACACAGGATTAGGCAGACCAGCGATTCCATGGTCTGTGATGTTGAATGATGTCAAATAACTGTGGTGACTAGTGATGTTTTCTTTAGAACCACATAATGAATACATCAATTGGAATTGAATACATCAATATAATATGAAAATTAGTAAGTGACAAAATTATTTATAGTTGGAAAGGTTAATAGGAGTTTAGATAGATATTAATCTGTGTTGTTCCATTTGAAGGTATTTGGACTCCTAAGCTGGAGTGATGGTCTAATATCGTCTGTCTGATGTTATATTTTCAATATGGAACAAGAATAAGTATGTATTTATTGATGGTTTCGCTCGTTCAGTATTAGTATTCCTCCCGGGTGGGCTAATTGGCCTCGTGCTATTCAAGTTAGGGGAACGGTACAATGGATATGGGGATACGCTACATAACCTGATGTTCATGCGGGGTCCCCCACCGCATTACTTGTCAGGCCCTTCCCTGTTTAGCTTCCAAGTTCGGAAGTGGTTGGGCGGTGTCAGGGAGGTATGTACGTAGTGAACGCCACCATGTCCTTATTCCCCAAACAGAGATTCTTGAAAAGCACTGCTTATATGCCCAGATCTTATCTTAGACTGATATAGATTAATCTTTCAAGAAATATGAAAATTCAAAATCGATATTTAGTCCCTTTGGTTTTAGTGTTTTCAATTCATAGATCCATTTGGATTCTTCTTGTGACATAGTTTTGATAAAATCACCCCCTCTCCAAGGTTTTTTAACTTTTATAATAGCATGGAACTGTAGACTGCTAGAGTCTCCATTGTGTACATTTTTAAAGTGGTTGGATACGCTATGTGCCTCAAATTTTTTATCATTGTTATTAATGTGTTCTCTTATTCGTTTGCTCAAATTTCTTTTTGTGCGGCCTACATATTGTAAGCCGCAAAGACAAGTTAGGAGATAGATTACCCCTTGGGTATCACATGTCATTGTTTCTTTAATCTTGTACTCTTTCTTTGTAACATTTGATGTAAAATCACACACTGGCACAGTTTGTTTTTTTCCCGTGATTCTACAGGCCTTGCATCTATTGCAATAATAGAAACCTGGATTCCTTTTTCCAAGCCAAGTGTCTGTATTCTTCGTTTCCTTTCTAGGCATCAGATAGCTTGTCGTGATTTTTTGCTTCAGATTTGGTGCTTTTCTATACACAAAGTGGGATTTTTCTTGTAGCTGACTTTTCAAAATATCATCCTTAAGAAGAAGGTGCCAATGTCTGCGAACAATCTTTTCAATATCTTTGTACTGATTACAATACTGAGTGATAAAAAAGGGTCCTTTTTCTTTTTCTCTCTTTGGTCTGTATTCTAGTAGGTGTGTTCTTTCAGTTTCTTTGGCTTCTTGAAGGGCTTTCTCTAAGATCTTGGGATCATAGTTCTGTTCTGTAAACTTCGATTTTAGTTGTTCTGATTGTTCATTGAATATTTTCAGATGTGAGCAATTCCGTCGGATTCTCTTAAACTGTCCTCCTGGGATGCTCTGAATCCAATTTTTATGGTGATTACTTGTGGGGGGGATGAATTTATGCATGTCTACTGGTTTAGTAAATGTCTTAGTTTGTATTTGGTCTCCTTCTATATAAATGGTGACGTCTAAGAAGTCAATAGATTCCTTTGCTCCAAGTGGTTGTGAATTCCAAATTGATGGTGTTGTCATTAATATACTTGCTGAATAGTTCTAATTCTTCCACTTCCCCTGTCCAAATCATGATGACATCATCTATATATCGTTGCCAGAAAAGTATATGTTCTCTAAACGGATTGTTCTGCCATATATTTCCATTCTCCCAATTGGCCATAAACAGGTTATCGTAGCTAGGGGCAAATTTCGTCCCCATAGCTGTTCCGCAAACCTGTCTATAGTGGGAGCCATTGAACCAAAAATGGTTATGCGTTAAAATAAATGTTATACTGTCAACCACAAATTTAATTTGTTTCTCTGAGATGTCTGAGTAGGATTTCATTATTGATTCTATTGCATCACATCCTTGTCGGTGGTCTATACAGGTATAGAGTGACTTTACATCATATGTAACGAGGGAGTATCCTTCTTCCCAAGTAGTGTTGTTCAAAATCCCTAGAATCTGGGTTGTGTCTCTTAAATAGCTGACTGGGAAACATGCTTTATTCTCACAAACTGATTGATCATTTAACTGTAATTCTGTAAATAGATCACAGCAGCCATTTTTTTTACAATATTAGCAGAATTTGGAGGGATGTAGACGATTCAGCCAATTAGATCTGTTGTCGTTATCATCAGTTTGTAACTTGTACCAGTGGTCGAGTGCCAGCAAATGATCCACCTACTCACAGATGCGTATGCGTCTATTTGGTACTGAGCATGGGACGCTTTGGCATGACCATACCCTCACTGCAGTACTGGCTCTTAAATGATCAAAATAGAGCTCCAATGTAGTGAGTACTGATTGTGGGAGCGTCATAAGGGGGGAGGTTTCAGGTCATGGTCGAGGCTCTAGGAAGTTGGAAACTGATTTAGAGATGGACGCAGAAGTGCCTGCAGCCAGGGGCGCCAAGATGGGGGGGAGTGGGTGGTAATTACCCGGGCCTGGGATTGCTAGAGGGGCATGGCAGGGGCCTGGGGCCGGCATCGCCTCCCCTCCCTCTTACATCAAAGCAGCCCAGCACACGCTGCTGCGTGATGAGCTGCACTGGGAGACTGCTCGCGGCTGCTAAGTAGCAGCCACAGCAGTCTCCTATGCCTGTCCACCGGGGGAAGAATGGGGCATGGCCACGTCTCCCACAATTAGGCCACGCCTCATTCTCCCCACGGCCCAGTGCAGCTGTTGGCGCCCCTGCCTGCAGCTACGTTTATTGGGGGTTGCCCATGTGTGACTTAATGCAAAAGCTGCTACAAAGACCTTCCCTTGTGCACATCCTTGTATCTGAATGTACAAGCACTGAGACGACCACTTCCAGTACCCATACAAGCTGTAATACCACTTGGTGCGCCCTTAGATGCCACCATTGGTCTCACCATCAAAACTTGCACCAGCCTTTTATGTGAGCAGTCGAGCGTCTGTGTATGTGACATGCCTGCGACACTCCAACAACATGACCAGCCTCTTATGTGAGCAGGCGAGCATCTGTGTATGTGACTTGCCTGCGACACTCCAGCAACACGCCCATAACACAGACCATCTCTTTGCATTCGCTAAGACACCTCTCTGTCACCGCCCAGGAACACCAGCCGCATTGTTTAACATACTTCTCCCTCTATGTGTCTGAAATGAGAACTGTGACTCTGCACGGACACAATCGGGACGCATTCATGATGCAACTTAGACACATGCGCAGTATCAAAGAATCACTCCACTACACCTGACATCGGTATTACATACAGTTCTGGATCAGGCCCTAAGTGCCTGTTGTGCTGCCAAGCTTTAACAAATAAAGGCGGAATGGGTATGTAATGCCAGCTGTCGGGATGCCTCCTGTCAGAATACCGCCAGCGGCATCCCGATGGTTGGTATCCCGACAGGAGTCGGGTAAGTATACTTACCTTCCGCCTCTAACCCTCCCTTCTAGTAGCCTAAACCTCCCCACCCCACACCCTAACCTAACCCTCCCCGTTAGTGCCTAAATCTAACCCTCCCCCTTAGTCCCTAACCCCCCCAGTGATGCCTAACCCTAACCCCCCCTAGGGATGCCAAACCCTAACTCCCCCCCAAAAAAACCTAACCCTAACCATGCTACGCTACCTAAACTTAAACCTCTCCTCCCTGTGCGGCTAAGGCACCCCGGACTTACCTCGTTCGGGCTGGCGTCATTCTGTGTTCCGGTGTCGGGATTAAGATATAGTAGGCTTCTGTATTTTGACGTGCTTATATTAAGTCGGGATTTCCCTGTCAATATTGAGGCCGTCGGTCTCATAACTACATCCCATAATAGCACAATAACTGATGCCTTGGCCTTTTACATACACTGCAGTGTACTAATCTTCAATAATGATGACAACTGAATATGTTGCTAGTAAAACCCTCAGATTTATGACATAAGCCTGTTGACAAATATTCTCTGTCGGTTTGATATATATTACGTGTCTTTTTGGCTTCAGAGAGCAACAAAAGTATGCAGCCTATTGTATCTGCTATACAGACATGTAAGTGGCTTCTGGTTCCTTGTTCCTATACTCGTGTCTCCGTTTATCAGATGTGGAGAGCTACATCTGGAGGACTTCAAGTTCAAGTTAAGTTGTTCTTCGCTGATGAAACATCTGTTATCCTGTGCGTGTTCTCGGTTAGCCTGCTGTGAGAAGGGTGAAGATCCACATACGCATGCTGTGAGTGAGCAAGGGACATTTCTGCCGAATTAAAGGTTACTGTAACTTTGCTTAAAAGGAACTTAGTATTTGGAGAGCTTACTAAAAACACATGTTTGCAGATGCAATACGAAAAAAAAAAATAGTCCAAAACTTAAAAAAATATTTTGGCATCTGATAACATGTATCTAACATAGCACTTTTGCCTTTTGTTACATTCCCATATGATAAACTTTATATATAACTTCAAAGACTTTGAAATAACAAAAATAGCTGCTGCTGGTTTTTTATAACATATTTATTTTTGCACTAACTCTTCAAACATTTCCTGAAGAGATAGCAACGATATACAGTAACCCTGATTCAGCGATGTACGCTAATGCAATCGCAGCTGTGATTTAGCAAGGAACGCAGCTGCGAAAATATGCTAATGTTTCCAAAGCTTAGCCGAGCACAGGGACGCCCACTGCTGCCTTCTCATATTCAGACGACAATGTGCAACAGCGTAAACATCGAGAACATCGATGCACATCGGCCAGCCACGCAGTATGTAAGTCAAGTCTGGCCAGCAGCAAACACTGCAGCTCTCCTGCCACGCAGAGAGGTCACATGCTGCCATGGAGGATGCAATGACTAATTTATGCACGCCCATGAAACGGCGTTTAATCTAACCACCCCCTCGTTACCACGCCCAAACGCAGACTACCTGTCACTCACTTTGCGAGTGGTTCCTATGTACGAGAGTGATCGCAATGCAAACCCTGTGCGTGCTGCATTTGCACATGTGCAATAGCAAACAATCGCTCATTCTGCTAAAATATTGGCATTGCGTCCGTCTCTGAATCAGGACCTAGGTCTTTAGAGAAGGGCCTATTATGAGAGTTTTAATGCATGTATAATTCTGCTCTCTTTGCTATTTTTGTTCATTGTAATTTACATCTAATAACAGAAGAGAACGCACCATACTTACCGACTATTCTGTAATCCTTTCCGGGAGCAGCCAGAGAGGAGCTGCTGCTCTTAGCTTCGGGGGGATGGCATATACTATAGCAGTCATTAGGCCCCACCCTCTTTACAGGAAAAGCCTGTGATTTGCGGGTCCGTGAGGAGGGGGCGGGGCTAAATTATGCAATTTACGGACCCGCAAATTTCTCAGAAAATCTCTCCATCCTGCCCACTTCATTAGGAAGTGGGTGGGATGCGGGAGATCTGCTTACTTTTTCGGGGATGCAGGGCATTACCTGAAAAATCGGGAGCCTCCCGGGAGAGTAGGCATACAGTATATGGAACACACTATTCAGAAAGAAAGAATGTTGTGTATATTTGCTTCAATCCTTTCTTCCATGATGTTGCAGGATAGTGATGTCTTACTGTATAACCCCTTCCACCTCTTTGATGAAATGCAGTGACCCTGTCAACAGAATGCAAAAAGTTTTGATATGCATTAAGTAGTTTTTGATAATTAATCCTGAATATTAACTAATTTGGATGCATCAGTACTTAATACCTCGTATATTTATTCTTTTGTTAAAATTATGAGCTAATCAGATACAGTGTATCAGTCATTATACAATAGAATCTATGTTGTAAGGCTGCTGATCACATAATTTTACTAAAGACAAAGGAATTCCGTTAATTACTATTACAGCACTCACTAATCAATAATAATAAGTACACTGGATACAGTTTTTAGAAAGTTGAAATAGTTTTTTATTCTTATGAATGTATGTATTATGTAGAGCTAATATGTATGTTAAATACTGTTAGATCATATTCCATTAAATAAAATTTTTCTGGTTATATGCTGTATATACTGTAGCTGGACCTGACTGATATTAATGTCTGCCATCTCACAATTGAATCAATGAGATTACATAAGCCCAGAGTCCTAATTGATTAATTTATACTAGTTTCTGCTTTTTTGAGCTTTCACATGCTCAAAGTGGAATTTCTGCAGCTGTACTGTATGTAATTGATATAACTTACTCGTTAAAGAGGTCATAGCAATTATATTAGCACCAACATTTTGTATCTCTAAAAGGGCTCATTTAGTTATAGAAACGGCTGGTCTGCTCAGCTCCCCCTTTAGAACATGTAAAATGTGGCACAAAGGGCATGCAGCCAATAAGCCGGTGGTTGAAATGCCGACCGCTGGATTCCCGACTCTCAAATCCCGGCCTTGGACTAATGACAGGTGTCAAAATCCCATCGCCTGTCATTATATCTTCACCGGGATGCCAACGCCTGGCATACCGAACAAAGGTAAGCTGGGCGCCAGGTGCGGACAGCCACGGGGGGAGGGTTAGGTTAGGGGTTCCTGGGAGGCCTTAGGGTTAGGCAACCCCCCGGTAGGGTTAGGGTTAGGCTAGGGGAAGGGGTGGTTAAATATTCTGGAACCACATGATGGAACAAAACATTATGGGCCTAATCCTTTAAGTCTGTGCAAGTGAATGTTCCTGGGAGATAACATGGGTGGAGAAGATGACACGGGCATGTCGCTGAAAGTGGCTGCTTCCACAGATGCCCAGCCGCTCACACAGGAGCCCATACTCAGACAGAGAAACTACACCTGCCATAGGGCTGGTGCAAGTTATGATGGTGCAACCAATGGTGCATCTGTTGACTGAAACACGCTCCCAAGAGGCTGCAGGTGCACAGCTGCTTCCGACTTATTTTTGCTCCTGTCTTACAGTGTTTCACTATTGGAAAGTACAAAACAAGGTCAGTATATGTATATGTGACATGTCATTGCACCAGACGTCTCTCACTTATCCCAGCTACATCTATCCTCAGCTGCTTCTGCCCTGTCTTTGAAGGTGACATCACCTCACTCCTTTCATCTTCTTATCTAGTAATCTATCCAATCAATTCAAATGTTTGCTGTGCACTCATTCCAGCACACTGATGTCAGCCTTTATTAAGGAGTCACCCTTTTATTTTCCTCAGGTGCAATAATCCTTCTCATTCTCAACCTTCACATGACCTATAACTGGCATCTAGCTAACACTCCATCTCTCTTCTTCCATTTACCTGCACATTATAGTGCTCATGAGCCTGGCATATCAGACTTACTGTAGGGCCTGATTCGGAGGTGGATGCAATGACAATTTTTTTATACTGTGCATGCTCCAAGTTTCATTCCTGATGGTAGTTGCAGTGTGGACTTGGACTCAGTGTGATTGACAGGCAGGGAGCGCTTGGAAAGTGGCATGAAAGTGGCATGAATTCAAATGCAGTGGTTAAGGCTCCGGTGCCTTATCTCCAACGGGCATTCCATAAGGTTGCTCAGAACATTGATGATGCGATTGATGTCTGACCAATGTTGCATCTGTGAACGCAAGTGGCTGTACTACAGAAGACGCTAGTGGGCATCTCAATACAAATCTCGGAGGCTGCAACAATGGCATATTTCCACATAACCACGGGATCAGGCCCTTATTCTCTACCACACAGCTTGTTCCTTATTGGAGGCTTTATTCTGATTTCAGGGGGTGATTCAGGCTCAGACGCTATTGCAGCTGCTAACATGGTAGCAGCTGCGATAGCACTAATATGGTAATTAATCACACCTCCTGCATGCTTTACTGATCTTAACTGCATCCATGGACGCAGCATCGACTCATTTGCGTGTACCTCAACCGGCTGAGTGACATTGGGGTCACTCTAGCCAACCACCGCAGATGCAAAAAAAAAAGGACAGGAAATTTCCATCAGCCAAATGAGATCCTGGCATCTTCCTTCCCCCACAACGGCGGCGACACGTCTCTGTTTGGGGAAACAGAGGCCGTCGCCGCCCTCTCCTTGCCCAGAAATGGCAGCAGACTGTCAATCACTGACAGTCTGCTGGCGGACTGCTTGCCAAATCACAGACCCGTATTGCACATGCGCAGTAAGGATCATGCGCCTTCGCACAGCACTGGCCATCGGAGATGTGCGCTAACAACTGGGCTAGCGTGCATCTCTGAATCAGCCCCTCAGTTCACACACTATACTGCGGGCCGCGGGGGTGATGGGAGGGATAAGCCCATAGACTTCTATTGGGTAACGTGGTGCCATGTCTGTCCCTTTTCTTTTCATATGCAGATGAGGGGTTGAAGCCAGCTTGGATGACATCATCATATGCAAATCCATCTTCTGCACTGTGCCCTGGGAATGCTTGCACTAGTTACACGTACAGCCATGGCCAAAAGTTTTGACAATGACACAAGTATTGGTTTTCACAAAGTTTGCTGCTTCAGTGTTTTTAGACCTTTTTGTCAGATGTTACTATGGTATACAGAAGTAAAATTTACACAGGACGAAGACTTTTGGAGGATGGCCTAGTGTCAAGAAGGGCAGCAAAGAAGCCACTTCTCTTCCGGAAAAACATCAGGGACAGACTGATGTTCTGCAAAAGGTACAGGGATTGGACTGCTGAGGACTGGGGTAAAGTTATTTTCTCTGATAAAAACCTTTTCAGATTGATTGGGGCATCTGGAAAAACGCTTGTCCGGAGAAGGAAAGGTGAGCGCTATTATCAGTCCTGTGTCATGCCAACAGTAAAGCATCCTGAGACCATTCATGTGTGGGGTTGCTTCTCAACCAAGGGAGTGGGCTCACTCACAATTTTGCCTTAGAACACAGCCATGAATAAAGAATGGTACCAAAACATCCTCCAAGAGAAATTTCTCCCAACCATCCCAGAACAGTTTGGTGATGAACAATACCTTTTCCAGCCTTATGGAGCACCATACAATAAGGCAAAAGTGATAACTAGGTGGCTCGGGGAACAAAACGTCAACATTTTGGGTACACGGCCAATCTTCAAGAGGCAGGTGGACAAACAAAAACCCACAAATTCTGACAAACTCCCAGCATTGATTAGGCAAGAATGGGCGGCCATCAGTCAGTATGTGGCCCAGAAGTTGATTGACCGCATGCCAGGGCGAATTGCAGAGGTCTTGAAAAAGAAGAGTCAACACTGCAATTATTGACTCTTTATGTAAGTCAATAAAAGCCTTTGACACTTATGAAATGCTTGTAATTTTACTTCAGTATACCCTAGTAACATCTGACAAAAAGGTCTAAAAACACTGAGGCAGCAAACTTTGTAAAAAAACAATACTTGTGTCATTCTCAAAACTTTTGGCCATGGCTGTATATACTTTGGAGTGTATCAGGAATAGGCCTCTGCCACCTTACCACTTCCACAAAGAGATATGTGGCCTCCCTGCAGTTGCTATCCCCAGCTGAGAGTTCACTTGTGCATGCCCCAAGTAAACCTCCTTCACTTGACAGGGGCGTGCCCGGGGCAGCAGCCCTCCTGAGCACAAGTTCATCTCATACTTACCTGGCAGGGAGATACAATGATCACAAAGGTGGTTCTCCCAGGGTGAGACTTGTCCATTGCACTCTGGGTGTGCTGACCCCTGCGATTTCCCAGATGCTGGAAACTCATCTGCATAATTTGTTGTAGTGGGGAACTGCATTTGCATTTGCATTTGATCTCTGGTAAAAGTCAGCTTTTTTTGTGTGCTGGTGTTTCTGTAAAACCTTTGCTGTGGGTTACCTTTACTCTATTTCTTTCAACACTCCCTTCTTTTCAACTGCGCCCTTTAAGCTGCTTTTTCACCTTTACAGCAGTGCGTCCTGACCTCTTCTACTGGGTGCTTGCTGCGTGCTTCTTTGCTGTTGTGCCATTCCAGTGTGTTTTGCATATACAACCAATAGATGGTGGTGCAGGACCCAAACTGTTCCACTTGCTTTGCAAAGCAGGCCTGGAGCTGTTGCACGGTTCAGCTGCTGCAAGAATCAGCTTGAATGTTTCAAAGTGCTGTGGCAGTGATGGCCCACCTTGGGCAGACTGGGAGTTAACCAGGTGGCACCAGAGAAAGATCGCCGTGTCCTGTGCCCTCGCCGGGAACAGGGGGGAGGTGACCTGACTGTCCCTTTTCTTTTCATATGCAGATGAGGGGTTGAAGCCAGCTTGGAGGACTTCATCATATGCAAACCCATTGTGACGAAGCACCCAAATGCATCGCATTCCAGTGCTTAATACATTTGGGGAATACGGTAAGACCCCCAAAACGGCATATTCTGGGGTTTTACCGCATTTTCCCCTTTAGTACATCCCGGCCATAGAGAGAGAGAGAGAGAGAGAGAGAGAGAGAGAGAGAGAGAGAGAGAATCGATGTTGCTTTCACTATTTAGTATAGATTTTGGTTTTGTTGTGTGGGTGAGTTTACAGCAGTTTTCTCTTCTATATTTATGTATTTATATAGTTTCATATATATGATAGATATGTTATAATAACAGCCACCCCCACAGCAGCCCAAATTTTGAGAATTTTTCAATTGGTTTACATATCAATTGTTGCCCCACCCTCAAAGCAGCTCCACCCACATTATCCACAGCTCCACCCACCTCTGTCCCATACCCAGGGGGAGTGGGCTACCTATTTTTTCAGTACGATGGCAGCCCTGGCAGAAAATGCAAGTATTAATGTAGGTTTTACCCAATCAGCTGCTGGGATAGAATCATGTTAGCATCCACATGAAAAACAGTACTTGATTGATCAGCTGTGAAGGAGTAGCCCTGAGCACTGTTTAGTGTTTAATCAGGGCAGTTGCTGCCTATTTAACTGCTAAACTGTATAAACCACGGTGAAAATTAGGGGTCTATTTACTAAACTTTGTTAGGAAATAAAGTGAATGGAGATAAGGTGCAAGAAAATCGGCTCCTAACTGCCATTTTTCAAACACAGCCTGTGACATGGCATTTAGGAGCTTTTTGGCTGGTACCTTACCTCAGTTCACTTTATCTCCTAACACAGCTTAGTAAATAGACTCAGCTTAGTAAATAGACCCCTGAGTTGTCTAGAAACCTTAGGGCCTGATTCAGCACGGATTGAAAGTCTGCAATTGCACGCACCCGCATGTATCGAAAATATGCAAATGAATGCGATTGCACTGTGATCGCAGCACTACACCAAAGACGCCCTCAGCCTATAAAGCCACCCACTTCCCATTACATACATCCACAAGTCAGCAAAAACATTGGTAACATAGAGTAACATCGGACCCATACGCAGAGGTGTGGTTGAGCTTGACATGCCTCATTACCTGCGAAGCTTCCTGTCGTCATGCAGAGCTCAGGCTGTGTATGCCCTAATTATGCACGCCCCTGTAATGGCGTTCGAATTCACATGCACGCCTGCGTCCCTTTGACTACAACCCTTTTCCACCAACAAACAACACTTGATGTGAATCATTTCTGTCTTACACTGCGTATCCACTGCGTTCACATATACGATCCCTGTAGCCGGCTTGCGCACTGCGATGCATACAAATGCGCTTAACACAAACATCGACTGGTTGCGTACGTCCGCAGCCTTGCGATCCAACCTGAATCAGGCCCTTAGTACACAGAAAAGAAAAACACAGGAAAAGGGCAGATCAGAACAGCAAAGCAGCCCTATGGGCAGCTCTGTATTTATACAAGACCTCCCACTAAGCTATTAGTGCACCTGGCGCTATCTTATTTACACAACAGCTGTGACAGGTTCATGCTAGCAGAATTGAACATGAAATTAGTGATTGCGTTGTTTTAACTATTGCCTATAAGGTTTACTAATATAACAAAAATTATATTACATCCTCCATAATGCAGTTGAAATAATAGGTGTAATTTTCCACTTGATGATGCTCTCTCTCCCAGCCATTAGGAATGGAATGATCATCACTAGGAAGGAATTCTGAGCGTATTACCTGCATTTTGAATCTCAATTGTATAAACAAAATGATGTAGTAGGTGGGGCAGTAACCAGTCCCGTAGCAGGACAATTTTTTGTCCTGTGCTGGCACCACAGAGAAGAGCAGTGTCCAGACCGTCCTAAGAACACTCCTGATCACTCTACAGGCTGCAGGCTGCTATTCCAGATACAGAACAATCCAGCCTCTGTAAATAACAGAGGGCCTGATTCAGCAAGGAACACAGTTGCTAATATGCACGCAATCGGCTTATTGTTGCGTACTGGGGCATGCATAAATTAGTCACTGAGATGCCCTATGCAGCCTGAGGCTTGATAGCGTGCGCTGAAGTTAGCAATTTCTGAGTAAGGCCAGGGCTTGTGCAAGTGAGCATGAGGGTGCGATGGTACTCGATTGTACCGTTGGTTTCGCAGTTCTGCTAAACATTACAGATGTGTGCTAGGTAAAGTGGGCGTCCTTGTGTAGTGCAGCGGCGGTATTGCCATAGCAATGTTTTAGCATACTATCACAGTAGAACTGCGTGCGTAATCTCTGTTGCATCCACACTTGCGTTCCTTGCTGAATCAGGCCCAGAGACTGTAGTAACATTAGTTAATCTCCAATCTAGTATAAAGCTGGCTCTTATTCCAGTTCTTCTCTTCAAACAGAGGGTCTCATTCAGACCCGCTCGCAAGCGCCTATGCACTCGCAAGCGGGTCGATGTTGAGGCCCTGCGCAGGCGCAGCGGCTGTACTTCGCGTGCGCAAGCCCCGGAGCGACAGAGAAATTCTGTCGCTCCGGGGCTCACTACAAAATGGGCGGCTGTCAATGGTGATCGACAGTTCGCACCGTTTTGTAGGCGGGGTGGGGGGGGGGGTGGCTGGCCAAATGTAGGCATTTCAGACGGAACGCCTGCCATTTGGGGGCGGCCCCACTGACATCACTCGTGATGTCAGTGGTGAGCTTCCGGCTCTAATAGAGCCGAAAGCTCTGGGGCTTGCGGTAGACGAGACCCTACCACAGGGTCTCGTCGCAAACCCCGATGGTCGCGATGGTCATGACCATCGCGACCATCAACCTGACCGCTCGCTAAAGCTACACAGCCTAGTAAGCAGCCAGGAGGCCGGCTCAGAACATAGAAGTGGCCGCCCTCATTCAGAGCAAGCGCTCGCATTTTGCGAGCGCTCTGAATGAGGTCCAGAATGTGGTACATTTACTGTATATAAAGAAAGATCTCCCTTGATGGGTGTAAAGTAATAAAATGTGTTCCAGCCTAGTGCTGTAACCTACTGGTGCAGTGTGGGGACAAGGACAAGTTATAATATAACTCAAATGGTCAATTTAAGGTAAGTGGGGACAGGGTAAGATATCCCCATCCACCCTTCAATTGGTGAATAATGTAATAGAGAGTAATGGTCCCAAGCCTAAAGTAGTCCCTCTTGGGGGCAATGGTGTGTAACTAGTATGACCCGCAGGCTACTGTTGAGCACTGTCTCACATGGCGGATGGGTGGAGTAGGGAAAATGTATCTATTTGGTAATAGACAAATTTGTTGAAGGTGGGAATCTCCTTTAAGATGCAATCTAAAATGTTATAACTTTTTTTATTTATTTACAGATCCATAAGAACACCCCATAGTTACTAGAATGTATTAGGTTACCATATGTTATGCATAGCAAATCAGTGAATTACATGTACTTCACTGTAAATTGTTATGGGAATTCAGCCTCTTGTTTAGCTTGTATTAAAAGATGCTGGAAGTAGCAGTTGTATTCCTTAGTAACAAAATACATGTATTATATACACAAACAATAACACAGAAAACCTGTCTCAACATATGTTTAGTCTAAACATAGTACCGAAATAAACATAGTAGCGAAATACAGATTTATTCTTTATGTATATATATTAAAGTGCAAACAATCCATGTTTTGGATTGTTATGCTATAGTTGTATATTGCTGACCTTAATATGTACATGAATGAAATAACTGGATTGTTTGTACCTAACTAAATATGTTCGTTATGTTCTCTTTCACCCTTTATTTGGGAGTTTTCCATGTCTGAAATTAGGTGTGTCTTTTTTTGTTCAGTACAGCATCTTATTGGTAACTTGATGGTGGTCCGGTGAAAGTTATGATAATCCAATACAGAAAACCTGACCATGCTGTACTCGTGCAATTACCTAATGCCATACAAAGTACAATAAATTCCCTTAAAACATATACTATACCATCTTAGAATATTATATCAATTTGTTTATTTGAAGCGTAAATGTTCTAAATAAATACATTATTAGCAACATTGATGACTTAGGATGAAGGCGTTGACGTGTAATATTACAATTTTATTTATTTATCGAAGCAGAAAATGCTCAGATAGGCTTTCAGGCCAAATTTTATCATTTACTTATCAACTATTAATGAACATGTTTTAGTTGTCATATCTGTGTACGTAACTAATTAAACGTTTGCTCGTAACATCTCATTAACATTGGCGCCTGATTATTTCAATGGCTTAGTTAACATATATATTTGTTATCGACACCAATGAATATAAATATGGAACATGCAGTATTTGAATATCTAATTTAAGATCAAATAATTTAGAAACTAACACAAGTCAACAGTGTTCTATATATACACATAGTATGAATATTTCTAGTTGTAGTATGTTTTACAGTTGGACACAACATTACCAGGAGGATCAGGACCAACAGTATAATGCAAACAACATGAGATGGGAATTCCTAAATAAATAGCTTTCAGACTAAGCAGGAAGACAGTCAAATAGTTCAGGATTAAATGAAAGGTTCTCATTCATATTTTATATTTCTGTCACAAAGTTCTTTAAAGTTACAGTATTGTCATCCATCAGGATTCCAGTAATTATTATAGTAGGGATAGGGATAGCAGTTAATAATTAGGCTCCAGAGACTTAGGGGTCAATTTATTATTAGTGTCAGTGGAGGTCCGAAAAGTGTAATTTATTATCACTGCATATCACAGCAATAAGTAATGATTTTCTGGGGCAATTTAACAAGATACTCATGCCGGTACAGTGGCTCAGATAAGAGCCCATCTCTGAAGAGACTGTATAGTTAAGTGATAGCTTTCGTTATGACCTTACTTCTAGGTTCTGATCAGGCTTAACTAATATGCATGTACGGCCAATGGGAAGCACATTCGCACATTACAGGCTGCTCCAGTGGAATCCAAAGATTCCTCTCTGGTGAAAAATGATTCTATAAAACAGACCTGGCCAACCTGTGGCTCTCCAGCTGTTGTGAAACTACAAATCCCAGCATACCCTCCCACCGATACGCTGGAAAAGCATGCTGGGACTTGTAGTATCACAACATCTGGAGAGCCACAGGTTGGCCAGGCCTGCTATAGAATATGGTGTTAGCTGTCTGGCCAAACTCTAAAAAGTGATACTTTTTGGAGCTTGATAAATTGGCCAAAATTGCATCTCCCTATGAGAATAATGGATGGCGTACCATCACTGTTGGAACTATGAATGCAGTATTGTACCAGAAAATTCTACAGGAAGAGTGCACTAAAACTGCACAGAAGGTGGGTATTTCAACACAACAAAAACCCTAAACCCAATTCATTTTGTAATGGCCAATCAAAACCTTAATCCAATAGAAATGTTATGGCAGTACTTGAAGTGGTCAATTCAATTAGGGGAGAGCAGGGCAATATGCTGCTGCAATGGCATGGAAACGCCAGCAATTTCACCTCATCTTGCCCCCATCTCACCCCAGACTCGTTATAAGGATCTGTGAACAAAAATCAGTGACCGTAAGTGCTCCATATGTGTGCACATATTCGTTAGGTGAGCCAACTTGCCCCTAATTGAAAACAGTGTTAAATGCAAGATATAAGTTAGTAAATGTAAATAAATGAGGGCATTACCAGTAAGCAATAACAATAATCACATGTGAAAAATCTGCTTCATTGTGGAAAGTAGTGTAACTGTCTTCTGGTACACAAATACAGAAAGCCTGGAATTGCCAGCAGAGGTTATGGTAAGACATGTCAGTCTAAAATCTAACCAACTATGCTACCACCAAGGAGAGTATACAAAGTAATACTTCATCACAGTAGGCCAAGTTAAATAGGGATTCTCCTCCAGAATTCACTTTAGTTGACTCTATTAGAAGCCTAGAAAGGACAAATTTACAGACAATGTCTAGGATATGAAGATGACTCCTAGATGGGGAACACATAAGAAAGAAATGGTGCAGAAGCATGACAGTAATGTTAAGAATTAACCGTTAGTTGGCAGCAAAACAAATTTTCTTAGGTAGTGCCACCTACCTCCATCTTCTACTCTCTTGTCCTATGTGTCACCTGCTATTTGCAGTGGGGTGTCGGAGCAGAGTGTGTTAGTCTCTGTAACAGTTTTGGAAGTAGTACCTCAGAGTAGCTTTTCAAGAAAAAAATGTGCAGGATGAAGAGAGGAGATCCTGGACTGCTGGAAGAATGGGAGACCGGCAGCAGCCATTAGCTCTTGGGTCTAAGAATGGGACAGGAAGTGAGCAGGAGGATGTGGGGAAATACTGAGGCCATTTTGAAAGCTCTGTTGCACGTATAAGAGAGACAGTCTACCTCCACCCGCTGCAACAATTAAGACCCCATTTTTAACTACATTTTTATATTTTGCGATCTTCGAATCCAAAGACAATTTCAATAAACAGCAAATATTCTCTTCAACTTACCTTTAACATGCAGTATGACCATGTCATATAGTTCATTCATCTCCATAAAGTATTTTTTAAAGTTGGACTATGAGTTACCCAGCATTATTATTTTAAACTATTATTTTAAACTTTATCGCATATCATTCATTCTTGAGCACTATTTTTTACTCTTGAAGGTGAGTTTTGTCACATAGCTGTCCAAATGGATCCTAGCAGGATTTATGTCAGCAGGATAGAGGGCCTGATTCAGAGGTGGACACAGTGGCGATGTCTCACGATGTTGTAAGTCTGCGCAGGTGTCTGAGTCACACTGTGCCCCAATGGTTATGGCTCAGAGATGCATGACAGATTCAGGAGCAGGGTCTATGATTTTTTGTGGGCGTACCGGGGAGGTAATGGGGGTGGCTAGGCAGATACGGGCGTGTCATTGAAAGTGGCTGCGTACAAAGACCCAGAATCCACTCACACATGAGGCCATACTAAGATGGAGAAACAGCACTTACCATAGGGCTGGTCCAAGTGTTGATGGTGCGTCCGATGGTGCCTCCGATGGTGCATCTAAAGATGCTCAGAGATGGAAATGCAGCATGTCAAGACCCTGCAAGTGGGTTTCTCAGTTTGTAGAAAATTGTCCGCGGCCAAATCAGAATCAGCCACTGTAAGTGGTGGCTCATCATCAGAAATGACATTTTAATAATTAGGATTGAAAATGATCCTTTATAGAAAGCTGCAGTGCTATTCATTTAATGAAAGGAGTACATATAAAATGAAAGGTGGTCAGAAACACTTTAATATTGGTGTCTGATAATGCTTCTGCCTTAGACCAGCCATTTGCACTCTCCCCACTATCAGCTATAATTGTTATTCTAATATCTAATTTATGACATGTTCCCCATACGTTAGTCTGTATAGTTTGGAAGAGATATTTATTATCTATACCTTCTGTTTTAAGACAGTGTAAAGCGCTGCATAATGTGGTCAAGTTTTAAAAATAAATACTACTACTACTACTACCACTACTACTATAACTACTGCAACAACTACTACTATTACTACTAACTACTACTTCTAAAACTACTACTACTATTACTACTACTATTACTACTACTACTATTACTACTTCTACAACTACTACTACTATTACTACTACTACTACTTTTACTACTATTAATACTACTATTAATACTACTATTACTACTACTAATACTACTATTACTACGAATACTACTATTACTACTTCTACTACTAGTACTACTACTACTCATACTAATACCACTACTATTACTACTACTACTTCTACTACTATTACTAACCCTACTACTAACACTACTACTACTATTACTACTACTATTACTACTGCTACTACTATTACTACTACTACTTCTACAACTACTACTACTATTACTGCTACTACTTCTACAACTACTACTACTATTACTACAACTACTACTACTTCTACAACTACTACTACTATTACTACTACTATTACTACTACTTTTACTACTACTACTACTATTACTACATCTACTACTATTAATATTACTAGTAATACTACTATTACTACTAATACTAATACTACTATTACTACTACTAATACTACTATTACTACTAATATTACTATTACTACTATTCTACTACTAGTACTACTACTACTATTACTAATACCACTACTATTACTACTACTACTACTTCTACTACTATTACTAACCCTA